>CM052810.1:141209327-141271610 GCA_028533885.1 Nasua narica
CTGTTGTCCAAACTCTGCTTTCTCTATTCTGTTTAAAATATATATAAAATGAACTTGAAAAAATATTTCTTATAATAGAAAAGAAGCCAATGACTACAGGATGATAGACTGAGTACAATTATTTGGAAAATAATGAATAGGCTCTTAATAGGTGGCAGCATCATTCCAGTGGACCTCACATGAATAAGCTCATTTAATCATTGTAGTATGGTAAGAACTGTTACTATTACTCCTTTTTCCTGATGAGGAAACAAGCACAGAGAAATCATATAACTTGTTCAAAACTTCTACAATGTACCATGTAACAGTAACTCCACTAGTTTCAACAGAATAATAAAGGGGGCACTTCTAAATTACTTATTTTTATTATAGAATTGTTCAACATGGAGCTTATGTTTACTAAATAAAAATTGCTTACTACAAAGTTATTAAAAAAACTTTCCTGCTAATACACACATCGCAAATACATGTCCTTTGGGGGAAGGGTAGTGTCCTAACCTCTAGGTGGGAACCTACAGGCACAGAATGATCTTTTCTCTCTGGTGGCTGCCAAGGGCACATAAACACCATGAATTCCATGTGCCTGTGGCCAATGGACAGCATGGACCCTGTAGTAAGACTGTGCCATCAAGCGGTGGTGGTCAAGTTCCTAAACTCTGTGGGGGAGAACTCCATTGCTCAGAGAGGCTCTTTTGGGCTGTTGCTGCTCACAACCAGGCTATAATTGGCCTCTGCAAAGTAGCAAGCATGTGGGCTCTGCTACCCCCCCACCCATCTGGCTGTGAGTTTTACGCATATGCAAATAATGGAACCCTTATTTGTGGCTATCCCTGGGACTTATGAGTCACAACTCATGCATCCATATGGTCTACAGTGTCACACAGCCAGGGGTGGGGATGGGGGAGTAGAGCACTCAGATTCAGGCAGTTGGTCTTCATTACCTCTGCGCCTTACCACGTATCAGGCTACCTTCCTTGAATAGGAAAATCTTAAAAAAATAAATAAAAGGCCTGAACCTGGTGTTTCAATCTTTGCCAGGTTCTTGGCACACCACAATCAGGGCTTAAATTGTGATACAAAACATTCTGGAGAATAGATTGAAAATAATAAAAACAAACCTTTGAAGTTCTTAGAATTTCTAGTTGTTTACTTGTTTGTTTCTTGTGGTTCTCCCACTGTAGTTCATTTCATTTTCATACTCAATTATTAATTGATGACACTTTCTTCTTACAGGAAATAATTTTTGTATTTGCTAGCATTGACATGAGTAACATGGTACGATTAATAGCATCTGGAATGGTTCTCTAACCAGAATGTAAGCGTGATTTCAAAGCAAGCTTTTGAAATTTTACTTAGACTTTTTTTATGCTCCTTTCAAAGGTAGAAATAAATGGGTAAGCCATTTATTTGTTCATTTATCCAAACATTTATACTTCATTCAATGGGGAAAGGAAACTAGGTTTCTGAATATTGCAATTTGAAGACTGATAAAATAACTTATGAAAACACATTAAAGAGAAAAGTAACATTATAATAAAGTTTAGAATTTTTAGAATATATAGATAAGCAAAAGAAAAAAAAATAAAATAATACTCTCTTCACCCAGAAAAACCATTGTTGTACTTGTTTTATAAAATGAAATGATTTGGGGTGCCTGGGTGGCTTAGTGGGTTAGGCCTCCGCCTTTGGCTCAGGTCGTGATCTCAGGGTCTTGGGATCAAGCCCTGCGTCGGGCTCTCTGCTCAGCAGTGAGCCTGCTTCCTCCTCTCCCTCTGCCTGCCTCTCTGCCTACTTGTGATCTCTTTCTCTCTGTCAAATAAATAAATAAAATATTTATAAAATGAAATGATTTTGGGGGCACCTGTGTGGCTCAGTCATTGAGTGTCTGCCTTCGGCTTAGGTTATGATCCCAGGATCCTGGGATTGAGCCCTGCATCGGGCTCCTTGCTCTGTGGCGGGAAGCCTGCTCTCTCTCTCTCCCAGTCCCCCTGCTTGTGTTCCCTCTCTTGCTGTGTCTCTCCCTGTCAAATAAATAAAATCTTAAAAAATAAATAAATAAAATTAAATGATTATTAAAAGTTACTATTTATTACAAGAAAATATGTTAACAGAAAATGAGATTATCTATTTAGACTAACTATGATAAATTTTCCAAAAGAGGTCTGAGTCCTATAAAGCACTAAAAAAATTTAAGAAAAATCTCATCTGAAATGTTAAAAAGCAAAAAAAAAGCAAATTAAATATTATATGTTTCTTATAGACTGTTGAAATTTAAATTAATGACTCAATAATATCTTTATGTTATGTAGCATAATTTTGTGTTGGGATGTAATTTGCATATAATACACTGAGGTTTCCTATACATTTATAGTACACAGTATATTTGTGCCCGCTTTCCAAGATTTGGAATATAATTTTTTTAATTGAAATATATAATAGTTAAAATAGTAGTCTCTAACAGTAGAATAGATAAATAATGGCTTGCCTTATTATATTGAATACTATGCAGCAATGAAAATAAGTGAACTGCAGCCATGTAGAACAACATGGATAAATCTCACAAATACAATGTAGTCTGAAAGAAGCCAGATGTACTGTGTGGTTATATTTATGTAAAGTTCGAAAAAAGGTCTAACTAAACTAAATTTGGGATAGTCAGGATAGTTAGGAAGTCAAGTATAGTTAGGAAATCAGGATACTTGTTACTTCTGGGGAGATAGCAGGGGTTAGTGGTTGGGAGAGGGAGATGGGAACATCAAAATGATTAATTTGTTGACCTGAGTGGTGCTTACATGGGTATATCACTTTTTAAATTTTTTAATTTTTTTTAAAGATTCTATTTATTTGAGAGATAGAGGGAGAGCACATAAGCAGGGGGAAGTAGCAGGCAGAAGGAGAAGCAGGCTTCCTTCTTAGCAGGGAGCTTGACTCTGGGCTTGATCCCAGGACCCTGAAATCATGACCTGAGCCAAAGGCAGAGGCTCAAACAACTGAAACACCCAGGTACCCTAGGTATAGTCACTTTAAAAAATAAATCATTGAACTTCATTTACATTTTGTGTACATTGCTGTATGTATGATATACTTCAATATAAAAATGTAAATAATTATTAAAGAAATCATATTTATTTGATGTCTACTCTTTGCTGGCTTTATAACATTCAGTCTGCCAATCATCTCCTCAGGGAAACTGTTCTACTTTACTGTTATTCATTCATGTTTTCCAAGAATGCATTGCGGTTAAGAAAAAAAGTTGGACTGCTACCATTTGTTTTTTCCCTATTGTGAGAAAATTTCCACGTTACTTAAATATTTTCTAGAGAGTTGATAAAATTTATTAATTCTTGTGCACAACAGATGTGTGAGATAGGCTGGTATTGCTATCTCCATTGTTCAGATAAGGAGAGTAGACACAGGGAGGGTGAATGTTTGGCCAAGCCTGGGTCTGGAATGCAGTTCTTTTGACATTTCTCTGTGCTGTCTGATTATAGAGCTCTGCTACAGTCATAGATAGCTCAGAATTTCAAAAAATCCCTGGACTCTCAGTGAAAAAAGATTTCCATGAGCACGTACAGGCACAAACTATAAAAATATTTTTGTGGATTAAATTTACATTTGTATCTAAGAATAATGTATAAGCACACTGCAAGGGTGGGGGAAGGTACTGATGAATTCCACAAACATTTCTGAGCACAGGGGGTTGTGCCCACCTCTGAGGGGAAGAGATCCAGGAATATGACCATAATACAGTGTGATAAGTGACATGATGGAGGCTTGCACAGGACTTTGAGGACCACAGAGGAAGGGCCAGTAACCAGCTTCATATGAAAAGAGTATCTGGGAAATCTTCTGAAGTTGTATTTAAAACTGGATAGATCAATTAGATTTCCTACATTTCTCCCTTGTGATATTTCCATTTCCCAATTTTAGGGAACTTTAGATTTTCAGAGTACATACATATTTCTGAATTTGAAACGCCAGATTGAATTTTCAAAAATGGCAGCTGGAAGGTCCACTCCTTATTAACACTTTGTTTTTCTCAGAGGATCCAGCAACATTAAGACCCTTGTGGAACTGATTTCTTAAAGACTTAATTTTTTAAAATACTTTTAGATTCACAGCCCAATTGAGAGGAAGATACGGAGATTTCCCTTCCCCAATACCTACATTGCCTCCCTGTGATCAAAATCCTCCAGCAGAGTAGTACATTTGTTAAAATTGATGAACCTGTATTGACACAGCATAATCACCCAAAGTTCATAGTTAACATTAGGGTTCATTCTTCACTCTTGGTGTTGTAAATTTTATGGATTTATACAAATGTAATGACATGTATCATCATTATGGTGTCATATGTTTTCACTGCCTTAAAAATTCTCTGTGTTCTGAGAGGGACCATTTTTGGTGTATAAATTCTTTAGTTTGATATCATATTTGCTTTATTTGTCAGCAAATCTAAAGTGCTGAGCTGTTAGGTTCAATGTTATTCGGATGTTTTATTTCAGCCAAATTCTAATACCATCAAATCATACATATTAAAATTCAACTGCAAATAAATTCAGTTGAGCTGCATAGTGCCTTTGATGGTAATAATTTTAAAAATAGGCTATGCCATGGATTTCATTTATAGGCATTTAAATGAGCTTAAATTTCCCAGGGGAAAAAAAATTCATGTATATAACATATTGCCAAATCAGGCAAGGTTGACATTTTTGTTTTTCAGATCTGATGTCTGCATCATCTTATTCTTTTTATTAGGTTCAGTACATGATCTCTTGTTTGTAAACTGAGGTCAGACCTAACCAAATCTCAGCAATTGTATTCAGTTACAGCAAGAGAATGTAATAGCATCAAAACCTTTAATCAGAAGCATTATTTTGCATTTCCCAATAGACATCCTTACATCTCTAATGCCATTATCTAAGGTGGCTTTCTAAAGTATTTTATAATTATTGCTAGAGTAGTTAGGTGATAAAGTTTTTTAAGGTGATTAAGTTTTTTAAATCCTGTCTCTTTTTTAGTACAGTGCCTTGAAAGTGCAGGTGGGAGAGAGGAAGGCATTTGTGATAAAGCAGAAGCCTCTTGAGGGCTCGGTGTTTATTTATGGATTTTGAAAGTTGATTATACCATTTAAAAAAATAAAATGGAAAATATTGGCCCATCTTACATGGTAGATGAGGGAAATATCTTTTGACAGTGATACTCTGACACTTTACACTTTTCCACATCACTTATATATTTGTAACAACCTAATAATGGAAAGGAAAAGCACTTATGATTTAATAGATTTGGGGTTGTCTCTTTAATTCTTGAGTCTGCAAAAAAAAAAAGCATATATTTTGGCAAGTGAATGGTAACCTAGTCTTAGCCAATATAATAGCCTAATTTATCTGCTCAGGCCTGACTTGTTTAGAAATGATTGTAATTCTCAAACACAAAATATATAAAAACAAGAGAGAAAATGCATGGAAATATACTGCCTTAATTCCTTAGGGCATATCCTGAAACAAATGTTCTTGGGAGGCTGGCGTAAATTAAACAAAAATAAAATTCTAGTGGTTTTGCAGTGGAGTTCTTAAATGAAGGCTCTTGAGTGGACTTCTTCAAGGAGTCCTGAATATCTTGAAACTTTGTGCAAAATGTGGAAAATCAAAGCATTTTTTTCAGGGCCAGGGTGAGTCCTTCACTTTTATCAGGTTCTTGAAAGAGTTAAGAACCATTGATTAAACCCATGTGAGCAGTGTATGTGTTTATTAGAAATAGAGGGTACATAGTTTGAAAATATAACAAGCCTATAAAATACACCCATGTATACATCAACAAAGATAAAAGGTGCTTAGATTTCTGGGAATGCAATAAAACGATGCCTATGTTATTAAAATATTTGCATAGATTACTTTCTTCTCTTGTTTGAGATGCAAAATTTTATTTTCCTCTGTGCCATGTTGTCTTGTTCTATAAACAGTGAGAAATAACATTGTTCATTATCAGAGCTGTGTGTAAATTGAAGTTTGGACTTTTTTTTGTTTATTCTTCTCCTGTTACCACACTTTGCTTGTACCGCATCACAGACTGAATGATGAATAAACCAAGGGCGACCTGGTGGCAGCAAGCATTTTACTTGTCAGGAAGAATGAGCTTATTAGATTTTGAATGGGTTACTTCATACCTCTGAGAACAATTTGAAGCTGTTAAGTACATTTTGCTTTTTGTTAAGAGCAAAGACAACTGTAATTAAGGTCACCCTATCTTTTGGGATATAAATGTGTTTTAATGGATTTCCATTTTCTTCGGTACAGGCAAGTATGATATCTTTTAATTCAGTGATGGAAGCACTTCAGAAATGACTTGTAATCCTGGATCTATGAAAAAAAATTTTGTGTGTATAAAAAATTTGTTGAAAAAAGTATGGTAGAAAAGTAGTGTCCTCCTTAGGATCCAGTTAAAGTCTCCAAAGCTTCTTTAATCCTCCTTTGACTGGACTCCCACAGTGATCTCCAAGATTGTGCATTACCAAGTTGGCGGACGGAGAGTCAAGGAAATATTTTACTTCTTTCCTTCTCCATAGTTTCCCTGAGATCTCAAACTGGCAGCCAGCTGGCTGAATCTGCCCACAGACTTGTTTTATTTGGCCCATGCAGTGCTTTTAAAATTTTTTTGCCAACATTTTAATAGGAAGGTTCACATACTCATCTGCATTTCTGGCTTGTTTTGAGAAATCAGGAGATAAGGGAACAATTGGCTAGAGCTGAGGGGCAGCTGGCCCCCTACCCTCTGGGTCACAGTCTCCTTCTGTAGCTCTTTAAGCACCCCTACTCTGCCTGACAATGCACTTGTGCAGTAATTTGCCCACTGGACTGCTGGAGGCATCTGAGTTTGAGACTGATCTAAGGCTGCTTTGAGACCACCTTAGTTTTCTGGTAATAACCAGGTTTTAGATAACTGCTATCTTCATCATCCTCGGGACCCTAATTATTTATTGTAACCTTGACATCTGGCCATCAAATCTAATAATTTTCAGGTTCAAAGGATTTAGAGTTCCTAATTTGGGTCTAGGATGGGTAATAAGTACAGATAAAGAGAATATAAATGCCTAAAATGATAGTCTTCCCTAACAAAATCCACTTTCGGTTGTTGTTGTCTACCAAAATGGGTCGGAAGCTGTAATTTTAGTGGTACTATAACTAAAATTGTGCTTGTTGGTTTTGGAATTTCATTGTGACTTATTTTATTTTATTTGGGCATTAAGAAAAACAGTTGTATCATTTGAAAGGCATTGAAGCATGTAGATTCCTAGGACATTATAATTTCTTTATGTTTTGAAGTACAATGGACAAAATCCTGAGGAAAATTTAATAGATATTGGTTTGTCTCTTCAATTCATGAGGCTGCAAATTTCTTCTAAACTTTCAATTATTTTGGTCAAAATGAAGGGGTAGGCGAATTCAGGCAGCCTTTCTTTCCAATTCTTCCAAATAACCCTTTCTGATAAAGACAGAGAAATCTTGCCAAAACTCATATTCAGCTTGTTGGAAGGCTAGCCTTTAGCTTGTTATCAAAGGTCTATGTAAACCATTTAAAAAATTTTAAAATCTCAGTAAATTCTGAAGTTTAGTTAAGATAAAGGGGCTGAAACATGAAATGTTTATAAGGTCATGAATGTAAAGGTAATTAGTATTTCATTTTTTTAAAAAAAATTAAGAACTTTCTAAGTATAGTAACTCAGAACAGTTGTATCTCCTTCAGAACAATTTGGTTTTTGGGGGGTGGTGGGCTGCTGACTGTGGGTGGCCTGGATTTGAGCCCTGGGGCTTTCCCCAGAAACGACCCCCGCGTGGAGCCCGTGCGGTGAGCTGAGGGTGCCGCGGGTTCGAGCTCCGTGGGTCCACAGACGTGGGCCCTCAGGCGAACCACCTGCGGGAGGCGCGGGGCTACGTAAACAGAGGCCCGGGGCTTTCCTAGCCGGCGTGCCTCATGTAGGAGCCGGAGCGGCGCCATAGGGAGAGAGCGCTGAGCCTGCTGTGGGGCCCGATCTCATGATCATGACCTGAGCCAGTACGAAGAGTCGACACTTAACCAACTGAGCCAGCCGGGCGCCCTGAGGACCACTGAAGGTTTTTGAGCGGCAAAGGCAGATGTCACGCATGAACCCCAAGAACGCTGTCCTCCTCAGCAGAGCCATGGAAGAGCTAGCTGGGACCGAGCTCTCCAGGCCCGGTTCGGGGGTGAAGCAGTCGGCCAGTCATGGAGACTACGTCCTCACAGATCATCTGGGAGCTGCAGGGAGAAGCAAGGTCCAGGGGAGCCAACTCACCCGAGACCTGGGAGCTTGGGGGAGAAGCTGAGGACGACTTGATTCCCCTTTTCCCTTTACCTTGCGACACTTCGCTGTTTGGAGGATTTGGAGCTGGGGTCCTGGGCCAATGGAGTGGACCCCGAGGTCTCCGGGGGCATGAGGCAGTGTGTATGACAGACCCTTCCCGGACGCCTCTGGCCTGTGCCCAGCGTGGGCAGCCTCCAGATGGGGCTGAGGGACCTTGGGCGTGGATTTGGGACTGGCAGGAGGGGTCAGGTCTTGGGCTGGGCTTCAGGTCCACTATCAATAAATGAGAATCTCGGGTTTTAAGTTTGAAAAAACAAAAAAAAATTTGGTTTTTATATACTGCTAGACTGGCAATGCAGTAGAAGCATAACAGCATAAATACCCAGGATTTGAAAGTAGGGATGGGCAAATGTTTTATAATGAGAGAAAGTATTATTGTCTGACTTCAGGAATAAAAGTTCCACAGAACTCTGGATGCCCAAATCAATAACATTTTTTAGATCTATAAATCACTTTGATAATACTTATTTATGAACACAGAAGTGATCTAATGATTATGAAATTAGATGTCGTGAGTTTTTATCTTCTTTCTTTCTTTTATTTCTCATACAGACAGCCAAGGGACCTTGAGCAAATCACTTTAACTTGCTAAATTTCCCTCAATAGTGAAAATTTTGGATAGGTGGTAGAATGTTCTGAGTGTAATTTATACTATTTCTGTGATTTTAAAAAGATTTTATTTATTTGAGAGAGAGAGCATGAGCAGTGGGAGCAGGGGAGGGAGAAACAGGCTCCCTACTGATCAGGGAGCCTCATGCAGGGCTTGATCTTAGGACCCTGGGATCATGACCCTGAGCCTAAGGCAGATGCTTAACTGACTGAGCCACCTGGGCACCCCTATTTCTGTGATTTTTTAGACTAACCGGAGGACACATCTATTTTTATGTGCAAAGTAAAAACAAGATACCTTAAGCGAGTTGAATTATTTTTACTGCTTTTTCACTCCTTAAATTTGTATTATTATTTCACTTGTCTTCAGATGTTCTAATATATAGTCAGAAGCAGAAGAAAAACATTGACTTCCTCTCCCGGGCTATTAGGAGAAAGGCAATCTACTCCAAAAGAACTAGAGGTGAGACTGTGCCTGGTTAAGGTTTTATCTAACACTTCTGGGGTTTATCACGAAAAAACACTTATAAATAGAAAGAAAACGGAACATTTATAGCGTATGCAATTTAGTCTTGTTTTTTTCCTTCAATCATGAAATGTTAATTAAGTACATTTATAATCTTGTTCTCGTTTGTCCTATAAGGACTAAAACATAGACTGTGTCCTCAGAGAGCTTAAATCTCCTTGAAAGTCACTCATATTGCTCCCTTATGGGAATGTCATCTGGGAATATATTTAAAGACTAGGTATCATGGGCAAAAGCAAACATTATTAGTGTCTGATGATTTACTGGTTGGAGTAGAACCATATCTGGTTTATTTATTTATGCTGGTTTATTTCATTAAAGTTATACAGGGAGTTATGCATATGAAAAATGCCTAAATGTACAGAAGTGTACCTTTTAGAGGTAAGTCAATCTGAATGCAGAACTATAATAGGAAATTTAGATTGCTAGAGACCCTGTGATTCTTCTCCAGAATTATTGGATTAACAGTTCTCTGCCAGTCTGTGAGCTCCACAAGGGCAGGGACTATTCTTATCTCTGCAGAACCTCCACCTCCTAACACATTTCTTGGAGTATAGAAAATGCTTGCTGTGTCTTTTCTGCCTGACAAGTGATTGGGTAATCAGCTGCTAGAGTTTCTGTTGCTGTAGGTCTCTGCACCCTAAGAGGAACTGTGTGACTTTAGGAGAGACAGAGGTTAACTCAATAATCATGAAAATAAACATAAAATTCTTGCCTTACTAATTGGATTTGTTCTCTTTTATAAGAGAGACAACCCTCTTGGTTTTTTGAGCAGAGCACAATTTGTGAAAGAGTCCATGATTTTCAGGCTTGGTTGTGTGTGTGTGTGTGTGTGTGTCTCTCTCTCTCTCTCTCTTTTTTTTTTTGAATTCTTATGCATCTAGTTTGGACTAGCTTCATGGCTTTTGCTGTATACCACGGCATTGCAGAAGTCTGACTAGAAGAAAGAGTAGTGCCTCTTGTGTGTGCGTGCCTGCATGCATGTGTGTGTATGAAACTTAGTTTTCAGTATCACTCTGCCACCAACTATGTGATCTTGGCAAATCACTTAGTCTTTAGGCTTAAGAGTTACTCCTCTTTGGGTAAAGTCTTGATTTTATTTTTTTATTATTATTATTTTTAAATATTTTATTTATTTATTTGAGAGACAGAGAAAGTGAGAGAGAGCATGAGAGGAGAGAAGGTTAGAGGAAGAAGCAGACTCCCCGTGGAGCTGGGAGCCCGATGTGGGACTCGATCCTAGAACTCAAGGATCATGACTGGAGCCGAAGGCAGTTGCTCAACCAACTGAGCCACCCAGGCGCCCAAAGTCTTGATTTTAAAATGCCAAGCCTCAGATTCACAACTGCTATGGCCTTTGAAATTTCAGTTGATTATTTGAGTGCATAAATTCATGTTTCTATTAGTTTGCATGCTCCTGGAGGCCAGAGGCTGTCTTATACTTTTTTGTGTGTATTAAAAAAATTTTATTTATTATAGAGAATTTTGAACACATAGAGGCAGACAGATCAGCTTAATGAACCCCTTAGGATTCATCACCCAGCTCCAATAATCTATCCATCAATTTATGGCCAATCCTGCCCCATCATACCTCATCCTCTTACTCTCCTTTATTTGAAGAAAATCTTAGATATATATCATTTAATCTGTAAATATTTCATATTTGTGTGTTTTGCCTTTTAGGTATCTAATACAGAACTTTGTATACATTAGACAATAAGATGATAAGTTTTGAATAATTGAATTCAAATTCCCCTGGGAAAGGGGAAGAAGTTAGGCTCCCCAACCAATACCCAAAATTTAATGTATTTTAAACATTTAATAAAATCTGTTAACTTTGAATTTCTCAGAGTAGAGGATGAGGAGAAGCCATGGCTTCCAGTTTTGAAATTCTTATGTGGTTAGAATATTAAAGGGTTTCTTTACCTATTCCCTATTACCCTTCGATAGGGAGCCCTCCATGCTCCAAGAGGTTAAGATACATGCCAAAGATCAGTAAGTGCCACCCAACTTTATAGGCGTATCCTGAGGAACTGTCTTGGCTGTAGTAGATGGTACAACCTAAAGGCCAGACTGTGATTATCTAATTCATCAGGGACTTAAAATTCATAGTCTGAGAATCGGAGATTAATTCAATTTATTCCCCATATCCTAATTATCACCAATTCCCACATCTCTGAAATATATCCTGAAATTTGAATTTTCTCTCTATTTCTACTATAAAACCCACAATTTCAGTCACCATTATCTCTCATCTGGATTCTTTCAGTTGATTCCTGACTGGTCTTTTTGCTTCTTGTCTTTCCTTTCCACAGAACATTGCCTGCATAGTAAACAGAATGCTTTTCTCAAAAACTAAGTGAAATCATATCATCCTCCTGCCTAAAGCCCTCTTAAGAGTTTCCCATCCCAATAAAAATAAATGTCACTTTTTTACCTTGTCCTACAAGGCCTTACGCAGTTTGGCCCCTGCCTCTCTAAGCTCATTGTTTACCCCTCGTCCCTGGGGTACTCTGGGGAGTGGTGACTAGCTCCAGGGAGCTGGTGACTTCAGGGAGCAGACACACCAGTGCTGGACTGCCTGTCTCTGGCCACTCCAATTACGGTGGCCCCCTTTCTTTCCCTTGAATGTACCAAGTATGTGCTATCTCAGACTTTTGCCCCAAAACATTCTTCCCTATTTTTGTACAGCCAACACCTTTCCACAGTTTGGGTCTCAGCTCAAATATTCCTCCTCCAGGCCCTCACTGACCACTCAGTTAAAGCATTTCTTTCTAGCCCATTTTGAACATCCTCTGTCTCACTATCTAATTATATTTAATTCAGTCCTTGACATGTACTTTGGCCCTGCTCAGCTAGGTAGACAAAAAAAAAGGTGGTTGTGTGCTGAATTGGCCATGGTGTGGGGAAAGAAGCACTCTCACACACCATCAGTGGAGACTGTATTGGTTAAAACCTGTTTGAAGAGCAGTTTCTATTAGAACTAAGAACTGTAGCCTCACGAGGGCAAATCGGTTCTTTGATTAAATCACAAAGATTAAATCGCAAAGCATCTGATTCCAGTTTTTATTCCTCTCCTTTTTTCTTCATGCCCTTCAGTTTCTAGAACAGGCCTACGGCTTAACCTAGTGCATCTTTCTGGAATATCCATTTGATTTGAAGGATTATGAGAAAACAATATTTTTCTATCAAAAGACAGCATAGACATTAATAGTGGAGGGCCTTCCAGGTGGCTAGAGGACTGAGCTCAGGATCCTTGGCATTAGCGGCAATTTGGTGGAGAAATGCAAGAAGCACTGCTTAAGGTGTTAGCTCTTGAGTGGATGTTTGCATTTTAATAGACTATTTTTTAATGCATCATGAAGTCTCTATTGGGGAATTATGCTTACTGGGTCTAGCAGTAGGTGCTGGGCAATAAAAAGGCTTCCTGAACTGTACATTTGTATTTCCCCTTCAGTAGGCAAAATGCTTTAACATACATTATTTTTTCTCATTGCATTTTTTACCTCAGCCAAGCTAAGTATAAGCATGGAACCTGCCTGTAGTCCCCCCAAAACCCGGCAGGCATGCAAAGGATTAAACACTTCAAATAGTATCGCGTTTTAAAATAACTGAAATGTAAGTCCTGCTCCCAAATCAGACTCCTGAATACTTATTTCCCTTCCCTATAGGGAATTTCTTAAGTATCTTTCCAGAAATATTTTAAGCACTCACACCGATGTCTCAGGGTATGATCTCCTCTCGTTCTTTTTTCATACACAAATAAGTATACAACATTATTCTTTTTTTTTTTTAAGTGTAGTGTTTTACATTGAACTGTAGTGTTCTACTGTATGAGATACACAAAATGTTTACAACTGGTGGATGGATATTTGGGTTGTCTTCAGTATGTTGCTGCAAGAGCCAATTTCTCAAGGAATCCTTTACAGGATGAACATTTTTTTCCTTTGCCGACATAAAATAAATAACAAGCAAATTTCTAAGAGTAGAATTGTTGTGTCCAGGAGTGTATATTTTTAGATCTGCTAAATACTGTAAAATTGGGGGTGCCTGGGTGGCTCAGTGGGTTAAAGCCTCTGCCTTCATCTCAGATCATGATCTCAGGGTCCTGGGATCAAGCCCCACATCGGACTCTCTCCTCAGCAGGGAGCCTGCTTCCCCCTCTCTCTCTGCCTGCCTCTCTGCCTACTTGTGATCTCTATATCTCTGTCAAATAAAATAAATAAAATCTTTAAAAAAAATACTGTAAAATTGCCCTTCAAAGAGGTTTTAACCAGTGCATTCCCCACTGATGGTATAGAAGAACAACTTTTTCCCTACACCATGATTATTTTAGCACATGACTGATTTTTAAAGTTTTATTAATAAGAAAGTGAGAAAAAAAGTTTAATTTTACTTGCCCTTATTTAACTGACAGAGATTGAGCCTTGTTACTTAATGTATTTCTAAGTTAGTTGAATTTTTTTTTTTCTAAACTCTCTGGTTATCTTTCTCTTCTACTCTAATTTTCTAATGAGTTGTTGGTCTTTTTCTTTTTTTATTTTAGAGGTCACAGCTTATATTACGGATAGGAAATTAATGCTTTTCTGTCATACAGGTTTTAACTGTGGTGTTTATGAGCAACCATCCACTTTAAATTAGATGAAAAATGTGCTTCATTTGAAATATTACAGATTTATGAACTGGAGGAATGTTACAGAGAGAGCAAGAGATTTAGAAGAAAAGGTTGGGAGGTTGAGTCATGAATCTGGTGCTTTCTAACCTTATGACCTTGGACAATTAATTAATGTCAGTGAGTCTCAGTTTCCTCAACTATAGAGTGGGGATGATTATAATAATCACAGAGTCATAGAGACTTGGTCATGCATGTGAAAATGCTCTTTAAATATACTAAGAGAATATTAGCTTTTATTACTGATTTGATAACTAGACTGTTTTATACATTGGAAAATGATATTTGGGAAAGTGGAATTTCTGCCTTCTGTTATTTTTTTTAAAACAAGACTAATTAGTATTATATCACGATATTTTTCTGTCTTTAGCTCATCTCATGATTCCTGTTGATTCAGTAGTTGGAAAGGCAATTTTTTTTCTCTAGCTATGGGACTAGAAAAAAATGGTTTAATAATACTAGTGAGTAATAAAGGATGATACTATTAATGAAAGGTGAAGTAATTAGGTTAAAATGGTAGAATTGTATCTTCTTTCCTTTTTTAAAATTTTAGTGGAAAAAATATGCTAAAATGTAATTCTTTTATTTGTAGCTTTTACATAAAAATACAGTGTTTTCAGGTTAGATATGTGTGTAGAGAATGTATAGAATTAAAGCTTAAAAAGTTTTGATCTGGAAAGAACTTAGACATCATCTAGGCCAATGATTATTTCTATAGATGAGAAAGTCAGAAATTCTGAGATGCAAACTAACTAACGAGTCATGTGGTCACTGCAGAACCAAAGGAAGGGAAGAACTCATCCTGTCTCCTTTCTCCCCACTTAGACCCTTTAACTATCTTACGATATTTTGGACCTATTGGTTACATGTCTGCATGTTTGGGGCTTATAACAATAGTTGTACTTCCAAACTTGTCAAAAGAGCAGACAGCCATGTTTCTTGAACCTCGGTGGGTTATAAGTTATAGTTATATTTTGCCTTTTTGGAGAGACCACTTTGAACTAGGTTTAAAAAAAAGCTGGCTTTAAAAATTTCTTATATTTCAATTTACATGGAATTTGAATATTCTAGCAAGCCTCTGAAAGATTTTTTTTTCTGTTTACTTTATGTTTCATGTAGTAAGGACATTTTAGGTTGAACCCAAATAGGAAATGTGTTTGTTATTAAACTATAACAATACATATTTTTCTGTTGATATTATTCAAATAGAATATATAAAGCATTTAAAATTAATTCAAACTGTAATAAAATCCTAGTAGTGACTAATGAAATTATTTTATTTTTTTCTTTGCAAATCTTTGCTTTGCTTTTGTTTTAGGTTAATTGTTGAAATTAATGAAAAACAAAACAAAACACCACAATGACATGTTCTTCCTGTTGTTGGAGGTGTGCCTTTAATTTATTTTAGATATTTTTTCTTTAAATCTTCTTCATTTCAGGTAAAATATGAATTGAAATGAGTTTTGTTTGTAGGCTTTCCTTATAGTAGTGGAGAAAAGGCTGAGGCATCCTTCCACGCTGCTTACCCACCTTTTTCAAGAAGAAGCAATTTAGTGATAGTAACTGAAAGTCATTGACATTAGCTAGCACATCCAGTTTTGGTATCTTGCTAAATAGAGTAAAACATAGTATTTAACAAATTCATCTTGAACAGTGAACATTCTAAAAAGTGAGAAAGAGCCAAGGGGGAAGTGAGATGGGGTTGGAAGCTGATTTTCACAACTGAAAAAATGGACAACAGATAGTTTCTTTATGCTGAGACTAATTGATATTGTCAAAATTGTTTCCATTGGAAAGCACGGTTTTTATTAGGAAAGCGTTATGTGATAAAATATTAAATATTTTCCTAAATCCTAGATAAAGGGAGGAACGTTGGTGAGAACCAGTTGCTAAGGACTACCCATTTCCTACTTTCTCCTTTTTAGCAACAACATCACCAACCTTTGGATTGTTGCCAAACTTTGGATCATTGTCAACCTTTGGAAATCTCTGTCTTTGGAAGCCGGATAAGTCAAGCTATCATTCACTATAACAACATTCATTCCATAAGCACTTAAAATGGGAATAATTTTAAGAAGTGTAAAAAAAATGTATACATGCTAATTATAAAAAGTCCAAATAATAGATATAAAGAAGAGAATAATGTCTTTCATTATTCCCACCTCTCAGAGATAACCACTATTAATATTTTGGTGTAGATTCTTCCAGATCATATAATATTGATGTTTGCGATTGGCCTTTTTTTTGCTATATATATCCTGGATATACTTCAATCAATAAATGATCAGTGTCATTATTTTTAATGAATACATAGCATTCTACTGCATGATTGTACTGTAATTAATTTAGGTAGTTTCCAAATGATGGAGCTTAAGGTTGTTTCAGTTTCTTTTTTCCTAGTATAAATAATGCTGCAGTGAATCAGCAAATATTAAATACCTACTCTGTCAGAAATGTGCTGGAAGTTGGGGATACAAGGATACACGGTACACATTTCCTACACTCCTACTCAAAGGGGAAACAGCCATGAAAACATGTAATCACAATACTTTGTAAGGTGGACAAAAAGAGCTGTGTATGGGGCCAATGTTGATATTAAAGATGGAGTGACTTCCTCTGCTTGGTTGTATCAGGAGAAACTTGACCAAGGATGAAAGACTTAGGCTGACAGGATGGGCAAGTGTTTCCCAAGAATCACCTTGGAGAAGTGGTTAAGATTTCTCCTTCCCAGTTTTATTCCCTACAGAATGTGATCCAGAAGGTCAAGGGTGAAGCCCCCAGGTAGTTCTATTACAAGTGGTCTCTTTACATGTTATGAAATGGGTGTAAAGCATGTGAAGGGGCAAAGGTGGAACACAGGATTGGAAAATGACAGAGGACCTTGACTATGGAACTAAGGGCTTTAGACTATTTGGTAGGTTATGGGAAGTCATTGAAGGTTTTGGGTGTCATTATTAGAACTGTGTTTTAGGTAAACTAATCTGACAGAATATTGTGGAATTGTTTTCCAAGCTTCTTGAGTAGAAGAAATGAATTCTTCTTGGTTTCCTGGTTATTTTTATCAATAATAAATCAGAACTAAATGCTAGCTGGGCAGGGATCAGTTTCTCAAACTTCGATGAGCCTATGAGTCACCTGGAATCTTGTTAAAATGTAGATTCCTAATCAGTAGGTTGGATCAGGAAGTGCACTGACATTCTGCTTTTCTAACAAGCTCCCAGGCGATGTTGATGGCCATGATCTGTGGGCTACATTAGCATAGAAGATATGTTCATTGAGAATTTTTAATCAAGTGAGGATTTCCATTTTAATCTTTACATGTCAATGTACCCAATGATCTTAGGACTTCAGTAAGTTCACTTTGCAGTCTCTCATGGGAATAACGTCAACCATTATATTTCAATTGAACTCCTTTATCAATGCAAGTAACTCACGATTCATTGCAATAAAGCTTCAGTGTAGAGCCAACCAATATATATATTTAAATCAATTTTTGAGATAAATCTTAAGCCTTTCAAATAACTGGAAAATACTATTGAGTTTTTTCACAGAGCCAGTGGTTTGAAGCTGGTTAATTGTATTGAGGCACAAAGCCTTTGTTGTTTATTTCTTGATGTAGTGGTTCCTTAATCAAATTCAACCAACAGGTGAATTAAACGGTAGGATTTAGAATATCTGTAACTTAAAAATACCTGTTTTGTTTGCCTTGATGACACTTATCCTCTTTATCATTGGATTTGAACCCCTTCTAGTATACGGATTCTGTGCTGGCTGAAGAGGTACCATAAATATGTTCTAGGGAAGAAACCTATTAAGTAGTATCTTGTTTAGTGTTCAGTAAACCCAGTGCCACCGTATATTTCCTGTAGATTTGAGGGTAGGGGAGGTGGCAACTAGATATACACAGGGATCATACAACTTTTACATTCACATAGCACTTTAGGGGTTTATTCAGAGTCATGTCCTTCATTTGATCCACATAACAATCACGTGCAATTGGACAAATGTGAGAAGACTGGGGCTCAGAGAGGTGAAGTGATTTGCCTAAGGTCAAAGCAAGCCATTGCCAATGCCTGGGTTAGAGGTCAGTGTATTATCCATCTTAGTATGCAAAACACAAACTCAAAGTAAGTTGTCTTTTTTTTTTAAAGCATTTATTTATTTATTTATTTATTTATTTATTTATTTATTTATTTATTTATAATCCCAGAGAGAGAGAGAGAGAGAGAACGTAAGCAGGGGGAGTGAGAGAGGGACAAACAGTCTTCCTGCTGAGCAGGGAGCTCGATGTGGGGCTTGATCCCAGGATTCTGCAGGGCTTGATCCCAGGACCCTAGGATCAGGACCTGAGCCAAAGGTGGATGCTTAATGACTGAACCACCCAGGCACCCCTCAAAATGTGTTAGATGCTTAAATACTCTAGGTTAGCTGTGCTTAAAGTGGGTACTTAACCAATGACATTGTTTGTATCTGTTAGAGAAATGTTCAGCTTACGGCAACAGAAAGCTTATCTTAAGGTAGCTTAAACAAATAGGCATTCAATGTTTTCATATAACAAGAAGCCTGGAGGTAGGCAGTTACTGGTGCTGGTTCTGCTTTTCAACAATCCACTCTTTCTGACTTTTTCCTCTGCTGTTCTTGTTTTCATTGACTTTTGTTCTCATGCTTGTCTCAGAGTTGCAAGATGGTTGTTTTAGCTTTGGGCAGAAAGGGGTTGGAGTGCGTGTGCAGTAGGTGTGGGTGGTGTTGGGGTGGATGCTAGATTCATCTGTTCCTCTTTTCAGGAAAACAAAAAGTTGTCCAGAAATTCTACCAGTTGACTTCTATTTAAGTTGACCAGAGAGTTGGCCCATGACCCTGAGTTCCCTATCTGGGTATAGGGACCCTGAGTCCCCTAAAAGTCAGCCTTTAGCTTTGTCAACTTTAAGAATAGAGAGAGACAAAGGAGAAGAGAGGAGAAAAGTAGTTGGCAATGGGTGTTGAGTGAGTCAGCCTACAGTGTCCGTTACAGTCTTAACTGTAATTCCATTTGGAGCAAAGAGGATTGAGTGAACATCCCTATATATTCCTGCCACTGAATTAATTTTGTGATGTTTACTTCTGGGTGCTTGGCAACTTTTTCCTGATCACCACCCAGGAAAGAAAAATTTATTTATTTATTTTTTTAAAAAGATTTTATTTATTTATTTGTGTGTGTGCGTGAGAGAGACAGAGAGAGAGAGAGAGAGAATGAGAGAGAGAGTGCACAAGCAGGGGGAGTGGGAAAGGGAGAAGCAGGCTCCCCGGTGAGCAAGGAGTCCAATGCAGGGCTGGATCCCAGAATCCTGGGATTATGACTGGACCTGAAGGCAGATCCTTAACCATCTAAGCCACCCAGACATCCCAAGAAAGTCAAATTTAAATAACATCCATTTCATTTTTTTGTGTGTGTGTGTAATTACATTGAGTGGGGTTGTGGGTGAGAGGTTGTGTTGTTTCTGCCCTGCAGTTCTTTGCTAGCACATATATTTCATGAGATTACTTGTGAGATAGTTACCCATCTGCTTTATCATCCTTTGTAAACGTTGGTTTTCTACAAGCTTGTAAATTAATAAAAAACAGGAATTAAAATGTTCTTGCCATCTCTAAGAATGGTTGTGTAGCATCAGCAGGCCTTGGACTGTATTGTTTGCCCAGGACTGTGTTTAGGAAGAAACACAGGCCTGTTGATGAAGCTACCTTAAGTTGTAGCAAAGTGATGGCAAGTTTACTTTTCCCAGGTTTGTGGAGTAGAAGGAGAAGGTTTGGAATCAGATGGACTCACGTTATAATCCCAGTCACCTCTGGAACCACAGTGTTCTCACTTTCAAGTGATGGTAACGCTGTTCACTCAGAGCTATGAGGACTTGTGGCATGACACACGTGACCAGCAGCACTGCAGCACTGGGTGAGAGCAAGTGTTTGTGGTGTTCTAGGTTCTCTTTCTCTTTCTAGTTCCTTATGTTCTCTACAACATCCTGCATACAACATACAGCAGTTTTGGGAGCCTGGGTAGCTCAGTTGGTTCAGCATCTGGCTCTCGATTTTGGCTCAGGTCATGATCTCAGGGTTGTGAGATGGAGCCCTGAGTTGGGCTCTGTGATGGGAGTGGAGCCTGCTTAAGAGCCTCTCTCTCCCTTGGCCCTCCCCTCACAACTCTCTCTCTTTCTAAAAAAATAATAAATAAAAACAGAACAAAACAAAACTTGGAAGCAGTTTATCTATTTCCCTTGATAAAAAGGTTTAGTGTTTGTTTCTTACAGAAAAGGGAAGTAATTTAGAAATTTTGGCCCAGTGGACTTCCCTTCTGATTCAATATGCAGCAATCCTGTCTAATGAAAGAAAGGCAAGTACCCAAGTTAATTATCACGAAGTTATCACGTTGGTGAAAGGATACTCTCTAGCCAGGACACAAGTGTATCCTTAAAATGGAATCCTGCTGAAAGAATACCCTTCTTTCCTTTCATCCTACTACACTATCAGTTATCTTGAGTCAGAGAAAGTACAAAGTGCAACTCTTAGATCCTTTTGAAAGGAAACCACTAATTTGGTTGTGTGACTCTGAGGGAATAATATAGGTAAATCAAAGATCATTTTAATTATTCTTCTTGTTGTGTATTTTTTATATATGTGTAACCAAATTTTCATATATAGAAATTCATCTGATTCTTAATGAAGTCAATGGGGGCTACTTTCTGAGATAGTGATTTTGTGATATTTATAAAGCAAGTTATAAAATGTAATTAAAATTAAATTAAATGTAAATTAAAATGTAATTAAATACTCCCGTCACTTTGGTTTGCTACTTCCAATGAGAATTTTGGCAAGGTTCATTATATTTGAATAGTGTACTTTGCAAACATTTTTTTTTCCACACAACTTTGGTAAATAGCCAATAAACACTTCAGTAATAAGATGGATTGCACCATACAAAGGTCATTTGTGTTTAGTAGAATCAAAGTGTGAGACTTTGTAGTTTAGTGTCATAGAATGATCATGAGAACAACATATGAAATACGGACAGTGAGTGAGAAGGGATAAGGAAAAATGAAACACGTCAGTGAGCTTAATGTGTGGTAGCTTAAAGCTTGTTGGAACCATAGCCTGCGATTCCTATTGGTCCACTTTTGGTGATACTACTGCAAATAGTCAGGTATTTTTTTCAGCAATTGCTGTTCTTTTTTAAGGATTATATATCACTCTTTGTTTTACAGGCCAAAATTCATTTTTTGAAATAGCTAGCTGAGATTAGAATGATAAATTTGAGGAGCAGAAGAAATCAAAATAGGTCTCAAAAAATTTGAACCTATGACTTTGCTCTAGGTTTTCACTGAATGAAGTGAGGCAGATTATAAACTCTACAGGGTTTAGTGGAGTTATTTGTATTCTGCTCATACTCTGAATTTTAAATTGTTGGCAGATATTATTTTATCTGGTGTTCAAATACATACTAAAATTAACCCAAGTGTAATATATACTTTAAAACTCCTAATCCTGTTAAAAAAACCCCTTTGTTACGGGCCATATTAGATAAATGCATAAATAAGTAGAATAGTATAAGTAAAACTTAGAGAACCCTGTAGTGAACACCATGCATCCATCCCCCAGTTTCAACAATTTACAACCAACTCATGACCTACCTTGTTTCGTCGACTCCTCTTTCTACTTCCCCCTTTTCCTAATCCAGACTATTTTGGAGCAAATCATATCGTTTCATCCATAAATACTTCAGTATGTGACTCCGACAGATAAAGACTCTTCCTAATATTAAACACTTTAAAATGGCCTTTGCATATGGTAGAAGTGTAAAACATGAGAATGACACTTGACATCAAGCCTATTAAATTTCACATCCACGTGGTTTTCATGCATCTGTATCCAAGCTTATTTCCTGCAAACTATGGCTTTTGCTGCTTAATGTTTGGTGGTCTTTGTGTAGATATCATTTAGTTAAAATGTTAAAACAGCTTTCAGTTTTTTCCCTTTCGTTGGTGACTGTTTTCCAGATGGAAATTTTTGTCTCTGCTGAGTAGTTGATCTTGTTTTATATGGAAATATTATCTCTGAGAATGATTCCACATGACCTCTGATTACTCTCTTCTGTCTTGAAACCACCCCCTGCATTTGAGAGCCGATGGAAAGGAGATAAAAACCCCGAAACTTAAGGTTGGGATTTAAAACAGACATGCTATTTTCATCTGGAGAACTGTATATTGCTTTCAGAATTTTCTGATCAAGCTACCAAAGAATAGTTGAACATTTTCATAATAACACTTTTGGGGACAGGATTATGACCCTCTTTTTTTGGGGGGTTATTCTGTTATGTGCAGTATGTAGTTGTGTTGGATTAGAGGATTTGATTTGATATGGGTGGATTTGCAGATTATCATGTAAGGACACAATTTATAATGACATTTTATTTTTGTAGAGAAGAATGGAGCACTCTTGCGTGTTTGTGTTTCAGATTGTGGTTTCTGGTGTCAAATTGCCCAGAGTCCAAGTATCTGCTTCACCAACTAATAGCCATGTGGACTTGCCTCAGTCACATGTCTTCTCAAAGTCTCAATTTCCTACTCTGTAATATCGACATAATAAAAATACTTACCTACTATATATTTTTTGCATATGATTTGAATAAGATAAAAATAAACTAAAAATATAATTAATTTGGCTTAAATTCAATAGAGATATTTGTTACTGAACATTTTTTTTTAATGCTGTAATTATTTGTTGAAAGACCTAAAACATAAAGACAGAAAGCATAACGATTATTGGTTTCTAGATGTCAGGTGAATATGCATTGTAAGTTTAAAAGTGGTAAGAGGCAGGAATACCTGGGTGGCTCTGTCGGTTGAGCATCTGATTCTTGGTTTTGGCTCAGGTCATGACCTCAGGGTCCTGGGATTGAGCTGTGTGGCAGGCTCCAGCTTGGCTCAGCTTGGAGTCTGCTTGGGGTTCTCTTCTCTCTCTCTTTCTTCCACTGCCTTCCCCCTCCCCCTGCTCACTCTCTCTAAATAAGTAAAATCTTAAAAAAAAAACAAACTAGTAAGGGGCAAATATGTTATTCTGAGGTCTGCTGGCTACTGAATATTTTATATGAGAAGTTCTGTATACTTCACATCTGTGATTCCTTCAGCTCTGGTACTGCATATCCAATGTCATCTTCAGAAACATGTCATGGGAGCTGAAGCTGATCTTTGTCATCTTAGAAGTGGCCCTAGTTTACCTTAACTCTCATTTAAATTCATTGGAGAAGCTCTTAAACATGTTTACATTTTCGGTTTGTGCCATGTGTTTCAGTAATGAGTTCAACAGGTTTACCATCTGTCTGCAGAACGGCCGGGCTCTTCAGCTGAAAAGGTTTCTGTCCACTTTGAGGAGGTACAGCTGAACTGCGGTGTGTTGGCATTCTCTCCCTTGGGAATAGGGCTGGCTCTCCTACTCGCTATCTCTGAACCGCAAGCCTTTGATTAAGTAGAATTTCAGTTCTTGGCTGGCTTGTGGGTCCTTGGGACCGTTAACCTTAGCTTTGCCATGGGCTAGGTTACCAGCCCCAAGGGCTTCCATAGGTCAGAGAATTGAAGAACACACTGAAGCAGGGAAACAATACTGAAATAGAAATTGGAGAGATACCTACCTGCTTCGTGGAGTTGCCAGATCCGATTCTTGGGTCCTTGTGAACTTGTGGTTCGTCACTCTCTAAGTATACTTTGTTTTATTTTTGTCAGGTTGGCATTTCACACCCCAGAGATGCTTACTGTGTCATTTGCAAAATTTGAAACATCGGATTACTCAGTCTCTTCTAGTCCATTTATAAAATGTACAGCAAGGCTGCTCTTGGCATCACTCCGAGAACCCTCGTGTTTTGCCTTCTTCCATCTGAGAAGTACCTGTTCGTCCCGAACATTGTGCTCTGTTCCTGTTTCATGTTCCTGATAGAACACTTTCCATATATCTATAATTTATTAAAATAAGATTTGTATGTGTGTGTTTCCTTGTGCTTTGATTCAAACATCCTGGGTTTAAATCTGAGCTCTGGCACTTAAAATTGGTCACATTTACCTCTCTCAGCTTATGTTTCCTCAACCATAACATAAAGATAATAATAGTTCCTATTTCATGAAATTGTACATATCGCACACTGCACTGCGAAGTGTTCAGCACAGTGCCTGCCATCCCTTATGGACTCACAAAAATATTACAAGTTTTGTTAGAGTCATCATCACACCAACATAGCCTCTTTTTGACCAAAATAACACAGCAAATGTATATCTCCTTTTTGTTATATTCCAATTTGCGCTTCAGTATTTATTGAGTGTCTAGTGGACAGCTCAGGGACTATTTATTCAGCACTGAGAATAATGCTGAGCAAAACAGAATCTCCACTGAAGTCAAGCTTTTGCTTCTACTACTTTGGTAAAATTGCATTAACTAACATCACTAGTGAGTTTTTTTTTTCCCCAAATCTGCAGGATTCTTTGATCCTGCCTTTATTTTATGTGTTCTAATATTTGAAACTGTTAATTTTCCCCTTCTTTAAATTCTCTCTTCCCTGAATGCTTTAATACCCTTTCTTTCTTTTTTTTTAAAGATTTTATTTATTTGATAGAGAGAGAATGAGCAGTGGGGAGGAGCAGAGGGGGAGAGAGAGGAGAGAGAGAGAGAGAGAGAGAGAGAGAGAGAGAGAGAGAGAGAGAGAGAAACAGACTCCCTGCTGAGCAGGAAGCCAGATGTGGGGCTCGATTCCAGGACCTGAGCTGAAGGCAGACGCTTAACCAACTGAGCACCCAGGTGCCCCTCTACCCTACTTTCTTTTGATTCTCTTTCTAACTTTCTGACTCTTCTCTTTGATCCTGGATCTATTTTCTTCACCTACTCTTTAAAGAATTCCCTGGGTTCTGTTCCTGATTTATTTTCTTCTCCTTTTCTCTTCTCAGAGATTATAAACTTGTGTGCTCTTCACAAATCTGGTATGCTTTTGTGCTCTTTTTTTGGCCTGAACAGAATTTCAAAAATTTTTTTTAATGCGTTGTTAACTTACAAAAATTGAGAGATTTCATATAACAATTTGAATTTTGAAAATTTAAATTCACTTGCTTTTGAGGAAAGCACAGCTCATTTCCTCCCCAATAGCTCCTACTACTATTTACGTGTTTTAAGAGACCAAAGTATTTTTCCTTACACCTGATATTCTGTAGGAATGAGACTCAATCTGTTCAAAATTGAACTCATTATATATTTTATTTTGTGTTTTCTAGTCTGATTGATAGAGTGCTATTTACTGAGGCATTCAAGCCAGGACCTGATGAGTGAGAAGTCTTTGGTAGGACCTGCCTTACTGAACTTGAATGACCTTCTCACTACCCCTTGCCGTCCATGGCTCCCAGAGTCTTCTCATTACCTCTATCCCCTATCTTGTACCATGGGATTCACCCTGGTAGACAGATCTCTAGTTCTCTGACATGCTTCTTATGTGGTTTGTTTATCACATTAGTAATTTTAACCTGAATTTGATTCCTTTAAGAGTCATTTATGACCTCAACAAAATTTAACGAGTGCCTAATAAACAAGGCAGGTAGTTTTTCTAGCACTAGGGTTTTGAACAAAACAGATCCTCTGCTTTCATGGAGCTTACATTCTCATGGAGGAGAAAGACAATACATAAGTGAGTATAATGTGAGTAATGATAAGTAATTAAGAATTTTTAGACACCTGTTCAGTAATTTATATACATTTAGTTTGTCATTTTATTTACTTAGACACACTAAGGCCAGGAATAAAGACAAGACTTTGGAAGAACTGAATTACTCTCTCACAAAGTCATATGTCACATATAGGATGCTCTAAATCCCGGATCTGGTTCTGTCCATCTGGAATTATCTGAATGACTGCTAGTACTCAGCAATAATTAATTTAAGAGCATTGTGTAGTTTAGATTATTTTTCGTATTATATGACCTTTTCTACTGGGAAAGTCATTTAAAAAATAGTAGAAAGCTTATAAGCTTTAATTAAATGAAATCTTCAGCTGATGTAATCAGATGAGCTACAGAGTTTCCTGGTTATCTATTGATATTCCTTGACAGATCAAGCAGGCTTCTGCTTCAGGGTCATGGCGCTTTCTCCCAGGAATGTTCTTCTAGTTTTTTGTAAGCTTCGCTTTCTCACTTTACTTTTCATCAGCCTACCTAAAATAGCACTTTCTAGTTTTTTACCCTGCTTCATTTTTCTTTATAGTACCAAGCAGCTCCTGATAGACGTACGTCTGTTATCTGTCTCCCCCACTAAAATGTAAGCTCACTGAGAGCAAGAACTGTGTTTTGATCATTGTTATATTCCTAGTACCTAGAGTAGTGAATGGTATATAGTAAGTGGTCAATAAATATGTACTATGTGAATAAATCAATGCAAAAGAGGTTTCTGACTTTGCAGAGGGAATGTTTTAGAATGTATTGAGTATGACAGATTAAATTCCAAGTTTAAGTGAAATGGAGCTAAAGATCATGATTGCTTTCATAAGAGGTGTAAGACAAATACTGATTAACATGAAATGGAATGGACTGTTGGAAGAAACAAAGTAAATCTTATTTGGGGAAATTAAGAAAAAATGAGAAAAAGGAACCGGGCAGGCAATTTAGTGTTATTCATTTGAATACATTGTCCAAGAGTACAAATATTCAGAAACATTTTAGTGCCAAAGATGCTATGGCTCTCATGAGTACGTGAAAGAACAAACAGTCCTTGGATCTTGGGATCATTGTCTAACTTAGCCCTGATACGAAATCTCTGAAGAATCTGGGCAAGATAAATTGAGCAGTTGGTGTCTCTTTTCAGTTTTTGTTACTACCTCTTAGTCTCCTGTGCTCTTATTGGTAAATTTTTATTTCTCACCCAACTAATATATATTGGTTGCTTACAGAGTAAAAGCATTGCCATAGATAGCCTTTTTCAAAACAAGAAAAATGCTTAATTTCCAACAACCAGCAAAACCTAAGGGCTGAAGGATGCTTTGGAAGGAGTAAGAGAAAGGTAATTGAAGTGGATATCCTGTCCCTACACTCAATATCTACAGTTTTTTGCCCACATTTTTCCCATAATTTCCACATCTACAGTGATTTTTCTCCAAAGATTGTAAACATTCTTTTTTAGCCCTCTATTGCCAACCTCTCTTTTATTCCACTTTATCGGCTGGGATTTTGAAAAAAATTCTCTAAACTAGAGAAATGGAAAAATGGGTTAGGTGTATATACATTCAGATGTGATATCTTTGGGCATTAAATATGACTGACGGGTAATTTATCCAATAAAGATACATGTTTCTAAAGCGTACGCCTTCCATGGTAGGGAATGCAGACAGTAGTAATTAAGCTTTTACTAATAGGAATCTAGAAATCGTACATGAGGAAACTTTCAATCTATGTAACTCATTATTACTCAGTCAATTTAGGTCGAATGCTCATTACGTGTTAGACATTAATAAGGTATATAAAGTTGAGTAAGAAATAAGTTTATAATCTAGCAGAAAGGATAAAGCAAATATACAATTCATTCATACTAAAATAAAGGAATAAACTAGAAGTCGATGAGGTGCAGAAGACAAAGGGATTTCTCCTAGTCAAAATTTAGAAAAGACAAGAGGCAGGAAGTGATGTCCTGGATCTCGAGTAAGATTTTCTGATGAATGGATTGGCAATCTGTATGAGCAGAGGCATGGAAGTGGAAAATTATGGGTTATGTCAGGCAACAGTAATGTTCCAGAAGAGGCAGAAGGGGATACAGTTGAGGGCCAGGGTGGACAATTTAACTGTGATAAGAAAGAAGGGTTCTTCCAATTTAGAGAGAGAAGCAAAGACCTATTGGGTCAATCTTAAGAGCAATTTGAGGTAGAAAAGTAGAGGAGATCTTTTCATAGCTTTGACCTCATCAGATTGGGGGGCAAGGTCATCTGTTGAGAAGGAGAGGGATGAAAGTTATCTTCAGATCCCTTTATTCTGAGAACTTTACTTCAGAGACATGTCTTGAAGAGGTTGTGGCCTTGTCCAAGGAAACCGTTTATACAGGAAACTAGAGTCCAGGTTTTATGATTTCAACTCCAAGTGCTCTTCCTTGGTAAAGGTCAAAATCCCCCAAAGACCTATATACTGAGAATAATTTTCTAAGTTAAGCATTTCTCATCCAACAAGTAACTTTGATCTGAGAACGTGATAATTCAGGCTATAAAAGAAATCAGATGAACCCTTATAAATATCTCTTTTTAGAGGAAAACAAAGGAGATTTATTACTTTCAACTGAAAGACCACAACAGAAGCACTGTGTGCAAAATAAAGACAGCTTCTAGCTATGGCACAAGAGACTACTGGGGTCCACTAAGTAGCCCCGTTTTCGTTATTATCACACTGTTTTTGTGGGCTTGGAATCTAGCTATCCTGGTACAACCAAGAAAGAGAACTCAGTCTGTTACTCTTGTGGATCTGTGAACCCTGAAATCTATAGTTCCAAACAATGTCTTAGTTTTGATTACTTTTAAGGATTTTGCATAGTTGGAAGTTAGAGAGGCAAAATGTTTTCTGGTTATTCATGCTACTTGATAATCCAAGGATGAGCTGATAACATCAATAGTTCTTGGACTTTAGGCAGCATGGCAAGTTTGGGGTTGGCAACTGTTGGTTTCTTTCTTTTTTAATATAATTTTTTTAAAAAGATTTTACTTATTTGAGAGAGAGAGAGAGAACACATGCATGCATGCACATGGGTGTGGAGGGTGGCAGAGAGAGAGGGAATCTCAAGGAGACTGTGCTGAGGGCAGAGCCTGACTCAGGGCTCGATCTCATGACCCTGAGATCATGACCTGAGCTGAAATCACGAGTCAGATGCTTAACTGACTGAGCCACCTAAGTGCCCCAATAGCTATCAGTTTCAAGTGTGAATGCAACATTGCATCACTGGCAATAGAAGAGGGATTAGAAGAGAAAAAGGAGTTAAGGTTATAGAGGAAAAAGTTTCAGTAGACAATATATCCCTCTTTATCTCTGGCAGAGACAGTTCTGCAATGGTTTTGTAGGCTGAAGAATTATTTGCACAGATATAAAAATGAGCTTACTGGGATGAAGAGCAGGATGGACTTATCACCCTTGTCATTTAAAAATAGCAAATGCCAAGCTTCCATGTGCATGCATGTGTGTGCTAAGAGATTGAGAGTCTCCTTGAGATATTCCTTGGGCTAGCAAATGGGGAAGCATTTGACTGAGTCCTGGGGAAGGAACCATTCTGAGTCTAATGAGCCGAGACTCTGCAAGAGTGGTGTTTTAGGTTTTGAGATTTCCCAATCAGGATTTCGGTTATGAGATTTAGTTTCAGAGACAGACCTTAGCATCCAGGGCAGGAGATTGCTGATTCTGCCATCGTGTTACTATAGACCTAGAAGAAACTGTATTTTGCACAGAATTCGTGTCTAAATCTATTGATATGGTTCATGAGATTTTATAGGCTGTGGGACAGTTAATCTAAACAAACCATTTCTGTAAAGTACCCAAAAGAAATTTTGGTTGATTAGTGGGCCAACTGATATTAGCATGTGTTGGTACCATTTTTTTCTCCCTCAATATCAGTCTTTATTAGTTAGGAGAAGTCATAATAATTCTCTAACTCCTGCTTGGGACTCTTCTATAAGGACCAGATCACAAATATTTTATGATTTATAGGTCATATGGTCTCTATTATAAGTACTTAATACTAGCTGCTATTTTAATGCAAAAGCAATCACAGACAATATGCAAACAAATGGGCTTAGTTATGTTCTAATAAATCTTTATTTATCAAAGCAGGTGGTGGGCCATAGTTTGGTGACTGTTACTCTAGTCCAATGATTGTTTTTTTACTAAATCCCAAAAGTGTCTGCCTAAAGGTTACACAATGGCAGAATTGGAGCAGAAATCTAGACATCTTCTTTTAAACTCCATTAAAAATTTAAAAATTGGTTTTAATTTTTAAATAATTACAAAAGAATATCTGCTGGATATATAGAAGATGTAAAGAATAACAATGAAATGAACATCTGTGTAAACTGTCAAAAAGTCAATTTAAAAAAGAGAACATTACTACTTCCTTTGAAGCTCTGTGTGTGCCCCTCCCTACGCCCTTCCCGTTTTCTCCACCCTGGAGGTATTCACCTGCCTGGATTTGGTGCTTTTTATTCACTTATTTTTCTTCATGGTTTTACTCCCCATGTATTTATATCCTCCTTGTAGTATTTAAAAGTCATTCCTAGATGGTTTTATCTCATTTCTCTTGTGTTCTGAAGTTTAGAAAAAGATAGCCAAATTTTGCTTAGTGAATAGTTGCACATTTCTGATTTGGATTATTCTTGGCAATATGCTGAGAAGGTATAGAAAGCCAGAGTAGAGTACCTAGATTATTTGATTTTAATTCACTTCATGGCCAAATCTTGGGTTTCTTGTGCCAGAGTGAGAATGTCACGGGCTGACAGACAAGTGTGGGAGTTTAGTGGCTCTCTACTCCTACCCCTCTTCCTGAGGAAATCGCTGTGGTAAATCAAGGCTGTTTCTAGGAATGGCAAGGTCTATTTAGTCTGTCAGTGATTTTATCTTTGAACTAAATGCGTACGATAGTACCATAACTTTTCCAAATTATAGGATGTGGAGAAATTTTTTATGAAAAAGTTTTTTTTGGCATTTAATAAAAAAGGTCAATCTCAAGCATAATATTTGGTCAACAATCAAAAACATAACTAGTGCTCTTTATGCATATTAGATATGTAAATATTAGCTATTAGAATTTGATTTAGATGGATACATTTCCTTGCTTTCTAAGTACCCAAAACTTTTCAAGAATCCAATTTTTGCAGGGCATGCCTTTGATAACTCTATATGAAAGCATTTTGTGATCTACTTTTACAAATGCTCCATCCCTTTCCTTTCCTTTCCTTTCCTTTCCTTTCCTTTCCTTTCCTTTCCTTTCCTTTCCTTTCCTTTCCTTTCCTTTCCTTTCCTTTCCTTTTCTCTCCTCTCTCTCTTCTCCTTTCCTTTTCTTTCTTTCTTTCTTTTCTTTTCTTTTTCTTTTCCTCTCTCTCTCTTTCACATCTGTAGATAGTTTATCTGACTTACTATAGTTTATTCTCAATGACAGTGAAAAATTTGAACTAATCTATCCACACATCTTTGCCTAGTGCCCCCTGCAACATGACTCGTGTGTGGGTTATATCTCTGACCATGGCATGGGATGAAAAGAGCTGGGCTTTTGCTGTGAGAGGTTGACACCATTCTCCAATGTCTCTCTCAGTTGTCTCAAAATATTTTTTCAGATTATCATCCAAGTTGCTACTTCCCTAGACTATCATTTCATATTTCAATTACTCTATTATCTTCCTGTCTGGCCTGCTTTCTTCTTTATCAGTGATTCTTAGTTCTGGCTGCATATTGGAATCACCTGAAGTTTAAAAAATATACTAATGTCTCGTCCATCCCACAGTGATTTTGATTTAATTGGTCTGGGGTATAGTCAGGTCAAATTAAAATCATATTACATTAAACAAATAAAGTCATATTATATTTTTAAAAGGTCTCTAGATGAGTTTAATGAGCAGCTAAGGATGAGAATCACTGCTTTAGTATAAGACGGTCATCTGTTTTAACCTATCATCTGATGTGAGAGATTTTTGAGAGGGAGAATGGATAGAACTTGGGGAGTGATAACATGTTTGGGATTAGGAAGTAGGATGTGCATAGGATATTGTTTAGGTTTTGGGCTAGTTCAGTGGATGAATGATGGTACCATTTACTAAGATAGCAAAAATAGGGATCGTGCTTAGGAGAGAAAATGACGATTCAGTTTTGGTTTGAGAATTTGAGCAACCCATGAGACATCCATTTGGAGATAAGAAAGAACATCCAAAATATTGGAGCTGACCAAAATTGGAATAGGGGTTTATTCTTTATTGCTAAATATTTAAAGACTCCCTGCCAGATGCTTATCAACTTTTACTCAAATATTTCTGGCAATAGAGAATGAATTAACAATTCTGTCTTTGAACAGCTAAAGTAATTTGGAAGTTCTTCCTTACACTGACCACATATCTGCCTTGCTTCTTAACCCCTATCCAGTAATCCTCTCTTTCCTTTGGAGCTATTCATAACAAGTTCACTTTCTCTCCCATGCCCCAGAAGAAATTTATTCTCAAATGTTCTTTTCCTTGGGCTCCAGGTTACCAGTTTCTCACTTAACATGCTTGAAATAGTCATTCTCTCTGGCATATCCTCTTACCAAGTCAGCTAAAGTATGAATGTTAGTTAAATACCTTAAGCTTGATTAGTAAAGGGAATAAGCATTTCTCGATCAGTTTTCCTCTAGTGATTTTAAATATCGTAACTCTTTTAAAAAACCTCTATATATGCTTGAAAGTGTAGAAGAGGTGATATCCTCTAAAATACATGTTTTTCTTTGTTTCTATACCCCATTACATTTAGAAAAATGATTAGATTTAAAGATATAAAATTTATGGAAAATAGGTTATACTTTGTTGAATAAAAAATCACTTATAACTATCTTAAGAATTTATCTCAGTGTGGAAAAATACTTGACCTCTTTGTTTCAAGAGTGAAGATAGTGGTCACTTAAAAGCCTGTAAATTTATAGAAAAGTATAATTGCTTAAAAAACAAGGCCAAACATGAGGCTTTTCCTATTCTTCTTGTGGAAGATTTAATCTTCAAGGATTAATGTGGCATACAGTTTCCCACTGCTTCTATTCCAGAAGGTATGCACACATTTGGATAAGTGATCTCCCTTTTCTTCCCTTGGAAACTGTTTTGAGCTTGGAATTGGCTGTTTAGATCATGATTCATACGTCAGAGAAGAATTAGAGAGTCTCCTTTAGGTACTTGGCAGAGCCAGGACATGTTTCCATATATAGCTGAAAAAAACCTTTGTCGCCCATTCTGGCTTGAGAGAATGTTATTAAAAGTTCATTCCTGAGTGCTTTTTTGCCAAGGAACAGCAGTGGGCACTGAAAATTTTGTGCCTGGAAGAACTAAGGTTTGCTCCAACATAGAGGCCTTGCTGTGTGTTCTGAGACCCTTTCCTAGGTGTCCTCGGTCACTCTCCTCAAAGCACTTAGATGCACTTCTGGGGGTGGCAATTGTTGATTCTTTCCTGGCCCACTTCTTACTCATAGCTTGGGGGAAGCCCCATGAGCAGGCTTTACAGAGATGAATCAAGGCACTGCCTAATCTCCTGAGTCATGGCCAGAGGCTCCTCACTTACTCTCTGAGGATAGGATCTGTTTACCTCAGAGTTGCCTCTCTGAGAGGATATTTGGAATTTTGGATGGTGGCCTGGAATTTTGGAGAGTGGAGTTCTCTAGGGAAAAGTTGTGCTGGTAGCAGTCAGCTTATAAAGTTTATACTGTCTGCCCTTTGATAAGGGTCATATGATGTAGTAAATGTTCTTTGGGAAAATGAGAAATCCAGGAGATCTTCAATTCTGGCTCTGCACATACTGTGACCTCCAGGCATCAGTATGGGGAAGCGTACCTTTCCTTCCAGCTCCACCTACTGTGGTTCCAGCAGCCTTCGAGCTCATCTTCAAGTCAAAGTGAAACAGACCTGTGTTTGAATCTTGGTCCTCACTCAAAGTAAGGCTTTGGTCAAGTTAGTTTGCTTCTTTGGACTTGTTTTCCTCTTCCGTAAAAGGGGCTTAACAATGCTTATTGCACAGGGTTTTAGGGGCGAATTAAATGACGTTAGGTGGGTTAGTAAATCTTTTCAGGAAAGCATGTTTTTTTTTGTCAAAAGAATATGAACCTTGAAACCATTCACATTCAGGTTCTATCCTGTTCTGTTCTTCCCTAGCTGCATGATCTCTAACTAAAGACATCCAAGCATTTGCATTCTATAATTCCCAACTTCATTCTGTGCAAAACTGTATCATACTCAGAAGGCTGTTTCAAGACTTGAGTGGACCGTCCTGCCCACCTTACTTGGGCAGCGCTTAGAAGGCACTCAAGAAGCATCAGCTCCATTTCTTACTCCCTTCTCCAAAGGCCTTTCCCAAGCCCTCCCTCTACCCCACCACTATTCCTTATCTTGCCCTTTCAGTTTTTTGTTTTTGTTTTTGTTAATAATCTTACTTCATAACTTCTTTTATTCTGTTTTTATTTTGCAAGTCTGTCTCTTCTCTACTTGGTGGCAATTACTTGGAAACAGAGTCTTCATCTCTTTGTTTCAATAGGCCTTAGATATTGAACCACATTTCTTTCTTCCCAGCAACCTGGAAAAACCCCCTTAAATTCTCTTAAACTTGAATTCCAGCTTAATTCAGAGTTAATTTCTAAATCTTTTCTGCCAAGTCAAATACTTGTAATAAATTACTAGGAAAGTAAATAGCTTTGTGTTCAATGTAATATGTATTACATTTGGTATTTACCTCTAAGTCCAGCAACTTTGTATCTTCATTGTTGGTATGCAAACTTGTAAGAGAGAGATTAGAATAAAGACTATTAAGAAATAAAACTTTACAGTTTGATGTAAAATCAATGGACATGGTATTCATTTAAAACAAACTAAGCTTGCACACGTCGTAAAATAAATCATAATCCAGAATGTTGATGTCTTGGGTATAACGTGCCTTATTTGAAAGCCCCAAGAACACGTATTTGTGATATTGATTCACTGATCTTCACTATCTTAATAATAGTTTAGCAATTTGGAAAAGAGAAACTTCTGAGAGAATATACAAAAATCAAGTTTTTGTCAAGAATGAAAAAAAATCAGGTTTTCTTAGAGCAAGTTTTCTTAAATTTAGTCAAGCTTAAATACAATTTGGAACTGCATGACATAATATATGTTATTTGCCTTTTGAAGGTCATCAGTGCTTGCGGGTATCCTGAGTACTAGGTAGGTGAAATCTGGGAGTTCCTGATACTGTTAATTATGCCCCACTTCCCCCTCTTCTCTCTCTAACATTCTACTTAATTTATGTGGAATGCCAAATATCCTGAGTCTGGTATCTGAACACTTTAGAATATAATATTGATTGAAACAAGAATAGTTTTCAGTAAAACATTGGGCATTTGCTCAATGACCTGTAACACTGCCTGTGCCTTTGTCCCAGGCTCCAGTATCCACTGCCCCTGAGTCCCTGCCAGAACACACAGAGAAGCATTCCAGACCCCCCCAGAATGCATTCCTTGCATGCATAGCAATCTCTGGAAAGTTATGCTTTTGAAGAAAATAGAGGGAGGTGTTACAACTTCATGCATCCTAACAATTCCAGGGTTATTTCCTACCACCAGAGCCTTCAGGGGCCTCACTGAAAATAAACATGAGTTGTACCATTGGATACCGCTATAGGGGATGTTGAAGATATATTCATTCCCTTGCTATCTCATGCAGTGATATTGAAGAAGCTACTGTCTGTGAACAATCAATTTGGTTTTCTGGCTAGACAAGGAATAGTAAAACCTTTCTTTTTCCCTGGACCTTCAGATTTCGGTTTGGGAACGGTCCTTTGACTTCATTGACATAAGCTTAAATATGTTGAAGTGGAATGTTGGTAGCAAAGCTAAAATGGTGTATGTTAGCATAAAGGATAGGAAGTGAACAGCTTTCCCTGTGATGTGACTCCATGGGTCTTCCTCACTATTTCCTTCTGGAGGCGGAGGTAACTTTTACTAGGCAAAGAATGCCGGTGTGAAGACTGGGAAGGTTTTCATGTATGTGTTAATCATATTTGGTACTCTCATTGCTACTTTGCCAAGTTGGAGTCCCATACCCTAGTGTGGTTGCCAATTATGTTCTCTACCAATGACATTCAACTGTAGAAAAGACTGCTGCATAGTTAAAGCTTTCTTAGCATAAAATGCAAAGGAAATAAAAGCAGCAACAAACAGTAGCTGGTTTACAGGAGTGCTGCAAATGATCTAAGCCAATGTGTTATGGAGAACTTCTAGGTTCTTTTTGATAGATAGTCACTAGAGTAGTTAGGGACAGGCACAGGTTAGCTTCTCTATGACACTCCCTAACCAGGTTACAGTGAAAGTAAGACTTGAGCCAATTCCATCATACACAGAAACAAGTTTTAGATAAACATTTATTACACAATTTGTTCAACTTGTTGACGGAGTTGCAAGTAATCAGGGAAGAAATGCTTTGTCTATGTATTGCATGATAGCTTTACTCAAGGCAAAAAAGACAGTATTCTAGGGGCAGTTAACTCCTAGAACTGCATTCTAGGATACAGTTAACTCCTTCCCAGAATCTTCCAAACTTATGGCTGGACACAGGATTGTTTAGGGATCAGCCTTCAATGCCACCTTGCAGGGTGGAGGTGAAGAGTCTTCCAGGTTCCTATGCCCTTCCCATGCAAGGGTGCAGAGTGTCTCTTAATATTTTTAACCCATTCATATATCTTGAGTGTCATGAATTTTGCCAATGACATTCCATTTTTAACACCCATTACACTAAATAATAAGCCATTTTTTTCTTATGAACACTCATTTCTAACATTCATTATGCTAAGTAGTAAACCCTCTAGTTATGACTAGATATAAAGAGATTGGAAGATATGAAGAGATTGGAAGTATTTGTGGTAGCCATCGATCGTGTGGTCTTTCTAATTAAATGTTAGCTAACCTTCCCAGAAGTGTGTGTCACTGATTAAGGTAACTGAAACACTTTAGCTGAAGTTAGTTTGCACATTCATAATGTTAAAGCATTTGAGAGTAATTTACAACCCTTGTGAAATGAGGTATAAAGAAAAAAGGAAAGTGAATGAAAGTAAATATGATTTACATTTTTGTGCAAATGCGTAGGTCCTAAATGCAGTTGTATCATATTTTTATGTTGACACATATCCTTAGCACATGAAAGGGATATTGTGAAACAGATTTATCAGATAAGAACTCTGTATGTGTCCTGGTGACTTATTAAGTCAGGTCAATAAATATGTATTGAGTACCTACTCTGTGCAGGGGATAGAGTTGAAAGGGGCAGTTCTTGCTCTCAGCCCATTTTTACCGGTACTAGTAAGGTCATGATGTAAGGCAGTTGCTGCACAATTCCAGGAGGCACCACTTGTTATTTATTTATTTTTAAAGATTTTATTTATTTATTTGAGAGAGAAAGAGACAGAGCTTGAGTGCGGGGAAGAGCAGAGGGAGAGGGAAAGGGACAAGCAGACTCCCTCCCAAGCCGGGAGCCCGATGGGGACTGGATCCCAGGACCCTGAGATCAAGACCTGAGCCAAAGTCAGATGCTTAACTGACTGAGTCACCCAGGCTTCCCAGGGAGACACCACCTGTTATAAATGAACAATAGACCCTGATGTAGTATCTGGGAGGAGCAACACAGTGGCTGAGCAGAGCTTGCTGTTTCCTCTTAAAGTAACCTAGAACATGACTCATCCTGTTGGAAGTAAGAGTTGGATAAAGGAGCATTTATTTGAAACATTGTCAGGACATGGAACTCTTCCCAAGGAGCCAAAATACCATTTAGAGTTCCAGAGATCCTGAATTCTTGTTTTGGCTGCATTCTAAGGAGCTTGCAGCCCAGGTAGTAACAATCCCATCTTCTTAATGAGATTGAAGTGATTAATAAACTTGGAGCTCAGAAAGGGTTTAATCTCTAACTAATCTGCTAACTTTTTTTTTTTTAATGTTTGGAAACAATGATGATTCACATGATTAAAGCTGATCTTAAGGATCATCTGGTAAAAAAAGTCATGGCAGCTTTAACAATGCAATATAAAGTAGCAGGATATTGTCTGTCACTGGCAGACAATACTGTCACTGGCAAAAGAACAACTGTATGTATATATATTTGTATGTATATAGTCCCATTTTACAGAAAGCCAAGAAGTATGACTCTTACTTCCTGACCGTATTTAAATGGAAAATGAGTTCAGGAGGGATTTTAAGTGCCAAATGTGAAATAAAGAGGATAAATAGTCCGAAGATACTCTTTCCAGGAACTCTGTGGGTATGGGGACATTTTTGCTTAAACTCAAAATTTTAACTTCCTAGAAGATTAAAAAGAAAAAAAAAGTCTTGGTGATGGCAGGATATGAAGTGCCTAGTTGAGTGGGGCTGAAGAGCTAAGTAGAGGTGGGTAGAGCATCTTTCTTCTTACCGGCATGGGCTCCTTTCATGGAAGTGACTGGCTAATCCTTGGTGAGGATTTCAGACAGCCTAATATTGATTTCCAGCCCAACAGCATTCAATGCTGTGAAGTGCTGACATCCTCCTTGTGTCTGATAAGGGGGTGATTTCTTCTTCAACTCAAAGCTCCAACTCACATGGCTAGAGGGGCTTGATAGTCGGGAGGCTGGGAGGTATTGAGGGGTTGTTCTTTTGCCAGTGACAGTTTCTGAGGTATCTCAGTTGCTGTAATTTTTAGAATTGGCATATGATTTTTTCAGAGGACAATGGAGAAACGGCTAAATTAGTATTAGACAATATAGCAGCTTTAGTTGCTGTAGTTGGGGAACCTTGTAGGCATAAGTCTGTGGTGCTTGTGGTTATGTAAGTGCTGTGACTTGGAAATGTTGAAACCTGCCTTTGTGCTAAGCATGACATCTTTGAGGCATGGTCTGTGCTTCTCTGTGCCTCACTCACTAGAAGTATATTTCCAGCATTAAGATACATTATTTTGACTATTCATCAGTTGTTTGTGGAGATGAATGGTTGTTTCATTCCTGTTTCACAGGTAGTGAAAAGATAGTTTTCAAAAATAACTGATTTGGTGCTTCAAATGAAATATTTTAAGAACTGGGAACAAATAGAAATTGTTTCTAGCTTTTTAGCCTTGAGTTTTTAGGCAGTGTGGATATTCCACAGTGGTTAAGATCACAGACTTTGGACTCAACCTCCCTGGATTCAAATAGTGGCTCAGTTGCTTATGAACTATAAACGTGGGCAAGTTTTTTTAATGTTCCTTATCCTCAGTTTCCTAATTTATGGGACAGGGATACTGATAGTACCTGCCTTTTAGGGTTGTTGTGAAGGATAAATGAAATAATCCATGCACTGTACTCAGAGTATCTGGCACAGAGCTAGCACTCAAAACATATTAACATCATCAGCAGCATTATCATCATCACCAGCTGAAGCAGTTTAAACAGGATGAAGTAATAATTAACAATGTAGGAGTGAAGGCCAATTCAAATTGCATATTAGATGCTACCCTAGAGTGAAGGGAAAATTGAGGGTGGACTCCGATACCCAGTGCCTAGGAAAATAACTTATGCTAAAACGTTATCGCTGAACAGATGAGAAGATATACAGATGATAAATTAGCATATGAGAAGATGCTCAAAATCATTTGTCATAGGGAATTGCAAGTTAAAACAATAGTATGATACCACTACATATCTTTTAGAATGGCAAAAATCTCCCCAAAACCTGACAATACTAATTGCTGGCAAGGATGTGGAACAGCAGTAACTCTCATTTCTGGCTGATGGGAGACAGTGTGGTGGTGTCTTACAAAGCTGAAAACAGACTCGTCATGCAATCCAGCAACTGCACTCCTGGGCATTTACCAAACTGATTTGAAAACTTACATCTACGTAAAAACCTACATGTGAATGTTTCTGGTAACATTCACATGTTTATGGTAGTTTTACTAATAATCACCAAAAACTGGAGTCAACCAAGATGTCCTCCAGTTGGTGAATGGATGAACAAACTGTGGTGTATCTATGCGATGAAATATTATTCAGTGGTAAAAAAAATGAGCTATCAAGCCACAAATAGACATAGATCAATCCTTAAAACATATTGCTAGGTGAAAGGATATATACTATAGGATTCCAATTATACAACATCCTGGAAAAGTTATAACTGTACTGACATTAAAGCTATCAGTGATTGCCAGGAGGGAACAGCTCAGGATCGAATAGGTGAAGCATTGGGGATTTTTTTAGGCTGGTGAAACTATTTTGTATGGTACTGTATCATGTATCATGTGGATATATGATACTGTGCATTTGTTAAAACCTATAGAACTTTACAGCACAAAGAGTGAAACTTAATATGTCAAAAAAATCATTTAGGAGGTTAGGGGATCCCAGGATTGAATGCATATTGTGACAAAACAATCTAATTGTATTAAAAATGTATAAAACAGCTTCACTGAAGGGAGCGATGGAAAAGGGGGCTGACCTAAGTAACTTTGGAAATGAGCGTGTAAGACTAGAGGCAAAGGAACTTGTGCACAAGCACTGTACTAGAGTTAAAAAAAAGTTGTTTTTCATGGGGATATGGGAGAACAATTCTGATACTGCTATGTATGTATACTGGAATTGAACAATTAAATAAATGAATCGTAGATGGTGGGAGCTGGGTTTCTCATTGTTGGAGTGGGAGTTTACAAATAAGCCGGGAGAGGAGGCTAGAATAATTCATGTGCTTATGAATGAAAGTTGGAGACATCAGTATGATCTCATGTTTAGCTTAGTGTAGATAAAGAGGATACATATAGTAATATTTATAGCTATGTATGTATTCATGTGGGTTGGTTTTTGCACATGTATCTCCTTACTCTGACAGCTGAGAGTACCTAAAAACAATGACACTTTGGTAGGAACTAGTATGCCTAGTGCCAGATCTTGGTTTCTAATACCACTCTCTATTAAAAGGAACCAGGATTCTTTAGAGAGATGGATGATTCCAGAACCGGGCAGGATGTATACAAGTGGGGTCTATAAGCATCTTACAGTGCCAGAAAGTAAGGAAGTGATCAAAAACAAAACAAAACAAAGCAAAACAAAATGACAGTAACAAAAACAAATGGCAAAAAAAAAAAAAAATAAATAAAAATAAGAAATCCCCCAACAACAACAAAAGCCCACAATGATGGGTTATATCAAAGGGACACAGGAGCCAACTGAAAGACTCCCAATTTCTAAAGTGAAAGTATTTGAGTAACAAAATAAAATAAAAGAGTATAGGGTTATAATCCATAATATCAAAATATATGAGTTCATACTGATATTAAGAAGACAGTATAGAAAGGAGTAAAAGTTACAGTGGAGAGACCTGGAGAATATTAGCCCATATGATTAAGGTCAATATCAAAGTGATAAGTCATTTGATAGCATGATCTATTTTTTATATAATGTGACAAAAATGGTACTTTACCTCTATAATCTTCCTCCTCAAAACCTATAACTGTAGTGTGATCATGAGAAAAACATTAGACAAATACCAAAGGACAATTTACAAAATGCTTGGCTAGTACTCCTCAAAACTATCAATGCCATCAAAAACAAGGATTTCTGAGAAAGCATCATGGCCAAGAGGAATCTAAGGAGACATAATATTAAATGTAATGTGTATTCTAGATGGGATCCTGAAACAGAAAAGAAGCATTAGGTAAAAAAAAGGAAGTATGAATGAAGTATGGACTTTAATTAATAATAGTGTTTCATTAATGAGTCATTAACTATAAAAAATGTACCATTCTAATGTAAGATGTTAATAGAGGAAATTGAATGTGAGGGTATATGGGAACTCCATACTAGCTGCATAATTTTTCTGTAAAATGGTTTTGAAAATTAAAGTTTATTATAAAAATAATTGGTTTAGTTAAAAGAATTTTATTTTTTTATTTTATTGTTTCAGTGTTCCAAAATTCATTGTTTATGTACCACATCCAGTGCTCCATGCAATATGTGCCATCCTTAATACCCACCAAAAAAAAAAAAAGAATTTTAAAAGGTAAAAGCATGACTTTTATGCAGATATAAAAATTAGAGTGTTGAAAATTTTGTTTAACTGATTATGAAGGAACCAGGGAGATGCTATAACCATTTAAAGAAGAATCTAAATATCAGACACATTTATAGATCAAGAATATTGAAACAATTGTGCAAGTAGAGGCAACCCTAGCTTTTTTCAGCATGAAGGAGATAAGTCAATTTTTAAAAATTATTTATTTATTCATTTATTTTTAGAGAGAAAGATAGTGAGTGGTGAGGAGGAGCAGAGGGAGAGAAACAGAGAATCCCAGGCAGACTCCCCACTGAGTGCAGAGCCCCATGTGGTGTTCAGTCCCACCACCTATGGGATCACCACCCAAAATCATGAGTCCATTGCTCAACCTACTGAGCTACGCACTCCGACATAAGTCAATTTAACCTCTGCTGGACAACACAGAATTTACAAGTCTATAGACAAGAATTTGTTTTGCATTGCAGTTATCTGCAATTTACAGAATTGTAAAATAACACCCGTAAAATCAGCATTAGATAACCTTGAGGTATCTAGACAATGCATAGTTTTCTACTGTAACACAGTTTTTTTTCCCCCATGTGCATTTATCCTATATACCATTTACCATAATGGTATTTCAACATAACTCAAAAATATTGAGGTTATTCTTGGAGGTTCCATCTTCTTGCCAATTCTAATGTTTTTCCCTTTGTCTTTGAAACTTTTATTCATTGACTCCCTTTATGGTTGTCATTAGTTCTATTCCAAAATATTTTGGCTCTCTGCCTTTTTGGCACATGGTCAGATTAAATTTCCCATCCCTTTTGAAGTTTGGCATAGCCACATGACTTATGATGACCAATGAAATGAGAGAGGAAATGACTTATGTTCCTTCCTGGGAGAAATTTTAAGAACTAGTGTAAGGTTTGTACATTTCTTTTTCCTGCTTTTCATGAGTGAGGAAATATGTATCTATTTTCTGTGTACCTTTTTTTTTTTTTTTTAGAGAGAGAGAGTGAGTGCATGCGGGGGGGGAGGGGCAGAGGGAGAAGGAGAGATGTTCCTCAGCAGGCTCCACACCCAGTGACGAGCCTGACGTAGGGCTCTTTCTCATGATCTATGAGATTATGACCTGGGCCAAAAATCAAGAGTTAGACACTTAACCAACCGAGCCACTCAGGCACCCTATCCTTCTTTATATCTTCTGTATGCCTAATTCTCTGAGTGACTGTGAAGAGCGGAGCCTCTTTGATGACCTGTATTAGACTTGTAGCATGAATGAGAAATAGACTGTCATTATGTTAAGTCACTAGAAGAAAAATTATAAGTCTTTAAGTTAGATTGCTTACGTTTGAATCTTGGTGACACCATTTACTAGTTTAATGATCTGAGGGAAGCCCCTTAGCCTCTCTGTGTTTTAATTTACTCATGTGTAAAATGAGAATAATAATGTCTATGATGTATGATCACTGTGATGATTAAATAAGATAACATATGCTATCCTTTGAGACAAAGTTAATAACAACTGGGTTCTTGTTTATCTTTTGGTATTTTGGTTCTGTAACTCAAAATTTGTTATTGACCTCTCAAATTATACTTTTGAATATAATATGTTAGTACAATGTTGTTGAGACTAGTACAGCTATTCCTACAGGGCAGTGTTGTAGTGACAACTTTTCCAATGACTGTCTCAGGATGCTCCCTGGGGGGCTCATTTGTATCATCTTTCCTGCTAGTGATTTTTATGTTGAGTGGTTTGTGAAACATGAGGAAATTGAATACCACACGCTAGTATGAGATGCTACATCAGTGACAGACAGAGAACAGAGCACCCGAGGAAGATTGAGATTTCTGTCTTGGAATTGGAAATTATTATTCTTTTTCTAGCTTCTGAAATAGTATCCTTATCTTTTGAAAAATTATTATTAACCAAACGACTGCTTCACTTTCTTGTAACATTTTTGCTAAGTGAAGTATTTGAAATTAATGAAATGATTATAAAACAATAAGTATACAATAAAATATGATAAAGTATCTAAGGTTGCCCACATAGGTAATGTGTATTCAAATTATTGTAGTTATTATGGACATATTTGGTATAAAAAGATATACCTGCTATCTTGTGCCCTCTAGAAAAATATGTATCTCTAAGAGTGGAATGAGATGGGATATTTTCTATAAATTTCTTGCAGCCATTTTCCAAAAATGGAAGAATATCAAGCATTATTTGCAAACCAAAGCATGTAAGCCCTTTGTGTTTTGATTTATGAGCAGTTTAATTTCCCAGCTTAATGAAAAAGGATATAGAAATGAAATTGAAGGTATATTCATGCCTTTGGTATCTAGTGATTTTATTTCTTCTGAAAAGTTGGTTTATACTGAACAATAACAAGTGTCTTAGTCCATTTGGGTGACTATAAGAGAATACCATAAACTAGGCAGCTTACAAACAGCAGTAATTTACTTCTCACAGTTCTGGGAGCTAGAAGTCCAAGATCAAGGTGTGGGCAGATTTGATGCCTAGTGAAAGGCAGCTTCCTGGTTCATAGAAAGCTGTCTTCTTGCTATAACCTCACAGGGCAAAGGGGTGAGGAAGCTTTTTGGGGCCTCTTTTTATAAGGACAATAATCCCATTCATGACTTTGCCCTCAGGACTTAACTGTGTCCCAAAGGTACCACCTACAAATACCATCACACCGTGTGTTAAGTATCAACATATGAATTTTAGGGGTACACTCAGATTATGTTAGGCATCTGTCATCTGTTGAGTGTTAATGGCATGGAACCTATGAAATACAAAAATAAGAGGCACCTTTAGTAATTGGGGTCCTTTTCAAGTCTGGGGGCGGGCAAAAAGCTTTTAGATGTGGTAAGAATGCCTTGATTATCAATATTGCATGCAGAAAAAATACTTAATTCTTAACAGATGTGGGGCACCTGGGTGGCTCAGTCATTAAGCGGCTGCCTTTGGCTCAGGCCCTGATCCCAGGGTCCTGGGATCAAGCCCATCATCGGGCTCCCTGCTCGGCAGGAAGCCTGCTTCTCCCTCTCCCACTCCCCCTGCTTGTGTTCTCTCTCTTGCTGTCTCTTTCTGTGAAATAAATAAATAAAACCTTTCAAAAAAATTGTACAGATATAAGCTTCTAATAACAGTAATTTAATGAAATAGGTAGAAGTTGAAAATAAAAGTATAAGTAGAATTTTAATTTGTTAAACAAACAAATATTTCTTTAGTTTATGCTTGGTTCATCTTACCAACCAAGATGTTTCCATTTGGCTACTTAATTTTTATACATGCTCCACTCTTGTTTCCACTTGTGTACTTTTGATCATACTATCTCTCCATATGAAATGAACTTCTTGAAGCTTAAGGTCTAATAGAAGTTGTGTATCTTTTCCAAAATATCAGTTGACTTCTCTGGTTCACCCTGATCTTAGAATTTCTACAGATGTTGAAGTTGTTATTTTATAATTTAACAGTTACGCAATCTTGCATTATTATCTCTATACTTTATGTTTCTATATTTTTCCCCTTAAGAAAAGCACCCTCTATACAGAATTCTGGGCAATGATTGAGATATCAGGTGTAGGATGATGGATAAATTCTTAATTGTTGGGGATTAAAAGCAGTTTATATTACAAAGATCTTTTCAGATGAATCTTCATTGTTAGTGACGGTGAAGGGAGCTCTGATATATTCACCTTATAGATTTGAGTTAATTTTGTTTATGGCAAATTCTAATAACAGCAGCAATAAGAGTAGCAGCTAAAGTGCATATAGTGCTTACTTGGCCATGCATTATGTGAAGTATGTGACACACGTCACTCTATTTAGTTCTTACAACAACCCCATGAGCATTGTCAACACTTTATAGACAAGGAAACTGAAGCACAGAGAGCTTATGCTCTTTCCTGTGGGTCCCACAGAGCTGAGACTGATTCCAGAGCCACACTGTCAAGTACTGTTCTGATCTACCTGTCACCACAGGGTAGGCAGCAGCTCAGTTAAATATGCTTCTCATTTTGAGGGTCATGAGTAGAAAAATATTCATATTCTGAGGACCTAAGAGGTTGACTGAAAATTCTGAGTACTTAGAGGTTAAACATTTAGGGTTTCTGTAATAATTAAGGATGATCTAGAATTGAGCATAGAATAAAGTGAAGGGAATATAAACTTCTAGCTCTGGGTTTCCTACCAATTTGTTGAATAAATTACATCAGTAGACCATCCTGAGATGTAACATAAAACAGCTATTTTTAAGATGGAGAAGTGGCTTATAAATAAAAAGATTAAGGGTCTGTCTTGATTTTTCCTGATAGACTTTTGTGGATAGTGATGTAATTCTTAATAATCTTAATAATTCATGAAAATGAACTTATGAATGTACTGGCTAGCTAATTATGAACAACACATGCAGCTTCTCACACTGAAAACATTTAAGCATTTAGAAAAGAATCTGCAAATGTTTTGATGATAAAGTAAAAAATATAAAATAAATTTTTCAGAGTTGTGAAGGATTTGTTTATATACTGTAAAAGTATGTTGGGGGAAGTTTTAAAACTCAATTGGATAAAAAAATCAGCTTGAATTTTGGGTGGGGTGGCTAAGTTCTAGCCAGTGGATTGCTTAATCAGTCATTAGTGTTCAGCTTCTGGGAAGAAATTTCTTCCCAAGTGAATACAGTAGACTCTTGGCTTTCCCAGACTTAAATTTTCAGTTTCCAGTATTTGGGAATGGACCTTAAGTTCTGCAATGTGTTGATTTATAATTCTGTCAAATTGTAAATATGACATTGAGAATGCAAGGCTGGTGTGTTGGAGCCACTCACAACCAAAGAGAGTCTGTACCCACATTTTTCAAGTATGTATTTTTTAAAAGATTTTATTTATTTGAGAGAGAGAGGGGGAGAGACAAGTGAGGGTAGGAGTGGGGGAGAGGGAGAAGCAGATTCCCTGCTGAGAAGGGAGCCTGACTCAGGGCTCGATCCCAGGACCCTGAGACCATGACCTGAGCCAAAGGCAGACCCTTAATTGACTGAGCCATCCAGGCACTCCTCAAGTGTGTATTTTATAGAGGACATCATAGGCTCTTTTGGTAAAAAGCCCAAGGACATCCATCACTAATGGTAATGTCTACAAGTTCTACTTAAGTTACATTTTTTCCCATTCACTCACTCACTCTGTCATTCATTCTCTCACTCATCGACTCTCTGAGACCTCCTCTGTGCCTGAAAAACTTCCTGCCAGACTTTTCCCTTTCCCACACCTTTGCCATTAGTCTCCTCTCATTTTGATTTCTCTTCTAACCAATGACCTGACTTTTCTGCTCAGTCTTGAATGCTCTTGAGTGTAATACTTAAATTGTTTCTTTCATAGCACATCCATTTTCTTTCCTTCTGTATTCCAAACATGTTCTGAATCGAAGTCAATCTTATTTTGAAGGTCATCTTTCATTATATTCAAACTATGTTGTCTGCCTGTTCTGGCTTTTGGTTTGCCTTTGCTTTCTCTCTCACCTTCGTGGATCTTGTTTTCGCTTTCATCTTTATGTATCCTTATTTGCTGCTTTACAACACGTGTGAACTTCCTGTTTGCAGCATGTCAGCAAATAACTTGTCAAACTTCCGTGGGCATTTTGTGATTTTTTTTTTAACCTCTGGAACCTTACTTGGAATAAACAGTATCAGGAGCCCCCTAAAACGGAGCCTCCAAACAATCCCTGTGGGAGAAGTCGGAGTTGCCCTCGGATCCTGCAATGACAACTCAGGAATAAGTGGTGAGTTCTGAATAGAGAGATTCAGACAATGTCAAGTATAGGCGAACCCGCTTCTGGGTCTTGCACTACCATTTTACCTTTCCGAAACAAAATGCCAGATTTCTGTTTTCTGATTCTAGTTTCTTCTTTTAGGACCTTCCCATGTTAACATTCTTCATCTCTTTGTGTAATGTTTCCCAAATGTCAGCCATTCACGGTCACGTATTTTGTGACAGGTTTTCAAACTCAAATTATAATTAACTTGGTATTTTAAAAGTTTGTCTACCCTAAATATATTCATATGAAGTTTCTCTTTCTAATCATTACCATAAATAAAAAAACCTCACTATCAATTGCCATAAATGTAAATGAGGTTAAAAGAAAACAGTCTTTTTATATATTCTATGCTTGGCCTGTGCAGTTGCTAAACCTGAGCTTATTCTCTTTTTATCGAAAAGGGAGAGCAGGAAGTGTTCTGGCTACCAGTTGCTGCCCAACAAGCCACCCCAAATTTAGTGGCTTAAAGTAACATTTTATTACTATCCCTCATGGTTTTGTGGGTCGACTTGGGTTATCTGATTGTTCTCACTTAGTGGTCTCTCGTGTGGTTTCCGTCAGCAGCTGGGGGAAGAGTCATCTGAAGGTTTGACTGGGCTGAATGTCTAGATAACTCTCTCATTCAGCTGGGCAATAGATGTTGCCTGTTTCCTGAGACTTCTTCTGGGACTGTTTACTGCAGCACTTACCCATTGCTTCTTTATGTGGTGTGTCCTTCTCACACATGGCATCTGGATTCCAAGAGTAAGTGTCCAAAGAGGTCTAGGTGGACACTCTGGGACTTCTTTTGACCTAGCCTCTGAAGTTGCATAACACCTTTGTCACTTTCTATTGGTTAAGAAGTCACTAAGGACAGTCCAGATTCAAGGCGAAAAATGGCAAATCATCTTTAATTTATCACAGCTACTGTTAGAGTGGTGTTAAAAACTAGCAGCAAGCTTGGATGCTCTCCATGATGTAATCAGGATTGAACATGAACCAAAAAGCTTTCTCCCAGTATAATTTGATGCTATTTAATTCTGACTCCATTTATTACCTAAACTCATCTTGGTGCTGCCAGTGGCAGGGAGCCCCTCCCCAGGGGATTTATCTTCTTCTGTGTGTCTCTTGTCTTTGAGATTTCAAGTATTAATTTGCTGGTGTGTCCTGGCATTCTCATTCTGAGGGTGACCTTCTGCCTTTTGCTAATACTGGTAATACAGAGAAGAAAGGTAGAAGGCCAAAAGGAGCATCATAATGAACAAAATTAGCTTTTTCAAAGCAAACATCCAGATATTACATAAGTCAACTTGGAGATCATCTTTACAAAATTTCTGGAGAAATAGCTACACTGGTTTCTAGATTTATAAATTTCTCTGGCTCATTTGGAAGGACTGTTTGAGAGGAGGATTCTCAGTAGACATCTTCCTTCTTGGGTAAGACTTCTGATTCAAATATGTATAGGTGAAATAGTAATATTTTTCCCAGAGGATAGGTGGCATGGTTCTGTTTTGAAGACAAAATAATTTGAGTATCACCATCTGTGTGTATTATGGAAAATTTTAAGGTTGTTTGTTGGGAATAATAACCCAAACCAATACTTATAATCAGCATTAGTGAAGTGAAGGCAAGCTCTTGTGAAAATTAATCAACAAATAACGTGTAACTTTTTTTTCTTTTTTTAGAAAAGCACATAAAAGGACCTATTTTTTTTTTTTGAGAAACGCACAAACTATTAAGCTTAAATTTGTAACCAAAGGTCATTCATACCAATCGATGGTATGAGATTTTTTTGAATTGATGTATTGCTCTATAGCTGCATCAAGTTATTATGTGCATATATTTCAGCTAAAGATATACAGATTCAGAACCTTCCTTTCATACAAGTGTCAGTTTTTCCTTTAGCATTGCTCAATAAACATGCTGAATGATATATTAGTTCATTTTGAACAAGCAATTTTTTTCTAATTTACATTATTATTCAGTACAAATGGCTTAACTGTCAAGGTTAAATCTTCCTGGCTCTGTAGTCAATGACATTAAGCAAGTAAATGTTGTTTATTTGGTAGGAAGCCTTAACTGTAAAGAGGTGTTAGGAGCTTCCAGGCAGTTTCTGATATAAAAATTCTCTTGACCCCATTAGATTTTTAAAGAAGCAAGATAGATCCTAGCTGATGCTTCAGATATGTTTTAGATAAATATTTGCGATGTTCTGAGTGGAATCCAGGCTAACATTATTGTCACTGGTATGGTTTTTAGCTCTAAAGATTTCTGAAATGAATTATTTTTTGAAAGTTGTTAAGCATTGATAGGGAACTCTCTTTTTCTCTCCTAAATTACACTAGATTCTACAGTTTGATAAGTATTTATGGACACAATGTGATGAAGTGTTAATGATGGAAATGTATCTTTGAATTTTCTTTTTTTTGCATGTACACTAAATCACTGATGAGTCACTGTACTTTTGCTTAATTTCAATATTAAATTCATTCATGAACATGATATTTATAAAAAGTTGTTAATAGCTTAGGTGTTACAACAGTAAATGAAATAAAGGATGCACAATTATGTACACGTCTGGGCACAATAACATTAAAATAAATAGACCTAGAAAAATATCTGGGGAAAATATACCAACATGTTCGTGGTCATTGTCTTAATATATTTAGATGATGTCTTTTCCCTTTGATGATGTTTTTTCTTTATACTTTTTTTAAATTTTAAGTTTTATGGAATGAGAACATATATGTAGCATGGGCATGTGTCAAATAACTAGATGAGATACTGTAATCGCTAATATTTATCGTTCATCTTAATTGTTAGTTTTAAAATTAGGCTCATGAATAAACAAAGAAAAAGTTTCTAGGCCAGTCATTTTCTGGCTTCATTTGTGCCATAGTGACATTTATTATACACACTTCCTTCCTTTCAGTTTTATACATTTGTATTAGTGGTCTTATAAACCCTGCAGGGGGACACAGCTCCATCTTCCAGGTGATGAAGCAGTATGTTTCTCTACTGGTGAATGGAGATGCTTCCCCTCTTTTATTCTTGGTTCTGTGGCCAGGAAAGCCCCCATTTTTCACTTGGAAGTGATGCACCTCTGTTATTAGCAGACTAGCAAAAGTGGCCTGGGCCATTTCTGTCACTCACTGTGACTCATTGGGATCCTCAGTAAAAATTCCTTCTCTTAATCTTGTCAGCTTTCAGGAGCCTCAGAAATTTAGGTAGAAGGAATGTGAGTGAATGAAGGATATTGTATAGGAATAATCAAAGGCTGAGTGCTTTATAAGTTTTGATTCTGGAGTAGAGAATGGGAAAGCTATGCATTTGGATTCCGGGCAGATGGAAATTCTCATGAAAAACCATGGAAAAGGCAAAAACGGTGCCTAGGTAACTAGCAAAATAAATGATACAAAATACTTTTCCATATTTGTTTCTCATTCTTTGACTTGTATCATATTTCATGCTTTCTCTAGTCAATTATATGTGAAGCAACAGAATAATGGAAATAAGGGAAGACAATATGCCCAATGCCAATCCATTTACTGAATTAAACTTATTGCCTAAAGTTGTTCCATGGCTATTTTTGTCCTGTAATAAACATGTCTCATTGAGTAAGAGAGAAGAAGAAGTCATCCCCACCAGGTGAATCTGCATGGAAGAGTATGTAGTAATTTGTGCAAATGACTACTAGTCATAGAACTTCTGGAATAAAGAAAAATTCATTACTACTGCTTTAGGTAAAAGCAGTAAAAGTAATTGAAAGTAGTTTGAAATGGAATATGTGCCACTTGGGTGCTTTTAATCAGATCATGCCCTTCTAAAGAGAAGATAGTGGCCTTTTAGCATATAAGACTTACCACATATCCCAACCTCCCATTTTAAAGAGATGCTTTTGAAAATATCAGTCAAGGAGAATCTTCAATTACTACATGGCTTCAAGAAACCATACAGTTTTGGTTGTTCGAAACACAGCTCCAACAGACGTGTTTTTTAACAAACTAGAATACATGCAAGCTTTGTGACTGAACTAAACCTCACATGTTTTGCAGTTGAGCTATTTGGTACAGTATCTTGGGAAAAAGATGTTTAGATTCTTTTACATTTAATGACCTTGTGTGAAAAATTAAGGGATTAAAAATAAAATGAAGTAACTGAGTCTTTCATTTTCCTTAGTAATCGTTTATTGTGTAAAGAGACTTTCTTTTCCTACTATGCTTTATCCTTTGATACTTTTCATTTCCTTGCAAGCTTAAGAAAAGTGATGTATGTTCATAGATCTGTAGTTTATCAATTTGTATCAAACTGCTGCTTGTATCAGTGGCCAGGCCTGCTGAGCTATAAAGGACAGACATTGAAATTTCTGAATTCTGTAATCCAGTAGGTCATTTGCCTCCATAATTTTTAGAGAACCATTTTTGCACCACCCAGACACATTTTGAGGGGTGTTTGCAGTTTTATTAATTGCATTTGTAACTCACAGAAATTCTTACATAAGGAGAAGGATGGGTAAAGTTCTTTAAAGTTTTTCAAAGTTTTTTTTATTCTATCTGGAAAGGGTTTATTTGGTTTATTGTATCTTCTATTATCTCTTTGTCTATAGAGACAGTCTGCTGAATAATGTAGAAAGCTAGTCTTTATGATATTCACACTTTATTCCATATCAAAGCTCAGAGGAGCGCCTGGGTGGCTCAGTGGGTTAAGCCTCCACCTTCGGCTCAGGTCATGATCTCAAGGTCCTGGGATCAATCCCCTCATCGGGCTCTCTGCTCTGCAGGGAGCCTGCTTCCAAAAAAAAAAAAAAAAAAAAAAGCTTAGAGGCAGCAGATGCTATGGACATCAGAGTTATGGGGGACAGGTTGGCTGGAGATTGGCAGGGAAGGTAAGTGAGGGGTTAGGGCTAAGTCACATTCTGTGCTTGCTCTCTTAAATTTCACATGGATAGATTCTGACCATATTGAAAATAAGGTAAATTCATTGACAGGTAAATGAAAGTAGGTGATGTCTTAGAAGGGGAGTTACAGAGTAGGCAGTGTCTATTGCCAGCCCAGGCTCTCTTTGTCCCTATAAAAGTGTTTTAGATCAGGCCGGTGGAAGTCATTCTCATTCTATTCTTCCCTATTGTCCCACTCACTGCAGAGCAGCAGTCTGGAGTAGTTGCTATTATTTGTATTATTCAGAGGATATTTTATTTTTTGAAAGAGGATTAACATCATTAACCTGGACTAGAATTACAGGGGGCTCAGAGGTTGATTATAAGACTCAGCAACTCATACGGCTGGTCCTTAATGATGTTGTTAATCTCTCCACCCAAATTCCACCTATTTTTTTCCCTTTCATGGCAGAAACTACCAGTACTTTTACACAAATGGTCCTGGCGGTTTGTCTTCCTGTTTAGAGATTTTCTTACTGAGTATGATTTCCAGGGTATTAGAATGGTCTTCTTGCCCTCCTCCAACTAACCTACCTACCAACCAGCTAAACCGACTCACCAACCGATCTTTTTACCATGGGACAGAGCCCTTTATTCCCAGGTTTAAAGTCACTGTAATGTAGAAATGACTATGGTAAGATTCTTTCTTGAATGTTTCTATTACTACAAGGTCAGTTGAATAAGGCAGGGGAAATGGAAATATTAACAATGTTTGGGGAAGTTATTGAAACTACAGTGGTCTGGGCACTTGACATGTATATTCCCAATTTTGCTTAGGGCTAGACCGTTAAATATCCTTCATGGAGCAAAATTGGGCTATTTTAGAATAAATTCTCTTGAATGGTGAGTGAGTAAGACATGTGTGACTTAGGGATCCAAAATATTTCCAAATTTCTTTGTTTTAGGCTTCTGGGAGCCTCCCTGTACTTTCTCTGTTTGACCATTGCTGCTCATATTGACTGCAGGGCCCTTCAATAGTAACTCATTACACAGAGTCACAATCTAATGATATGTGGCTAGTTTCAGAGCTCTGGTCCTGTGAAAGGGGATTGTGCTGAGAATTTGGGTATTTGGCCTGTGATGGTTTAGGAATTGCTATCCTGAGACATCTCTCTGCCACACCAGACAGTTATTCTCCCTTTCTAGATACTTTTGGCTTTCTTGATAACTCACTAGTGTGTGTTTGTGTGTGTGTGTGTGGAAATGTGTTTTTAATATAGTTTAATTCAAGAACTATTTCTTAATCACCTACTACGATTAAGACACTGTTTCAGGCACTGCAGGGATTTGGAGTGAGGCACAGAGATGGTGGCCTTGAGTTAATATTAAAGTGGGGGTGAGGAGATGGGGTTCAGGATTATGAAGAAATAGAAGACAGCATTTTAAGCATTTTGCTGTATTAAAAGAAAGGAAGATCCCATCCACTAGGGAAGGTATCCTGATTTACTCAGGTCTGCTGGTTTTGTTTTGTTTTCTCCTTCTTTGGTGAGGCTTAGGGTCAACCTATAAAAGGTGGAAAATTAATAAAGGAAGTATTTTAAAGTACCTGCTTCTAGGAACAAAGCACATATGAGTGGAGCAGTTACTGGCTCTTTAAAGGGCTTACCCTTGACTTAAAAGAGAACTTTCAAAAAATGGGCACCATTTCTTAGCTGATTCTTAATTATTCAGAAGCTCATTATCCAGTTGAGAATTATCTAAGTTGCCCTCTTTTTCTCCTCCTTTTATTTTTGCCTCTCATCTGATCTTTATGTCCTTTTTATATATTAATTCCTCCATAGCTTGTAGGAAGGAGAATAAAAAGATTAATTGCAAACCTTTAGGTAGATTGGTTAGGAAAAGGCTCTGATGTTGGGCAAAATGAGAATAACTGGCAAATTGCCTATTTGTTCTGGTTTGTTATCATCATGGATAATGACTGATGGAAACCAATGGAACTGGGCCTGCTGGGTGACCTAAAATCAAGACGCAGGAGGAAAGTTCTTAATGTTAATACTTTTTCTTTGTTTTATACATTGTGCCAATAGCCTACATCATATAATGATTTTGTAAAGTCTTTATGCTTTTTGTTTTTTGAGTATGGCGCCTGGGTGGCTCAGTTGGTTGAGCAACTGCCTCCGGCTCAGGTCATGATCCTTGAGTTCTGGGATCGAGTCCTACATCGGGCTCCCAGCTCCACGGGGAGTCCGCTTCTGCCTCTGGCCTTCTCTCCTCTCATGCTCTCACTTTCTCTGTCTCTCAAATAAATAAATAAAATCTTTAAAAAAAAAACTTAAAAAAAAAAAAAGGTTGAGTATGGTATTTAAATTTCGGAATCTAAAATAAATAAGCTGGGTTAAAATGGTTATAGCTTCAAGGATACATGCTGTGAGATGCTTCCAAAAATCCCTAAGTAAAATATAAGAGTATTTTGGTTTAATGCACCTTAGCCAACTAGAGTTTATGGCAGGTGTCATTTAATGTTAGTGGCCTATCGTTAAAAGATGAATACTTTAAAATAAATGCGTTTATGGTTCATTCTCTTATCTCGAGATAACTGGTTTGGCTTGCCAGCAGGTGGTTTTTGTTAGGATCCCTTCTAGGATACCAATGGACAGGAAATGGTCTTCCAAGGGACTTCTTTCTTTAGCTCTTTTAAAAAGTAGTGTTAGCAAGGGATAATAAGATAAAATATCTAATGGATCCCTGAACTCACTTTGTTTTTTTTAAGATTTTATTTATTTGAGAGAAAGAGAGAGAGCAAGCACACAAGAAGGCAAATCGGGAGGCAGAGGGAGAGGAGAGGCAGGCTCCCCACTGAGCAGGGAGCCTAACTTGGGGCTGGATCCAAAGACTCTGGGATCACAACCTGAGCCAAAGGCAGATACTTAAGCGACTGAGCCACCCAGGTGTCCCTCCCTGAACCCACTTCCAATGAGTTCATGGAAGTTTATAAATGTGCAGCTAGGGAGTATTCTTTAGAGCCAAGAAAATTACTGTGCACGCTTTTGACTTTGTGAAGGCAGCACATCCACAACATCTTTCCCAGAACCATAGCAATTAAGTCAGAAGTTTCTCTCTCTTTCTTATATTCAAAAACACTATCAAAACACTATATAATTTGAATGCGTACTTTCAGATAAGAGAGACATACGTTAAAATTCTAACCTCTGGATAAAATTTTATAAAGCCCTTTTCTCTTCTCTTACCTCCTTTACTAGCTCCTTATATAGATTGCAGTCTCCAAGTACCCTAAGATATTCTCTGCCATTTTGGCATCTAAATATCACAGAGATTGTTTGGATAAAGACATTTTAGAAATAAACTTCAGACACAGAATTTTGAAAACACACATGAAATATACACAATTACTATGAAAGATTAAATAGAAATCTCTGAATGTTTGACATAAGGATTAAAGAATTTATTAAGGTCAATTAACCCCAAAGGGAAGGGCTATAAAATAAAACCAATAGAAAGGCTAAAAGAATTGTGATATTTCCTTGTGGAGGAATGATTGAATTGGCACCCCATACTGTTTCCTAAGAATTTAGGATGGTATTTGGATGGCTGTGCTGGTTTTGTACTTTGTATTGAGGACGTGTTGGGTGATGATTTCAAGGGTGAGGATTGAATAGAGAAGTTTCTTTCAAATTACCTCTGGAACAAACTTGTTTGAATTTCAAACTCTTCCCTCCATTTCTGATGTAACAGCTCCATGTTTATGTCTCAAATGTATCTCAAATTTTACAGGTTTAAATTTCTTGATCTTCCCCTAGAAACATGCTTCTCTTCCGGTCTTCATAAATAAATAATGCCTCTATCTTCTTAGAAACTTGGGAGTCATGTTTGATGACTCCCTCTACATTTAGTGCATCATCAATTCACCTTGATTGCACTTCCAAAGTGTACCTTTTTAAAAAAAGTTTTTATTTAAATTCCAGTTAGTTAACATGCAGTGTAATATTAGTTTCAGGTGTACAATATAGTGATTCAACATTTCTGTACAACATCTGGTGCTCATCACAAGTGCACTCCTTTATCCTTACCACCTATTTAACCTATCACCCCAAAGTGTACCTTTACTTCACCAACTTCCCAACCCCACCTCCTGAGCTTGGACTTCTGTAGTAACCTCCTAACTGATTTTATAACTTCCTTGTTTTACTGTTTTTTTATTTAATGAAGTTTTGTCTTTTAAAATGTATAGTTGGTGGGATCTGTTCATACATCTTCCCCAGCAGCTAAGGCATCTCTACCCTTGGTGTTTCTGGTGTAAATTAGTTGAGCTCTGTGCTCTGAAACCATTTTAATAAGTCCTTTACTAAGGAACTCCTGAAGGTCTGCCCTGGCCAGAGGACCTTGAATCTGTAGTCTCTCAGAAACAAAGTTAGGGTTATAAGCTTGTAGTTGGGAATTTCCTTGTAGAGTTTTGTTGCTTTGTTGAACAAGACCAGGTTATCGAGCTTGTCCCAAACTTTGCCTTAGGACCACTTCTTCTTTTGACCTTGCCCCCAGATTTGTTCACTGGGTCTTTGTCTTTTTTGGCTTTGAATCTAGTATCTTTCTTCTTGTTGTCCTCAGGTGACATTGTGAAGCCCAGAGAGCAGTGGCCACCCCTGCAACCTCGCTAAGATGTCAGACAAAGAGAAAGCTAACTTCCATGTTTTTCTTTCTTCAAACTCTTCTCCACACAATGGTTAGAACTGGGATAAGCCACACCACTATAATGTGGTATCCCCAAAATAAGAGTGTTTCAACCAAGATAGACATTTAATTCTCTCTCAAGTAATATTTAATATAGGTGGGAGTTTCAGCTAATGGTCTGTTCTACTATTGTCAAAACATGGTTTCTATTTTGGGCCACAGACTCCACTTTTTACTCTCTTCCAGGAGCAGGTAGGAGGGGGAGGTCCAGGGGAACACATACCTTGTTCTTTTCGGAGACTGCCTAGGAGCTTGGAGCATTTATATAACTTCCCGAAGGTCACACAACTATTTGATGGCAGAGCTAATTGTATCTGAGGGCTGTGTGAAGCCATGAGACCACTCTTAGGGGGAAAGAAAATCTATAGCTGTTGCACTCCAAATTAACATTGAACCTATTAAAATTCATATTTTGAAATAGTTATGTAAAGTTTCAGTTATTTAGAGTATGGCACTATTAAAAGTGAAAAGATAAAATAGAAGTAGGAATATTTGAAAAGTATATCTGTGGATGATAGGAAACAAATATATCACTACCACGAGGAAAAAATACTCCCCCTCTGCTGATGGTGTTGGAAACAGAGGTGAGAAAGAGATTCTCTCTTGTGGGAGTTCTTAACTGCACGGAGCAAAGTCTTCAATAAAATTAAAAATTTTCAACTCCATTTCTTGGAATGGAAGAATTTATATTCACTAAATAGCTCCAGTAGAGAAGTGTTACAAAGTGTAAGTGGCTCCTCTCTCAAGTTAACATCAAGTAGAGAACAGGGAAAGTCAGACTTCAGTGTACCTAAAGCTATGGCCTTAACCTTGGGTGCTGATCCCTGGCTACATCCCTGCCTGAACTCAGAATTCTGGGGATGGGCCCTGTATTAGTTAACTAGGACTGCCATAACAAGGCGTCACAGTCTAGGTGGCTCACAGTTATTTTTTTTTATTTTCCATGATTTATCTTCTCGTGATTCTGGAGGCCAGAAGTCAGAGATCAAGGTGTCTGAGGGTTGGTTTTTTCTGAGGCCTCTCTTCTTGGCTTGTAGATGGTAGTCCTTTCCTTCCTGTTCCTTCACATGGTCTTCCCTCTGTACCTGTCTGTACTTAATCTCCCCTTCTTCACTTTCTTCCCTGTGAGAGCCCACCCCCATGACCTCTTTTTACCTCTTTAAAGGACCCATCTCCAAGTGCAGTCACATTCTGAGGTACTAGGTATAGGACTGCAACACATGAATTTTGAAGGGACACAATTCTGCTCATAACAAGACTGAAGAATCATTGCTTTTAACCCCTGCCCACAGGTGGTCCTGTGCGGGATTCTCAAACCTGACTCCATTAGAATCACTTGAGTAGCTTTAAAAACGTGAAAAACTGGGCACCTGGGTGGCTCAGTTGTTAAGCGTCTGCCTTTGGCTTGGGTAACGGTCCCAGTGTCCAGGGATTGAGCCCCAGGTCAGGCTCCCTGCTCGGTGGGAAGCCTGCTTCTTCCTCTCCCACTCCTCCTGCTTGTGTTTCCTCATTCGCTCTATCTGTCAAATAAATAAAATATTAAAAAAAAGTAAAAACACTAATACTTAGACATCACCCTCAGAGGTTTGATTTGATCTGTGTGAAATGGGGTATTCTCAGTTTCTAAAAGCTTCCTAGTAACTTAAATATGTGGCCAGGCTTGAACACCACTGTCTTAATGGTTATATTTCTTAACTGTGTTAATGAAAGCATATTTATCTTTCTCTAAATTTTTTCTTTGAAAATTCATTAAGAGGGGTGCCTGGGTGGCTCAGTGGGTTAAAGCCTCCGCCTTCAGCTCAGGTCATGATCTCAGGGTCCTGGGTTCGAGCCCCACATCGGGCTCTCTGCTCAGCAGGAAGCCTGCTTCCCCCTCTCTCCGCCTGCCTCTCTGCCTACTCGTGATCTCTCTCTCTCCGTCAAATAAATAAATAAAATCTTTAAAAAAATTCATTAAGAAACACAGCTCCTTTTTTATGAAAGATGTATATTCAACAAAGTAGTATTCAGATCTAAAAAAAGAGTTACATACTTCTAAGGTGGTATAGTTTCAAATGTCAAGCATGGGTGTTGCAATGTAATTCTGCATGAAGCTTACTGTGTTTTTCTGCTTAATGAAAATAAATCAAAGCAACTTGGGCATATCACTCAGAAAGCCAATGAAGTTAGGTAACTGACACTTTAATGATTAAGTTGAGTAAAATGTCATAACTTTTAGTGAGGAAGTTTTTTAAATGTAACTTTTTTTTTACCTTATTCTTTCTTAGATCACAGAATTTCCCTTTCTGTAAATTCGAAGTTTATTTGAAAGTTTTTTTATTATTGAAGTATAGTTGACATACGTTATATTCATTTGACAACTTATAATTAAGTTGACGTACGTTAATTAATTAATTCAGGTGTACGATGTGGTGATTTGACAATTCTGTACATTGCTCAGTGCTCAGCACTCACCACAATAAGTGTAGTCACCATCTGTCACCATACAACATTATTAAAATATTATTGACTAGATTCCCAATGCTGTACTTTTCATCTCTGTGACTTATTTATTTTATAACTCTTAATCCCTTTTACCTATTTCTAGTGAGGAAATTTCCTGATTAAAGAAATGATGTTTTTTGGCTTTCAGAAGGAGGCTAGATTTTCCTTTCCAGACGATATCAAAATCTGACAGAAATTCATGGATTTAATCAGGCCAATTTCTGTGTTTTGAAGTGAAGCCACTTATCTGGAATTTTTCATTACAGCTTGACGACAGCTGGCTGCTTCCCAGAATGCAGTACTGTGCATATGAAGTCATGGATCAGCCGCCTTTGTAACTTGCTTTAATTGATTATGTGTACATTACTTCACTCTCTGGGCTTAAAAGAAGGCTGCACTTGAGTGAGGAAACAGTATTATTGTTTCATTGATAAAAGACCATTTCTATCATCCTATGTTACACTGTCTTTCCCATTGTGCCTTAATAATATTTTTCGGTTTCAGTTTTTTTGAAAGTTGTTTTTAAATACTATAATTTCTGTTTTGACTGAATTATATAGCTTTAGAAGCAGTATTTAACATCACAGAAACATCATTTGAACTATATAAGTATACTGTTCCAGGAGTGTATTTGATTTTCATTTGTCCTTTCTCTGTTGATTTCTGACAAAGATATGAGGAAGTGAGCTTTTTTTTTCCCTTAAGGATTTTATTTATTTATTTGAGGGAGAGGGGGGAGAGAGAAAGCAAAAGTGTGGGGGGAGAGGCAGATGCAGAGGGAGAAGCAGGCTCCCTGCAGGGCAAGGATTCCGATGTAGGACTCGATCCCAGGACCCTTGGGATCATGACCTGAGCTGAAGCCAGTTGCTTAACTGACTGAGCTACCCAGGCATTCCAGGAAGTGAGCTTTTAAGTAAAACAAAACAAACAAGAAAAAAAAGCCCAACTATTATTACAAATGTGCATTACATAGTCACTTCCTGAAGTTGTGAGGTACCCATGTCTTGTTGGAACTTCAAGAATTCCAAGAGCTGAGATTAAACGAGACCTAAGTGTATCAATAAGCACAGATACCTCAGTTAAGAACACTTAAGAGTGCGGAAATTCACTAGCAAAGACCCCAAACTGAGGAACCAAATAACATGTTTTTCTTTTATTCAAAGGCCTGACCTGGGACACAAGTGTCCACGTAGAATGAGGTAGTGCTTTTCTCAATAAAAGGAATTACTTTTGGTTAAAATTGATTGAATAAAAAAGAATGAGAAATGAAGTTTTGTGTTTCAGTTTTAATCATTTTTCCCATGGAACCAGGAGGTAAGATTTGGTCAGCAACTCAACACTGCTGTAATTCTCAGTTGTTGTGTGGATCGTTAGCCCTCACGGTTCTGTTTTCCCTCTCTCTGCCTTTCACTGGTGGGAGAAATAACAAAACCTCCTAGATACGGCTCATGGCAAACATTTGCAGTTTGGCTTTCCTCATGCCTTTAATATTGTTTTATCTGTATCTTGGGGATCACCATCCATTGGCTTCAGACTTAACTACTCATAAAGATGTCTTGGGAAGCCTTTAAAAATTGATCCCTTAGTTTCATCCTGGACCTATTGAATCAGAGTTTCTGAGGATGAGAATGTGGAATTTTTGTTTGACCCTCTCCTGGGTGATTCTTGGTGTGGCCAGTTTTTTTCTGGTCCAGGAATGGTCTCTGGGGGACTTGTAGTGCTCTGTTCTTACAGAATGACTGTTCTCAATTCCTTCCACTCTTCTCAGTTTCCAGTCCTAACTTCGTCCTCAGAAGATGACTGGGTACTTCCTTTCATTCGAAAATAAGGCCATTCTGAAACTATCCCTCATGTTCCCTTTTGTTTACCTCAGAAACATGTCTCTAGTTATTGTCTTGCTTTGAATTTCACAGAAAAGATTTCCTTGATCAAAAAGTAAACTCTTCTTTTCAGTTTATCCATTATCATCTTTTTTTTTAAAGATTTTATTTATTTTTTTGAGAGAGAGAGAGAAGGGGGACAGGAGCAGGAGGAGGAGGAGGGGCAAAGGGAAAAGGACGAGTAGACTCCCTGTTGAGCAGGGAGCGAAAAGCCAGGCTCAATTCTAGGAGCTTGAGATCATGACCTGAGCTGAAATCAAACCTTTAACTGACTGAGTCACCTAGGCTCCCCTATCCATTTTCATCTTTAATGTCCCTTCACACCATCATCTAATGGTTTTCCTTTCCTTTCCTTTCCTTTCCTTTCCTTTCCTTTCCTTTCCTTTCCTTTCCTTTCCTTTCCTTTCCTTTCCTTTCCTTTTTCCTTTCCTTTCCTTTCCGTTTTCCTTTCCTTTCCGTTTTCCTTTCCTTTCCTTTCCTTTTTCCTTTCCTTTCCTTTCTGTTTTCCTTTCCTTTCCTTTCCTTTCCTTTCCTTTTTCCTTTCCCCTTTCCCCTTTCCTTTCCTTTCCTTCTCTC
>CM052810.1:141271710-141392765 GCA_028533885.1 Nasua narica
CATATGACAAAAAACAATATTCTTTTTTCTCTTTTACTGTCTTGTTTCACTTACTGGAAGAATGACTTCAATGTTTTTAGCTATTTGTTCTGGCATTTACTTCCTTATTTGAAAACAATATGCCTCTTGATTAACCATTTTTACTTTTTATTACGCTATAGGAGTATCTTTACTTACTTATACCTCTTCTTTAAGTTCAAAATCCCACATAAATTGCTATTATTTCTAAGCATGCCCTGATTTGAAAAGTATATACTACAAAACAGCACTAAATAATTTGGTTTATGTAGTAAAGTAAAAAAAAAAAACTTCACTTCCTCCTTATAATTTATTATGTCTAAATTTTTAGTTACATCTTTTCCCAATATCTTCTTATGACTATGTCAGTGCCTTCCACAGCTGAGTGATCTCTCCTGTGTGACTGCATTTCTTTTCTTATTTTTGTCGTTATTTTTAGCTGGAGTTAATGATTACCTCATTTTTTTCCCTTTAATGTTCTTGGAATTCTGTGTCTTCTAATATCCTCTAACAGTTTTGCAAAATATCTCCAGTACAGTATTCTGTATGCTCAAGTCCTCTACCTCCTGCCCAGTGTGCACTGTGTTCAAAGGGCCTGAGACACAGCTGTCAGTCTGGGAGGGCCACTGCCTCTTCTTGTTTTCCAAATCCATGTCCTCTTCCTTTTTGGTTTATTGGGTTTTGGTAAGGCATAACTTGTAGTGGCTTCTTGAAAAAGTGTGTTTGGGAAATGAATTTTTTTAGACTTTGCATATCTAAATGGACTAATTCACTGCAGGATGATCAGACAAGTTAGCGAGATCTTTTATTGAGGGGCCTACCCACCCACAAAATATCATTATACATAAATCTTTTCTCTTGGGCAGTTTAGTTCCACCAGAGAAGGATCCTCAATCTCTTGACAAGGGGAATGCAATCTGAGGGCATTCTCAGTGATCATTGCACAGATTTTCACATAGTACACTCATTTTCAACATTGTACCTTTCACCTGCCCTCTTCCGTGATTGCTGTGCCTGGTCTGAAGCCCCTGTCATTTGCTTTTTCTGGAAAATAAACCTCAGATTTCTAGTGGGTACTGAAGGTTAGGACTTGGGAGCTGTGGTGTGCTGGTAAATGTTTAACAGCTAGCTCTCTAAAAAAAATCGAAACAAAACAAAACCCTGATTTTGAGAAGGTGGCAAATATTCATCCTATAGCTGATTTCAAGCTACCAGTGTGAGGTCACTGAAGAGTTCACTCTTTAAAGCTGGTACAAACCCACCAGTGATAGAGTCTAAAAATCCCTTCATTTTAGCAAGGGCTCTTACTTTCATCTTCCAAAGTACCCAGCATCTCCATTTCGTAAGCATTTCCAGGGGCAAATTGGCTTGCTTCTTGTAGTCATTGGCTTGACTTTTCTCCTCTCTGCTAAAATGTTCCCTCCATCTGCTTTCCATCTTCAAATGTTGGACTATAGTCACTTCTTCATTTCACTAAAGTTGGAGTTTGTGTTTTTGTTTCCTGTCGTCTTTGTGGTTTCAGAATTTTGAGAGCAGAAGGGAGTAAAAATGCCTTTATGTTGCCATCATGAAACCAAAAGTTCTACTCATTTTTCTAAATAAAAAGCTAGAATTACAAAGTGACACCTGTTGTTGTTAATAATATTTTGAGTAATCTTGTCTAAATCTTTAAAAACCTAACTTACAGCATGAGCTTCTGAGAAGGAATTTTTGACTTTGCTACATAGACCAAATTATTCAGCTCAGCTCTGTAGTACATGCATTTCAGATCAGGGCATGCTTGGAAATTGCAGCAATTTGTGGTAGGATTTTGAACTTAAAAGATGTGGAGGAATGTGGATTAAGGGAGATATAGATCAAGTGTTGAATTACCTTGTTTTGGACCCTCATAGATCTTTTATCAGATATTGTAGCCAAAGGTAATATTGAATTCTGAGGATGGTAATTTTGGGGGGAAATTGGGTGAGGGTGGGGCATATCAATGCAATTTTCAGATTAGAAATACAGAATTAGAAGTATAGAATGTCCTTTTTTTAAAAAAAAGTTATTTATTTGACAGAGAGAGACACAGTGATGGAGGGAACACAAGCAGGGGGAGTGAGAGAGGAAGAAGCAGGCTTCCCACTGACCAGGGAGCCCCATGTGGGGCTTGACCCTAGGACCCTGGTATCATGACCTGAGCCAAAGGCAGACACTTAATGACTGAGCCACCCAGACGCCCCAGAAGCATAGAATGTCCTAATAAAATGTGTACCCCTTTTAGATGTTAATAGCAAAAACATCCTGGTTTTTTTTGGTTTTTGTTTTTGTTTTTCCTATTTTGTGATCAACAATGATCCATAAGACAGGATAACATAGTGGTTAAGGATAGAATTCTCAGTGCTTCAGTCTCAGGGTATGAATCTGCCAGATGCTAGTCATGGAACTTGAGCAACTCTCATGGTGCCTCATTATTCCCATCTGTAAAGACAGGAATAGAAACACCTCATAGGTTATCTTGAGGATTAAGTAAGTTAACATATTTAAGGCACTTACAGTGTGTGAAGCATAGTAAGTGCTTGATAAACAGTAGTTATTATTACTCTTGCAATTGGCATTAGTAATAACCAAATTTGCATTGGTTAATACTTGTCTACCTATTAAAATATGTATCAATATATATCAAAATATATATCAATATATATCAATTTAATGTACATTAATGTCACATTAAAGTCATAATGCTCATGTTTTTCAGAATCTGTTGTTCTATGTGATCCATAGTTCTTGTGTAGCTTCATTACTGTCCTACTAATTTAACAGACAGAAATTCAGCACCAACTATGGACAATTTTACTGTGCTAAATGCTGAGCTTATAGAGTTTCCCAAATGGACTTATTATTTGGACTAAAAAAACCAATATTAAAACTTTTCCTCATTCTTTTTTAAAATTTAAAAAATTTTTAAAAGACTTTATTATTTATTTATTTATTAAAAGACGTTATTTATTTGCAACAAAGAGAGAGTGAGAACATGAGCAATGAGGAAGAGCAAAGGGAGAGAGAGAAGCAGACTTAGGGCTCGATTCTAGAACACTGAAATCATCACGAGAGCCAAAGGCAGATGCTCAATTGCCTGAGCCACCCAGGTGCCCAGAACCTTTCCTCATTTTTCACACCAAAATAAACTCCAGGTGGATCAAAGTGTTAAACCTAAAAAAGAAAAATAGAGCCACAGAAGTATGAATAGGGGGTATGGGTGAATATTTCAATGTATTTGATATAGAGGAAGCTTTTCTATTTATTGACATAAAATCAGAAACATTAGCACAGAAGAGGGGTACATTTTACTAAACTAAAATTTAAGTTGTGACTGAGGGAGGAATCATCAAAACAAAGTCAATAGTGAAATGCAAACTAGGAAAAATGATGTCAGCACATATGATACATATGATACATAAGAGTAAATTTAATTGCTAATTAACTGGAAAATGGCAAACAGCCTAAAAGAAAACTACAAGAACAGGCCATTCACAGAAGAAGATGTTACAAATGTAAAGATCTGGAAAGTTCCTCACTAAAATTTAAAGAAATTTAAATTAAACAAAAGATATTTTTTATTTATTGGGAAAAGATATTTATTTATTATTAAATCAAACAAAAGATATTTATTATTTATTGGTGGGATGGGTAGAGTGGGAGGAGACACACGTGTGAACAGGAAACCACTGTTCCCAGGGTCCTGAGTCAGGGGAGACTATCCTTTGGGGGTGGGATTATTTTGGCTTCTGACCTGAGTGCCCAGTCCCCTCCTTATCTCTGCTTTCAATATACCTTCTTGAGTGCCTTTCCTTGCCTTTTTGTTTCCTTGGAAAAATGCCTTGGCAGGTTACCTGAGATTTAACAAGGCCTTCCAGCTGTGCATTAGTCATACATAGCAGTTACTTCACATTCATATGAGCCAAGCATGTTCAACATTTAAAATAACTCCCTTTGGAAGAGCTAGAGTTGGCTGGTGTGTGGCCAATTGGTTTGATTTTGATACTGTTTTCTGAGACCTTCGACTGTAGATCCCTGTATACATTTTCCTTAGGGGACCTGACTCTAGAGGAAAACAAACCAAACCAAACCCTTAGAGCTTCTGGGGGAGAAAGGGACTAGATTGGTTTGTTTGTGGGTTCATTTAATCAATAAATATTTATTGATAACTTACTATGTGTCAGATACTACTCTAATCATTGGGCATATAAGAGTGAACTTAAGTTTCCTTGGAGCTTATTCTGGGTGGGGGGGAGGGACAAACAATTCAAAAAATTGAATAAAAATTTCAGATGGCTGCTGTGAAGATGGTAAAGTCAGGTAACAAAGAGTAGAAGGGTGGGGGTGCCTGGCTGGCTAGTGGGTCAAACATCTGCCTTTGGCTCGGGTCATTATCCCAGGGTCCTAGGAGGGGTCCTGGTTGGGGTTCTGGGCTCAAGCCCCACATCAGGCTCCCTGCTCAGTGGGGAGTCTGCTTCCCACTCTCCCTGCCCTCTCCTGCTCCTGCTTTTCCTCTCCCTCTCTATCAAATAAATAAATAAATCTTAAAAAGAAGAGTGGAAGTGTGGAGGTAGTCAGATAATAAATGTATACATATGTACACACATTAACACATTACACACATACACATACACACACACACACACACACACACACACACACTAGCGCTTCTCAAACTTTAGTGTGTATCAGAATCACCTGTAGGATTTATTAAAACATTAAGATTGCTGTGCTCTCTCCCTCAGAGTTTTTGATTTAATAGGGGCCTGATGTGGGGCTGGAAATTTACATTTTTCTTTAAATATTTTATTTATTTCTTTAACAGAGAGAGAATACAAGCAGGCAGAGAGAGAGAGAGAGAGGAGCAGGCTCCCTGCGGAGCAAGGAGCCCAATGCGGGACTCGATCCCAGGACATCGGGATCATGATCCGAGCCAAAGGCAGCTGCCCGACCCACTGAGCCACCCAGGCGTCCCTGGAAATTTACATTTTTAAAAAGTTGTCAGGTGTTGCTGCTACTACTATAGAGAATACACGTTGAGAACTACTGGTGTATGTTGTTAGGTGGTCCCAGAACACCTCCAAAGAAGTAATGTATTTGGGTAGAGACCTGAATGATGAGAAGGAACCAGTGAGATGAAGATGATCAGTGGTGGGAGGTGGGGGTGGGAGTGAAGAGCTTTCCAGGTAAAGCAGAGAAACTGTAGTTTGAAGAAAGCTGAGAGGCTAGTGAGGCTAGCAATGAATGGTGGAGTCCTCTACTCTGAAAGCACACTTAAAAACAACCACCACGACACCACAACACCAGACCAATGCTGGAGTCTACCTACAGAGACTTCGATTTAATGAATCTGGATGGCACTTAGGTATTTTTAAAACCTCGTTATGTGTTTCGGTTGAGCAGCCAAAACTGAGAATGATGGATACAGCCCTTTTGTAACTGTGTAAAGTTAAGATTTTATATCAAGTGTGACGGGAAACCTTTGAGAAGTAGAGGACATACCTGGGTTCAGTTTCTAGGTGCTAGAATAGATTTTGTAAGGGGTTAAGAGCGAATGAGGAGACCAGTTAGAAAATGTTACAGTTGTCTAGGTTAAAAGTGATGTTGGCTTTGTTTAGGCAGGAGTGGTGGGTATGATGAAAAATGGGATGCAGGATGGTGGATGGGATTTTGGGTAGAGTAAAAGAGACTTGCTAGTGGATTGGATATGAGAAGTGAGAGAGAGGGAGCATCAACTGTGATTCTAAGGCTACCTTTCAACTGGGTGAAAGGTGACACCATTAACTGTTAACATTGGCATAGAAACAGCTTTGGGGAGAAATAAGACAGCTTTTATTTTGGTTTTGTTAACTCAAAGATGTCTTTAAGAACAATGAAGAACCAGATGAGTTTTAGGAAAAGAGAGTGGGAATGAGGGTAAACCCATGCCTTGTTCCTTTGACAGGCCTGTTGTGATAGCTGGCTAGGAAAGAATTTTTGTTCCTGTTGATTTCACATGCATCTTAAAAACGGTAACCTCTCCTGTAAGTGTGTGGCTTTTTAAATGGGTGAACACAATCATGGCAAGAACTTTCTAGAAAACCTGTGAGCTTGAGCTGGTGGGCATATGGTAGACCCTCAGTAAATATTTGTTGAATTTATCAATGAACAGTGCATGAACTGGGGACTTTTATATATGATGCCCATTTATCATTTTTGTGGGTGATGTGTATTCAGATTACATTATGTAGGGAATATCAAATATCCAGTGGTTAACGATTCTGTTCCAGTTAGATTACCATAAAATATTTAACTGGTCAAATGAATCCAAAAGGGCAGAAGGATTTTGGTGTAAGCTGTGTTGAATTCCTTGTGATACCCAAGGAAAAGGGATAGTAAATTGGATCTCCTAAGATCTGTCTGGATTTCTAGTTCCATGTCTCTTTGCCTTTTTGATTTTTCTCATGAGCCTGTGTCATCTGTGGTTTTAGCACAATCAGACCAGATTTGGAACCTGCCTTCGTAGAAAGATATCTTGCTTCTTTGTATGCCAGGGTGAAGAGAGGTTTCAGGGGCAAGAGTTCCTATAAGCCAGCTTGGTGCAGTAGGGAATGTGAGATCATAGGGGACTTATCTGAGATTTCAAAGATGATCAACATCTGCTTATGAGTGCCTTTCCTGATGAACCAAAAGTCAGTATTTGTTTCTGAAAAGGAGAGTCAGTTCCCACATCTAGAAAGATCAGAGAAGCTGGGAATGGTTGCCAGACTATATTCAGATGCCCACATTTGTGAATGAGCATGTGGAGTCACTCCCTAGTTCAGGCTTCCCTGTTCCTAAATCACGGAGTGGAGAAGTACCCAAACTCATTTCTCCTTATTAGCTCCTTTTAGGGACAAATTATTCCACTGAAGTCTTGCAAAATGGGAATTAGAAGTTGAAACCATATGTTAACAACTATCATCCAAGTTCTGAAGGGAGGGAAAAACTCTGTAAAAATAGCTTGATAATTCACTTAAGAGCACAAAATGAAACAGGGGAACATGTTGGAGGCTCGATACAAGGTTGAAGAGGAGAAGGGCTAAGTTGACATCCTGCGATAAGGAGGGGAGTTTTTTGTGCTATTTCCAAAGGGGTAAATAGAGAGAAGAGAGGGAAGCTTGCAGATGCTGCAAAGCTGGGTGAAGGGACCTGTAGAAATAATACAGTGGTAGGATGGCAAAAAGATAACTTAAGAAGGGATGCTCAATGTTCATTTTGAAATTGTTTGCTTTGCTCTTGTATACACTCCTTTCATATCTCTCTTTAAATAATTTACCAAGTCTCATATTAATGGAAGCTTCATGTGAGTGGGGTAATGGATGGGGACCTCAATAAGCTTGAGTTTGGCATTGGGTCAAATGGTGGACGACAGACAAGGCTGTGGAATTAGGAGTTGAACTGACCTTGAGAATGCAAGTTCTGTCTCATCCTTACCCTCTAGACACCTAACGAATCCTCAGAAATTTTGGGTAGAGCTTTGGTGGGAGACCCAAACCCCAGGTGACTCTTGAGTTGTAAAATTTTGGATAGCAAAGATGATTTCTCTTGAAAAATCTAGCATTCTTGCTCTTTTAAACTGATTTGGGCCCCACTGGCTCTTCTTCAGCTTTATTAGATGTTTCATTAAACCCATGCTCCTGACTCATGAGTTTTTCCACTATCAGCTTCTCCAAATAGTGCAGTCTCCTTTGTCTGATCTCTCTTTGTCTTGGATCTGGTTCTCCTTCCCTTGCTCCTGTGGCTTTGTGGGAGATCAATTCTTCAGTTCTATACCTGGGTAGGGAACTTTTGTACCCTGTCCAGCACCTGAACCTGGAAGACCTCTGATCACTCAGGAAGGAAGGTTAGATATGACTAATATTCTGAAAATTGTTTACCGGAGTGTGAGTATGGGTAAACATTTCTTTTCCAAAGATCACATATACCATGATCATATGGATTTAAATAGGTAAGGATTTATGGCATATCAAATGATATTAAGAGATCCTTTCACTTAAGAGAGGAAGACAACGAAAGATTCATTATTAGCCATCTTATAAACCCCAGAACCAGTGCCTCGAAAATATTTTGTGTACTTACTGCAGACATCAGAATCAGCACATATGTTTTTAGAGGGAATAATTAAAGATGCTAATATAAGATAACTTAAAAAAATATTTTAATATTTCTACTAAGTCTATTTTGCTACTTCAGAATTTGCTGAATATAAGCAGGCAGAATTGTAAGTAGGAAAGTGGTTTATGTGTGCATACTGACCTTTTGACTTCACTCTACTGGTTGCTTAATATTCTCCTATAATGAAATTGTTTCCAGTAATAAAATTGCATTGCAAAAACTTCTTAGGTTATCTGAGACCAAAATTAGACACCTAGAATAACAAGAAAATAATTCTTGCCTAAGGGCTGCTTTAGACAAGAGAAGCATGGTTGTGAAATCATTGTAAATGCATTTCTTCCTGAATTTGGTATTTAGGATCATTGTGTTTCAGCTAAGAGTTTAGAGGTGGGAATGGTGGAAATAGTCGGCTGAGAAGATGAGGGATACATAGGGTACCTGACTTGAATAGCTATACATTTTATGGCCCATGATTAAATTTGGTGAAGGTTTAGTTACAAAATGAACAAACATGTATGTTTTTACACCATGCGATTATAAATATAAAAATTGCATATAAATACCTGTAGTGGATTGCCTTTGTTGTCTATCCAGCACTATCCTCAGGCTTTCTTTTGGGAACCTTTCTTCCTGACCTTTGGGAATGGCTCAAGCTTCCAGTGGGCACTGCCTCATTCTTTATGACTCTTTCCTACTCTATCATTTCTCTTATCACCACAGTGAGCCACAGTGGACTGCTCAGTAGTGGGCATCTGACTCAAGCTTGTACTTCCTTTGAAATTTTCAAATGAATTAGGAAAGATTTTCTTTGGGCTGCGGGAATTTATAGTGTAAAACCTAGGAGCTTCCGAAAGCTAGGTTTGCTGCCCAAAAAAGGAAATCATTCTACAGTGAAAGGATCAGACTATGTAGAGAAGCATACTTCTTGCAGTTTGAATGTTAGTCCCTTAATAACATAGACACTTTAGTGTGCTTTCTATATATTTTTACTCTGCTTAAACTGATCTAAGCTTGGTTTTTGCCACTTAGCAAAAAGAATCCTGGTGAACACACAGGCACTGTATGCAAGAAAGACGTTTTATTAAAGGCTGGAAGTCTGGCATCAAGGTAATTCTGAGGTTTATAACCCTCTGAACTGGCTGGTTGTTGGACGTGACTGAAGAACATGGACTTGGGTTGGTAGGAGTCCCATTGATTAAGTGATTGATTGTCTTCTGTTAAATATTTAATGGTTCACAACACCGGTCAAAAGACATAAAGACTAATCAGTCTCTTTTGGTTGGTAAGGACAGTTGTCCTAACTCATTCTGTCTGTGTGATGAGTGTTCATGATCAATTTACTGAGACTGATCGGACCCTATCATGTGTCCCCTGCCTGAGCGAATAGATCCTTTCTGAAGCACAAGTCAGGACAGCCTAGGAGTAAACCCTTGAGACTGTTTATTGGCAATAAAGTCAAGTAGTGAAAGTTTATGTCCTGTCTTAAACCTTCCCAGCTCTGAGTCCGTACTTTCTTGTTGATGAGCCAAAGAATGTGATAAACTGCTCTCTGCTGAAGTGAAATTCATTGATAATGGCTTATTTTGTTTCCCTTTCCAGTTAGTACTTGCCTTTTAATTCACTGGAGCCAGCTACTTCTGGATTTAAGGTATGCTAGTAAGAGAAGGGGAGAAATGACTTTTTGTGGAAGCAGTACCCAATTATCAGTAGAAGCCTTTAAATTTATCAATGCTGAAATTCTTCCTAGTGGTGAGCCTCTCATAGAGCATGACCCCTCTTGGTAAAAGTATTTTATATCATATATGTATTCTGATGTGGATCCTACATTATTGTTTTTATGGGAATGAATCATATTTCTACATAGTATATAATATGTACCATTTGTAGAGAACTGCCATGTGCTAGATACTGCTGGTGCTTTCACACACTCTATCTCATTGAATTCAATCTTCAGAACCGTGTTAATTTATAGGAGAGGAAAACTTAAGTATAGAGAAGTTAAGCAGCTTAGCTAAGGTCATGCATCTAATAAGAGGGCATAACTCAGAAATACCCACCAATGTTGTGTTTTTTGTATTGAACTCCTTGCCTGTAGAGTTACCTCCTTACCTGCCTTTTTAAGTGGGGTGTGGGCAGTGGTTGCCATGGTAATCCCAAGGGAGAAGAAGGCCTCTGGCAGCTTGCATGGGTCATGATCTAACCCAGCTATGTAAGAGGTTTTTGTTTTTGTTTTTTTAAAAGACTTTATTTATTCATTTGAGAGAAAGAGAGTGAGAGAGCAGAAGCAGGGGGATAGGCAGGGATAGAAGGAGAAGCAGACTGCCCGCTGAGTGGGGAGCCTGATGCAGAGCTTGATTCCAGGACCCTGAAATCATGACCTGAGCCAAAGGCAGATGCTTAACCATCTGAGCCACTCAAGCTCCCCTGGAAGAGTCTTGATATCAAATAAGAATCATTAAATCTGGGGTGCCTGGGTGGCTCAGTGGGTTAAAGTCCCTGCCTTTGGGTCAGGTCATGATCTCAGGGTCCTGGGATTGAGCCCTGCATCGGGCTCTCTGCTTAGCAGGGAGCCTGCTTCCCCCTTTCTCTCTACCTGCCTCTCTGCCTACTTGTGATCTCTCTGTCTGTCAAATAAATAAATAAAATCTTAAAAAAAAAGTAAAAAAAAAAAAAGAATCATTGAATCCTACACACAGACTGAGTGCAGGTTGTTTATCTCCTATTTTGATCAAAGGTTAATTCTTTGGGGTTATTGGGTATTATTAGGTAGTGCCCTGTGGTGATTGAGTTACTGACTGAGAATTTATGGGTCTCTTAATAACTTCTTATGATTCTGATTCTTAGAGGTATGTCAGAGGTAGTTCATACCTGAAAGTTATAAATGGACAAGAATTATACTCTTGCTTAATATGTTAATATATCAGTGATCAGCATTCACCTGATCACTAACTCCTTTTTTTTAAAATTTTTTAAAAAGGTTTTATTTGAGAGAGAGGGAGAGACAGAGTGTAAGCGGGGGAAGGGGCAGAAGGAGAGGGAGAAGCAGACTTCCTGCTGAGCAGGGAGCCACACTTGGGATTCAATCCCAGGACCTCCAGAATCATGACCTGGGCTGAAGGCAGATGCTTAACCAGCTGAGCCACTCAGGTGCCCCACCACTAACTTCATTTTAGAGGCATCTGGATTAGTGTATTGATATTCTTCTACTAAATTCAATTAGATCTATGAGGACCAAAATCTTTTTTGAGTGTTTTATTTTATTTTCTAAGTGTTTTTAATACCACTTTGTGTATTCCAGAGGGTTTTTTTTTTTAAAGATTTTGTTTATTTATTTGACAGAGATAGAGATCACAAGTAGGCAGAGAGGCAGGCAGAGAGAGAGGGGGAAGCAGGCTTCCTGCTGAGCAGAGAGCCCGATGTGGGGCTCGATCCCAGGACCCAGAGATCATGACCTGAGCCCAAGGCAGAGGCTTTAACCCACTGAGCCACCCAGGCGCCCCTCCAGAGGTTTTTTTTTTTTTTAATGTTGTCCCATTTTTGCTAACTTCCTAAGTAGACATCAATGCCATAGTAGGATAAATCTGCATGAATCTTGATTGTTCCACAACCTAGAATTAGTATATAACTCCATGAAGGGACAAAACTAAAGGTATCTTGCTCTGTGTGTATATGGCTAGTCTTTCATTTTTCTGCCTTGGGTCCTAGTATATGCACTGGGTCTGGTAACCCATCATTTGGGTACATGAATGGTTAGAACTGAAGGCCTGTGAGAGAACTTTGTCATACCAGCTATAGAACCTTGATCCTCATTTTTCTTGATCTTAGAATGAGGTGATTGAGAGAAATGATCTACAGGTTTCATTCCAACTGAAAAGCTGGAATTTTCTAATGCTGGAGAACTGGAGAATTGTTGTCTGGTATCTGATCACAGAGCCTTTTGGAAGTAGAATAAAACAGCACAAATTATATTGTCCACTGTGTTGGGATAGAAATTGAAGGCAGGAAGGCCTACAGAGAGTCTCACCTTAGTTTCTCAGATGGCTTGCCCCCTGTTGCCTTCAAAACAGTGGGAAGAGATTTGAATCTTACTGTATTTTGACATCTGTGGTTTCTTTAATGAGCAATCATCATACTGGGTATCAAGAGCTATGTGATAATTTATAGTTATTCTGTAGCATCATGTGATATGTGTGTATCTTGGGAATAAAGGTTTTAGAGAAAATTTTTGGCTAAATTATAATTACATTCAGAAAGGTGGAGCTTTGCAAATGACAGCACCTCCAGACTTCTATGAATTTTATGTTTAAATTCATTAATGGCAGGAACTATGTTTGGTATTCTGCAATGTGAACTGTTCCTTGGTCCTTCTATATGGCTGTTATGGGAGAACTTTTGACAGGTGATAGTGGTGATTTATTTTAATTTAGACGCTAAAAAAGTATTGAAAGAAATTTTCTCTTTGAGAAGAAACATTTGAGAAATCTCTTAAGGATTTGGGAATGGTATGTCAAGAATTACTATACTAAAATTGGGAAGAGTTTCTAATTCCTATGGGGGCAAAATATATATATATTTTCTAGGTGTATCTGCTAATTAATATCAGAACATTCTACATTTTAAGAACAGGTACCACTTCCATTAATCTTTTCCTTCCCGTGCCTACACCCATTACTGTAATTTAGGCGTTTATCAGCACTCTTTTGGATTATTGTAGGAGTCACCTTGCTTTTCTTCTGGCTCTCACCCTTTCTAAATACTACTTTGTACTGGACAGAGCAAACCAGCTACAATCAGATTAAAGCCTTAAGTGGCTTCCTGCTGTCTAGCAAATAAAACCCAAACATTGTAGCTTAGTAGTGAAGATCCTTGACAGTCAACTGGGATTCCAGCCTTGTCCCCCGTAACTCTCCAGCCAGAACTCTGTGTCCTAGTGGGTTTAACTCCTTGCTTTACTTGATTGTTCTTCCGTTTTTTCCTCCACAGGCATTTGCATGTGCTGCTTCTTTATATATTGGCTTCCTTGAATCTTATAATCGAGTCAAGCTTGACTGTCTAGGTCTTCTCAAAAACCGTTAAATTCATTCATTCTTTCTAATTCACTTTCATTAAAGTAATCTTTCTTTCCTTTAACTCTGCTAGAATACTGAAACTCAAACATTAAGATTATTACTTTGTGTTACTGTTGTTTCTTACGTACATATTGTTTATGTTCTGTCCTTTGACTAGATTCTAACTTATCCGGGCAGTGACCATGTCTTTTGTTTTATTTTGGTTTCATTTTGTTTTCTCCTTGAATGGTTCCTTGCATGGAATTGGCCTTGGTAACTGCTAGTTGAATGCGCCAGTGGATGAAGGGTCGGGTAAAACCCCTTCCTCTGCCACTTCTTCTTTCTTTGATTTAAAAATCTCTCACTAATGTGAAGTTGGTGAGTGTTGTGTGATACTGGGTACATGTAGATGTGTTAGTCTTCCCTTAGGCTGATAAATTGTAACCACTGGTATTCTAGTCCTGAATCTAGTCCTCAGATTGCTGATTCTCAGATCATCTCCTCTATAGGAACAGCCACTTACTCTTGGCCTCTCTGCCTCTGCTCAACCAGGAGACTCCCTTCTGGAGAGCCTTTCCTCCTGATTTAAGTACAAAATGGAAGAATAACAGTTTTTATACCCAAAGCCTTATTTTGCCCACATCCATATTTTCTGGGTCATATTCCCTCTCTTCTAAGTCAAATCCAGCCTGTTGTAATTATTGATTTCCCTTATTTTTAACCTTCAATTAATTCCTTAATTATGCCACATAGGTTTTACAAAATATTTCCCATATCTTAAGTTGTCCTAAAGCAGGTCCACTCTGTTAGAAGACAATTTTTGACCTTCTCAAATTCATACACAAAGAGACCCAAGTTTATATACAGTTCTAAATGATCAAAAAGACTTCCATATTTCTGGCCTTTCTCAATTTACTCTCGTACGACTTCCCTTTACTTGTGTACTAGCTCCTGTATTTGGGTAGGTTCAGTTTATTAGCTGATAACTGCTCTCTGGTTAAGAATTTGGTGGGATAAAGGATTAAAATACAAGTGAATTGGACTTTTGGGGGGCATAGGGATTACTTAAATATTCCATGAGTCCAAATTATTTCTAACCTACGTTTTGAACTATTGTATGTATATTTTTCTTTAGATAGTATGACAATTTGTTAGTGGAAGAATGCTGGATCAAAACCATTGGTAGTGTTAAAATTTAATTCAAGAAATAATTTATTTTGAATAAGCAAAATGGAGGCTGTCTGAGCTAGGAGCTGGAGAGCCAAAACATAAATAAAATAAGCATCAACCCTTACAGAAATAGAGAAGAGATTAGTAGATTGCAGAAAGACCGTACTACCTAAAATATTTGTCTTCACACTACATGGTACACATATATAGCAGAGTCTCTGTTATATGTAATAGTCAAATGTGGTATTCAGGCTAATCAAATGTTTTAATCTTCAGAGAGTTATTGTAAATATTATACACAAATCACTAAGTTACAAAGAATTTGCATAAAATGAAACACTCAGCATCTATCTTCGCTTTAGAAAGTAATTCAAAATCTTAAAGTGCCACTGTGCTTATCACTATAAATATTGATTAGCATGATACTGAAATTGTGCCAAAACACCTGTGATGAGGGAGTTTAGTAGTAATCACTGCAATTAATTAAATGCTAATTACATGTGTTTCCAACCTTTCCTTGTTCAAGCCTCACATCACCTCTATCACCGGCCCAAGGTCACTCACATAGCTAATAAGTGATGAGGCTGGGCTTCAAACCCAGGGAATTTGCCTCCAGAATCCATGCTTTTAAGCACTAACCTGTATTGCCTCTTAATTAATTCAATGTTTTACTTCAATTACTTCAATTTCTCTGGGTTCTGGGTTCCATAGGTAAAATCTCTTTGGTAAAATCATCAGGAAGTTGAACCAGGTGATCATAACTATGTAAAAGAGGCTCCAAATAGGTGACAAATGGGACACACCCTGACAGCCGATGGCTTTAGTTTGGCTCACCCAGAGTTGTCTTAGTATGTTTTAAAATTTGAATTATTGGTAGTTGTGAACAAATTTTACAAGAAAAATCTGTATTTCTGGTTTCTTAAACAAAATGATTTGACAATGTTGCATGGCCACAATGTAGTTGAGTCACAGATGTCACTTGTAAGGGAATTTGCTACCTCTTTGTGTCTCACTCCCTGTGTCTCACTCACTCAGTCCACGACTTTTATTTCTGTGAGCTGCTCACAGAAAATGCTGAGGCTTTTGAGTTTTTGACCTTTGCCTTCCTAGCTACTAAACATTTGTGGCAGCTCTACCTCCCTGCTTAAAAATGACAAAGGGAGAAGTAAGATTTCTGAAACACATGAAAGCTTATGCCAGGAAATCACTGTTTCTTCAATGTGTGCAGTATGAGAGGTAACCCTCTCCCAGGGTTACCCTCTCTGAGCCCTTCAGATCACTAACTTCTTTTGAATTAACAACAGGGATGCTTTTATATTTTTATACACCTTCTTGGTAGGAGATGATAGAAATCGTGAACTGGGTTCTTCAGTCACTGAATGGGGTCGACCAGATTAAAAAAATGGAGGAACTTGATGTAAAAAGAGAAAGAGAACCTGCTACTTTTGTATGGGGTTGAAAGAGTTTAAGAACCAGTTTCAAATATGAGGGTTATCTTTCCTAAAGCAGGACTGTCTTTGTTGGAAAATAGAATTGGCAGTTGTTTAATAGTAAGATTTCAAAGGTAAAATAACCTTATAACTTCCCCAGTTACTCTCTGAATGCTGAAATTACTTCAACCAGGACAAAGTCTTTTATTTCATAATGGGAAAGAAAGCAGAGACCTTTGAGAATAGCAACACAGGGCCTAAGGAACAAAGTGGTGATATTAGATCCATATTGCAAATACATTTTGATGGGGACTAGGGAAAAGATGAAACCCAGGGGCCTTGTAGGTCTGAAAATAGTTGAGGGAAAAAGAATACAGTAAAGAATTTACTTTACTGACTACTTAGTATGGCTGGCCCAGCCACATCTTTTTTTTTTTTTTTTTCAAGTAAACAGGCCTATGGCCACTTTTTTCTTTTTTTGACAAAAAATGTATAAATTGCCTTCAGGACCTTGAAAATTAATTTCATCAGGCATATGGTTTGCAAACATGCCCTCCTTTTCTGTGTAAAAAAAATATATTTCAGATGTATAGTATTATTATGGTTTCTCTAGAAGTCATCCTTCATAAAAGTAATTCAGGAATCTTAGAATCTTTGTCAGTTTCTTGGCAAACAATGTTTGATTATATATTCATGCTCCTCCATAGGATGAACAATTTTAGAATTATTCTGGAATGTTTCCAAATTTTATTTTGGAATTCAGCATTTGGCCATTTTTATTAATTCCAATCAATAATATTTATAATAATCCTAAATGTGTTAGCTGTAAATCGCTGCTGTATTCCATTCAGCAAGAGTGTTCTTGCTGTTCCTTTTCCCAGAGTATATATTCAAATACTGACTTTCATGTGCCAGGGTTTTTTTGCTCTGATATTTGGATTCCTGTGGATAATTTGTAAGAAGATCATCCAGAGAAAGAGTGCCTAGGCTTTAATGTCCAATTTAGATTTTCCACTTGGGAGGCATATACTTGCCTGTAGATTTTCCATTCTTAGAATTTCCTATTACTTTTTCTTTTCCTTTCTATTAATTTTGAACATATTAAGGTCATCATTTACTCTAGCCAGTTGCTTATTTTCATCTTGAATAGATTTGTAGTTTTCTTATTTTTAAATCCACCTAGTAGTTTATTTCCAAATCCCTTTTCCTTAAGTCATAGAAAGAGAAATATTATACTTAGCAGAAGTTTTATGCTTCCTATGCTGTCTTTTGGAGTAATTTTAGTAAATTACTGACTATAGCTCTTAGAAGATTGCTTATTATGCCATTCTGTTAGGAACTGTAGTCTTGTTTGGCTCAGAGACAAAATAAGCTTAGGTCTTAGGGCTATGGCAGTTTTTTCCCTCCGAGTAGATAATAGTCTCTATATGAGAGGTGGTTTGGAAATGAAACTTCAGACCTCAGGGGGTTATTTCTGATCTACAAGGATAGGTGATAATAGTGCTTTCTCTTGGCTCAAAGGCTGGGATACTTCCTGCCTTTTCAATTCAGGTAAATGTTGGAAAGTAGCAAGAATTATATTGTATTTTGGAAAAATAAATAGATGGAGGAAGACTGTATTTGTTGAAAGTAGCCATTCTATTATAATTAGAAACGTGAATAATTTGTATCTGAATAGTAGAAGTGATTGAACTGTGCTTGGAATTTATATGGCATAGTATATTGTCAAGTTTTTCTTTTTAAATGAGAGAAAAATAAATTTTAAAAGACTCCATGTTCTCAGAATAGCTTGCAGATAATGCCTTTATCTTCATTCTTGTCCTCCTCCTTTTAAAGATATATAAACACAAAAGAAAAGATGGTATGTGTATTGACAGGTAGGGTGTCCGTGGAAAGACCACCCAGGGGCTTCATGAGCAGACTACAGAAATTCAGGTCACCACATGCCGTTCCAGGCATTTAAAGAGAAGTGATATGTATATGGCTTGTCTGTGTTTAACCACTCGATTAATCTAAGGTGGGTTATCTATGGTGGTTTTCAAATCTCTGGTTAGTTTTTTTTCTTCAACTCAGAGTTCTTCTGAACCATGTGTCATTCTGTGCTAACGCCAACTAATTTCTTATACCAGGCTAGGTCTTCGAGTGGTGTCAGTTTGGGACAGAACCAAACTTGGAAGAGGAGGTAATAAATGTAATTACATTTTAGAATAAATTCTAAGCTGAGTAGTTAGAACTGAAATAGTCTGCTCAACGGTAGAACACTGTTTTCCATTTCCTTTGTTAATTTATTTGGGGGGTTTCTTTAGTGACTCGCTGATGATTTGCATACATATTCATTATCCACTTGACAGTTAAAAAGTTGGTTAGAAAAGTTATCTCTCCCTCATGATCTTAAATGAAAAGGTAAGAAACCCAGAGGAAAAATTATGTCTTCTCTCTTGGCTCATTTTTAATATTAATACAATGTCAGTGCTCTTTAAATGCTGAACTTTGTAATCCATGTGTACTTTGAATTATTTTGTTCAATAGAGAGAAGGGTGGAAAAAAATTATATGCTTCCTCATGTAGCTCAAAGGCCTGATACATAAGAGCTGGGAAAATTATAGTCATCTTGGGTGACTTTCAGTTTTTCCCTTGTTCTTGTAAGGCTCACTCTCTTACACACACTAATATTCTCTGTTTCCCACTGGTGATGTATGTCTGGCTAAGTAACTTCTAGTAAATGTAGCCATTATTGAGCTTAATTGTCTTTCATTTATTATTTCAGTGGCATTCTATTACATCAAGATAACTTACAAGTCTAATTTACCTATGTGGATATTGCTTTTGTGCATTACATGTGATCTAGAATTTCAAGACTCTAAAATTATTTTCTGCTTTTTAGGGTTCCAAAAATCAAGCTGTTTTCTGTTATCTTCTTTAATTTTCACAAGGAAATTGAATTCAGTTGGATGGACCTCTGGTCTTGGGAGAGCTAAGCCCAAGTGGTCACATAAAATTCAGACTATAGAGGCCCCAAGAGGCTAATCTAGAAGTTCGAGCAAAGGTGAATACACAGCATAGAATTATCAAAGACCTCCTAATAATGATAACAATGAGAACAGCTGTCATTTTGGAGGTACTTACTAGGTTTCATACTCTTTATTATCCTAAGGTAATTGGGAAAGTAGGATACAGTTCAAACACCTTTTCTTTGCATTGAAGGGCTTTCAGCATATCATAGCAGCAACTTAGTTTTCCAGTTTTTGTTTCCATTCCTCTACTCTCAATTATTGTATCTGGTCAGAAGGGCCTATTTATGGTTCCCTACAAACATACCTTGCATTAAAAAAAAAACAGTTTTATTCACATATAATTCACATAACCATGCACTTCACCTATTTAATGTGTATAGATCAGTGTTTTGTAGTATACTTATACAGTTGTGCAACCATCAGCACAATTTTAGAATATTCTCATTACCTCCTCCCAAAAAACCCCCATGCTTATTAACAGTCATTCCCTTCCTCCCCTTCACCCACCCTTCTATAAGCTGCTAATTTACTATCAGTCTCTATAGATCTACCTACTGGTCATTTCAAGTAAATGGAACCATACCACATGTGGTCTTTTGTGACTGGCTTCTTTCACTTAGCATGATGTCTTCAGAGTTTATCCATGTTGTAGCATGTGTCAATACTTCATTTCTTTTTATTGCCAAATAATATTTTATTGTATGAATATACCATATTTTTTTATCCATTCATCAGTTGATGAACATATAGTTTATTTCTACTTTTTGGGTATTATGAATGTGCTGCTATGAATATTCATGTTCAGGTTTTTGTGTGAACACATGCTTTTATTTTTTTTTGGTACATACTTAAGAGTGTAAATCCTGGGTCATGTGGTAACTCTGTGGTTAACCTTCGGAGGAAGCACTAGACTGTTTTCCACAGTGGCTACAACACTTTATATTCTCACCAGCCGTTCCTGAGGATTTTAATTCCTCCACACTCTTGCCATTATTATTATCTCGCCTTGTTATAATCTGTTTTTTTTTTTTTATTATGTCCATGCTAATGGGTGTGAAATGGTATTACATGGTAGTTTTGATTTGTAGTTCTCTGGTGACTAATGACATCAAACATCTTTTCATGAGCTTTTTGATTATTGATTATTTGCATATCTTCTTTGGAGAAATACTTATTCATAGCCTTTGCCCATTCTCAAAATGGATTTGTATTTATATTTGTGTTTATATTATTGAGTTATAAGAGTTCTTTATGTATTCTAGATAAAAGTCCCTAATTAGTTATGTGAGGTTCAATATTTTCTCTCCTTCTGTGAGTTGTCATTTCAATTTCTTAATGATGAAACAAAAAAGTTTTTAATTTTTAATGAAATCCAATATGTCTCTTTTTTCTTTTTCTTTTTTTTGCATATGCCTCTATTATCATAATTAAAAAGCCATTGTCTAATTTGGGGTCATGAAGATTTATGCCTCCATTTTCTTCTAAGAACTTTAGAGTTTTATCTCTTATGGCTATGTTTTTTATCCATTTTGAAATAAATTTTTTTGAGAGGAAGGGAGTGACAGACAGAGTGGGGAGGGGCAGAGGGAGAGAGAATCCTAAGCAGGTTCCACACTCAGTGCAGAGCCTTCTTCAATTCCTTCAGCTCTCCACCCTCAGTGCAGAGCCTGACACAGGGCTTGATCTCACAACCCTGAGATCATGACCTGAGCTGAAATTAAGAGTTAGATGCTTAACTAACTGAGCCACCTAGGCACCCCACTAATTTTTGTGTATGGTATGAATTAGGGGTCCAATGTCATTCTTTTGCATATGGATATACACAATCTTGCATTTTTGAATTTTTATTTATTCCCAGAATGCTCTTCTATTTTCTTCTTGGCTGTTGAAATCCTTTTGAGTCAACTCACCTTTTGCTTCCTATTAAGTCTTTTGGCCACCTTAACTTAAAGTGATTTCTCTTCTTTTAACTTGTTATCTTTTCGTGGGTATGTACCTCTTCTCTCTGCATAACTAGAGCCCAAAACTATATCTTATACCCTCTGTGACCTACGAAGTATCAACTGATCAGTGTACCTTAATGCCCCTGTCAAAGTCAGTGGAAGACTGGAAGAGTAATGGGCTTTGGTCCTATAATTCTGATGTTCTTAATAGTTTCATGTGTGACTATATTTGAGTTGCAGGAGGTTATCAGGGGTGTTATAGCCATTTCATGGTGACATTCTGTAGATTCTTATAAACTTGTTGACAATTGTGTTAAGTATATTAATAATTCTAGTATATGCTGTATTTTAAAGAATAATAATGTTGACATTTATATAAAGCTTTCAGGATTTGGTAAATAATTGTCTAATATTTGCTTTTTGTGTGAAAAGAATTTGGGAATAAGGTCTTTTTTCATGGAAAATTCTATGAGTTATTATGAATATCTAATATACTTTTACCTTCAATGATTTGACAGAATGAGATACAGTTTTTGTAGCACTGTAGATTAGTGGATATTCTGCAAATTGGTATTTTTTTTTTCTGAATTATACATTGGTGACCCTGCCTTTTCCTGGTATAGTAGAGGATTGTCTGCCATTTTGTTTCTCAGTGAGGATGTGGGAATATGGCTGTATTTCATGAGAAATTCTGTAGGTTGTTTTGCATATCTGATATGCTCCCTTTAGTGATTGATAGAATGGGATATGATTTATGTACATATGGCAAATCAGTAGGTATTTTACAAGCTATACTTGTCTCTTTCTGAGGTTTATAATACTCAACCACCCACCTATGCAACATGAGGACAGGTCTTTCATGAGGTATTCTTGGGTAGGAGGCATCCACAAGTTCTACATTCCTTGATACTTTAAAATCCAATAATCTCACAATTCTGTAATATATAAAATATTCCCAGATACAACTAGCTCCATTCCAAATGGCCGTGGGAACCTGTAAGAGCAGAAGAGATCTCTCAACCAACCAACGTCTCAATGTCACAAGATTTTGCTTAGGAAACTGAAATTGTCTTTTTGATACTATGTTTTTTCATTGTATTTCTTGTTCTGTTGTAGGTTTCCTGAACAGTGCGTGTTAGTAACTGTAGGTTACTTTCTTCCTTGCCACTTTACTCAGTTATTAGAATGGTCTGGGTGTTCTGATGCCTGGTTCAGAGATGACTGTTTTATTATCTCAGAGTAACTGGCTTAAAATGACAATTTATACAAAATGACCCTCAAAGTGTGTGTGTGTGTGTGTGTGAGTCTAGTATACATTGTACTCTGCATTTTTACAAGATGTATGCAGTGGCAATTTGTACTCTATTATAGAGATGAGATATCTGGTTTCTCAAGGCTAGCCTCTGAGTTAATTAGGTGGAACTGTCTTCCAGATGTGTCAGATAGTTCCAGGCAAGCAGTAACTATTTATAGTTGCTTCTCCATTGGTGCCAGAAGTAACTTTGCTCTCCCCTGAATTCCCTCAGCATTTTATCTGTCTCTTGCTGTTCTCATCACCCCATGTTGTAGCTTAGCTCTAGCTATCTACCTTATCTCCCTGTTTCCTTTTCACATAGTTTGACTCATGGTGTTCACTTAATAGATGTGGTAATCACTGGTGTTGGACAGCAAACATTCCAGCTCTCAGCTTTCTGGGCAGGTGGTAGGATCATACTTCCCACTACCTTTGGCTACATGACTCACTTTGGCATAGAAGTAATGCATGTCACTTCCAGAGGGAAGCATTTAATAGCCAGTGTTCAACTCTACTTTTCCTCCCTCTTAACTGTGATTGTGTGATGGGATGAAATCTGAGTCCTGAATGACTTCCTAGACCAGAGCCCCCTGCTGACCAGCAAAAGACATGTAGCTTGAGTAAGAAATGTATTTTTAATGCTTTAAATAGCTGAGATGTTGGTGTTGTTTGTACATATCATAACCTAGCCCATTCTGACAGATGCACTAGGCCTGTACTTCCAAAATGATAGCCACCAGCCACATGTGGGTATCGAACCCTTGAAATACGGCTCTCCAGTTGGAGATGTGCCATATGTATGAAACACATACTGGATTTTGAAGACTTAGTATGAAAAAAAGTATGTAAAATATCCCGTTAGTAATTTTTAAATGTGATTTATATGTTGAAATGATTTTTTGGGTATGGTGGGTGTTTATATTAAATAAAGTATATTTATTTATATTTATAAAGTATACTTTATATTAAAGTATATTAAAATTTATTCCCCCTGTTTACTTTTTAAAAAATTATGCATGTGATTATATTCTCTTTCTATTGGCCAGTGCTGCACTGAATCATAAACTTATTGAAGGCAGGAACTCTATCTTTCACCCTTGTTCTCCTACAACATCCCACAGTATCTGGAATATGGATATGTTCAATAAGTATAAGTTTAATGAGTGAACTATATCTCCATTTATATTTAGTTTAACATTAATGCAATATTCACCATAAAGCTTATTTATATTTTTTGTGTTTAATAATTTCTTCTTTTAATTCCTTCAGCTAAAGAATAAAAATGCTTAATCTTTTTAAACCATTAGAAAATTGAATACTATGCTTTTATGTAATGTTTGTGTTATGTTAATGTTTTAAAATATTTCACACTGCAGAAATTCTGGAATTATGGTCATTAAATACATGGCCTAATCAAAATTTTAGCATGGTTAATCCCAATGGCCAGCATTTTTATCATTGTAAAATAACCAAGAAGTCCCTATTTGTTTAGTCATATTGTGACCTTTGTTTGCCAATGTCATCCATTTTTGTAATTTTTATTATTGTTTTGCCCTTTGTATGAGTCCTTATGATACAAATCAGCAGGAAACGGAAAAACAGAGCACCCTGAGGACCTTTTACAACATCAAATGTGGATGACTCCTCATATGAGGAAGCAGGGCTCTCAGGTTCTAGATGAACGAGACAGAAAGCAAAATAGGTGGTGAAAGGAGACCTCAAAAATAAAATGTCTTGGGGTGCCTGGGTGGCTAAGTTGGTTAAGCATGTGCCTTCAGCTCAGGTCATGATCTCGGGGTCCTGGAATTGAGTCCCACATCAGGGCTCCCTACTCAGCTGGGATTCTCCCTCTCTCTCTCCCTTACCCCCTCCCCCCAGCTCATTTTCTCCCTCTCTCACTTTCTTTTTCGAATAAATAAATAAAATCTTTATATATAAAAAAAGTAGCATGTCTTTAAAAAATAGAGTGGAACATAGGGAATATAGTCAACAGTATTGTAATAGTGTTGTATGGTGACAGATGGTAGCTATGCTTGTGGTGAGCATAGCAAAACTTAGATTTAGGTTGAAACATAGACTTGTGGAATCACTACGTTGTGCACCTGAAACTAATGTAACATTGTGTGTCAACTATACTTCAACCAACTAATAAACAAAAGAATAAGCTGAGACCTCTAGGGAAAAAAAAGGGTGGAGGAAAGATATTGGAAAAATTATAAGCACTTAATAAATTATAGCTATGGCATAAGATTGTATGAACCTAAAGGGAGTTATGGAAGAACACATACTAGGCTATTCTATTGGCTCAGGAGGCATAGGGGAAGGAGAGACAGATGCCTCCTTCAAAAGACTGTAGAATAAGCAAGGATGTTCACAAACCAATCTATATATAATTTGCACAAAATTCTATATTATGTGTACATGCATAGAAATACATATGACATGGTGCTTACCAAAATATTAGTGATAATTCTCTTTCTGAGTGGTAGCTGAATTTCAGATAATTTTATTGTCTTTGTTACACATTTGACTTTTTTCCCCAAATGGGAATTTTGTTTTATCAGCAAATAATCTGATCTGGCATTTTTGCACTTGTGACAAAGTTTAAAGTTTAAGGATCCAAAAAAAGAGAAGTAATTAGAAATGCATTAAATTGATGTGTTTATTTTGGTTACCAGGTCTATTTTTTTTTTTTTTAATTTTATCATTCGGTTTTACTTTTTGTTTTTTAAAGATTATTTATTTGACAGAGAGAGAGAGAGAGAGATCACAAGTAGGCAGAAAGGGAGGCAGAGAGAGAGGGGGAAGTAGGGTCCCCGCTGAGCAGAGAGCACGATGCGGGGCTTGATCCCAGGACCCTGAAATCATGACCTGAGCCAAAGGCAGAGGCTCCAACCCACTGAGCCACCCAGGCGCCCCTACCAGGGTCTATTTTAAGTGTACCTATTAATAGATGTGGCAGCCTCTTCCATGAGTTAGACTTCAATTTCCTTCCTAACTGACAAAGCAAAATAGCTGGTTCAGCTTATGGAAACATCTTATCTGAAACTGAACATTTCTTCAGAAAGAAAGAAAATGCTTTTGTAAGATTATAAAGGATTTGGGGATTACGCCATGAGGGTGCATGCTGAGTAATGTCAGTTTTTGAGGCAGAGTGCCAGGTTTTGTCAAAGAAAGGCAAATATGGGATTTGTTTTGCAATATCTGGAAAATTTGGAACTCTACTTCTTTAGAAAATCTTTCCAAGATAAATTTAGTGTGAAGCCATTCTACTTCAAAAAACTACATATAGCAAGAGAAAAGTAAAAACAAAGCGCAACAAGATGTTAGATGAGAAAAGGAGGTTTTTCTTCCCCTAGAGATTGTGACCCTGTTGAATTCAATTTTGTGTCTGACAACCTCATAGAAAGCATCCTCGTAAGGTTAATTTTGCTGAAACGCTTGAGCAAGGGCAAAGTAAAAAAAGTATCTTTCACCATTAGTTCACTTTTCTTCATCTTTAAAAGTGTGCAAAAGATGAGGTGTTTTGTATTCAAAAGCATTATGAATCTCTGGGAGATTCTGAGCAAGTCATTGAAATTTTCTGGGTCTCATTTTTCTCATTTGTCTAATATGGAGGATTTGGATTGTAAAACCTGCTAGGTTTTCTCCTAGGTTTTATTTTTTTTATAAAATGAAATTATTTTTATGATTTTTGACATATTTATATACTATTTGGTGTATATCAGTAACAACAATTTTTTTTGTAATTAAAGTCTGGTTCTTCTATGATGTAAAAAGCCCTGTGGGTGAGTTTATGGCATTGCCTGGAACTATGACTTCCCCCAAAGTCCCTTTGAGTTTTCCACACACTTTGAAAGCCTTTGCTTCATTTCCACAAGGGTCGTGGTGATTGACAGGATAAATCCAACTGATACAGGTTCATGTCTGTATAAGATGGCTATACAGACCTGGAGACTCAGAAATATTCACTCCATCTCCGGATAAGTATCCCTTGCCCTCAAGTCTTCTTGGAGCCACCCTGCTGATGGTGACTCTGCCTGCTTTGGGTGAGAAGTCTGCTTAGGTTCTTGAAGAAACAGAGTCTGGGCCTTTATCAGGCACAAGTCTCAGCTGCTCTGAGAGGCTCCTAGCCAAAACAGTGCATGTAGGTGTGAACTATGAAGCTGTAGAAGATAATAAGTGCAATTTTCTCTGGGACCATTTCTCTCCGTTACTCTTCATCAGCTTTGGAGCTGGTAGGAGTCAGTCCAAGCAGATTTTTGAACAACTTTTGAATTGAAGATAAATTTCAGGTGAACTTGAGACCTGACTGTCTGAAGTAGGGTATTTTAAGCCTTTCTGATGAGTTTACAATACTCCAATTGAAGAAAAGTTGTGTATGGTTTATTCATTAATCTACATTTATTGAGTGCCTACCAAATACCATTGGTGACAAAAAAATATGAAAAAACAAAACAGAATAGTGCAATAGAGAAAGACGAGGAGATATTAATTAAGGAACTAATTAAGATTAGGATAGCTTCATTGAGGAGATAGCATTTTCTCCCTGGTGAAAAGAAGGAGCCAGCCATAAAAAGGTCTGGTGTTAGGATATTTCAGGCAGAAGGACTAGCCTCTAGAAAGGTAGGATGAGCTTCATATGTTCAAAGAACAGAAAGAAGGCCAGTGTGGCCAGAGTGCAGTGTGTGCTAGAGATAATGACGACAGTTGGGTTACAGAGGTGTGCAGGTGTGAGGTCAGGTGAACCTTGTAGGGAAAAGTTTGAATTTCATTGTAAGAGCATTGCTAGGGTTTAAGCAGGAAAAGGACACCATCTGATTTGTGTTTCTCATGGTTCCTCTGGTTATTCAGTGGAGAATGGATGGTTGGAAGAGTATGGAGGAGGATTAAGGAGTTAGTAATCCAATTATCCAGGTAAGAGATGGTGGTGACTCAGATGAGATTAGTGGTGATTGAAAAGGAGAGAAATGTTATGGCTTTTGGACCTATTTTACGGGAGAGTCCATGGGGCTTGTTAATGAATGCTTGTAGGATAATAAGAAAAAGCACAAATCAGGGATGATTCCTTTGTTTAGGCTTGAATAACTGGGTGGATGGTGGTTCCATTAACTGAGAATGGGAAGACCTGAAGAGGGATTGGTTTGGAAGCAAACGAAAAATTCTGTTTTTGCTGTTAAGTTTGAGCTGCTCATTAGATATTGAAGGGGTGATGTCAGAGAGGTCGTTTGGATCTCAGTGGAAAGGCCCAGACTGGAGATTTAAATTTGGGAATCCTTGGCGCTGACCTAGTATAAATTTTGAAAAGCGAGATAAAATTATAAGCCAGTCCCATAATTTATCTTGAGTGTATGCTACTTTTAGTCAGGAAAAAAAAAAAAAGAAAACAGGTCTTTTCTAGAATGATATGGTAATTATTACTTATTGCTTAGGCTTTTTGTAATAGTTGATTATCAGACAGAGTAACCACATCGCTTTTATCTGATAATTAGAGTTAATTTGCAAGTATTGATAATAGGCTGATTCACTGAATAAACAAAATACAGAGCACAAAGTTTTTCTCTACAATCATGTGGGTGAAGTTTCTCATGTCTTTGTAGGCTCGAGGTTGCTGAATTCTTGAGAGTTTAATTCAGAATTTTCATTCTTTTTCGTTGGTAAGCCAATGGCTTAATTCTCTAATAGTACTGTGTACTTCAGGAGAAATGCTATTGGAGAGAATTCTTTCCCCTGCCCCCCACTCACCCTCATCTGAGCTGTACCTTTGAAAGCTGTTTGCACTGGCAGACCTAGAAGCTTGGAAGCCAGCTGTGATTATAGATGCTTGACCTTATTGAGTGGCCATTAAATGTCTGTTATGATGCTGGGTGTTTAGCATAGGTTACCTTGAAATCCTACTAATACCCCTGCAATGTTGGCATTTTTATTTCCATTTTTTCTCCCCAAATATGTTTATTTTAATTTTTCGGTGTTACAAGATTGATTGTTCATGCACCACACCCAGTGCTCCATGCAATACGTGCCCTTCTCAATACCAACAATTTTAATGGTGAGTAAACAAAAGCTTAAAGTCACATGGCTAGCTAATGGCAGTCAGGATTCACATCTAGGTCTGTCTGGTTCCAAACTTATTTACACTTTTTATTCTGCCAGGTTGTTAAACTACCAAAATTCCCCTTAGTTTATTCTCCCAGCCCTGTTTTCCTCTATCAACCCTTTTATATCTTTCTAACCAACTACTCAATTAGCTACCCTTTACATTTTGCTTTTTTTAAAAATGGTCACCAGAGATGCACATGCCCAGCCTCTGATATTTCTGCTTTCTATCTATAGATTTCAGCCCCTGCCATACCTGCGTTCTCCTCAACCATGCCCCTCTTCTACATTCTAGGATTCTATTAGTTAAGCAGACCTCACGTTCTTTAGCCTTTCCCTTCAACATTTCCCTACACTCTTGCCAAAACTCAATCTTGGCTTCATTCTAAGTTATAAGTTCCTGAGCCAAATCCGTCCCTAGTGGTCACTTCTTCCACTTTCTCTGGCTCTCAGATTGAGGAGCAGAGGTCAGCAAATTTCCTGCTTCCCATCGCACCCAGACTATTGTTTGCTCATTATCTCTTAAGAACTTGTATTTTGAACTGTTCCCTATCATTGTATACCACACTTTTTCTATCTCATATTCAACTCACACCTTCTGCTTTCTCCTCATCCCACTGAAAGCCTGTTTTTGGAGACTTTCTTTCTTTCTTCTAGGATCTCTGGAACCTAAACCCTTATCTGCTGTTCCAGTCCCTTTCTTCACAGATCTCTGACCTCTGGACCTTAAGCAACTTTCTCTGTGATACTCTTGCTCCTTATAGGCACTACCACACTTACGTGAAATGGTCTTCTCAGATTTTGGTTATGGTTCTACCTCTTCTCAGTATTCTCTCCTATTGAATCTTGGCTTTATTCTCATTGTAACCACTGCTTGCCCCATCTATTGCCCTTACTTGTCACATTGCCTCACCTACATTCCTGTCCATAGGGACTTTTTGGTACACCACTTAAACTCAGGGCTTTCTAGCTTCGTGGCCTTCAGGTTCTGGTTCCTGTGTCTTACTTTACTTGCTTTGCAAATCTATAATTCTGAATAGACTCCACTATCTGATTTCTCTAATCCTGCTCTCACATTACTGAGCTAAAAAGAGGAAAAAGCCACAAACCTGATTTTTTTTTTACAGTAAGGAAAATCTATTATAACACTTTTGCACATAGTCAAAAGTCCCATGGTTAGTTAAATCAGTGACTCATAATATCATCGAAGACCTGGGATCTTTCTATTCTCCCCCGACCTGTTGCTCCAATTAGGTTAGCTTCAGTCTGACTAGTTATTTTTGTGATTATAGGACAGCTGCTGCAGTTACAAGGGCCATAGAGAAATAACACTCAGCAGAAAAATTGGTCTGATTGATCTTGCCACAATTATCAACCCACAATTAGACTTCTGACTCCATTGCAATCTCACTGCTAATTAGCTCCCACATGTGTTCCCCACTGGGACTCGTCTGAGTTTTTTCTAATCCCAATCTTACCAAGACTCAAAATTTTCTCCCTTATCTGTTCCTATTGCCAGTACCCTTTGGTTCTATCCATTCATTCCATTTTACCTACCGGATAAGTGACTCTTCCTTAAACATGGTGCTAAGTATGTTACCTTTTTCAACTCACTTGCAGTGGATCCCTCAAGTTCAGACTCCTTTGTGTGACATTCAAGTTAATCATGACCTGGCCCTATACTACATTTTCAATCTTAACTTCCATTGCTCCTGTTCATGTATCCAGTGAGCCAATGAAACTGAAAATTCCTGATCATTCCTTCAATGCTCGCAGTTTTTTCCACCTCTATTTTTGTTCCCTTCTTCTGAAGAGGACATCCCTTCAACTCTGCAAGTGAAATTACTACACACTTTAAGGTCTGACTCCAGTGTTACTTATTATAAGAGAATTCCTGATTTCTCTCATTCCCAGCAAGAAATTATAGTCCTTTCTGAATTTTGAAGTTGATTATTTTTGTCATTCTTTATTTTGTCTGATTATTTTTATATACCTCCATATCAATTGATCTGCAGCCCCAGTTTTCAAGTATTTCCCACTAATATTATTTGAACAGTTCTTCAAGTATTTGGTGTTTGGTTGTTTTAGTTGTTGTTTAGACTTTTTTTCTGGCCTCTGATCCTGGTATCTGTTATGTGCTTAGAGGATATCCGGATTTGGGGCCCTCTGGGACTGTACATAATTTTGCCTGGAAAAAGCCCAAACACTATAACAAAAATTGTTCCCCTGGGTATTTAGTCTATTGATATGAGGTTGTTTGTGTCTTTTTAGGTTTATTTATTTATTTATTTTTAATTTTTTAAAATGATTTTATTTATTTATTTGAGAGAGAGACAGTACGAGCAGGGGGAGGAGCAGAGGGAGAAGGACAAGCAGATTCCATGCTGAGTACAGAGCCCAATGCAGGGCTCGATCCCACGACTCTGAGATCATAACCCTGAGATCACAACCAGAGCTGAAACCAAGAGTTGGTTGCTCAGCTGACTGGGCCACCCTGGTGCCCTTGTCTTTTCAGTTTTAATACGGTGTTTTAATTTAAAAAAAATAGCAAAAAAGATTTAAACAAGTATTATGAAGTTAACATCGAGGTACCTAGTTTTTTTAAACATCACTTAACTATATTGATCTTATCTTTAAAATACATATGAAATCTGTCTCCTTTCCATTCACACTGCTGGTACCTCATTTCTGATGCTCACCACCTCTCCCTGCCACTAGTTTCTTCCTACTGCTATCTGTCCACAGCAGAGTTGTCTCTACTAAAACAAATCTGATGATGCCACTCCTCTGCTTTTACACACTTTCTGATTTTCGTCACTTCTAGAAGTCCAACTTCACTTGTGGGACCTTAAATTCTCTTTAAATTCTCAGTTGCCTTCCTCATGATCTTCTGAGGCCTGAAATATACTCTTCCTTTCTTACCCTTGCCAATTCTCATTGATCACTTGAGCCCAGCTCGAATATTACCTTGTCTGTAAGACTCTTCCTGCCATCCTCAGAGAGTGGCTCCTTTTCTGTGTGATTCATTCATTTATTATTGTGTTGAAATCCAGGTGGTGAAAAATGCTGGTATATAACAACATCAGTCTTTATTTTATTATATTTCTTAAAAAATATTTCAAACTTTTATTTAAATTCTAGTAAGTAACATATAGTGTAATATTAGTTCCAGGAGTAGAATTTAGTGACTTATCACTTATATATAACACCCAATCTTTAAATATGGACTGTACAAGATTGTATGGGGAAAAGTACAAGAAAATGACAATATAGAAGGATTGGATGGGATCAAATCTGAAACCCCCCCAAAGCACAAGAAAGGAATACTTAGTGCCTGGTTACATATGGTAGAATGCAGAAAGTGGAAGAAAATAGAATAATCCCCAAATTTCTGTCTTGAGTGACACAGTAGGTCTATGAACATTCAGAGAGATAGGAAATAAAAGGAAAGAGCAGGCCAAATGGGGAGTATGAGTTTAGTTTTGATGTAGCTCTAAGATTTCTGAGTGGACAGGTTAAATGCACAATGGGATATGTGGATTAAGAGCTCAGGTGAAATAAATTTCTGAGGGGTTCCAATAAGCAAAAGGCAGCTGATGTCGGGGCAGGGAGATTTCTGAACTTACAAAGTACTTACTTTATACCTTTCTTTTGTTTCTATACCAATTTGTAACATAATTATCTGTTAATATGCCTTGGTTCCTTCATAAAGACACAGATTCATAGGCTACCCATCTGGTATCCTATCAAGTTCTTTTGTACATAAATATTTCATTTAACATGAGAGAATGAATATGTGAGTTCACTCAGCTGTGCCTTAATCATGAGTGATTGAAAAATGTAATTAAGTCATTTAGTAAATAATTTATTGAGCACCTTCTATGTACTTGGCAGTGTCCTAGACACTGGAAATACAGCAGTGCAAATGACATGGGGGGACAATAAGAAAGTAAATAAAAAAGATAATAACTGAGAATAGCTAATACTACAGAGTTTTGTTACGTGTTAGGCCCTGTTCTCAGCATTTAACATGAATTTAAAATGTTAATCCTCACAAAATCCTATAATGTAGGCAGTAATAAGTTGTATGCGGGAAATTAAAAAATGTAATACAGAAACAAGGGACTCAGAGATGGTGGTTCAGTAGTTTGGTTAGCACGGTTAGAGAAAGCTCTCAGAGGTTATGTTTGAGCTGAACTGTGAAGGAGATAGCCATCAGGAGATCTAGAGGAGGGATGTTCTATGCACAGTTTAAGTAAATTAAATTTTTTTTTTAGTGCTAAAAAGACCAAAAACTTTTCTTAAGCATTGAAGTTACATTCATTAGCCTTTAAATACACCACATCTCCATCCACCTACAATCAATCAAATCAGCAATAGTTCTTCCTGTACAATGTAAGGTTAGGGCAAACGGTCTTCCAATATACATTAAATCATCCACTTAGCTCCTGTGGGTAGGGATTGGGGAATTACTCCTTACCTTTTTCTAAGCACTAATGTATGACAAAGATCGTCAGGGAAATTATTTGAAAACCAATGTAGAGAAATGATTCTGATTTTAAAGTAGACTAAGTTTGGAAACACTAACAAAAACAGAAAAATCATAGAGGTATGTCTGCTTTACCTGCTCAGATTACATTCTTAATAAGAAAGTTCTTAAGAACAAGCAGTGATAAGCCATCCCTTTTTTATTCATCTTTTCCCTCAGCTATATAAGTATTTTGCAAAGACATCATATTGACACATAATGTTTACTCCTTGTCAACCATGTAGGGCAACTCTGAAGACCAGGTGTTGGAAATACCTTTTATTTTCCTTCCTGTTCTCAGATATAAGGTGTTTTTTTTTTTAATATTTTATTTATTTATTTTTGAGAAGGAGAGAGAGAGAGGAAGGGGCAAACAGGGAGGAAGTGTGGAGGGAAAGGGACAAGTAGACTCTGTGCTGAGTGGGGAGCCCGACATGAAGCTTGATCTCAGGGTCCTGAGCCAAAATCAAGAGTCCCATTCTTAACCAACTGAGCCACTCCAGGCACCCCTTAGATAGAGTTTTTGATGAGACCATGATGGCTAAATCCAGAGAGGAAGTTCATTAAGGGCATGGCATGTCTGTTCCAGAAAAGAGATTCCACTTTCCAAATGAATTTATCTATAACAATTAGTAAAATAAAAATCCATGGAACAGATGAGAGGCATGATGAAAATTAGTACCATACCATAAGAAAGAAGCTGAGGAGAGATATTCTAATCCAGTTGCCACCATTTACAAATGGGGAAAGGCCAACTCTTTCCAAAATCACAGCCTTGAAGTAATGGGATTCTGGGTAGCATTTCTTAGTAGACTTTCCAGTTTACCTAGAATTTTGCATTTATAATCTTTTTTTAAAAATTTTTATTAACATATAATGTATTATTTGCCCCAGGGTACATGTCTGTGAATCATCAGGCTTACACATTTCACAGCATTTGCCATAGCACATACCCTCCCCAATGTCCACAACCCTACCCCCCCCACCTCCCAGCAACCCTTAGTTTGTTTCGTGAGTTTAGGAGTCTCTTAGGGTTTGTCTCCTTCCCCATCCCATCTTGATTCATTTCTCTTCCCCACCCCCTCATAACCCCCTTCCCTGCCTCTCAAATTCTTCATATCAGAGTGATCATGTGATAATTGTCTTTCTCTGACTGACTTATTTCACTTAGCATAATACCCTCTAGTTCCATCCACGTCGTTGCAAATGGCAAGATTTTGTTTCTCTTGATGGCTGCATAGTATTCCATTGTATATATATACCACATCTTCTTTATCCATTCATCTGTTGATGGACATCTATCTAGGTTCTTTCCATAGTTTGGCTATTGTGGGCATTGCTGCTATAAACATTCGGGTGCATGTGACCCTTTGCATTTATAATCTTATCTATAGATTTTGATCATTCTAACTTAAATTAGAGGCTTTGTAATATAGTTATAAATTTTAAATTTATATTATTTTGTCTTAAGGAGCAATGGCTTAATTTATATGGGCAGTTTATATTTACCTATGGGAAAGTAAAAATGCATGTTATTTTATTTGGCTTACCAAATTAATGAAACAATTTTTGTTTGAATTTTTCTTAAAAGTGGTGTGCTTTTATCAGTAGAATTTGTGCATGTATTGTATTCGTTAGTTTGGGCTGCCATAACAAAATAACACAGACTGGGTGACTTCAATAACAGAAATTTATTTTCTTACTGTTCTAGAGGCTGAAAATCCAAGGTTAAGGTGCTAGCAGGGTTGGTGTCTTGTGAGAGATCTTTTTTTAGATTACAGATGACTGCCTTCCCTCTGTGTGCTCACTTGGTCTTTGGTGTGTGCATGTGGAGAGAGAGCAAGTGAGCTTTCTTGTATCTTTTCTCATAAGGACATTGATCATCTGGGATTGGGGCCACACCCTTATGGTCTCCTTTAATCTTAACTACTTCTTTAACCATTCCATCTCCAAGTATAGTTACAGTGGAGTTAGGGCTTCAACATAGGCATTTTGGAGGGGGCACAAACTTTCAATCCATAGCATATACAGAAGTCTGAAACTGACAAAGTAAAAAGACAATGAACATTAAGGGGCCCTATATATTTCTACTATCTTTTTGGCTTCCTATTTTCACATTATCTTCACTTCTATTGATGCCCAAACCCTTTACAAATTTAAGTGCATAATGCCAGAGAAGAGTTAGGCATTTGCTGATGGACAATAAGGAAAGCTATACTTTTATAGCTTTAAACCTCCCTCATGAAAACAGCCTAAATTCAAGGGATGAATAAATGAAGAAAATGTGATATATACATATGATGGAATATTGTTCAGCCTTTAAAAAAAAAGGAAATCATGCCATTTGTGACAATGTGGATGATCCTAGAAGACAGTACGCTAAATTAAATAATAGACACAAAGGACAAATACTGCATGATTCCACTTATATAAGGTATCCAGAACAGTTAAATTTGTAGAAGCAGGAAGTAGAATGGTGGTTACCAGGGGTTGGGGGAAGGAGCAGTGGGGAATCGCTTTTCAATGAATATAAAGTTTCAGTTGTACAAAATAAGTAAATTCTAGATATCTGTTGTACAACTCTATGCCTATAGTTAACAATACTGTATTATGCACTTAAAAATTTGTTAAGAAGATAGATCTTGTGTTAACTGTTCTTTCCACAGTAATAATAAAAAAAAACCTCTCCCCCGTGCTAAGAAATTAAACATTTCCTATTTTTTAAATTTCTTTTCTTTTGTCTGTTTCTTTAGGGGTACTTGGCCAACTCTTGGAATTCTCCTGCAGTTTAATCCAAATTTAGTTTCTAGAATTCTGTAGGTCTCTAAATATAGAGACAGTCTATAGTTTATAGTCTATTGTCTATAGTTTGTAGATCTTTAAAGCTTGAAAACTACTGACCTTTCTGGGTAATAATCAGTTATGGCACTCTTACATGTATAAACTTTCATATACCACTTCATATATTAAGTGGGCCTTACCATTGTTTGCTGCCTTTTGTGATACAAACATGAGGTAGCCTGAGCTGTTGAGAGAGTAGCAGATGACCGGATACTACAGAATATGTTACAGGATACTACAAGCCAGGGTGGGAGCCTCACGTGACCTTGCTTCCATCCTTAGCTACAAATCAGCTGGCTTCTCTTAAGGAAGGAAACCCTCAACAATTTGTTGATCCAACCCTTTTAAATATCAATATTTCTCCATTAATTGCTTTATTTGTCTAAACTTTAAGGTATGATCTTTCTTTTAGTTAAGTGGCTACTTAATTTTAATGAGGAAATATAAAAAAATTGTTTACAAATTCACCATTTTTTAAAAAAAGATTTCATTGAGATAGAAAGTGAGCGGGCATGTGGAGTAAGGGGAGAGAAAGAATCCCAAGCAGACTCTGTGCTGAGCTCAGAGCCCAACGCCGGGCTCAATCTTATGACCCTGAGATCATGACTTGAGCTGAAATCAGGAGTCAGATGCTCACTTGACTGAGTCACCCAGCAGTCCCACAAATTAACCATTTTTGATGGAATGGGTTTTAATTCATCATTTAAAAAAATATTTTCCTTCTCCATTACCCTTCTGTTCAAATGAGGAGGTAAGGAGGGGAGTGATTATTTGCAATGTGAATCATCTCTCAGGTTTATAAATTGGCTTCCTGAGGGGCTCCTTGCAAGAGTGAATTCATTTCATTTAAAGTATAGTTACAAATATATATGTTAATATATTTTTTTCATTTATTTAAAATTTATTTAGCAGTATCAGGTTGTTTGAGACTGAAATAAGCATTTTCTGTAAAAGATTTATTGGCACAGAACCTGGCATATGGAAATGTTAGAATTAAGTTAGTTATTTTTACTATTATTATTGCCAAACTCTGTGTTAGGCACTGAAGATAGAAAGAAGATAAAAGAACACTGTTTCAAAGAGATCAAAGCCTGGTATGAGGACTGTAGGGATGGAACTGGAATTACCATTGTTCTCTGAAAATAGAATTTTGGCTATTTTGTAGGTTGGATCCAGAGCCTTCTGCCACCATACACTCCAGGTCTCTATGCATCTAGTCTTTAAATAATATGCAGATCTGCAAAATGCACAAAGGATTACAGAGGATGAATAAAGCATAATATTTTCACCATGAAACAGCATTAAACACCAGCATTCTCTAGTTTAAAAGTTCAACAGGGTTTTGATTTTATGTTATCAGTTGCATCTTCCCTGTCTCTTCAAGGGGAGCATAACTGAAACACAACTACCAGTGGTATTTATGTTAAACTTCATCTATTTGGTTATCAAAGCACAAATCTTGCTTTGCTGAAAGACTTTTTAGATTTGTTTTTATTAGTGTAGCGAATAAGCAGATCTGTGGAAAATGGGTACTTTCCAATTTCTTGAAAGTCCAAACATGTTTTAATGGTTTGTTTCAACATGTTTTACTTTCTATGTTTCAGTAGCTTAAGGCGTATTACTGATTAGAAGACAAACTCTTTCAAATTAGTTTATTAATTTTACATTTACCACTTATGGTAATTTATAGTTAGAAAACTTTGGTTATCTTAAAAACATTTGAGAAACATTTTCTTAGCACCTAAAATGGTAATGTTCAGATGTGTTACAAAACTTTGAACAATAACTGGCTCTGATTTCTAAGGAAGTTAGGGTACATTACTTCCTTAGAAATCAAAGCCAGTAAGTTGGATTTTACAAATGATTAACTAAAATCTATTGAAAACATTTTCAATATGAAGAAAATAGATTTAAAAAATCTATTTGAATATATGTTACCAGATCTTCAATAGAAAGAGTATCATGTTCATGCTTTCTTCCTGCTAGATATTTGGATTTTTTAATAATGGGGTTCTTTCCTTTTAATGGTTGTCTCCCGGGTGGTCCATAATAACTGGCTTTGTTAGATTTGCAAAATTGGTTTGTATTTCAAACTTAAGTGCAAAAAAAGGCAAAACATGTTTCTAGTGACACTGTTTATAGGAAGAGAGTGAGAAGGCCCAGTGAAAATACCAGAAAAATGATTTATCTTATCTAAAAAAATTTATCTTATCTAAAAAAAATTTATCTTATCTAAAAAAAAATTTGTAAATAAAATTTTCTAGGCCTAATTGAAAAATAAAAGGATAGGGAATAGAATTCAGCCTTAATATTCCTGTTTTATTAAAGCATGGCTCATTTCAGCTAAAAATTTTAAAATACTGACTTTCATTATGAACATTCTTTTTTTTTTATATTTTTTAAAGATTCTTATTTATTCATTTAACAGAGGGAGAACACAAGAAGGCAGAGAGGCAGGCAGAGGCAGAGAGAGGAGCAGACTCCCTGCGGAGCAAGGAGCCCGATGCGGGACTCGATCCCAAGATGCCGGGATCATGACCTGAGCCAAAGGCAGCTGCTCAACCAACTGAGCCACCCAGGCGTCCCTCATTATGAACATTCTTTAATGAAAGTTTAACAAGTATCCATATCTCAGATTTGCTCAGGAATTTTTGGAGGCATTCAGAAATTCCTGAGTATACCACATGGGCAGTTTTGGTGGAGGAAAAAGTAGGATCAGAGAAACCTAGGATGAAATCCTGTCTCTGTCACCTACTAGCTATGTAACTTTGAACCAGTTGATTAAGCTTGCTACATCTCAGTTTCCTCACTTACAAAATGAGGAGCAAAATAACCGCCTCCTAAGGTTGCTTTGAGAAGAAAGTGAAATCCATTGTAATAACATCTTACAATGTTTTGTTAGTTTTACTTGGCTTTCTTTTTCATTAAAATAGTTCTCCTTCAAAAGTTTGATATTATTGGGGCACCTGGGTGGCACAGTCACTTAAGCATCTGCCTTTGGCTCATGTCATGATCCCAGGGTCCTCGGATCAAGCTGCTTCTTTCTCTCCCTCTGCCCCTCCCTGCCCCACTCATACTCTCTCTCTCTCTCAAATAAAAAAAATTTTTTGATATTATCCGATATTGAATATAACTCACAGAATGAAGAGAATATTCCAAGCCAGTGGTTGGCCAACCATGACCTTCTGCCATTTTGGTAACTGTGGTTTCATTGCAGCATAGCTGCGTTCATTCATTCATTCATTCATTCATTCATTCATTCATTTAGGTGTAGTCCATGGCTGCTTTTGCACTACCAAAGCAATGTAGTTTCAACAGAGACCTGTGGCCTATAAAGTCTGTAATATTTATTGTCTGATCTTTTACAGAAAGTTTGCCAACCCCTGTTGTCAGGGGATTACTTAATTGATATTATGAAGTGTTATGGTTTGGGCAAGTGGAGGATCCACTTTAAGTGAGGTGCCATGGGGAGTAGACTATAGTATTACTTGGCTATTCCCAGAGTTAACCAGAGAAGTTTAAGGATTATCTGTGATTAGTGTTGAGGTCTCCTGGAACAGTTGGGAATAACAAATCCAAACCCTATAGAAGGGGATTTGGGTGGAACTAAAACTCTTGTGATTCAGTTTCAGAGTGGGGAGGAACTAGAGACTGATATCAGATCTCACCATATGGTGTACTTTATCAGCCCATTTCCGGGGAAATTGTTCAGAGCTACACAGTGTGGATTCAGTCATTCTCAACAGATCCTTGCATATCATTCTACGATCTGAATTGCAAGATTGCCATCAGGTATCTGAAACCCTGAATTGAGAGGATTTTACCTGGTTATTGGAGTATTCTCCAAGTGCTGGAGTGAGCCAAAATCAGTAAGTCGGGGTGTGCTATTTATTACCTGGAAGTTTGAAACCACTTCCCACTTAATAATTTTCATAGATTTAACATCAGAATAATTGTTGGCCTCTACTAAAAGTTCTGAAGGGTTTGTCTCATTTATCATAGTAAGTTATACTTGGCTACTCTCAAAATCTGTTTTTTTTCTCCTGAATTGATCTTTGGGAAGTTAGATAATACAATAACTCCTGAAAGCTCTTTAGTGCTTTAGGGTTTACAAATTACTTCCATTTCCACTATTTTACTCAAATATCACCATCACCATTCATGTTAGAAGTACTGGAACGATCCATCTCTTACAGATGATGAAAATTTCAGGTCCCAGGAAGTTAAGCCACTCGCCCAAAGCCATACAGCTCTGAAGGAGGGCCTTGAATTTGTCTTCTGACTTCATATCCCGTGTTTGCTCTACCTTGTCATTTTGTCTGATGTTCCCTCTCAGCCAAACTTACTGAAAAATAGGTAAACTATATAATCCCATTAGTTTACAAAAGAGACATCTAGAGCACCTGGGTGGCTCAGTTGGTTGACAGCCTTCGGCTCAGGTCATGGTCCTTGGGTTCCAGGATCGAGTCCCGCATCAGGCTCCCAGCTCCACGGGGAGTCCGCTTCTTCCTCTAACCTTTTCTCCTCTCATGCTCTCTCTCACTTTCTCTGTCTCTCAAATAAATAAATAAAATCTTTAAAAAAAAAACAGAGACATCTAGAGATAATAGAGAATTTCATAATAGAAAGAAAGAAAGACCATTTGAACCTAAAGTTGTGAACTATTGGCCCATAGGTCTCATTTGGCCTGCAGATGTATTTGGCTTAGCCTATACGATATTGGCCTATATGTTGTTTTATTTTTTAAAAATACATGAAATTAGCTATTGATTAATAACATAAATAAGTCCTAATTTCCAGCTTCTTTAGACAAGTCAGAAGATTTGGCCATATTGGGCCCACACTCCTACATGGCAATAGGCTGGATTTAAATGCTGAAACACCTGCCTCCTTTGGAGTGGGCATTTGCTTTCCAGTTTCCATCAGTCTCGCACATTCTCTTATCTTCCCAACCATACCATGCTTCAGTCATTTATAGTACTTATCCGGCTCATGTAGGCATTTGAATGTGTGATCACTGATCTAGACAACAATACTCACTTTGTGAGTGAGTGAATGAGAAAATTAAATTTGAAGTAGTAAGGTAATTTGGCGGACCCAAGATTAGACCTTGTTTTTCTCAGATAGAGCCCTTGGGCTCTCTGGCACCATGTTCATATTACTCATTATTACTGAAGAATAATGGAACAGCAAGGAAATAGTAATTAATCAAGAAATGATGCATGCTTTTTAATAAATTGATAGTGCTTAGTGAGGGTCTACTATATTTAGATTTATGCTATGTGAGCAAGATTTCAAATATTTTATCAGACTGTGGTTTATGGCTTTCAGTTCAGAAAACAAGGTCATGCAAATTGAATGAATAGGTTTATTTTCTTATATTGGAGAAGTTGGTTAGAGGGTGCATTTTTTTATTGAAGTATAATTGACATAACGTTGTATTAGTTTCAGGTGTACAACATATTGGTGTGATATTTGTATTCATTGTGAAATAATCACCGCAATAATTCTAGTTATCATCTGTGGAGGGTGCATTTTGAATGGATTTAGTAGAGACTGAGTTTCAGAAGTTTTAGAAGCAGAAGTATGTTTTTTCCTTGAGTGTGATGGAAGCATCATCAGGCATGTGAAGAATGCCTCCTTTGTGGAAGGCCTCATGCTAGGCAATAGTGTATGTTAAAGAGAAACAGGGAAGAGAGGCAACTATAGGTAATAGTAATCATGGTTAAATACTGAGAGACTAGAAAGAGAAATGCAGGCTGGGGCAGACTGGCACACTATCACAGGAGGAATCTGCAGAGGCTGAGTGAGCGTAGGCGGTTTAAAGGAATTGATGATGAGAACCACCCAGTGATAAGAAAGGGTGTCAGGTATACAAATGGGTTAAGTGAAGCACAGTGTTTATCATTTATTTTTTCTGAAGTGTAATTTCTAGGATGGATTATATAGTTTAAATCGAAAGGGATAAATTATATTCTATTGAGTGAAGCAACTAACTGGGGGACTTGCCAAAATAACTATAATAAACAATGAATAGTTGACATTCTTGTTTTGAATGAACCTTTAAAATCCATAAAACAAATGCTAGATGAAAATATTTCCAGATAGTTATGATTGCTGTTCTTGTTGTTATTCATTCATTCAATAATTGTTTATGTCAACTCGCAATGTGTAGGGAATCACAGTAAGTAGTAATGGGGAATATCCAAAGATGGAATCATTAGTCCCTGCCTTTGTGTTGGTCTCAAACTAGTTGGGGAGTTAAGATAGGAAGACAGGGAAATTTTTATATAAGATAAGCCCATGCAAGTCCATGTTTTGGCCATTTAGGGAAAGAGACACCACTTCTGGCTTGATCTGGAGACTTTCTAAGGGATGATGACTAGGGATTTGAACTAGACCTTGAAGGATGAGTAGGATTTGAAATACCAAATAAATGGTAGAAGCTATTTTTTTTAGAGATTTATTTATTTGAGAAAGAGACAGAGAGAGAGAGGGATGGGGAGGGTCAAAAGGGCAGAGGGAGAAGAGAATTTAAGAGCGTGAAGCCTGATGTGGGGCTCCATCTTTTTTTAAATTTAAAAAAAAATTTTTTTTTTATTTATTTATTAGAGAGAGAGACTGAGAATGAGAGGGGAGAAGGTCAGAGGGAGAAGCAGACTTCCCGCAGAGCCGGGAGTCCGATATGGGATTCGATCCCGGAACTCCGGGATCATGACCCGAGCCGAAGGCAGTCGCCCAACCAACTGAGCCACCCAGGCGCCCCATGTGGGGCTCCATCTTAAGACTCCGAGATCATGACCTGAGCTGAAACCACGAGTGGGATGCTTAACCAACTGTGCCACCCAGGCACACTGGTAGAAGCTTCTTTAGAGAGGTGTAGTTGCAGAACATAGGCTTGGTGGCAGAGAGCTATAAGGAGACAAATGTGACAGAAGTACATGAACTTCCTGCAGCGTGGAAGAGAGCTGGACTGGGTAGAAGGACCTTGATTCCCAGGCTGGAAACTTGCATTTTGAAGATATGGTTTCCATAGTTGACCAAGGGAGCTCAGTGCCAAGATGATGTTATACATTAAACAGTGTTTGGAAATGGATAACTCTCGGTAGAGTTTGTAAAATGCCTCTGTTAGTAGTTGCAGTTTAGAAGACGGTTTGCTCGGGAGAGAATCCAAACCTTCCTAAGGAGAAACAACTCCCCAGACTCTCATTTAGAGTTCACTTGGAGACTCTCCAAGGTGTAACATAGGTTGTGCAGAGACCAATGTACCAGACCAGGGGTGAATATACAGGGGAATGCCCATGAGGAGCAGATTACAGATGGAGAATCCTATTTTGCTAAAGACAATATTGAGCGTAGAATGTTATTTTATTTTTAGTTTCTGTATATGCCTATGGGAATCACCTTATATTGGAATCCTTATAAAGCCTCTCATGTTACAGGGCACTCACTCAATTATCTTATTTGGAAGAGCAAAGTACTATTTGGGCACGACACATTACACTGCAATGACCTCAATCAGTGCTATTTTTATTTGCTCATAGAAGTATGCTGACATGATGGGTAAAAAAAGGAGTCAAGGAAATTTAATACACTTTCTGTTATTATTCCTAGAGGCATGAGTTTGCAATGGCCGGTACTACATGTAATTTTAAATGTGCCCTTTAAAGCCATATAGTAGGTATTTATGTTGTGGACATCATGAATATACACCCTTAGGCCAAAAGGAAAACAGTTCCCTAACTTAATATGACTGTGAACTCATGGCTTGTAATAAAATTTCCAGGAAGGGTAGATTCAGAAAATGTTGTTTCTCTAGCATTGAGACAGATGTGAAGACGTGCTCTTTTGAAAACTTTGATGACTTTTAAAGTTTGGGTAGAAATGGAGAGTCTGGATAAAATGGTTTCATGAAATTTGCAATATTCCAAAATTAACATTTAATTTTATAGGATATGTGTTTTAAAATATGAACAATTAAATTAATCATGTAACCATTAGGCTTGAACAAGTATTAATCATGGAGGGTCGTCATAAAGCAACCGAATTTTGTCACTCACTGTTCTTTTCAATTTATTCTTCTTGTTCTTGTTTGAAGTCTAGAGATAGCCTTATGACTCTTCCAGTCATTTTGACTTCCTCTGGAAGTTTATGAATCACAGTTTCTGTTTAGTAACTAGTATGTTCAATCCAGTGTTTATCCCAGACCTCACATTTTATTGACGTTAAAGCTTCTCCTTTTTCCCAGTGCAGGCTGCTGCACACTGTCCACTCTAGGGGGAGATGTGCTGAGAAAGTCTCTCTTTCTCACTCAGCACTTCTATTTCTTCTCTTCTCCGAGCTTGCTAACCTTGAAGCACAGTGGAGTATGTAATCAGAGAGAAAAGGTTGGAGCAGGAAGGTACTCATTATCTTCTGTGGGTTCTGGAAATCTCTCCATCACTGCGGCTCACTCATCTGTAATTTTCTTACATGGTAAAAGCATTTCTTCAGGCTGGTCCTTCAAGCTGTTTTTGTCATCTCCTAGGCTTCTGGCCATTCACCTGTAGTTCCTTTTGTTGAGGCCCCTCACCTGGTTATCATTTCTATCATTTTTAGGTGTACAGTTCTGTGGCTTTAAATGCATTCACAGTGATCCACTTATTACCACCATCCTTCCCCAGAACTTTTTCATCTTTCCAAATTGAAACTGTGAACCTATTAAATATGAACTCCCTATCACCACCTTCTCCCATTTTACTTTCTGTCTCTATGAATTTGATGACTGTAGGTACCTCATATAAGAAGAACCGTACAATATTTGGCCTTTTGTGACTGGCTTATTTCACTTAGCATAATGTCTTCAAGGTTCATTCATGTTGTAGAATGTGACAGAATTTTCTTCCTTTTTAAGGGTGAATGCTATTCTATTGTATGTTTATACTACATTTAAAAAAATTTATTCATATGTTGATGGACACTGGTTGCTTCCACCTTTTGTGTGTTATGAATACGGTTATGCAAAAATCTGTTCAACTCTCTGCTTTCACTTTTTTGAGTATGTGTCCATGTATAGAATTGCTGGAATATGTGGTAATTCTGTGTTTAGTTCTTTGGGGAACAGCCATGTCGTCTTCCATGTTTGACATTGTGTACCAGTAATGCACAAGAGGCCGTCACCAACACTTACTATTTTCTGTTGTTGTTTCTGTTATTTGATAATAGCCTCCTAATGGATGTGAAGTGGTATCACATTGTGGTTTTGATTTTTAATTTGCATTTCCCTAGGGACTAGTGATATTGAGCACCTTTTCATGGACATTTGTATATCATCCTTGAAAAATGTCTGTTCAAGTCCTTTGTCCATTGTTGGATTGGGTTGTTTGTGTTTTTGTTGTTGAGCATAGGCATCTTTGGATAAGGTTGAAGGTGACCTCATACTGGCCCCTGGGTGTTGTATCATCAAGATCTGAGAAGGACCTAGATGGCACACTCCAATGAAGGGACCTGGGAAAGCTTGGTGAGGTGTGGGCAGGTTTGTGGCACACCAGTAAAGGATGTAAAACACCCCTTGTTAACAATGTAGAGCTTTTATTGCCTGTGGGCGTGGAGGACAAGGGGTTGGAGTGGTGACAGCCTGGAGAGAGCTATATCCAGGAACTTGTTCAGTTCCTGGTAAGTTTGATAAAGTATCTTCCTTGGAATAAATAATTTCCCATCTGATTTGTTTATACTTTTAATTTTTTCTAATTGTGAAGGGCTAATTTTTGAATTTATATTAGAGTGAGGTTTAAGCTGTTTTCTCTTGTATATGGTCACTCAGAGCAGATGCGTGCTGGGAACTCATTCCAGCACCAAATCCAGGCCAAAATAGTGGAGAAGAGTATTCATCATCTGCCCTCAGAAATAAGGTATTATGCTGTCATTTCTCAAAACATTTTCTTAATACTTGCCCCTATAGTTTCCAGGTTTTAAATGAGTTCAGTGGAACTCCGAAGACTTCACTTGTGACATATATATATGACTTCAATAAATTACAAATATTAAGTTTTGTCTTCTGGTACAAATGTGTTGTCATTGTGCTCTGTTTGCACTCGGAATTTCAGCCTTCTTTATAATATTGACATAGTTTCATGTGCTATCATTTTAGGTAAAGGCTTTCCGGTTCTTTCTTGTGAATCTTTTAAGAATGGACCCAGTGGTTCCAGAGGATGCCAGGGGCAGGGGACATGGATGGATAGGTGGAGCATAGGCCATTTTTAGGGCTGTGAAACTATTCTGTATGGTACTAATGGTGGATATATGACGCTATGTATTTGCTGAAATCTATAGAACCATACAACACAAAGAGTGAACCCTAATGTAAAATACAGCCTTTAGTTAATAATAACGTATAAATATGGGTTTGTGTACCACACATTGGTAAATGTATTACACTGATGCTAATAATGGGGGAAACTGTGTGTGGAGAAGAGAGTATATGGGAAATCTACTTTCTGTACAGTTTTTCTGTAAAGCTAAAACTGTTCCCCAAAAAGTCTGTTAATTAAAAAAAATTGCCTGTGAAGATCAGTTATGAGCATAGCACTTTACTTTTGCAGAATTTCTTTGGTGAGCATACTCTTTTCAGGCTTACATAATATAGTTAAAAGAAAAAAAAATAACACTCCTCTCAAAGAGAAATAATCAGTTGAACAAATCGGTAGTTATCAGAATGCAGGCTGTGGTACATCCTGTTTTTCTAACTCCTCCAATTTACTACTAAAGCAACCCAAATTGCATGGAGGAAGGGAGGACGTTGTTTGCTTTTAAGGCTGCATTAATGCTGTTAGGATCCCATTAGAACACTGGAGGAAAGTCTTCAGTACCTATACCAAATTCTAGCAAGGAAAGAGGAGAGAAGGGGGAGAGACAGACAGAGAGAGAAAGAGAGAGAGAGAGAGAGAGAGAGAGAGAGAGAGAGAGAGGGAGAGAGGCTTTTTTTTATTGCTTGTTCTATTACCTGCAGGAGACTCAACTGTAAAATTCTTTTAGTGTAGTTATTTATGCTCGCTGAATACCAAGTAGCCCTTCTGTGCCAGGCCATTCCCACTTCCTCTCTTTTCTGGTCTGGATATGGCAGCTGAGTGGTTTCTTGTGGTCTGCTGAGGTCAGCCTCTAATTATCAGAAGAGATAGGTGATGACTTTCCCTTCTTAGCCTGCAGCTGAGCTGTGTCCTTTGATATGTCACACGCTCCCAGTTCTGAAATAATGTGCAATAGAAATGGTTATTTGTTAATGGAGCTTGTTCTCTGCACTGGATGATCTTCTTGATTCATACCCAAGGGAGACCTTGCCTTGGCTCTGCACATGCTGACCCTTTCGGATAGACCACTCCAGTAGGCTAGGGACTTGAACCTCTTCAGTTTTATGTGTGAAGGGGCTACTTGGTTTCTTGAATCTAAGTTGGATTGAATCTGGTACATTATAGGTTTGAGGAAGCATGTCATTCCAGATCCTCATTTCCTATCTCATGAGCCTTCAGAGTGGAGCCATCAGAGAGGGGAAAAAAACAAAAAACAAACTGGAATAAAGAAAGTCTTGCATTAGTCTAATGAGGTTGTGCCCCATGGGGTGAAATTTCAGGAGCTGCAAGAAGGGTCCCTTTGCTTCCCCAAAAGTACACTGAAGGCTGGTTCCTTTAATTTTATAATTAATAATGAATTTAGTAACTCTAGATGAAGGATGGTCTTGTGTTAAAATGTAAATATTTCATGCGTATTACTCTTAACAGTCATAGTTTTTATAGTGAATGAGCTGCTAAGAGCTCAGATTTTGATAAGGCAAATGAGGGAGAAAGTATGAGAGTTTGGTGGCCTGAGTTGGGTGGGAGTGGTGGAGGGTGACACGAAGGGACACAAAATGAAAAGAGAGGGCAGGGGAGAAACAGTACTTGTTTAGTTTATTCAGTTTTCCCTGGGAGTTTTCTTGAGAGGAATTGAGCAGGGTTTGTGCATATTGTATGAGAGACCATGCATGTGTGTGAGAGAGAGTGAGCGAATGAGAGAGAGAGAGAAAGAGGGAGAGAGGTGATGTGTTAAGGGTAGGGTGGGAAGGTTGGGATAGGAACTAGCAGCTTTGTTATGGAATAAGCTTAAGTGAGACTGTTTTGTCACAGTCATACTTGTAGGTCTGAATTTACAGCTACATGTCTTTAATTTGGACAGATGGAAATGTACAGAATTATAATTTCAACTGTACAGAATTCTATAGATTAGATGCATAGGGCATTGCTACCCTAATGATGTGGTAACAAAGAAATACCCAGTCTGTTTCTTTCTCAATTTATACCTCAAATACTGAGAGTACAATCCCCAATAACTTTTGACTTGTCATTAAATTGATGACAATTTTATGCTGCAAGTTGAAGCTTTTTGTGCACCAATAGTATTTCTTACCTATGGAAAGGTGGTACCAGAGTAATGAAGGAGCCAGGCTTTGATTTGTCAAGTTCAGTACATTATAATTGTAATGTTTTACACTCCACAGATGCTTGTGAGTGCAGAGATGTTTGCCTGGTTTGGAGTTTTAGAAGAAGAAACTAATGAGATTCAGTGTAGCGTTAAAAATATTCCCTTCTGCCCTAGGCCAACTGAGTGAGCCCCAGGTTGAAAAAGTAATGCTATAATAGCAGTAGGTACTTATCAGAAGTACTTTGACATTTAATATCCATTTGAGGGGTCTTGAGTGGTCATGGAAGCCTCATATATTATACTTGGAAGGGATCAGGGGAGTCATGGGGTTTAAACCGTCACTTTCTGAATGAGGAAACTGATGCCCACAGGTACTAAGTGATTTTTTCAAGACCACAGTACTGGTGAGCTAGAGAACAACCAGCTTTCACGTTATTTACTTTCAGTTTTTATCTTGGAGATTTGATTAAAAAGAATCATTCAATGTTGGGAAAATTGGATAACCACATGCAGAAGAATGATATGACCATTTTCTTACACCACACACACAAAAAGACTCAAATGGATGAAAGACCTAAATGTGAGACAGGAATCCATCAAAATCCTTGAGGAAAACAGAGGAAGCAACCTCTTTGACTTCAGCCGCAGCAACTTCTTCCTAGAAATATCGCCAGAGACAAGGGAAGCAGGGGCAAAAATGAACTACTGGGACTTCATCAAGATCAAAAGCTTTTGCACAGCAAAGGAGACAGTCGACAAAACCAAAAGATGACCAACAAAATGGGAGAAGATATTTGCAAATGACATATCAGATGAGGGGCTAGTATCTAAAATCTATAAAGAACTTCTCAAACTCAACATGCAGAGAACAAATAATCCAATCAAGAAATGGGCAGAAGACATGAACAGACATTTCAGCAAAGAAGACATTCAAATGGCCAAAAGACACATGAAAAAGTACTCAACATCACTTGGCATCGTGGAAATACAAATCAAAACCCCAGGGAGATAACACCTCACACCAGTCAGAATGGCTAAAATTAACCAGTCAGGAAACGACAGGTGTTGGCGAGGATGCAGAAAAAGGGGAACCCTCCTACACTGCTGGTGGGAATGCAAGCTTGTGCAGCCACTCTGGAAAACAGTATGGAGATTCCTCAAAAACTTGAAAATAGAGCTACCCTATGACCCAGCAATTGCACTACTGGGTATTTACCCCAAAGATACAAATGTAGTGATCTGAAAGAGCACGTGCACCTGAATGTTTATAGCAGCAATGTCCACAGTAGCCAAAATGTGGAAAGAGCCTAGATGTCCATCAACAGATGAATGGATAAAGAAGATGTGGTACACACACACACACACACACATATATATGCACAATGGAATATTATGCAGCCATCAAAAAGTGAAATCTTGCAATTTGCAACATTGTGGATGGAATTAGAGGGTATTATGCTAAGCAAAATAAGTCAATCAGAGAAAGGCAATTATCATGTGATCTCACAGATATGAGGAATTTGAGAAACAAGACAGAGGATCATAGGGGAAGGGAGGGAAAAATGAAACAAGATGAAACTAGAGAGGGAGACAAACTGTAAGAGACTCTTAATCTCAGGAAACAAACTGAGGGTTGCTGGAGGGGAGGGGAGTGGAAGGGATTGGGTGACTGGGTGATGGATATTGGGGAGGGTATGTGCTATGGTGAATGCTGTGAATTGTGTAAGACTGATGATTCACAGACCCGTACCCCTGAAACAAATAATACATTATATGTTAATAATAAAAAAGCAACCATTCAAATGTTCTTTTAGGCCCATATTTATGAGATCTTAGTGTTCTAATTTAGTTGTTCATTTGAAAATATTTATTTATTATTATTATTTTTGAAAAAGATTTTTTTTATTTATTTGACAGAGAGATAGCGAGAGAGGAAACACAGGCAGGGGGAGTGGGAGAGAGAGAAGCAGGCTTCCCTCTGAGCAGAGAGCCTGATGTGGGGCGTGATTCCATGACCCTGGGATCATGACTTGAGCCGAAGGCAGACGCTTAATGACTGAGCCACCCGGGTGCCCCTGAAAATATTTATTAATCTTCTATTAAGTTCTGGGCAGCGAGCTAGGTACAGAATCTGTATTTAGAGGTGAAAAAATATACATGGTTTCTGCTCTCATGGTGGCTACAGTTGACTTTGGATATTTACTCTGTTAGAATATAAATCATCATTGTAAATTGTCTACTGATCGCTTATGACATGCCAGGCACTAAGTTACACAAATATAAAAGCAGGAGCTGGGTGCTATATACGTCCTCTTACTTAACTCTAGAACTCTACAATAGAGAGGCCTCTAGCACTAACCACAAGGGGTCAGTGAGGTCAGACTCCACAAGCATGACCTGTAGTACATGAGATGGAATCACTTTTGCTCTGCCAAGACCATGAACTGTTAGAAGACTGGGGTAGTAATAATTGAGCTACCTAAGCCAAATATTAACTTATTTAAGCTAATTAACTTTTCAGAGTCTTAAGTTTCCTATAGACCTAGCAAACTTTATTAGCAAAACTTGGGCTTTGAAGGTAGAAAGGTGTTGTTTGAATTCTGGTTTTTCGGTTTACTAGCTGTGTAACCAACTCATAGAGGAATAATAGCCTCCTTACGGGGTTATTGAAAAGATAAAAGTGCACTAACCTACGTAAAACGTGTGATGTTTATTCCCTTCTTACTGCACCTGTCCACCACATAGGATTGTGATTGCCATTGAGACAGTGGATGAGAAAGGACACCATAAACAATAAAGGGTCAATGTTACGCCACTTATTGAGGAGTATTTTTGAAGTTTGTGTAGTTATTTAATGTAAGCTTTCTTTGAAATTTAACATGCATACAGAAAAGTATCCATGTTGTTAGTGTCCAACTCAATGAATTTTTACAAAGTAAACACATCCATGTAACCAGAACCCTGATGATAAAATAGGATATCCTAGAAGGTCCTATGGCACCCTTGCTACCTCACCATGAAAATAATTATCCAGACTTCTAATGTCATAGATTAGTTTTTCCTACTTTGGAATTTTTTTTTAAATAAATGGAATCATACAGAATATTTTCTTTCATTTCCAGCTTATTTTCTTCCCATTGTGTTTGAGAAGTTGATCCATTTTGTTCCATGTAGTTGTAGTTCTTGGCTTTATTCTGTTTTATGAATATACCACAATTTATGTTATATTCTTTAGTTGATGGACATGAGAGCTGTTTCTCATTTGGGGCTTTTGTGAGTATTGCTGCCATGATCATTCTTATACATGTATTTTGAGAACATATATGCACATTTTGTTGCATATTTATCTTGGAGTGAAATTACTGGGTGAAGAGGCATACATTTGTTTGGTTTTAATGGTTACTGAAAAATGATTTTCCAAAGTGATTGTACCAACTTACACTTCCACAAGCAGAGTATTTTTTTTTAAGATTTTATTTATTTATCAGAGTGTGCGAGAGAGCACAAGCAGGGGGAGTGGCAGACAGAGGGAGAAGCAGGCTCCCTACTGAGCAAGGAGTGTGATGTAGGACTCCATCCCAGGACTCTGGGATCATGACCTGAACAAAAGGCAACCAATTAACCGACTGAGCAGCCCAGGTGTCCTGCAAATAGAGTATTCTTAACATCAGTAAAATTCTATTGAATCTGTAGTAATATTTTACAAAAATACAGTTTGACTCATGAGAAAAATGGATATATATAGGTTTCTCTTCTGTTGACATCCTCTTCTGTGTTCTTAGATTACATGGAATAGGGCCTTGTTTCCATTAACTTAGTTCATGGGGAGGAGATTGTTTACTGGAAAGCTTCATATGCATGTGGAATCAGAGAATCTGAACTGTAGCTTTAGGAAGGTCATAAGAATGAACAGTGGCCAGGCTGTGGGATCTTGAATGTTTGGCTCTTTGGACTTGCTCCTTCCTCTAAGGTGTGCTGTTTTCCCGAGGGGCAGTCCATTCTCCCTGGGCTTGTGTTCAGCAGGCAGTTACCAAAAGTACCACTCTGAACCAGCATCCATTCTGTCCCCTGCCATGTGCTTTATTAAACATTTGATTATCACCTGCACTTAAAGGGAGCTATTCTTTGCAAGTGATTTCCAGGCTTCTGTCTGAGCTAGGTATGGTCCTTAAGCCAATCAGCCTCTGGTAGCTACCTCCTCCCACCAATTCCCAAGGTGCAGATGTATATACCAGCTAGCCTTCTAGATTCAGGGATTGACAGGATAATCTTTGTTTATACTAGATGCTAGATGAATTACACAGAACCATAAGAAAGTCATTAAGAAGATTTTAGCAACCATTATTTTTTTTTGTCTGAATTTTTTGTCTGAATATTTTTTTCTCCCCAAATTTGTTTAGCAACCATTATTTTGAACTAACAACACAAGATTATTTTTTTTACAATAAACTTATTTTTTAAAAGGATTTTTTTATTTTTTAAGTAATCTCTGCACCCAACGAGGGGCTCACAACCCTGAGATGAAGAGTTGCATACTCTACCAGCTGAGCCAGCCAGGTGCCCCTATAATAAACATCTTAATGCAGATCCCTGCTGAGACTTACTAATATTTTTATGGATCTTTACAGCTTTTTAAAAATATTTTATTTATTTGACAGAGAAAGACACAGTGAGAGAGGGAACACAAGCAAGGGGAGTGGGAGAGGGAGAGGCTCCCTGCCGAGCAGGGAGCCCAATGCAGGGCTTGATTCGAGGACCCTGGGATCATAACCTGAGCCAAGGGCAGATGCTTAGTGACTGACCACCCAGATGCCCCTGGATCTTTATAGCTTAAAAAACGAGGGGTAGGGCTTACCATTTTGTGCTAACTTAGTCTCTGCTGATTCAACTAGTCTTAATGAAGGAAGGAATCTATAACATGTGGAACAGGGAAGACAGGTCTAAACAGTTCTGTGTTTAATGGATAAATGAATGAATAACATGATGTTCCTTAAAGGACCCAGGCATGAAAACCATCCTTGAAACTGCCACCTCTTGGGGTTACTTTCTGGAATCCTTTACTGGTTCAGTCGGTTTAGTTGTAGTGTAGAACATGATAGCCAAAAACTTAGACTCTTGCTTCTAGCTTTTAGACTTTCTACTCATGAGAGAAGACTGATCTATTTTCCCTCATCCACATTCTAATATTACAGGTAATTTCCCCTGGGTATTTTCTTGGCCCAACTTAACATTTTTAGCTAATGCCTACTCTGTCATCATCTAGGTGGTTTGCAGAAGAACATATTGCCTATGCAAATAACTTCTTACTTTACACTCTTCATACAGACCTGTACAAGTATTTCCATAGCACTTTTGAACTGGAGGTGAAACCGTTACAAAAGTGTTGCGGTTGGAAAAGGTTGGGCTTCTGATGAGTTCAAGTTGTTCTTCAAGACCTCTTTCCACCACAGGCACACAACTGAAGATCCTTCTTGGAGAATCCGTGAAAAGGAACTTGACCTAGTCTGTGGCTTAATTTATATGTGTGATACTTCTCTGAAAGCAAAGTGATTAATATTAGTCAGTGCATGCATAGGACCAGAAAGTCTTGTTCTAATAAGTTATTAAACTGACCGGGTAATTAAAAATTAGAACTAAAATGTCATTTCACTGCTGTATTCCTATAATTTAAATTAAAATTTAAAAAGCATTATTTAAGGCTTCAGTGTAATATATTTAGCATTTTTTTTAAAAAGCAAGTCTGGAGGCTGAGCCTATTTCTATAAATGTTCTGCTCAGTAGCCTTTTGTAGAAACAGTAGATTTTAAACATTTGGTTCATTTAAATTACTCTTCTTTTTGCTTTCAAGAAAGATTGAGAAACGTTACAGGGAAGTTTAGTGGATTAGTCATTCAATTCCTTGATGGATCATTCACATGTACCAATGCCAGGGAACATTTAACTGATTAAAATGTTCTGAATGAATTTGTCATTTGAGAGTACTCTTTGAATAATGTCTTTATTATATTGAATGTGTCCTACTGATATTATTTAGGCTTGTTTCCAATATTCATAAGAGGCTCTGGCTGACTTAACCATAGAATTATATGTCCAAGTCAGGTGCATTATGTATTTGGTTAAAGAAACTTTATAGCTCTTGAAAGAATTACAGAAATTTAATAGTATTATTTTTAAAATCTAGGGTGGTTATTTTTAAATGATAAATTTAAGAATGAGATGATTAAATTTACAACTTCTTCTGGCATTAAACTTTTACTACTGGAGAGAATAGATTCTTTGAAATAAACACCTAATATTTAAAACCCAAGTATTTAAACATATATCACTCTCATATACAAACAACTAAGCTCACAGCATTGTTTACTGGCATAAGCATCTCCGACATCTTTTTGTATAAGAGGTTTCTTCAGTGAGAGTAGATTTGCCATGTTAGACTCATTATTTATAGTCTGTTTCAGCAGGTGCCTGGGTGGCTCAGTGGGTTAAAGCCTCTGCCTTCGGCTCAGGTCACGATCTCAGGGTCCTAAGATCGAGCCTCGTATTGAGCTCTCTGCTCAGCAGGAGTCTGCTTCCCCCTCTCTCCCTGCCTGCCTCTTTGCCTACTTGTGATCTCTCTCTCTGTCAAATTAAAAAAAAAATCTTTAAAATCTGTTTCAGGAGCACCCAGCTGGCTCAGTTGGCTAAGCATCTGCTTTCAGCTCAGATCATGATCCCAGAACCCTGGGACAGAGTCTGTGTCAGGTTCACTGCTCAGCGGGCAGCCTGCTTCTCCCTCTGCTCCCCTGCTCCTGCGCTCTCCCTCTCTATCTCAAATAAATAAATAAAATCTTTAAAAAAATTTTTAAAACCTCTAAGTTCTGTTTCCAATTTCAGATTCGTAGAAAGGTCCAGTTTAGCCAGTGCACATAAAAGTACTTACTGCTCAATTAGCTGCAGAACATGAAAGGAGATCATGAGGCCATTAACATGTCTAGAAATAGTCCCTTTCTAGCCTTTGATTCCTAAGATAGCTCAGTGGAAATAAAATATTCAGTTAAGATAGTGTAGGGAGGTGAGTTTTTAAAATTATTTTCTTTTTAAACTTTCCTTTCTTCCCACCCTCACTTCTCCCCTTTCTTTATTTTTTCCTTTTCCTCTGACTTCACATTCAAGCTCTTCCTAGTGCTAGTGATGAGAGCAGTGAGGAACACTTTTTCCCTGCATATGCAGTGAGTGAAAATGATGGGAAATTTTTGCAAATCCACCACCAGATTTCAAAGGTAAAGATGTACTTCTTGTATGGGGGTTGATGTGACCTGCAGGAGAAGGTGTCCACTCTGTTGAAGGGGAAGTCTTGAGAGACTGAAAAGGAGTTCACACTTTGTGTACACCGTGAGAGTCCCTCGAGACTAGTACTCAAGAAAGACCTTTATTTCCGTCATTCTTTTTTCTTCATTACAGAATGTTTATTGACTGCCTAACTTACGTTAGAGACCAAGCTAGGTCCTGGGGTCCTATGCAAAAGATTAAAATGCTGAAAGGGAGACAGAAGAAGACATTAATGAAAGGCTCATACAAATATCAATAAACACAATGTAATGGAAAGTACATGGTGTCCTGAGAATGTGTAACAGGTGTGGGAGGTGGTCAGGGAAGCCTGAGACTCCTTAACTGGGCAAAGGAGGCAGAAAGAAAGGCCTCCCGCGCATCCCCTGAGGAGGGGGAGTACAGGCTGGTGGCCAGGAAAGTGGATTGTCACACACCCAGCTATGTCAGAAGATGTGGGAGACTCAGGGCCTGTTTCCAGCTGGGCAGACATTGCAGATTTCTTCAACTCAGGCTGTTCCTTTTCTATTAAGATGGGAATATCCACATTTGTATAACACAGTCCATGTGTGTACAGAATAGCTGCTTAATAAATATTTATTGAAGTCGGGGAGCTAATTAAGGCACTGAGGCCAACAGTGCTTGGGATGCTTAACACATTCAGAGATGATTCCTGGCTGTCTAGAAAACAATCCTTTAAACAGAGAGAAGAGAGAGGCAGTTTAACAGTTTCTCTCTTTCAAAATAAGTAGCATAAAAGGACTGGGGTTGCTAATAGTGGGAGTGAGATGGCTCATGACAGAAAACATGAGAAAATAAGGTTAGTGATGTTATGATTCAGAAGTATGTTATTAGCATTATTGTTAACAGTGACAATGGCATTGATTTTATGAAGATGGGCATTTCTTTTCTCCTATTATATATCAAGGTGTGTGTGTGTGTGTGTGTGTGTGTGTGTGTGTGTGTGTGCCTGCCTCTGTGTACATGCATAATTGAGACCAAATGAAATTTTGGTAAAAGAGGGTAGGGTTACGAGATTCAGTACATGAAATATAAAATGCCTATAAATTTGGATTTCAGGTGAACAAAGAATAACTTTTAGTATACATATGTCCCTAAAATCACCCTATAAGATGGGCCTTTTCTTCTATAAACTTTGGGGGTGAGTTGTTCCTTTCTCCGTATTTTAAACCATTGCACATACAATGTTTATATTTAGGTCTTTCTCAATTCATTCCCACCATGTATATTTTTAGAATCTGAATTTTTTCCAATGTCTGGAACCTTTGGTGAGGGTGTAGTAACATAATGAAGGATCCCTTTCCCAGGAAGCCTGCTGTCTTATAGCCAAGACTCTGCCTCCTTGTTCTAGGCTTCTATCTTGCCAGTATTAATATTTCAAGAATGAGGCTGTAACATTTTGCTGAGTGTGGTGCTCTTTGGGGCATTGAAACTGAGGGCTGTCTTTACTGCAAAAGCCCCACAGAATAATCATTAATCTGCCTTGTAGAAACTGAAATGTGACCCCACAGACTCTTACCACTTTCAAAAGACATCTGCTGCTGCTGCTTAGGAAGATCTTAGATGAGCTGTGGGAACCCCGATAGCTCTGCAATACCAAGCAGATAGTTGTGTAGATACCGTGAAAGAGAAACAGATCCTTGAAGATAAAGATTAGAAGGTAATCTACACAAAGGGAAACATTTGTTGTTTTGGATGGCAGGATTTTAAAATGTTTCTCAATATTGATGGTGATGATGTTGATAAATGAAAAAAATAGAATCAGATGAGGACACATAGAAGCAGCTATGTTATGCATAACAGTCTGTTTTTCTAAGGAGGAAAGTAAAAAATTTAAAAGTTGGGATGCTGCTGTGAGGATTGATGTATCAGATGAAACACTGTCTGTAGAAATCTTTTACAAGCCATGACATATTTACACCCCTACAATTTAAAGGCAGCACATTATTAGAATTAATAAATGCCCTAAAATGAGTGAGCTTTTTTGGTTTAAATGTTAGGACATTTTGACTGAAAATGGTAAACTATCAAAGCCAGCAAGTGGCATTTAAGATCAGCTGGGTTCTTATTATTTTGATGAGGCTCAGACAAGGGAAATGATCTGTTTTAAGGTTACCGGGCTAGAAGAACCTGGTATAGAATCCAGATAAGCTCTCTAGTTCTCTTCCTACTCACTTGGATATCAGTTTTGAAGTTTCTACTGTGGGCCTCAAGTCTGTGTTGTTGAAACTTTCATACAAGGAACTGGTTACTTACAATATTTCATGTACAGCACAGATCGTAGTCCAAAGGGGTTACATGGTATATTAGTCTCTGGTGGCTGTTGTAACAAATTATCACAAACTTGGTGACTTAAAACAATAAAAATTTAGTTTCCCCAAACTCTAGAAACCAGAATTCTGGAATCAAGGTGTCAGCAGGGCTGTACTCCCTCCAGAGGCTCTTGGGAGAATCTGTTCCTTGCCTCCCCCAGCTTCTGGTGGCTGTTGGCCTTCCTTGACTTACGGCTTCATCACTATAAGCTCTGCCTCTTTCTTCACATTGCCTTTTCCATGTGTGTCTTACCCCCTTCTGCCTCTCTCTTACAAGGATACTTGGGGGGGATACAACTAAAGGATACTTTAGTTGTAATAAGAACAAATCCTTATTACAACTAAAAAAGTATATGGGCTTCTCCCCAGTGAACCCACGAGGATAGTAAAACCGAGAGAAGCTGGGTAATCGTAGGGATCGGACAGCTGGTGGTGGAGGCGGAAATGGTTACAAAGCCTGTATGCGCCTGTGTGTGCCTGGGTGGCTCAGTGGGTTAAGCCTCTGCCTTTGGCTCAGGTCATGATCTCAGTGGCCTGGGATCGAGCCCCGCATCGGGCTCTCTGCTCAGCAGGAAGCCTGTTTCCCCCCGCCCCCTGCCTGCCTTTCTGCTTACTTGTGATCTCTCTCTCTCTCTCTTTGTTTGGTTTTAAAAACCAAACAAACAAGGATACTTAGGATAGCATTTGGGGCCCAGCAAGATAATCCAGCAAGATATCTCCTCATCTCAAAAACCTGAATCTATTCATATCTGCAAAAAGTACATATAAGGTAATAGTCACAGGTTCCAGAGGCCTGACATCTTTTGGTCAGCTACTTCAGCCCACTACATGCAGTAGTAAATAAAAGTCTTGTTTCTTGGAAACCTAGAAATTAAACCAAAAATAACCCAAATCCCTCTCATTCATCTGTAAGGATTGCTTACTACCTGATAGTTTACTAGTTTACTAGTTCACTAACTGTTACTGTTACTGTTTACTAGTTCACTGTTACTGTTTACTAGTTTACTAACTGTTTAGGTATATTACAAAGTAGTTTTGGAGGTCAAGAACCCATGAAGTATAGCTGGAATTACCAGTTGCAACAGTGACAACTAATATCCATGTATGGGACTCAGTACCTGCATTAAAAATACTGAACTTACAATATTACAGGCAAAAAGGAGCCCACTGATATGGATTTCAATGGAACGATACAAACAAAAGATGTTAATTAAATATCACTATTTCTCAAAGTAAAGGAAACCATTGTATTAGCGGAATGTTAGTTCTCTCTTTTATGAGTCAGTCATACCAATTTCATCAAAAACTTTAAAAAATACATTTAACACCTGGATGTACTAAAGATTTGTATAACTGTTTTCATCAGGCAGTTGTTTTTTTTTTTTTTTAAGATTTTATTTATTTATTTGACAGAGAGAGAGAGATCACGAGTAGGCAGAGAGGCAGGCAGAGAGAGAGAGGGGGAAGCAGGCTCCCCGCTGAGCAGAGAGCCCGATGCAGGGCTCGATCCCAGGACCCCGAGATCATGACCTGAGCCGAAGGCAGTCGCCTAACCAACTGAGCCACCCAGGTACCCCATCAGGCAGTTGTTTTAAGTTCAGATTGTACTACTCATTCTCTACAACCATTGATATTTCCTACTTTATTTATAATTACATCCTGCTTACCTCCAAGAACCATATAGAGTGGCTTATGATGAAAGATATATGTTGTTGGAAATAAAATTTCAAACAGTTATAGAGGAAAATGGACATAAATATGCCACCCAAATCCAGGCTAGTACATTCGTCCACTTATTTCTAAGCTTCCTGGCAGCCAAGACAAAAGGCATCTCCAATAATAATATAAATTAATACTCGTTATTTGTGTTTACTTTTACTGCTTCTCCCCATCCCAAGCTGAGACTGTTACAGAAATGTTAGTGATCACCTCTAGTCTTAGTGATTATCTCCAGAAGCAAAGTTTTATTTTGATTTACAATCACAGTGAGCTCTTCCAACTTTTCCATACTATGTTATGTTTGTTTGAATAATTCTTTGGGCCTGGTTTTAGATTGTATGTAGTGATATTAAAAAACCAATATGTGGTAGTGAGTGCTATGCCTAAATGATACTGTCGTCACCATCCTTTAACTGTGAACATTTTATTAGGATTGGTGCTTTTCCCTTAAGGTCTTTCTTTGTTTCCAGTTGAATCCCATGAATTGACTCAAGTCACCTTTTGAGTACATGTTTATAAATATTACACTGGAAAGTCACTTGCTGTTTTATTCAACCCTAGCTTAACTGTAAATCTATTGACTTTCACTAAGGAAATCTGAGAAAGCATTCCATAGGTGGTCTGAACTGAAGGCAAATATGAGCACTGAATAGACAAATTATAGGTAAGTGGGTAAGGAAGCTGGAGAATATATAGGAGATAAATCGTGATTAAATACCAGTAAACCAGCCCAGCTGAGGATTCGACATCTATGTGGGATGTGTGTATCATTTTTTATAGCTGAACGAAATTAAAATAATGCTTTGTGTGAGCATTAAACTTTTCTCTTTTGGAAGAATGTCCTGAGGATTTGGCATAACAGAATTACTAATTTTCAGACAAGTAGTTCACAGCTCTATTGAGATCTTCAGTTGAGCATGTGAGATGATGAAACAGTTCCTTTGTGGCCATAGCTTTTGCCCCTAATTCCTCTGGCCTATTTCAACCTGTGTATCATTGCTCCCAGGCTGAACGAGGTGAAAGAATGTTGATGGATCATCACATCTAGAAAAGCATCTCAGAGCATATTTCATGTCAACAGTTGGTTAACAAAGTAAGCTTTTTAATTTTCTAGGAAGTAGCACAGTTTAATATAATGAACTGGTGTGCTACATATGAGGACATGCTCTGGCTTAACAATTTGTTGGCTGTCTTAGAAAAGTTTGGGTTTGAAAGAAAAATGGTATTTGTTTCAAAAGAATGTAGGTTCTTAGACTTTAACTATGGTTTATTAGGTAACAGCTCAGCTCTGGCTCAAGTGTGAGACTGCTTGAGTTCAAATTCAAGTTGCTCAATTTACCATCTTTGTGACCATGGTCAAGTTAGTTCTCTAATTATCAGTGTATTCATCTAAAAATGGGACCAGTGATCGGACCACAATATACAGGGTTCTGATTAGAATATATGCTATTCTGTGTAAAACAATGATGAGCATAGTGCCTGACATATGAGGAACTCTCAAGAGCATTAGCTCTTTTTGTTTTTTTTTTGTTGTTGATTTATCTTCCTTATTATCATGTGGGAAATTTTGTGCTGAATAGTAAATGATACTGGATTTTTTTTTAGAGAAGGTGTGATAGCATCTGTAGTGAGTACATAAACAATTCTTGTATTTCTCCAAGTGCTTAATTCATTTAAATGAAAGATTCATGACTTAGTTCAAATGTATAAGCAGATTAGTCTTTGCATATAATTCACTTAATACCAGCTCCTGTATGTGGCAGTTGGCTTAATCTTGATATCTGGGAAGTATACAGAGTGGGGGGTCTACCTATGCAAATTTCTTTCCTTTGTATTTCATCAATTCTGAAAACATCGGTGATTTTACAGGAATTTCTTTCCCCCAAAGATTTTTGAATCTCATGCAGTTTTGTATAACTGTAGCCAGTAAAGTTACCCTTATTGCTTTTTCTGGGGTAGTCACTGAGTCATTTTGCCTCAATGTTTTAGAACTTATGGTCTGCTTTACCCTTGGCACTTACACGTTCAGAGGTTCAGAAGAAAATAAAATGAAAGAACTCTCTGATTTCCACCCCACTAGAAACAGAGCACCTTCCTCCCCCCCACCGTTGCCACCAAAAGTGATAAGATGTATATATTGTTTTCCTTTTTTTATTTCCTTAAATCTGAAACCTCAGGGAGATTATGGCTCATGTTAGGCATCTTACAGCTCTTGTGTGCCTCTCTCTTTCCTTCTCTCTGTATCTATCTACTTATCTAATCTGTATCATTTGCTTTAGGTACACAAAGAGGAGTTAAATTGGACAAAAGCAGAGTAAAAAGTGTCTTTGGAAGATATATTTTACAAGAGAGGGAAATGGTAACTACTTAGTAAAAGAAATATAAAACATGATGTCACGTCATAGCTTAATTTTTCACAAATTCTTCACAATTTAAATAATCACTTGAAAAATCAGAAAGCAGAGGCACCTGAGTGGCTCAATTGGTTAAGCTTTCGACTCTTGATTTTGGCTCAGGTCATGATCTCAGGGTTGTAAGATCATCCCCCATGTCGGGCTCCACCCTGGGCATGGAGGCGGCTTAAGATTTTCTCTCTCTCTCTGCTTACCCACTCCCCCCAAACAAATAAATAAAACCTTAAAAAAAGAAATCAGAAAGTAAAATTTATTTGGCCTAAATCTAGTTAGTTTATAGTAAATCTTGTTGGTTATGGTGAGCAATCATTTAGCAGCTGTTAAGAAATATCTAGGTAAGAAATAGGGGGACTGTTTTTCTTGGTGTGGAAATTATTTATGCAACAAGTATTTATTGAGTGGGCTATATACTGTTTTAAACACTGGTAATACAAATGGTGAATAGAACAATGTATAGTCCAATGGGGGAAACAGAATGTTTTAAGTTAACAAATAAATATATACTAATACACACACACACACACACACACACACACACACGATTCTCTTTTTGAAGGGAGACTTATAACTTTACCTGATGTGATCTTTCCAAGATTATGATGGATTTTATGTGTTGGAAAACATTTATGTGAAATATACAAATGTACAATAAGTCTAACATGTGGATTTTTTTTTTTTTTTTTTTTTTACTTCTGAAGTTGCTTCTATCTTGTATAATATCCAGTGAAATAGTGACACAAATGCCTTGCTCAGTGGGGAGGCAGATGCTGCCGGGGAGGAACAGATGAATAGTTCCAGTTGGTAGCAGCACATTTGAAGTTCTGCTTAATCAATGGGGTCTTTCACTTCTGGGGTCAAGGTGGTAACAGCCAATTAATAGGAGAGCAGGCTGGAAAAAGAATTAAAGATCTACATGCTAATGTTAGTTGTGCTGCTTGCAAAAAGCAAACTGGTTTTGTGTGAGAAAATTGTTCTCCTCTGACTGGAAAGTGCTAAAAATTTGCTCCCCCTGGAGCTTTCTTGGATACGCCGCCCTTCAAGTTCCACATGATTGTTTCCTTTCTGAAAAAGCCTTTTACAGACTGCAACGCTCTGTGCCCCTGTAAGCACCGGAGGCCGTGGCCTTATGGAAATGTTCTGGGGTCCTAGGTAGTTCTGAATTTAAATCCCAGCTGTGCCTCTTTCTAGGTCTGTGACTTGAACAAGTTATTTAACTTCCTTGATTGACGGCTTCCTGGACTCTAAAATAGGGGAGAAGAGAACCTCCCTTCTAGGATCGTGTGAAGTGTAATGGGGTGGCCATAGGTAAGTACTGTGTCTGGTATTAGTCTGTTTTGCTTTATTCTTGAGGCTTAACTCCAAAAGCACTTGAGGTTACAAAGCTTCTGTGAGGTTATTTCATGTTGTTTCATCTGTAGGTCTCATTTCCCCCATCGTGTGGTGAGAATCTTGAGGGCAGGAAACATATTTTATGCTTCCTTTCTACCTTCTGTTGCATCTTGCACAGTCCTCAGCACCGAGTCAGCACTTAATTGATGTTTATATTACCAATTCTGGGCTGTCTTTTGAAAAGTTGCTTCAAATTAGGGACTGTGAAGGGCATGGAGAGTGGTGCTTTTCACAGTGTGCTTACAGATTTCAGTGGGGGCTGGTGATGGGGGAAAGCGAGTGGCACCACATGAAATCAGCTCTTAAAATCATGATGGGGAGAAGGAAAAGAAAATGCACCATATTGTTTGAGAATCTCTGTGTGCAGACCAAATTGCATAATGTATTTTATTATGATTAAAACCACAATGAAGTGGGTGTTATCTATTTAGCATGCTCCAAGACACAATGGGAATTTACCTTCATGAAGAACAATAGTCATGGGGCCAAGACCTTGGATTCTGGCCAATTTTAAACATCTGCTTCCTCCTTAGACAGTCCAGAATTATCTTATGGGATTCAGCCTTAAAACTGGGCTGGGAAGCAGAGGGCTTGTTTCAGTTCTGTCTGAGGAAACCCAGGTTGGCTGAACGCGTTAAGATGGCAATACTCTTGTTCCACTGAAACTGCAGAGACTGGACTGTGTCCTAAGATGGGGTTTTTCCAGACTCTCTAGGCAGCACTGTAATTATTTACCATAAAAAAGGACTCTAAGGAAATACTTCCACATAGTGGACCCCGATACCTTTTTTTAAAGAATGATAGGGGTGGGGTGGACGGTGGGGGGGGATGTTCTCTTTGCATATATCTTTGTAAACCTAAGGCATTTTGTTTTGTTTTGTTTTTGGCTTTATTATAGCACAGTGTAAAGATATGGACAGACCCCTGGAGTATGTGGTGCTATTGTGTGATATTGTGTGATATTGGCTTGTTGCTTTCTCAGCTCTAAGGAAATATTTGCTTCTGGCAATAGGGACGGATAATAGTGCTCTTCTCTTTAATGCTTTAGGGATAGCATAGTTGTCCAAAATGCTAAACTTTATTCTGTAAAGTTATAACCCAAAACAGATTTTGGAGTTTATATGTAGTCCCTGAGCAACGCTGGTCAGACATTCATTCATTCAACAGTAAACACTTATTTATGTATACACATACACTGTTCTAGGTTGTGTGGGAGTTTCAAGGATCAATGAGGTTATATTTTTGCCACTTAAGACATTACGATTACTATATAGACACTATAATTTCATATTTTGAGGCAATTGATGGTTACCACTACAATGAGTGGTAAATATTTTTACACTAATATATCCTTTATGTGACATCATGACAAATTCTGAATAGATGGATTTCTCTAATTAGCTCAATTCCATTATTCCTAGAGGCTTTAACATAATTTCTAATGATAGTATCATAAACAACAGGACTACCAAATACAGTTTTCAAGATTTCTTTGTGGTTCTTTTTATCCTTAGGATATTTCCCACTAGGATGTATAGTCAAAATTGTTGGTGTTTTAAATTCAATTTGATATACAACTAGATTAATTTGTTTTAGTTTTTATTTCTAGGGACTGCTTTAGTTTTTCCTTTTGATTTAACCTAGTTTTTTAATGATCTAAAACTTGTACATGGTTCTATAATCAAAATTACAATACGAGGTACATTTAGAGAAATCATTCCTGTCTACTCTCTACACCTATTTAAAAAACTTATTTTTAAAATTAATTTTTATTTTATTTTATCTGTTTAGTTTGTTTACTTTTGTAAATAAAAGCAATTATATACACATACATATAAAAATAAAAGATAAATATATGAATATATATCTATTCATAAATCGCTTTCCATTGTTACACAAATATAGTATATTAGACACAGTCATTTGGACCTTGCTTTTTTCACCTAACAATAGATCTTGAACATCACTCCATTTCTTTTTACAGCTGCACAATACTACATTATGTGGTTACCTAATATTTTATTCATTAGGTTGCCTATTGATAGACATATGGCTTGTCATATCAGGCTTTAAATAATATTTCCCAAGCAGGAAAGTAAATAGACTGATCGGCTGATCAGAATGTCTATCCGGTAGGCTTATACTTCTCATTGCAGACATTATACTTAATATAAATCAGTTTTTGTGTGAGTTGGAATATCATCTTTTCAGTCTGGCACAACCCTAAGGGAAATACTGGAGCCCCAGACTTTTGCACCCAATGCAACTAGTTACCAAGACACAGTGCCCGACAGAGCACTTAACCTGGATACTTGGGGACAATCCTGTGTATGTTAAGAACCCAGAAGAAAGACTGTTTGGGGTTTCATGATTATCACTTAGGCTTCTCTTTTCTGAAAATTAGAAAGACGCTAGATTGTGAATTTTTAAAATGGTGTTTAATAACCTGTTTAGGTGATTTGTTCTGGCCATTGGACCAAAAGTTTTGCTCAAATTGAAAGTAAAGTAGAGTTTATCAAATTTGTGGTGAGGTCATTTGTTGTTTGGTTTTGTTCACAAGGCTAGCGTTGAGTCCTTTTTTTTTTTTTTTTAAGAGAGAAAGAGAGAGAGGATGGAGGGAGAGGGAGAGAGAATCTTAAGCAGGCTCCTTACTCAGTGTGGAACCTGAGGGGGGGCTTGATCTCAAGATCCTGAGATGTGACCTGAGCCAAAATCAGGAGTTGAACACTTAACTAACTTAGCTACCCAGGTGCCCACAGAGTCTTTTTAAAAACGTCCCTGGGCAGTGTCCGAGATCTTAGTAGAGGTGACTGTGCGGGTGGTGGTGTGTATGTGGGCTTCCTGGACTCACGCAGTATTTGCCACAGTGTCCTGTAGGGAACAAATATATACCTGGGAACAGAGTTCTATACGGCAAGGTTTCTCTGCGCCTTTAATAACTAATATATATGTGAATTCTCAAGACAAATATAAAACGCTGCTTTTCACAAACTTTTTTCTTTATGGAGCCTTTTTTTTCATGGTTCCCATTTTAGAAAAGCTGGATGTAATAGTTAAGCTTTTTGTAGTTATGAATGATTTAGAGAGTGAGATGGAGGGAGAGAGAATCAATTGAACAGGGTCGTTATCATTCCTATGTTACAAGGGATGAAACAGAGGCTCAAGTGTTAGCCATGTGCCTGTCATAGATTGGAGGCAGTTCTTCAACTGAACATTGGTATCATCACCGTATGTAAAGATTTGAAGAAATAAAATATCTGGAAAGAGTTTAGTAATTTTCTTAAAAATATCAGTTGGTGTGTCTAATATAAAGTTTTTCTAGCCTCTGTAGGACTTTTTATTTTAAGAGTGAAAAATTGTCCAAGCCATGTATAATTTCAGTAAGAATGGGATTGGGATTCCCACTGGCCTTCCTTTTTCTACGTGGAATTTTAGGTGAATGTATACAGGTCAGATGATAGTTCCTGTGTATCGGGATGCCCTGTAATCAAAGCCCTGAGAGGAGGATTTATCCTGGTTTTAATTTAGCAGAGAGAAGATATTATTTTTATCCTTTAAACAGTGTCTTTTTTTCACTCTGAGTATTTCCAATTCCTTACTTTTTTTTCCCCTCTGACTGAAGTAAATCTAGTTATCCTTCACGTGACACCAGAAGAGAGGGGTCACAGTCATTTCCTGATACATAAATGTTTTCTACCGCATATCATTGTTGACCTTTTTCTGTTCAAGGAGAAAGGTATTAATTGCCCGCTTTCTCACCAAGTTTCTTAGTGTTTGATGTTCAGAGTTGTTATAAAAGCAAATTTGAAATTTCATAGAATTATTTTCTTTGATTGCAGCAATGAACTTCTGATGTGGCTTCTACCTGGCGTAGTCATACAAACTGTTCTATCTTGGAACTTCCTTTTACTTCTTAGAGAATATACATTTTTAGTCTATTCTAAGAGAAGAGATTGCAAACAAATATATAGTGACTTTCGAACACTCCAAAATTGGGTATAGTTAGATTTAGATGAATTGAATAAATAAATGAAAAAATAAATGCCTGGCAGTTTTTAACCTGGTATATTTACAGCATAGCAATGAAGGAGTAACTAGCTGTACTTGGTCCTTCACACCAAGGTCATGAAATCTAGCTGGTATTTAACTCTCTGATGCTGGAACTAATTCATCTTCCTGAAGATTTAGTCTGGAGGAAAGTAATTCTTCCTGTCTGGCTTTCTGATGGTTCTCACAACTTCATTATTTCAGGCTTGTCCCGTTGCTTCCTTCATGTCCTTGTAAAGCTCCAACACTAGAAAGATTGATTTTCGTCTGTCTTGTCAAGTTCAGAAAATGTTAATTGTTTCAGAATATAATTTAAAGATTTTCACAAACCCATAACAACTCTTCTACTAGATGGCATCATTAGAAATTATATTTTTCCTGGAGTGGAGATGAGAATTGCGTTCTGTTTGAGGTCTAAATTATTTCGGTGCAGGAACGTTTGTGTACTGTTATTTCTGTGTCTTCGAGGAGCAGTCAGAGCAGCAGGACAAGCGGTATTTTGGACACATGATCTAGGGATATTCCATGTGGGCCAGTAGCTACACGTGGCATTACCAAATGGAGACCTGACATCACCAGTTGGAACCCTTTGCCAGGTATAGGCTGGTGGAAGCCCTCGACAGCTGACGCTGGTGTGGCTAATCACTGCTTTTGTTGAGGACGAAAGAAGTTGAGAAGGGAGCAGAGAAGGTGGTTAACAGTATTTAATAGGCTTCTCCTTTTTGTATGGGATCCGTGTGCTTCTTGAATGTGTGTGTACCAATACACCACACTAGCATATTATTAGATGATGATAAGAGTAGTAATTATCACTTACCGGACCCTTATTATATGCCTGACACACATAGCAGTGCCTTACTTCATTCGTTACTGTAGTTAACTTCCTTAACTGCTCTGTGAGATAAGTGCCCTGTTTCTGTAGTTTAGAGAGTTTAGTGCAGGAACGTAGCCAAAGATTTCCTCTTTCGCATCATTTTACATTTTGTTCAAAGGTTCATAATTAGCAAATTTAAGTAGAATATCAGTTCCTTAATAAGGCACCCTAAAACATGATTGAACAAAAGCCTGTACCTAATACCTTAGTTGCTATACTAATGTTCAATACATATTTTCCAATTTTTGTGATTGCATCATTGTTTAATTTTTAAAAACAGAATTCGTTTTTATTTATTTATTTATTAACATATAATGTATTATTGGCCCCAGGGTACATGTCTGTGAATCATCAGACTTACACATTTCACAGCACTTACCATAGCGTATACCTTCCTCAATGTATAATTTGTTTTTAATGTGACCCATCAATACAGTGATTTTGGGATTGACTCCGGGGGTGCAGTTATCAGAATCTTTTGAGTAAATGGGTATTTAATTTAAGGCAACATTTTTAGTATTATAATTGGTTGTTTTTTAAGTATGATCTCTACTTTATTTAGAAATATCAGCAATGCTAAAGGAAGGGGAAGTTTTATATTTATCAACTATAAGGATTAACTATTCAACAGTATTTTTCATTACCTCTTCTTACACATCACTTTTGGTTTATATTATTGTTATTCGTATGTATGTCTTACTTCCCTCTACTGAACTGGGTGCTCTTTAAGGTTTTTTGTTTGTTTTCCATTTCATAGGCTCTCAATAAATATTTGTGTCACAAATGACTGAATATTTACTTGTTACTGTTAAACTTGTGTCTCCCAATATGTTGGGTGGGAGTCAGAAAAAGATGATAACTGGTATATGAAAAACAGTTGGAGAGCACAAATCCTATGGCATGGTTATGTAAGGATGGAACCTATAAATTTGGGTTTTCTCTCATTCTTTGGGCATGTAAATGAATCTGTAAAATTCAGTTAGAGGTGAAGCTTATTTCTGTGTGTGTATTTAGAGAGACAAAATATTGATTCTCCTCGGAAAAAAAAGAAAAGTTAATGACTAAAATTTCTTTGTGATCTCTATGACAGTTTTATCACATATGTCTCCAAAAAACTAATTATTTTCTGAGAACAAGTCTGTGTAAAACCTATCAGTTGCTTTTCTTTTCCTTTCTTTTTTTAAACCAAAAGCCAAAAGAAGCCAGCCTTTAAATATTTGGATGTTTTTCTCAGAGATACGGCTTTTCTAGGCAAACACACTGGCATTAACATTTCTAAAGCAGGCTCAAGATAAATGAGATTTAAAAAAAAAAAACCAAACTCGATCCTTATGTGAATTGTCATTTTAATTAAAGCTTCTGTGTGTCATCAGTGACAGAAGATTGCCCCAGAAAGATAAAGACTGTGTCTGCCTTTGGCTTTCATGAAAGCAAGAGGAGTGTGTAAGAAACCAAATAGCCAGATAAATTTGCCATTACATTAAAAAAAATAATTTGCTAAGCATGAGGTGAACCACATTATTAGTAGATTAACATCCCTTTCTTTAGATTATTATGTTTTCTAATGTAACTTATGTGTGGATTTCTTGGTTTGGGGGTTTAGGCTGGTGTGCGCTAGACTCTGCTAACACAGACTGTTTTATGGAGATAAAGGAACTGGAAACGGAAATCACTTTTTTTTAGTGGCTTTTGAGTTGAAATTTTATTTATTCAGGTTAGTACAAGGTTGTGAGATCAAATAAGAACATACTTGAAAGAACTTTGTAAAATGTAAAATGGTACTTGTTATTATCTTTATTATTATGTGGACAACAAAGTAAAATATCTGTGTTTGTTCGACCCCTCCTTCTGACTCACATTACTCTGCTAGGAAATTGGGAATTTTCTTTAGTGTATCTGTTTAAAAGCTAAGAACTGGGCCTTGAGGTTTGCTGCTCAAGGCATCTTAGCCCAAATTTTTACAAAATTAAATAATTATAGGATCATCAGGCAACACACAAAGAGCAGTATCCTCATTCCTCTCAGCTTTTGGACAAAGTTGAAAATGTGTTCTATTCTAGAATAGGTAAAATTTGAATCTTGTTGGTGGAGAACAGAAGAATAATTCTAGCAATGAAGACAAACCTAGAATCTGAACCTCAGAGATAAATTGCAATCGGAGAGCCACGTTTTCCAAAGAATTGCCCCTTCACTGGAAGGAATTACGTCAGAAGGTCCTGGAACTAACTGGCTTCGAGGTCTTTCCATATGAGAGCTCTGTGAAGATGGAGATTCAGAGATGGCAGGTGTTCTTAAATGAGACACATTTTACTGATACTGTTTTCTCATAGGAGTCAAGACAATGTAAGCGCCTCTGAGGACAGCGTCTGAGTGTCTGCATTTCCCTCATGCACACCCACGTTTCTCACACAACATACATGTGGCTGAATGAATGAGTACCCTTATGCTCACCTGCCAGAACCTAGAACTCTATCCAACCTAATCTTGCTTACCTTTGTGCAACGCTGGAAATCACCCATCTTTCCTGTTTGACACTTTCCTTCTTAACTTAGTTAATTCTCCTTTTACCTGATGTATTGCTACTTCTTTCTTTCTCTGAGTCCCAGTCCCCACTCTCCATGCTGGCTATGTCCTATGATTCTGTTCCAGCCCTCTTCTTTAGGTTCTGTCTATGTATTAGAATCACCTAGGAGCCCTGCTACTGCTCCTACCCCCCATAACACTTGTGCATGTGTGTACGCGTGTGTGTATGTGGTGTATACCTTTGTGAAATGTTTGCAAGTTACAGATTTAATGTCTCTTTGTAACTCAGTGTCTATGTCTAAAACCAGAGACATTCTTTTGTATAACAATGATCAGAATCAGAAAATTAACATTAATACTACTACTATATAACCTATAGACTTCATTCAAATTTTGTCCATTATCCCACTAATGTCCTTCATAGAAAAAGGAAAAAACAAAAACAAATTTTGTGGTCTAGGAATTCAATCTAGGATCACAAGTTGTGTTTTGCTCTCATGTTTTGTAGCCTCTTTTAATTTGGAGCAGTTCTTCAGTATTTGTTTTTCCTGACCTTGACATTTTTGAAGTGTACAGGCCAGTTATTTTGGGTTTGTCTGATGTTTCCTAATGATTAGATTTAGATTATATATTTTTGGCAGGAATATCACAGAAACGATGTGCTCTTTTTAATGTCTCCTCTCAGGGGCACATGATATCTACTTGTGACATTACTTGTGGTCACTTAGTTAAGTGCTGTAAAATTATTCTTTTCTTCTTATATTAATAGCTATCTTGTAGAAAGATACTTTGAGACCATGAGAATAAATGCATATTATGGATAATGAGGGTCATATTTCTTATTACTAGAAAAGGGAATTGCAAATATGGAAAGGTAGAAGTCTAGAATGAACCCATGTGGTGTTGGATTGGATTAGAGGTAACAGTATGATCTCTTCATTTTTATAAATATGTCTGTCCATCCATCCATCCATCATTCATCCTCCTAGTTCTATCCTCTAAGAGGATAAAGAAGCAAAAATAACTCAGTAACAATGAGCACAACTAGTATTATATCTTATTTTCCAAATACCATTCTTCAATAAAAATGGACCAAAAAAAGAACAAGATAGGTCTGGAACAGCTTGTTTTACCAGAAAGTAAGGAAGTGAGCGAAGAATGATGGAGGCATGTCAAAAGGCCACAGAGCTAGCTTGAAGGGCTAACTCCCACTGAACATAAAAATAAATGATAGTAAACAGAATAAAATAAGAATTTATGAGTATACACCTAAGCAAACAAATAAACGAGTAGGGAGAGTTATTCTTTACAACAGAATTCCAACAAATAAATTTAGAAGGAATGATTGAATGAAAATCACCATTTGTCAAGTACTATAGTAACTCATTTGAGGTTAAGAATCATCAATGGATTCTTCCCACTTTTAATAATGTTATATATGCTCTTCTTGACTTCTCCCCTCCCATTCAGCCCACAGTGTTCAGCACACAATTATGTCAAATCTGTTCTTAAGCTGACCTTCCCTCTGCCTATCCCACCATGTGTTCAGGTATCTAAGACCAGAAATACCCTGTTTTCCCACTATTGATTAGTATCTTATCCCATTCTCTAGGCTTTCCAAGAAAACATTTAATTTGTATTATATCAATCCACATCAAGTGAGAGAGAAATTCCTGAAAACATCTTCCTCTAACAACTACTGCAAGTGCATTTCAAACACGCCATTGGTAAAAATCCAGATAGGTAAGAGAGGGCTATCTGTCTGGAAAGCAGCTAAAAGGGAATCTGTTGCAGACAAAAAAAATTTTTGGACCTACCTCTGTATCATGGGATAGATTTCTTTGGCCTTGGAGAGAGGTAGTGAGAATTGATCTAAGTTGATGGTCATGAACAGCGTTTAGAGTTTTTTAAAATTTTGTTTTGTTTTTCTTTTTGCTTTTTTTTCTCTCTTGGTTCATTAATTTGGAAGAGATTTGAGGTTACTATTACCTACTACTGCAAAAAAATATATATATATACATATATATAAAATAAGAGTAAGTCTCAGATTACTATATTATGTATACATATATAATATATACATATATATAATATATATATGCTGCCTTATATAATAAAAGTAAGTCTCAAACTAAATACTGCTACACACAGAAACATTTATTAAGTAAACACTTACTAGCAAGCACACAAAAATGGCTTCTTTTATGACTTGTTAGCAAGTCCTAGTTCTACTACTTTGCATAAAGCTCACTTCATGCAGATAGGGTGAGATTCTGAAGCTGAATTCTGTTATCCTTATCACAACTAATGGGCAACATTAGTTGCCCATTCTAAGTTGTCCAATCTTTTTAAACCAACAAGAGGATATGGGGCCATTTAGAGATCCAGCCTTAAGTCTATCCCCATGGGGAGAACATCCCTGTTCTCTGTTCATTCTGTTCACACTAGAGAGTGTCTCGAAAATATTTTTGCTAGTCCACTATTCTTAACTATCTTTAATTTTATTTATGAGAGTTCATGTCTAGATTCTAAAAATTAATAAGCCATTAGTTTCACCAAGTAAAATACATCGCTATTCTTTCATTGTACTGATGATCGAAGTCTTAGTTGTTAATATAGATAATAGAAGTACTTATACAATAATAAAATATGATAATAGAAGTTCTTATAGTAGTTGCTTCTGGAGTGTTGCCTTTCCAATTAGATATGGGCTGAATGTGGAATCTTGCTGTGGGCAACCTACTACTGCAGAGTAAAAACTTGAACTAACTAGTATGCACACAATATCACACTGCCCATGCTAAAAGTTTTAAAAACAAATTACCCAAGTTGTAATAGAACTAGGGGAGGAAGAGATGGTCTAAGCACCAGGGTGTACCTAGGAGTCCTAGTCCCAAGAGGTTCTTGATGAAAACAAAGTCCTTGGTCAAACTGATCAAATGCATTGGGTAAAACCTACATTCTGTAGCACCATTTTGAAAATTTAAAATACACAATAGCTATTCAGAGGCTGATGTCCTGCAATAAAGGAACCTGCTTAGCTTTGTTTGACCCTGCATTCCCAAACTTAGTTGACCACAGACTCCTTTTGTTCAATGATCCCCTGAAATTAGTTTTCCTTGGGATATACTTTAGAAAACACTGCTCTAGAGGTTATAGAAGAAATTTTCTCTTTCTTTCTTTCTTTCTTTCTTTCTTTCTTTCTTTCTTTCTTTCTTCTTTTTAGATTTTATTTATTTATTTGAGAGAGAGACAGACACTGAGAACATGAGCAGGGGGAGGGGCAGAGAGAGAGGGAGAAGCAGACTTCCTGCTGATCAGGGAGCCTGATGTAGGGCTCTTTCTTAGGATGCAGAGATCATGACCTGAGCTGAAGGTAGACGGTTAACCAAATGAGCCACCTAGGTGCCCCTAGAAGAAACTTTCTTAACCAATATCCTTGAACTGACATTCCCTTCCTAAAACTTGAGATTGACAGTGTCGTCTTTAACATGCTCTCTCATCACTGGAGTTGTATGCTTACAAAGAGTCAATTGAGTTTTTTTCCAAAACCTGTTTATTCCGTTTGTACTTGTAATTACAATTACATAACTTAATTAAATATTACATAATCCTGTGACTTGTGAGTGTAAATATAAAGAGTTATTGTTTCTTTGAAAAATAAATTGAATAGAAAGATGCAATAAAGGGCAATTGCTGAAAGTTTTGTTAAATTACATGATAGGAGGGTAACCGTCAGATTTGGAGAAAATAATAAAAAAGGATTTTTTAGATTGCTTTGCAAGTATCTATTGAGTTACTGATGCATTTTAAAGACACTGAAATGTATCATTATTCAAAGAAGATTAAGTGGAAAACCCAAATTAGTGGAACCATACTCAAAGCCTTACACTTAAATAAAATATCTAAGGTACATATATACTGATGTTTATTATTTCCTGCTTTTTATTTTTTTAAGATTTTATTTATTTATTTGACAGAGAGAGGGAGAGATCACAAGTAGGTAGAGAGGCAGGCAGAATGCTGAGCAGAGAGCCTGATGCGGGGCTCGATCCCGGGACCCTGAGATCATGACCTGAGCCAAAGGCAGAGGCTTTAACCCACTGAGCCACCCAGGTGCCCCTTATTTCCTGCTTTTAATGAATTTTTTGATTAAGTGGCTAGTTACAGGCCATGTAGGTGTCAGATAAAAGGGCTGTGTTCTAGTGAGAGGGAACAGAAGAGGAGACTAAACAAAGAAAGTATGTATATAGGGGCACCTGGGTGGCTCAGTTGGTTAAGTGTCTGCCTTTAGCTCAGGTCATGATTCCAGGGTCCTGGGATCGAACCCCTTATGGAGCCCCTAATGGAGCTCCCTTGGCAGGGAGCCTGCTTCTCCCTCTTACTCTGCTACTCTCCCTGCTTGTGTTCTTTCTGTCAAATAAATAAGTAAAATCTTTTTTTTTTTTTAAGTGTGTATATACTCTGTGGTATGTTTTTAAATATTTAACACAAATTTTGTCCATGTCTCTCAAGCCAGTCTCAGCTATCTTTAGAACTTTTGCCACTCTTTACTTGCTGTCTTTGTTTTTTGTTTTTGTTTTGGCTTTATTATAAATCTATGGGAATGCTTAGTACCCATAATGTTGTTTAAAAAGGAGGATTAAAATTTTAATTTCTCTCTGGGAGTTATCCATACATATACACATGTGCACCCTTTTGAGTTCTGTCCTCTGCATTTGGTTTTGTGCCTGGGAACAAACTTTATTTATTCCTAGTGTATTTTTCAGTATGATTTAATAGTAAAAGTTCTTGAAAGAATGTGCAGGAAATGATATTTGATTTCTATCTGGATTCTCTTAGGCTTGGTCCCATGGTAGCCTATAATTTAAGGTTAAGATTATGTTGCTATCTAAGAATTTTTAGTATCTATACTCATATGTGCTATGCAAACAAACCAATTATTCTATTGTGGTCCATTTTTTTCTTTTGAAATGCATAACACAACAGTCATTTTTCAGGTTTAATTAGGACTGTGTATAAAGATCTGTAGTTTATAAAACCAGTGAAGCAAAGATGAAATGGGGACAAAAAAAAAAAAGGAAAAAAAAAGAAAATGTTGCCTGATTCTTTCATTAAAGTACAAACTTGGAATTCACTCAATTTTTTTATCATATTTTTTTTTTCACAAACACCAGACACAGAGCCATAAGATAGTAATTTGTCAAACTACATATTAAGCTGTATGTGGATATGAAAGGGATCTTTCCACCCAGTGTAATAATGCTTTTTGAAACATTAAAAGCCCTTATATTAGGGTGGTAGTTGAATGAATGCTTCAAAAACAAAACAAAACAAAGCAAAAAGTCTGTGTGCTTCATTATGATGCATTTTTTTGTACATTTTTTAAGGAGGTAACCATGTCAGGATATAGAGAGACTTAATAGAGGTATAGAGCCCTAGCTTTTCACTCTGAAGAAGAGTAGTAGTTGGCATGAATGTAGTTATTTTAGATTCCACATGGAAAAATTGTTTTAAACTCTAGTGATCTACCTGCCCACACTTTATGCTAACCAGCATGGATTATTTGCTATCAATGCCTACCTATAAACATTTTAGGAACCTTTTTGATAAGTTGAAATCTTGTAGTTAGTGATATAATTTTCTATTAAACCCTTTGTGGAATTGATACATAATGACTTCTCGGGATTTGTTTATTATTATAGCAACTGAATCTTTTCTTATTCCTCCATCCACCTCCATCTACTGTTTTCTTTATTCTGTAAGTCCCATGAAGGAGAGATGACTTCTAGTTTTGTGGTATTGTAATTGAACTCTTAAACCTCCTTCTTGTTGGGAGTTCGTTTTTTCTAATCATTTTGTTATGGTTACCTGTTTTTTTTTTTTTTCCTTCTTTGGGGTCAATTTATAGGATCGAAATAGTACTTTCAGAAACTTGCGGAGCTTTTATTAAGAAGGTAGACATTTTAAACGTTAAATCACATCACTCATTCACTCATTCCGTAAACATTCATGAGTCAAATAACTGCTAAGAACTAGAGATACTAAGATAAATGAAAGAATTTTCTGAAAGTTTGTTCAGTATTCCTTTTTCAGTTGCTACTTCCTAGAAAATGTATAGTAAGTACTATATAAACATATAATGGAAATGGAGAACGAATGTTGTTTGTTAGAATGGGTAGGCATATCTCTTGATCTACATGAAAAACATAGACTTGGAGTTTGGGAGAAGGAATAGATATTGTGTCCTACAGAGGACTCCAAGAGTAATAGTTCTTTTAGGTGTACTTTTTTTTTTTTTTAATCTTATATTGTAATAGAAGTCACAAAACATGCTGATGTTCCCAGCATAGAGGGCTAGTTGAGGAATGTTGGGGAAAATAGAGGCAAAATGGGATAGGATTTTTATTGGGTGAGCATTCACTTGTTTGAAAAACTGGCTTTTGAGCTTTGTGTTTTGGACAATCAGCATAGTAGTCCTTTTCAGTGATTATTTCACAGGAAGTTGTATTTGCAGCTTTTACTCTCTTTGAGAATGCAGCCATTGTAATACTCTCACATGGCGTTGAGAGCAATGAAGGTAGAGAAAGGAGGCCTCTTTTCAGCTTTGCTCCAAAGTCTCTGACTGGATCTTCCTTGGCCTATTGGAGACAGAGTGGAAACAGAGAGAAACCTAGTGCCCAGCTATAGTGCAGGGCATCCAGATTACTGCTGCCTGGAAGCAGCAGGTGGGGGTGGGGAGTGGAATTTCACTTTCTGGTGAGGACCAGAGGTTTATGAGCCTTTCCATGAATTGCTTTCTTTTCCCAGCTTCTGGAAGGATATCCTCATTCAGGCCAAGAGGAACAAGGCAAATGTTACATATCTTTCTATTCTGCAGGCTCCACGATGAGTGAAACTCATGGTGAAGCTGTTGGTTTTCTAGTTGGAGAGAACATTTTAGGTATTCTACTCAGTAAACAGGGTAAGGAGAGGGCAACAAGCAAATTATAAGGACTATTTAAAAACTTGGTCAGTAGGGTGTTGGGGGATTTGTGTCTCTTTTTTGCACCTCAATTTGCACCTGGTTTGAGATCTTCTTAGTACACTCCCAAAACTGCTCTGTGGCCGTGTTAGGTGGAGATCTTTTTAATCCCCATACAGATTAGCATCTCTCTAAACTAAATCACTCGACTTTTTTCTGCCTAACATTGCAGGGGATGGCTTAGAACACTAACCCTCAGATTTGAAATGTCTGCGGGCTGCTTCTCTACTCTGCAAGTTTGAATTTTACCTAGCCATGCTGGTCTTTTTAGTTTTCTCAAAGGAGATGGATTATATTTTGCTACCGAAGTGCAAATATAATCATTGTTATTTTCTTGCCTTGAGGAGTATATTTTGACTGAAATAAGTAGATAATGTACTGTTTTCAAAGTGCCAACCATAGTTTTTTTTTTGTTTTTTTTTTTTTTTTACCATTAAGTAATTCATGCATTGTTCTTTCCAGGCAATTACAGTTTTTTTAGTCATTGAGTAATTTACTAAGCACATACATTTTCAGCACTGTGCAAGGAACTGGGGCATACAAAAGAAATCTGAGGCACAGTTCTTATCTTCATGTAGGTTATGGTATTTGTAGAGAAATGAAACCAAGCCAGGGGAAACAAAGAACAATTAAATGTTCAACCGTGTAGTGCTCTCTATAGGAACCACATGGAAATAAAAAATGAATATTGATGAATGAATGAATGAATTGAATAAAAATGTTCATTCAAGGAAGACATCACTGTGGACTGCAATGTGTCATGGAGTAGATGAGATATGAGCAGAGCCACATATGATGAATGGGATTTAGCAAGTAGAGAGAAGTGGAGGAAAGCTGTTTCAGGTAAAGAGAGCAGAGGTCAAAAGGTAGAGGAGAACATGGCATATGTTTGGGACAATGAGAGAAAAGACCAGGTTGACCAGAGAGCTAGATTAGTATTCAGGAGGAATAAAAAAAGTAAAGTTGGGTGTCTTCCCTTCTTTCTTAATAAGTGAACCTGAATTTTATGCTTACTCCTAAGCAATGAATCCTGATTGGTCTAATCCACTCAGGACAACTCTATTCCCTAATTTCCCAGCATGCTTTGCAGATAAGACAGCCCTGGGACCTCATTCTGGCCAAGCCGAAGAATGCTGATGGTATTTCTGGAAATTTTTTGCTCTCTTGATGAAATGTTGGAACTATCTTTTCCCCTCTTCCCACCCATGAATGAAGATGCAGAGCCTAGAGTCTTGGTACCATGAAGAAAAGGCTGAGGTGTTGTCTCAGACACTGCTGAACTTCCATACCCTTACAGCTCTCTACTTCTGGACTTCCTGTTTTGTAAGAACAACCAACCTCTGTTTATGTAAAACACTCTTAAGTCATGGGTTTTAAAGTTATTTTCAGTGTTTTAATATTACTTTAAGAAGGTCAATCTGTAATAGTGTGTTAAGTGAATGGAAGAGAATGAGAATTGAGGTCGTTATCATAGCACGATAGGCCTGAGGTAAAGAGGTTTTGGACAAGACTTATGGCAAGTTGGGTAGAGGAGAGGCAGACATCTCAGAGAAGAAGCAAAAAGATTCAGTATAGATTCAATAAAGGAGATAAGAAGCCACATAACTGAAGTTTCTAAACAGGAAGACAAGTGCAATGGCTGTACAGCTTTAGGGATAGGCAAATGATGATAAAGATAAATTCTCTTTTAAGGCATGTTGAGTTTTAGATAATGATAGAACATCCAATTGGAAGTATTCTATAAATATTTAGAAATATAGCATTTGAGTTCAGGTGGGTCTCTAGGGTGCCTATGACCTCAGACGTGGACAGAGACAAAAAGCATTAAATGATGCCTCCAATTATGAGTTGAGAGGAAGAAAAGAGTTTAGCTGTGTAAACATGGAGATAGAGGAGATAACACAGGGTTAGAAGATTAGACAGGGTACAGGGCCATCATAGCAGAGGGTACATAGTGAGCACCAATAAATGCATATTGCAGATTTTGGGGAGGATGTGGAGAAAGGGGAACCCTCCTACACTGTTGGTGGGAATGCAAGCTAGTGCAGCCACTCTGGGAAACAGTATGGAGGTTCCTCAGAAATTTGGAAATAGAGCTACCCACCCTATGACCCAGCAATTGCACTACTGGGTATTTACCCTAAAGATACAAATGTAGTGATCCGAAGGGGCACATGCACCTGAATGTTTATAGCAGTAATGTCCATAATAACCAAACTATGGAAAGACCCTAGATGTCCATCAATAGATGAATGGATAAAGAAGATGTGGCATACACACACACACACACACACACACACACACACACACACACACACACACAGTGGAATACTATGCAGCCATCAAGAGAAACGAAATCTTGCCATTTGCAATGACATGAATGGAACTAGAGAGTATTATGCTAAATGAAATAAGTCAGTCAGAGAAATACAATTATCGTACAATGATAACGATCTCTCTGATATGAAGAATTTGAGAGGAAGGCCGGGGGTTCTGGGGGGAATGGGGGAGGGAAATGAAACAAGATGGGATCAAGAAGGAGACAAACCATAAGAGACTCCTAACCTCATGAAACAAACTGAGGGTGGCTGGGGGTAGGGATAGGGTGGCTGGATTATGGACATTGGGGAGGGTATGTGCTATGGTAACTGCTGTGAAATGTGTAAGCCTGATGATTCACAGACATGTACCTTGGGGCAAAGAATACATTATATGTTAATAAAAAAATAAATTAATAATAAACAAATAAACAAACAAATAAATGCATATTGCAGGGATGAATGAGGTTGTCATCAGTATCCAATGCCCTAGAGAGATCAAGGAAGATGAGGTCTGAGGAGAGAAGTGAATCTAGTAAAAGTAGGACACCAGTGATTTCCAAGAGTGGGGTTTCTGTAGAGTTGAGAGTCATGTATCAGCTGCCCAGTTCTGCAAAGAGGACTGCCCACTTCAGTAAGTGAAGGGAAGGGAGTACAAGCTGAAGGAGATAGAGAAAGATCATTCATGAAGGATTTGGGAATTGAGAAGGGCAGATCCTTGTCGGGGTAGTACACTTAGCAGAAGATGGTTTCGAAGGGATTAAAAACCAAGAGGAAAGAAGTGAGTGGGAAGGTCCAAACACACAGCAAACATAGAGGCCATAGTTGGTACTGGAGAGAGACTTTAGTTTTAGGGAGGTTCACACTCTGAATTTAGAAGCAAGAACCCCAAGAGAGCTGTGGAAACTAGTAAGTAGAAACAGATACACTTGGGTGTGTCTGTCCCCACAGGGTAGCTGAAGTCAGGTGGTAGGAGCTGGGCTGGTGGAGGGAAGAAGTGGAGGGGGTTCCTGGGTGGGGCTAACTCTGGAGCATCTATTATGAGGATGTGTATTAAAGAGGCATCTGGCCTAATCAACAGACCTAACCTAAGAGAAATGGCAACTGTCTGTGGGCATTAGGCTGCATTATTTTGGGTCTGTGTCTGCCTCAGAGAGGATCATGGCAGAGAACAGCAGCCCAGGAGGCAGCCCAGAGTCAGGTGAAGGGAGTAGTGAAGGGAAGGGAACTAGAACAGTGTTCCTGGGGAGGGAGGAGTCTAGTGTACCCAGAAAAGGACCTCCGGAGGACAAAGAACAGATCTTGGGGGAAGTGGCAGAGTGAGGGGTGATAACCCAAAAAGAGAAAATGCAGAGCCCAGACTTAGAGCAGGACCTTGGGATGGGGAGACCCAGGCATTGCCTGTTTGTACTAGGACACCTGTTATAATTGTAACACCTGTGACTTGTTGCAAGTAGATACTTAATTCTTGTTCTAATTTTTTTTTTAAGAAAAGATTTAAGCAATCATATTATCATTTGTTAAAAAAAAGTGCTGATGTACTATTTTCTTAGAAATACAATTTATGGTGAGTATATATTAGGTACAAATCTCATGGGCTTTATCTCACTTTGGTGACACTTCCTAAATATGAAATAAAAAGCTATCTGTGTTCCAATTCTGGCAATATTTTACCCATTTACATATTCAACTGTACTCTTGCTGGGCTCAGCACTGGATTTCCAACAGTGTTTGTTGAAACCTGCCATCCATTCACAGCAGCTTCTCCTAGTAATCTCTGTGAAGCACAATTTTTAAATGTCCTTAAAAAAGCATTCTACTTTAATGAAATGGCAGATGGCGTGTTGCATGATTTCCTAACCGGTGTTACTTCCACACAGCAATGGAACTATATAAAGAACTTTGCTCTCAACTCAGGAGGAATCCTGTGAAACTCGAGCTTTTGTTAACTTATAAGCAGATCACTTCTGTATGTTGGATTGGTTTTCATATATGTGTGTTCTAGCATTTGTTTTATTATATAGAAACTGCACATAAATCATAAGGGATCAAAGCGATAGATACAAATTGTGAGGACTATAATAGGTCTTTACACGCTTCTTTTCTTTTCTTTTTTAAGATATTTATTTATTTATTTATTTGACAGAGAGAAGAGAGATCACAAGTAGGCAGAGAGGCAGGCAGAGAGAGAGGGGGAAGCAGGCTCCCCGCTGAGTAGAGAGCCCGATGTGGGGCTCAATCCCAGGACTCTGAGATCATGACCTGAGCCGAAGGCAGAGGCTTTAACCCACTGAGCCACCCAGGTGCCCCTACATGCTTATTTTCATCTTATTTTTTAAAGTGGGGCGCTATCATTGTAGAAAATTTTAAAAATAGAGAAAAGGCGAAAGGAAGTAAAAATTGCTCCAGCTTCCTGGAGGCAACCAGTATTTGCTTATTTTTCAGTGGTGAGAGGCACATTTTTTTTTATCCCCTAAAAGTGGGATTATATGAAACATACTTCTGTCCCTTACTCCAGTGGGCCAAGTCACTTCTAATTTTGGTTTCATTTTCTGAAAACTCAGCTCAGCAAGAAAAGGTGTTAGAAGGAAGTAGCGTGCAACAGAAGCGTTAGCAGAAGGCATTTCTGTGGGAGATAGAGAAGCTGACTAATTTGTGACCTCCACTAATTTTCTACTCATGAAAATGTGGTTGCAGTGAGTAAAGTCTTCATTGCCCCTAATCTTTAGAAGATAATGATTTAACCCTGTTATCTTTTATACTATATCCTTTTCAGGATTAACACTAAGTATAGAAAAATCTTAGTTTTATACCTTGATTATAATTATGTGCTTAGATCTCCAAATAGATGAATTAATTTTAGATGATAAGTCATTTTATGTTATCAGGTATTTTCCTTTTAACATCATATAGTTTTTGTATGTTTTCTAATGGAAATCAAATGTTCATTTGAGTGAATCCACTAACTATTCAAGTCAGATTTGCCTTAATTTTCCAGTGTGTGTTTTGTCTTATTTAATATTGTAGCTTTGGGATTATAAATCATGGGAATGTAGAGAATATGAAACATACTACATTCTTTTAGACAGAAAGTTAAACTGTTTGTGATTTGTAATATACTGTCTTAATTTTTACTACATAGGATATTTTTACTGTTACTTTAACTGTGGAAATATTTGGTGTGTCAGTTCATCTTGCTTTAGAGAATTTCCATTTTAAAATGGACAATGAAAAGGAATAATTATTTTGCATTAATTTATATTTACTATAAGCACTAGAGAAGTAATCAAAAGTAGGAGAGAAGGGATAAGGATATGAATTTTGAAGTAATGAATTTTAATTACCAGAAATCTTTGGTCCACCAAAGACTCAAATGTTACTCTTTAATAAAAAGACATTTATATAGGAATTGATTTCCTTGGAATCAGATGAAACATAAAAACAAATGAAAGATGTTAATAATAGTACATAATCACCAATTTGAGTTTAGCTATTATTATCTCTGTAATAAAATACTCAGGAATAATGTGGGTTACAAGGGGGCACAAAAATCTTGGAAGTAAGCCCTAACAGGGCACAAATGTACCACTTAATTTCCCAGAGATCTTTATTGAGGTGTATATATCTTACCATTTTTAATTTCAATTTAGTGATTAGTCAAAAACTTGTGTTGAATTTGAATTGCAGTGGTGACTGGTGGAGTGTTAGTGTATCATTTGTTTCTTTTGATGTTGTCGTAGTTTAAGATTGAGGTCAGCAAACTATAACCTGCAGGCCTAGTTCAGCCTGCCATCTGTTTTTGTAAATAAAGTTTTATTGGAACACAGCCACTTTCATTTGTTTATGTATTATTTACACTGCAATGGCAGACTTAAGTAATTTCAACAGAAGCTATATGAATGACAAAGCTTAAAATATTGACTGTATAGTTTTTTACTGAAAAAGTTTACCAACTCCTAGTTTAAGACAAATTTTTCCATTCTAGTATTCTTCATACCTGATAGCATACTATTGCTTACATGTTGATATGGACCAAATTATCAAGATGCTAAGGGAAATTAGAAAAGAAGTAAAAAACCTTATTTCCAGCCTTGGAGAACTTCTCAGACAAGACACATAAGAAATGACTAGAGAAAAATAGGACACTTTATAATTAAGGACTAAATTGTGTGATAGTACAAAAAAGCCCCTCCTCCATTCTATATCCTAAATATATGTGAATTGAAAGTCATTTCAAACTGGTCAGAGCCAGAGTTCTCAAAATTACAATGTGAGCCTGGTAATGTATCAGGGTATTTTTTGACTTTATGACTTAGAAATGGTAGCACTAACTTTTTGCTACATAGTTATATACTTGAATGTAGGTTAGTCAGATTTCTAAAGGAGTCTGCAGCTTTTCTAGAAATTATAGGGTCTGGATGGATGATGTACTAGGCTTTCTTCAGTATGGACTAGGAAAGAGGTAGTTACTTCAGGATAGTTCTGTGATCAGTGTTTAGGGATGTCCTCACAAGGGGTAGAACATAATTTTAATAAGGATCTAGGGGGAAAGGCTTGGGATCAAAACATAGCAGATTTGTATCTTTAAGGGTTAAATGGAACTGAGAAAAATAACTTGGTCCACAAGTAAACATAAGTTGGGGCACCAAAACAATTATAAATTGGTGTGAACTTATGTATACGCATGAGCAACACAAGATGATATATTTATAATTTATTTCATTTACTTTTAGTTTTTGTACCTTGACTCTCTTGCATCATGATAAAACAGGCCCCAGCTTTAAACAGTGAAGTGTTTCTGTTCTATATTGAAATGGCTGTTACATTAAAATCAGAGAGTAAGATACCAGCTTACATTGCATAATCTTCCATGGGAATGTTAGCAGATTGAGAACCTTCTATAGTAGAATCATTTTGTCACAGTGTACCGGCTCTGAAATGCCATAGAAATCAAAGGAAAGGAGAGGTCAAGGTGATAGGTGACTAGCTGGGAAAAATGTGGTGGAAAACATTGGAATTGATCTCAGTTTTGGAGAGAGTTAGGAAGTTGGTTTGACAGAGAAACAGGATGGTAACTCTGAGATTTGAATGAACCTGGTTTGTGTGGAAGAAGAGCTTAGATGGAGTGAGTGGTTTATGCCTAGAGTTAATAGGTTAGTTGGCAGGAAGGGTGGGAAGAGGTGGGGGTAGGTGCATGGCAGATCATACAGGAACTAAGGTGCCATTTTGCTTAGCCTGGTTTCTGTGATTTCACTGCAATATGGGGTTGAGTGTTTAAACGCTCAGAAGCAGCAAGAGAATAGAACAAGCAGAGCAAGAGAGGTCAGGTGGTGCGAGAAGGTCTACCTGGTTTGGAAATCACTGGCACTGTGTTGTCTGCTCCTTAGTTGTAACTGATGGCAAATCACATTCCTAGAGAGGAGGAACATCAAGTGACCAAAATCCAATAGCACCTATAGGTCCTGGTCCTCTGCTCTAAACCTTTTATAGAATATAGGGTGTAAATTAAAAAATTTTAAGAAAATAACTTCCTGATTTTATTTCACTGTACTCTTAGTTGGGAATCTCTCTCCTGGTGAGAGCGGTCACAGAGACAAAGAAAACAAAGCAAAAATGGGACCCTTTCTCTCATTTTCTCAGATGGACTTCCCTGATGAGTGTTGCCTTTTGAATGAAGGTAGATGGCAGAGCAAGCTCTCCAGTGTAGTTTAACCATAAATTCTCCTGATGGGGAGGGCTGCTGTCTGGTACCCCAGGGCGGTGGAGTTGGCCAAGGCTACAAAAGCAGCAGGTGCTCACAGGTCCAGAAATGCCCCGCTCATTAGGACTGCTGTAAATCACAGCATCTTTCACGCCTTTTGAGTGAAACTTGGCACCTCCAGCTTACTACTGTGTGGTGGTCACACTGTCCATGACTGCAAAAATATTAATAGATGGCACCTTCCTCTGAACAATGAAACTGGGCATGCCTGGGTCAGTAATGATGGATTGGAAGCCTGAAAGATTCTACAGAGAGGAGAGTAAGAGGATGCCAAGGAAGCTGTCTTTTTGTGACTAAAGACTGGTATATAGAAAGAGTTGATGGGCACATCTGTCACCCACAGTGTCACTGTATCCTAGTAGAGCTTGTATGAAAGCACGGATGAGCCTCGGCTTCGGGGGCCGGGCTGGTTAGGGAGGGCAAGGAGTGAGGTCTGTGACTCACAAGTTGGCCTCCTGTCGTGTTCAGTCTGATGTGGAAAAGGTTCTGGCTCTCCCTGGCCTGGCTGAGCCATGGAAATAACTCCTGCTTAATATTCGGGGTCTCCGTCTGCCAATGCCTGTTTGTTTTCCTTCTTTTTTCTTCATGGTTGTTATTGTATATAGACAATGGTAGGTGAGATTTCAGACTTAGCGAAATAGACTTCACCAAAAAAAAACGTAACTCTTTTCAGTTCCAATAACAGGACTAATATTAAAGACCCTTTTTCCCTCCTGCATCCCTGGGAGGTGGTGGGTTGTGGGGAGCAAAGGGGGAAAAAGAAAAGAAAACAAAAGGTGTTTTCTATGTGAATGTATAAAATTAAGATCTAGTAAAGGTATCATTTTGGGAACCTTAGGAGTGATAAAAAGAGGAGAAGAAAACACGTAATAGAACTCTTTCAGTTTTAAAGCTGGATTTTAAAAGATTGTTTTGTCTGATGTGTGCCATGAGGAGAAATATAAGTCTCATAACATTTCTTTGATTTCAGTGGTGGTATTTAGGACTTCCATGTACCAGGTATTATTCACTTGCCCAGTTTGACTGCTACAAAATGACCTGGAACTAAAAATTCTTCTCTCTAGCTTTTGCCCTAAAGAGTCTGTCTTCTTACACCATTTTGCTCTCATTCACCTCTTCTTTCCTAATTCTTCCTTTATTTTCTCTCATATGCTAACAACATCTGGAAACTCTCCTTAGAGGTTTCTATAATCCTAGATTATGCAGTTTAACTTTTATGGGCTTTTTCTCATTTTCTTTATGAGCTATTTTTGACTTTCTGAAATTGGCTTTCTTCAAATAGTTTTATTTGAAAGCGCTATGCAATATAATTATTTGAAGGGAAAGTTTTAATATGATATAACCACAATGTAGAGAGTGGAGATTAAGCTGAATGTGTTATATCTCTATCAAGTTCAAATTGCTAGATTTTTCTGGCTTGAACACAAAATGAAATCAAATTGAAGGATCATGGATAAAGCTATGAGGAGAACAAAGTCATTGGGAAGGGCACTGAAAAATAGATAACAAAAGGAACAAACAGACAGGTCTTTATATTGATGGAAAGACATTTCATATATATATAAAATGGAGACCTTAAACATAGAACAGATTTTTAAAACTAAAATTTTTATTTTTCAATAATTTTATTTTGTTTTTTCCAATTATTTTATTTTATTATTTTATTTATTTGAGAGAGAGAGAGAGCATGAGCAGGGAAGAGGAGCCGAGGGAAAGAGAGAAGCAGACTCCCAGCTGAACAAGGAGCCTGTTGCGGGACTCAAAGCTGGGACTCCATCCTGGGACCCTGGGATCATGACCTGGGATGAAGGCAGATGCTTAACTGACTGAGCCATACAGGCACCCTATTTTTGTGCAGTTATTTTAGATTAATAGAAAAGTTGCAAAGATAATATAGATAGTTGCTGTATACCCTTTACCCAGCCTTCCCTAATGTTAACATCTTACAGTTCTGTATTTTTAATGGTTATGATAAACATGAATGTGTGGTTTATAGGTGTCACTATTTTTTTATACTATTAGAAAAAAATTAAAAATACTGAATTTTCTACTCAAAACTTCATATTCTTATTTATGCTTTAAGACTGTAATAGCTTCTAGGGCTCCTAGTGCTCACGGGTATAGTCTGTGAGTTTTGGGGAGGGAGAATTATCTTTTTCACTCCGTGACAATTCTTTTGCCCCAGTCTTTCCATAAGAGTGAAGTGGGTAAGGTTTGTTTTGGGGTCCTCATCCCTCTGTTTTGTACCTTTTCCATTTCTTAATGGTAGCTTTTCCTCGGTTCCATAGTTAAACTGCGGCTCTCAGCATCTCTTTCTCCACTGTCAAAATCTACCCTGAGGAAAGACTCCCAACTGCCTTCATATCAAGACAAATTTAAAAAAAGACAATAAAATGTGGTAATGGCTTAAAGAGACTGTCCTTCTTCGGGGTTATTTACATTTTAGCAGAGATGCAAAGTTTTATGACCAAACTTCCCAAATTTTAATGTGTTATCATGACATAGTATCCTGGGAAATTGTTTCTACTAGAACTTTTTGGGGGGAAAATTCTCATTTTTATATTAATATGCATATGAAATTATGGTAGAGTACAATAGAGTATAACATTCACGCAGTTTTTAAAGTAAAATTTGTCTTAAAGTGGGACTCTGGAGATTTCTGAGAATGTGCAGACCCCAGAGGCAATTTACTCTGCCTTAAATTATGTCTATTAGGTTAAAAAGAAAATTTGAAAAGCTACTAATTGATCTAAACTTTGGAAGTGGAATTTTAGCACCAACCAGTACAGGTCCCCCAGGCTCTTATAACTCATCTTCCCTTTTAATGAACATTTAAAAAAGATGTATACACACCCAGATTCTGATTAATCCTCTCTTATTGGATATCATTGAATGTGTATATTTCTGCATTTGGTAAACATTTTTAAACAGACAAATGAGTGAAAAGCCGGAATATTATTTTGCAACATGGGGCCTTTCTTGTGTCTCTTGAAATGCCAGCTTAGAAGCATTCACTTATTCCAGGAAAACCAGGCACTACTAATCAATCCCTCATGTTCTAGGCCTTGGTCTGGCAGGAACAAGGGATTGACGACTGCACGAAATGACTTAAGGTGTTGGGGGCCTCTCAGTAAGATGTGGTATCTCACTCTTCATTCTTAGCTTGGGGCAAGATGGGTACCTCAAGATTACAATTGTAATGTCTATTTATTATTTAGAAGTCATCAGATACTGTATCCCATTATGATATAAATGTCATAGCAGAAGAACAGCCAGCAAGAGAAGGCAGCAAAGGCTGGGGAAGAAGAAGGAGGTTAGAGTGGAGAGATTAAGGCTCCAAACTTGGCTGCACGATTTTACCCCAGGTGTAATACTTATCCTCATGAGGCTTAATTTCCTGGTATGGAAAATGAAGGGAATGTTATCCATTGTGAGAACTAAACAGTGTATTTCGCTCATGAGCTGGTCTTGGCCTTTTTGCTCTCAGAGTTATTCCTGGTCTCCCACCATGGCAGAGAGTTCATTCCCAGCAGGCTGACTTCCCAGCTCTGATTCCAGGCAGGGGGAGGCACTGGTGGGAGATCAGAGTGCTACAGCTGTGTTTCCTTCGTGGCTCTGGCTTCTACAAGACAGACCCACTGTGTTTCCAGCTTCTTCCATGACTTTGGCTCTTATTGCAGGAACACCACTTCCTCCTGCTTTTGTCCCTCCAGCCAGGAGTGTTGCTGATCTGTCTCTGGGTCACCTCATTGTTCACTCTCGGCTTCTCCGCTCTTCCAGCGCTTGTGTGTCCAATTTTCTGTATTTAATTGTCTCTCTTTCTCTTTGTAAAGATTGTATCTATTTATTTGAGAGAGAGAGAGAGAGAGAGAGAGCGAGAGCAAGCACGTGAGTGCACTGGCATGTATGTGAGGGGAGAAGTAGCTGACAGAGGGGGAGGGAGAAGCTGGCTCCCTGCTGAGCAGGGAGCCTGATGTGGGGCTCGATCCCAGGACCCTCAGATCATGACCTGAGCCGAAGGCAGACGCTTAACGGACTGAGCCACCCAGCGCCCCTAATTCCCTCTTTTTAAACACTCGGAATGGTTTCTGTTTTCCTCATGGTTGGACCCTTATTGATACAACCAATTGTAGTAATCTGTGAACTGAGGGGAGCTTTAGCTAGTTATGATAGGAATGGAGGGAAGGAGAAATGTGCCAAAAGAGGAAGGAGAAGGCAGTGACCAATTGGGTAAAAGAGGTGATCTGGAGAAATCAGGCAATTCAGGTAATGGTGACTGCCACTGATGGAGATAAGCTATGGGAAAGGGAATTTCTGGTGGGTAGAAGTTGTGGTTTTGGTGTAGAGCACGTTAGAGAAGAAACTTCAGGTCACGATATCTGCGCTTTGCCTTTCACACTTCAGTGTGCTGCAGCTGCAGGAGGATTTATGGATTTGTCTTTCTGTTTCGGGAAAGGGTAAGGGGAGAAGTTCAGAGGGAAGAGAGGAGAGCAGTTTGTGGCCTGGAAGGGAATGCCCTCTGGCACCTTGCTGGGCCTGGACTGTATCTCTCCAACATCATGACTCCAACCCTACCACAGGAACGTTTTGAGGGAGTAGATCAGGAGGTTGGCTGCTCAGAACCCATTCTTTGTTAGTAGGGCAGAGCTCTTCCACAAAGGAACCTGAGATGAGCAGGCTGTTCCTCTTGCCAGTGCGGCATTTGCAAGAGGAGTGCTATGGGAGGAGATAAGAATCGATTTCCAAATGGCCTGCAGAAATCAGGAGACATTTTTGGGACCAGCTTTTAGGTCCAGACTCGATAATCTAAACAGCAGATACTTGAGTTGTGATTTCCCCATGGGTTAAGATAGTTCACAGTGGGGACAGTCAACATTGCTGCAGCAGGCTAGAATCCACTTCCTCAAAGTGCTAGGGCATTATGGAAGATGATCTCTGAGAGAGAGAATTGAGTTCGCATCTTCAGGAACAATGTCTAGATATATTAGGAAATGACCTCAGATAAAAAAACAAACAAAATCATTCTGGCAAATCAGAAAGAGCACATTACGTGGCATTCATGATGTGTTTTATATGTGCATTGGGAAAGAGAAGAGTCTAATAAATGAAGACAAACAGGAAGCCTTTCCCAAACTCTCTTCCCAGATACTTTTCAGTCACGTTGTACAGGTCGAAGGTTCTGGGAAGAAAACAGCTAGTACTCTGACCTGCCTTCTGCAAATATAACGTTTCCTGTTTTGTAGGAACTTGGGGCTGAAAAATGCACAAACTAATTGACTTAGACTCTTAAACTCATAATATTCACAAACCTCAAGGGCTACTGTTTGAAAACTTTGTGTGTGTGTGTGTGTGTATGAGAGAGAGAGAGAGAGAAAGAGAGAGAGACACAGAGACAGAGAGGAGAAAGGGATTCCAGATGTCCTTAGAGTATCACATTATATCTAAATTCCAGATAATCTCCAGTTAATTGAATAATTGATTTAATTAAATATTTAATGCATCAATATTTATGTTTTCCCAAACTAACCTTTTATGTTCTATAGTCTCTTCAATTCTGAGTGAATTTTGTTTGGCTGAAGAAAACCATTTATGTTACGTCCTTTAAAATATGGTGAGGTGAAGCATGGTTCTCCTTGGATTGATGTTCACATTAATAAAGCCTTTTATTCACAACAACTTAAATAATATAAAATTAAAATCAACTACTGATCTCAGGGAGCACACAGATTTTTTTCGATAAGGATTATATAGCCACCTTTACATTTCTTCCTTTCCTTTTTAATAAATGATGAAAGCTCCAGTGTTGTCATAAAATCACATTTATTTATAGTGATAAGGATGAAGCTAATCCCTGTTTCATCACTCTGATCAGCGGTCACACAAACACAATGGAACCTGACATGCTGGCAGCCTACCTCATTACAGCTTCCAACCAACCTCCAAGCTCATGGCTGGGAGTCAAATGGGGTGGGTTGGTTCCAAGTAAGAAAGGAAAATAATTGGCTTTGGAGATAAAGGGATTATTAAAATTTCCACATGAATTTTCTACCACCTCTTGGCTTCGGATGGAATAGGAGTTATACTAAGATGCCTCTGTTTCAATTTTGAAATTAAAAGCTTTCAAAGAAATGAAGACAATTATTACGGACAACAACAACCACTTCAATAACATTTACTTGTCTTCATGTTGTTTACCCCATTATTAATGATCTGCTAATTAAAAGTAAAATAGAAAAATTCTAGTAGCAAAGTTTTTCATCAGGGAAGTTTTTTGGCTAAAGAATTTTCCCCTATCCTTCCAATATCAAGCTCTTCTGCCACTGAAAAGGGATTGATTAGTTTTTTAAATTGCTATAGACATCAGGGGAAAAGCATAATGCTTTGTTTGAAACATTGTTGTGGACAAAGGCAACTTTTCTAGCCATCTGGTCTTTAGAAACAAACACTGCCTTCCAACAGACTCAGGCTTAACTGTTCAACGATCCCTTCTTTTATTTACACTTGAATCTCAAGTCATCTTTGCTGTTTGATTTTGGGCAGGTTACATCATCTCACTAAACCTTAATTTCTCCTGCAAAATAGGGATAATGAAACTACCATGAAGACCTGTTGTGAAGGAAAAAATAAGAAAATGCATGTAAAGAGCCTGGCACACAGTAAGATCCAAACGATAGTAGCTGTTTGTGTTTGTTTGTAAAAATTATGCTGCCTATTTGCTTTGGTGACTGTTAGCATTTGACAGTCTGCTTGCTGTGTCACTAAATTTTGTCTTTGTAGAGCCTTCTCCGAGTGATGGTTGAGATCTGACAGATGAGATAGAATTGTGGAAATGTTGGGTGTTGCTGATCGTTTGGACCATTGGATAGCACATTGGGCCCCTCAGTAGCTTTGGCAGCAATGGCAAAAAATAAATTCCATTTTAATCAGTGCTACTCACAATCCTTGATTTGGGGGTTTTGAATAAAAATAGGATTTTATGCTTGAGGATATAACACCCTTTGAGCTGCTGAGACTGCACCTGGCTTGTGGGAGCTGTGGTGAAAATCCAGGGGGTCTTTGTCTTTCTTTATATTTTTAATAAAACTTAGCAAATAGCAGAATTAAACTTGTGAATTATTTAACTACTTTTCTTAACGGAGATGAGGCTCTTTATCTCTTAGTAGTTAATACTTTGTGGTTCTAAATTAGGATCCTTGATGTGATTGTATTCCTCTCAAATATTATTAAGAAGTCCTTTACAATGGAAAGGCTTGTAATTTAAGCAGTCGGAGGAACAAGGCATTCCAGGCTTTTGGTGGCATTGAGTTGAAGGAGCAAACCAAGTGGTGGGGCTGTAGCCAGGATGTGCTCTCTAGTATGGGTTCAGGTAGGGAGGAAACTGTCCGTTTATACTGTGTGTTAGAAGATTTGCCTACATTGTTTCTTTTAGCCTTCCCAGTGCTCTTAAAGGCATGTATTATGCCCATTTCATAGGCTCTGAAAGATGATTTGTCCAAGATTACATAATGAATAAAAAAGCAGTATTAAAAGAAGAAAATACAAGTTCTGGTTACACAGTGTATTCTGTGAAAACCTATGAAGATGCATATTTGTAATTTGTGCACTTTTTTTTGTGCATATGCCACATATGTTTCAATAAAAAGTTACTGATCAAAAAAAATAGTTTCTGCCTTGTGCAGAGTCTATGCCCTTTTCTCTCTATTGTGCTGTTTCCAAAGAAGCATATGATGGATGGAACCCCAAGGAATTTCCTCCATCAGTTACAGCTGGTTGTGGCCAGAAATAGTGCTGCCCTTATTAACTAGAACTGGCTTTGAAAGACTTGGATATTTCCAAGGAAAGATACACTCAGAGAAGTGCGGTTTCCTAAAATTGAGGATGTGTATGTGTTAAACTTAGAACTTCAAATGATGTTCTGAAAATGCACTGAGCTTGTTGCACAGTTGTTCATAATAGTGAAAAATCAGGGGGAAAAAATCTCTGAAATATCCACCAAACAGGAATTAAATACTATGTGGTTTTAGAACTGCTTATTTTGAATGATGCTTATGGTAATTGGTGGAGTGAAAAATGGTCATGAAACTGCCTATATATTAGGATGGCCTTTTTGTACCTTTTTTTTGTTTGTTTATATATATATATATGTTTGCCTACGTAAGTATCTGGAAAGTTGTTTGCTAAAATACCAATAGTGGTATCTCTGTGTTTTGTAATATTGGTTGAATCTTGCTTTCTTTTTTGTATCATTCTATATTGTTTTCCTATAATTCAATAAACAGAAATTTTGTTTTAATTTTTAATAAAATAATACTTTAGGTAAAGCCTGTATCCTGAATTAAGTATAGCCCTTCTCAAGCTATCTACAGTGAAAGAGGAAACACTCAGTATACTTTATGAGTTCTGACACATTAAAGCAATATTATGTTGATTTATAGTCAAACCAGAGAAGAGCTTTTCCAGGAGTAAAAAGAGCCATTTTGTTGGAGCAAACCCATGCAATTACCAGACTGCTTGACTTGTTTAAGCTTGTAAAAATATTGAAAATAATAAAATATTTTAATTATATGCTATGTAAGCAGGATATTCTATCTCTTTCTACCAGATATTATATTAATCTTGAAAAACAGTTTTTTTTTCTACCTACCCAAATATATGTCTTGTATGGCTCAGTTTTAAAAATTCTTCATTCTCTTTAGATTTTAGTGTCATGGTCTAGACATGTGATTGCTTTATTTTGTTTTATTCCATTTTATTTTATTCTAGTGACTTTCTTCAATGAGGCTAACTAAAGACAGAATTGAATTCATAAAGAATATATATCCATGCAAAAATAGATAATAGAGCAAGATAGGACTTTCTTTTTTGTCTTTTTGTTAAAGATTTGCAAGAAACTAGCGTTAAGAGAATCCTGAGTACATCTCTGTGTGAGTGTCGTTACTATAAGGAAGATAAGTGTCATTACTATAAACACCAACCCAAATTGTGAGACTCGGCCAAATTCAGATAATTACTACCCTCTGAACAATTAGCAGTCCCGACTACATTCTCTCCTTTTGGATAGGTAGGACCCCCAAACTGGAATACTCTCCCTCACACTTACTTGAACTTATTGATCAGAAAACAGCTCAAGCCTTTTGGACCACAGCAAGCTCTCTCTTTTGAACACACTTAACTATGAAAATGGACGACATGTCTAACAAAATTCTATTTGTGAATTGATATGTATGAAAAGATTTAGAATGTGTAAAAAGAAAACCAAAGGTTTGTATTTCACAAATCTCATTTACTAAAAAGAATGTATGAAGAATTAAGATTTTTTTTTCTGGAAAAATCTAGCAGTTTGGTTTCTGTAAAGTACCAGTAAAATTGACTTTTTTTTGGTATTCTCAAAACAAGTATTATTGAAGTATAGTTGACATACAATTTTATATCAGCTTCAGGTGTACAACATAGTGATTTGACAATACTATGTGTAACTCAGTGCTTACCACAATAAGTGTAGTCACCATCTGTCATCATACAATGTTATTACAACATTATTGATCATATTCCCTATGCTATACTTTCGATCTCCATGATATATTTATTTTAAACTGGAGGTTTGTACCTTTTAATCCCCTTTACCTATTTCACTTATTCTCCCCACCTCCTTTCTGGCAGTCACCAGTTTGTCTTCTATAATTGAAAGTCTGTTTTTTTGTTTATTTATTTGTTTTGTTTTTTTATATTCCACATACAAGTGAAATTATTTGGTATTTGTCTTTCTCTGCCTGACTTCTTTCACTTAACATAATACCTTTTAGGTCCATCCATGTAGTCGCAAATGGCAAGATTTCATTCTTTTTTATGGCTGAGTAATATTCCATTATATATATATGCCATTGTTATATATTATATATCTAAAATATTCCATATATATATGGAATAATATACATACCACATATTTTTTATCCATTCATGTATCGATGGACACTTGGGTTACTTCTGTATCGTGGCTATTGTAAAAAATGTTGCAGTAAACATAGGGGTGCATATATCTTTTTGAATTAGGGTTTTTCTTTGAATAAATACCCCGTAGTAGAATTATTGGATCATATGGTAATTTTATTTTTAATTCTTTGAGGAATCTCAATACCGTTTTCCACAAAACGGTTGCACCAATTTACATTCCCACCAACAGTGCACAAGGGTTCCCTTTACTCCACATTCTTGCCAACTCTTATAATTTATTGTCTTTTTTATTCTTTTTGAAAATCTGTTTGGTTTCCGTGTGGTACCAGTAAAGTTGATTTTTATATTGTATTTTTTACATATCATGAGGTAGGAAAATGTCCTTAGATATAATTGTATCATCTCTTTTGCCTAACCAAGGTGTTTTGTTTGGGAGAAATGAGTATTTTGCTTACCAGAGAAAGAAGAAACCCTGAGGAGTTTATGTATGTAGTTGGAAGAAAATAGCTTTAACTTTGAGGGAGGAGAAATTTGAGAGCGGCCAGAGAGAGTGGGGTTGAAGTCAGTGAAATCACTGTCAGTTAATGCCTCTGCTTCCTCTGCCTGGGACACATACACCCAGAATCTTAAGTCTAATCATGACCTATATTTATGTGTGAATTTCGAAGGAATTTGGGAAATGTTCTGAATTCTTTGTTTTGCATGCAGTGATTGTCTAGAATAGAAGTAATCCAGGCCGGGGCACCTGGGTGGCTCAGTTGGTTAAGAGTCTGCCTACAGCTTGGATCATGACAGTGTCCTGGGATGGCATCCCGCATCAGGCTCCCTGCTCCGTGTGGAGCCTGCTTCTCCCTCTCCCTCTGCTTGCTGCTCCCCCTGCTTATGTCTCTCTCTTTAAAAAAATAAATTTTAAAAATCTTAAAAAAAAAAAATAAAGAAGTAACCCAGGCAAACAGGGGCAGCAGACAGAAGGAAGCATTAGGGCATTCATGTTGTAGGAACTCCAGAAATGCATGTGGTCTGGAAAGCTTTGGGCTGTCATGGGCTGTAGAAATGAATTCAGGCCATGCTCAACCCCATTTCTGAGGGTGCTAGTTTTGCAGAGCTGGGCAAAGTTGTGTGCTCCTGATGCTCCAGGCGGGGGATGTACGCTCCCGATGTACACATGCAGGAGTGATGGGCCACTGACAGCTCACAAGTCTCTGATGTCCTATTGGATTTGATTCATTTTAAAAAGACTACTGGTCAGCTTTTCTCACCTCTGTTTCCTTAAAAACAAAGAAATCAGGGACACCTGGGTGGCTCAGTCAGTTAGGCAGTTAGGCATCTGCCTTTGACTTGGGTCATGATCCCAGGGTCCTGGAATCAAGCATCCCCTCCCCCCAAAGTTGGTCTCCCTGCTCTGAGTCTACTCTTGCCTCTCTCTCTGCCTCCTCCCCCCATACTCTCTCTCTCAAATGAATAAAATCTTTAAAAAAAAATGAAGAAATCAGAGGCTACCGCTCCACTTAAAATGCACAGAAGTAAAGCCTTTCATGGTCTGTCAGTTCATTTCCTCCCTCTTTACAAGAGAAACATGTATTAACTTTAAGCAGCTAGCTAAGTGTAATGGATTCAAGTCCAATATTCATCAGAAAATTCATGATCTAATTTTGATAAAGATGCATGGATTAGTGAGTTGAAGGTGTTTCTGTGTAAATCACTACGGATGTTAAATTCAGCGTAGACACAGAAACTCCTGAGTCTGGAGACTGCAGAATATTGTAATGTTAAACACTCCCACTCAAATGAGCTGCCTGCTGAGTTGGTCTCAGATGTATTTTCCTGCTGAGCTACCATAGCAGTGGTGGATGGATTGAACACCTCAGTCCTACCATTCACCATCAAACTGTCAGTTTGTCCAGGGAGATGACTCAGGGATGCGTGAACACATACATGCTTTTGAACTCTTGGTAGAGTCCATCCTTTCCTTCCTCCTCACCTCCAAACTTTCCTATAGAACTTTCTGATTAATACATTTTAAATTATGTTTTGAAAATAAATAAATTAAGTTGAATTGATCAGGGGCGCCTGGGTGGCTCAGTCGTCAAGCGTCTGCCTTTGGTTCAAGTCATGATCCCAAGGTCCTGGGATCGAGCCCCATGTCGGGCTCTCTGCTCTGAGGAGGATTGCTTCTCCCTCTCTCTCTCCCCTGGCTTGTGTTCCCTATCTGGCTGTCTCTCTCTCTCTGTCAAAAAAAAAAAAAAAAAAAAAAAGTTGAATTGATCAGAGCTTTCTACCTTTGTGCTGCTATTTTTTTTTAAAGTTGAATTTATTGTTATAAGATAGTGGTTGGTTTCATTTCCTGAGATGACTTGAAAATAGTCTTTCTTGGGGCGCCTGGGTGGTTCAGTGGGTTAAAGCCTCTGCCTTCGGCTCAGATCATGATCTCAGGGTCCTGAGATTGAGCCCCTCATCAGGCTCTCTGCTCAGTGGGGAGCCTGCTTCCCCCTCTCCCTCTGCCTGCCTCTCTGCCTACTTGTGATCTCTCTCTCTGTCAAATAAATAAATAAAATCTTAAAAAAAAACAAAAAAGAAAATAGTCTTTCTCATGTCACCTTCCTTTAAAGGACTATTAAGTAAAATGAACATATGCATGTATTGCATGGAGCACTGCTCCATGTGGTGGTGATGGGTGCGGTGCATGAACAATTAATCTTGTAACACTGAAAAAATAAAATAAAAGTATTTCGGGAAAAAAAAGTAAAATGAACATAAAAAATGTTAAAAATATTGTTTCAAGATTAATGCACCAATATCGATTTATCAAACATTGGGGTTTTTAGCTGAAAGCATTTATCAACACTACTGGGTATTGAAGACCCAGACCCACTTTTAAAAATACATCAATAGCTATATGGAACTTTCCATTTAACTTTCTTAGTAAGCTACTTTGGTTTTAAATGAGTCCCAGTTGAAAGTAAGGACTGCAAATATCGACCCAGTAAGTGTAATGATTAGCATTGAAAATGTCCCATTGTGGAACACTAGTTCCATCTGCTTGTGAAAAAAAGATAATGGGTAATTATAATTAGGAATTCAGTGTGTGGCAGTGGATTAGGTGTGGAAGGAATGACTGCTGAAACCCACTGATAATGGTAGAGGGTGACGCGGTATTAAAAAAGTGAAAATTTCACCTGGAACCTATGAGGCATGCTTTGTGACTTAGTGACTCTAAATGTGTTTATATCCTACTGGTGAAATTTCTCGTATTCTTTGAATCCTGGAAAACGCTGGGCTGTGAATAATGTTTCCTAGTAGAATTTGTACTACTACACATATTAAAGGGTTGTTACACATTCACATTCTCTATAATGGCCCCCAACAGTGAAGGATGGTGGGGAGAGGGCAAGTCCTACTGAATAGGGAAAGGGTGAAGAGGAAGCTAAGGGAAATTGGTCAAACTGGCTTCACTGGCCTCAGGGAAAATGGGAAACACTAGGAACTACAAATCTTCCCTTTCTTTCAAATGCATTATTAGGTTAATAGATATGTTGATTCAGGGTGCCTGGGTTAAGCATCTGCCTTGGTTCTGGGTTCTGGGGTCCAGCCACACTTCGGGGCTCCTGGCTAAGCAGGAAGCTTGCTTCTCCCTCTCCTTTTAACTCTCCCCCCTGCTCATGCTCTTTCTCTCACTATCTCTTTCAAATTAATAAATAAAATCTTTAAAAAAAGGGAAACAAAAAATTAAAAAAAAATAAGTATGTTGAGTCTCACTTTTCCCACCCCATACCTATTGTGTGATACTGAGAGAAGGTATTTTACCCTGTCTGGCATGGCAGTGGTTAGACTTTAATAAATGACAGCTCCTTTTTTCTTTATTTGAGTGAAGGAGCAGAGCAGGGCTAGATCATTTTGCTTACACCCGCCTTCTTGTGTGTGGCCACCCCCCCGCCAGGACCTGCCTGTGGGAGGGTCTGAGTGTGGCTCAGCCCTCCCTTGAGCTAATTAGCCCAGATGGCCTATGGGTTGGGTTTGGGTTACCCAATAGGAACGCGGAACCCCTGCCCGGGAAAGACTATAAACCCCGCCTTTTGCCCACCAAACTTGCGCACCAATTCTGGCCAGGGTGATAGGCTATTCAAACAGTTACTAAGCAACTTTCTGTGTGTTACAAACTCATTGGCCACTGGCCCCTCTAAAACTGTTGCGCTTTTTGAAACTCGCTCTCTTTCTCTACACCACGCCGCTGCGTAGGTGGTTGTGGGAGACAGAGCTCAAGCTAGCTTGAATAAAGGGCTCTTTTGTTTTTGCATCAGACTCGGCTCCCTGGTGGTATTTGGGGATCTCAAAATCTGGGCATAACATGAGTACATTTAAGAGCTACAACCCATTAACTGAAAATCTAAATTATCCAAAACATGATGAGACCCTGGAGCCTATTGCTCAGGAAATAAAAGTGGAGATTTAAAGTAAGCCCCAAACAGTCGTTCACATTTTTTATTTATAATAAAGTTTGCCTCACTTAGCACAAAACTATATTTTTGTGTATATGAAGTGGCACAGGTTAATTTTCTGGTAAATTGTGTGCATTAAAAAAAACAAACAAGGGGCACCTGGGTGGCTCAGTGGGTTAAGGCCTCTGCTTTCAGCTTGGGTCATGATCTCGGGGTCCTGGGATCGAGCCCCGCATCCGGTTCTCCGCTCAGCGGGGAGCCTGCCTCCCCCTCTTTCTCTGCCTGTCTCTCTGCCTACTTGTGATCTCTCTCTGTCAAATAAATAAATAAATAAAATCTTTAAAAAAAAAATAAAAAGATTTAAAAAAAATAAAATTAAAAAATAAAACAAGTTTTAGCTACACTAGAAGAGCCTCAGATTTATATAAGACTGTTTCCATGAATTCTTTCTTAAAGCAAGAAATCCCTTATAACACAGATAAAAACCCTTTATTAACTTCTCTGATTTGAATGGATATTGGGCTTTTCTCACAGTTACCTGCAATTATATATAGCTATTAATCTCTGGAACTCTGAAATTTTATTAATTCTCTAGAACTGCTTATGTAAAGTAGTATTTCCTAATATTTTTCAGATGGTGACTCCCTATTACCTTTCTTAATTTCATCTTCCTCCTGAACTAACAATAGAATTTAAAATGCTAAAAAAAAATATGGTTTCAATATACAGATATACTTAACATGGAACTATCACATAATTATATGTAATATCTATTTTTAAAAAATAATTGTACAGAGAGGTGCCTGGGTGGCTCGGTGGGTTAAAGCCTCTGCCTTCGTCTCAGGTCATGATGTCAGGGTCCTGGGATGGAGCCCCACATCGGGCTCTCTGCTCAGCGGTGAGCCAGCTTCCCTCTCTGCCTGCTTGTGATCTCTCTGTGTCAAATAAATAAATAAATAAAAAATCTTAAAAAAAATAATTCTACAGAAGTTCAATATCCTTATTTGGTGTTTTCAAATTTCCCTGACCATAAGAATCACTTGAGGTGGTGGTGGGATATCATTTGTTAAAAATATGTTTTCCTGGAACCTACCTCAGTCCTACTGAATCAGATGGGGAAGACCTAGGAATATATTATTTAAATGAGTGATTGTAGGTGATTCTTGTGGTCAGTAGGATTGGTACCAGTGATGTTATGTAGTGAAACTTTAGGGTGCATTAGAATCACCCCTGTTTTAGTAAAACCCAAATTTCTGAACTCCACCCCAGATTCAGTGGGTCTGAGGTGAAGACTGAAAATCCTGTAAGTCTACTTTTTCCTTTGGAAATTTCCTTTATCTCTAACTTTTCTGCCCCCCAAGATACATGTTGGCAATCATCCTCTGAGCATATGACCCACTGATATACAACTGAAGAGTCTCACGACCGAGTTTTTATAAACAGTATTAAATGACTTTTTTCTAACAATAGGTAGGCCCGTAGGATTCTGGAAACCTTGTTTCCAAAATACCTGGGAAGCTTACACTATCCCTAATCCTCTTCCAATTTGAAAGTATATAATGGGCCACTCCAGGGTAGTTCTTTCTGCCCATGTGGCCTGTCCCCATGTTTTAATAGAATCCCCCTTTTGCACCAAAGACCTCTCAAGAATTCTTTCTTGGCTATCGTCTTTGAACCCTGACAACTTTTCTACATCATATAAAATTATAGCTAATTAAAAGAAAAAACTGCATGAAAACCTTTATGTTTTGTAGACAAGAGAGCACCCATTTGCCCTCATGCATGAGTTGTTGGAACAAATCATTGCAAGAGACTGGTACAGGGAATATTATGGAGGCAGAATCAGTGGGCTGGGCGGATTTCTTTCTGGCTCAGGGACCAATACAAGTTGTTCGGTGACACATACATAGAAGACACTGCTTTAAAGTCCCTCCACCTGGAGATTTTAAGCATGATCAGCAACATACTTTAAATAGATTTACTTGTGGTTGTGAATGGTGAAAACTGACAGAGCCCCATGGAAGCCCAAAAATCAGAGGGCAAGAGCAGCATAGTGGTAACAAGAAAATACAATTCTAAAACATTGAAGCTTAATGTAGATATGAAACAAATATGATAGAAAGTAATTTAGGGTTGCGGTGATAGACTAACTCAGCCTGTAAGAAATGCAAAACTGATATCATAAAAGATACGTAACAAGTACCACATCTAGGAACTTGGAGGCCTCGTTACTATCCTTACCACTGGTCTGACCAGTAATGATTTGCCCAGGTAAGTAAAACGCCTTTTCAGAAGGAATCTATACAGAAAATGAAAGCTTCAGAAAACAAGATTCATGGGGTAAAGCATTAAGTTTTTTGAAATGCAAATGAAGTCTGAGAGGTAGCAGCAAAGATTTCTTCTTTAGTAATGCACATATGCATGCACACTTGATGTAGTTTTAGAATATACGTGTGGTTTGGTGGGGTGGGGTCCCGAACCAACAACCAAGAAAGAATTCTTTGGCAAAGAATTTTTATTAAAGCTAGGGGTGAGGGGACAAAACCCTTGGAAAGAAAGAGCTGCTGCCCTGGGGCTGTGAGGGGTGGCTGATTATAGACTTGGGAGTTGAGGATGTAAGGAAAAGGGAGGTATTCAGAAGAACTTCCATATGCTAAAGAGGACCTACAAGATACTGGAGACCTTGGCATTGTCAAGTTAGGGTTGTTTTTCCTTCCAGCAAGGCATTAACATTAAGACAGTTGGGAGCTTCCTGGGGGAATGTCACTGGTATCCCACCTGGGAGTGAGTGTATGTAGGGGGGAGGAGTTGTAGGGTGTCAGCTCATGCTTAGTCCTCAGCTAGCCTTGTCCTCCTTCATATCACTTATACCTTGTGTAGACCCTGCACTGTAGGTGAAGAATGGAATGCTCAAAATCTCAGATAACAACAGAGAGGTGTCCTTTCTCATTTGAAGAAACAAGGAATATGGGGCACCTGTGTGGCTTAGTCGTTAAGCGTCTGCCTTCAGCTCAGGTCATGATCCCAGGGTCCTGGGATTGAGCCCCGCATTGGGCTCCCTGCTCACTGGGAAGCCTGCTTCTCCCTCTCCCATTCCCTCTGCTTGTGTTCCCTCTTTTGCTGTATTTCTGTCAAATAAATAAAACCTTAAAAAAAATGAGGAATAATTTTTAGGAAGGGAGGCTAGTAGAGAAAATTTTGCATCTTCTTCTCTGGTAGTCCTCTCTGAATTTGTTTAAGTGTCGCCTTGCTAGAAAACCTCCTTAGGAAACTTCTTTAGAAGACTTCTTTCTTCAGTTTTAGAAGGAATCTAAGGGTACTCTCAATCCAGGCTTGATATTCTTAATCCAGAGTAATCATTTTTCTAGTCCAAATGAATAAGAAAAGTCAGAAAGAGCTATTTCACATCTTGATAATGTAATTCTTGTGGAATTCTCTCTAATAATTGCTTGATAAATGTCAATTCAATGAAACGAATTTTACATTTAGAATCATGGTAAAAAGTTTTCCCATATTTTTCAGAGTAGTTCTTTTAAATCTTCTCCAAATATGTGGCTCATCAATGACTCATTATGTATGTAATATATGTTACATACATTATGTAATATATGTTTCCTCTGTCATTCAAAAAAGGTTGTATTGTTTGGCTTTATGCAAGGATGTTGATTGAGCACTGCAAATGTTTGCTTTATTGGCATTGAGAGAGAAGAAAGAAAATTATTTGTTTTACAGATAATGAATTACTGCATTATTTGTGTCTGTTAAATAATTTAATAGAATTTATAGGACCTGTTTTCCATTGGCTAAACTGTAGGCGAGTATCAGTCTCTGTCTCATCTTGGATATCCTTAAAATAAAGCCATCTTTTAATTTGTCTTTTTGCCAGTTTAAATGTTGGTAAGATACTGAGTGATCTTATATTATTTTTGAATTTAAGTTGAATATATCTTTAATTTAAATTTTAAACAAGGGGAAAATTGTTACATAGGAAAACTAAGAGTAAGGTACAGAGATTTCTCTCACATTGGCGTAGTCTCCCAACTGATATATTTGTTACAATCTATGAACCTACATTGACACAGTATCACTCAAAGTCAAGAGTCTACATTAGGGTTCACTCAGCATTGTACATTCTATGGGTTTAGGCAAGTGTATAATGACATATATCCATCATTATAGTATCCTACAGAGTATTTTCACTTTCCTGAACATCTTTGCTCTGTGTATTCATTCTTCCGCCCATCCCCAACCACTGGCAACCACTGACCTTTTCACTGTCTCCAGAGTTTTGCCTTTTCTAAAATGTCATATAGTTGGGATCATACAGCATGTAGCCCTTTCGGATTGCCTTCTTTCACTTAGTAATTTGCATTTAAGATCCCTCTACGTTTTTTCATGGCTTGATAGTTCATTTCTTTTTAGTGCTGAATAATATTCCATTGTCTGAATGTGTCACAGTTTTACTCATCCATTCATTTACTAAAGGACATCTTGGTTGCCTCCAAGTTTTGGCAATTATGAATAAAGCTGCTATAAACATCCATGTGAAGATTTTTGTGTGGAAATAACATTTCAACTCCTTTGGGTGAATACCAAGGTGGCAGGGTCGGGTGGGGTAGGGGTGGAGTACTAGATCATATGGAAGGTGTTGGGCTTTGTAAAAAATTGTCAAAATGTCTTCCAAAGTGGCAATACCATTTTGTATTCCCTCCCACCAGCAGTGAGTGAGAGCCCCTGTCATTCCACATCCTTGTCAGCGTTTGGTTTGGTCAGTCTTCTGGATTTTGGTCATTCTAATAGGTGTGTATGGTATCTCATTGCTGTTTTAATTTGCATTTCCCTGATGACCTATGATGTGGAGCGGGTACTTGTGTGGTTATTTTTCAACTGTATATCTTTGGTGAGATGTCTGTTAAGACCTTTGACCCATTTTTTAATAGGGTGTTTGTTTTTTAATTGACTTTTAAGAGTTCTTTGTATATTTAGGATAACAGTCCTATATCAGATGTGTTTTTTGCAAGTATTTTCTCATTTTCTTATCTTTGTTTTTAAACAGCGTATTTGTTTTTACATATAATAGTAATAATTATAATTGCTAACTGTACGAAATATCAAAAATTTAAGTAGTATTAATGAAAATTTCAAAGAATTTGACTTATTTAGTGGAACCCTAAGGTTAGTGATATCAGCACAAATTCATGATAACCAGCAGCCAAATGGATCCTCAGCAATGTCTTATAATCATTTCTCGAGTGAGTTATTCTCCCATTCACCACAGGGATTATTACTCTGTCTCAGTCCGGATGCCTTTGCTTGCAAGTGTCAACAATCCGACTCATATAATCACATTTTTTGTATTGGAGGTTTGGGCTCAGAAACTGATGTCTGAGAGTATCTAGCTGAATCTGGGGAAACAAAAAGTCATCAGGACCTCTTTTCTTCACATCTTTTCATTCTGTGTTCCTCAGGTTTGCTTCCTAGATATATAAAGGTTGATTCCAGTAGTTCCAGACTTATATCCTACCATGTTAGGAGCCCTAGAGGAAAAAGTGTGCTTTTTTTTCCCCAGGGGCTTCTTCTTTCCCAGTGGTTTCACTGAAAGTTCTGGGATTGGGTTTCATTGGGTTGAGACAATGACTAATGTAAGGATGATTAATACTTCGGTTGGCCAGACCTGGGCATTCCCACACCAGGATCTAGGTCAGTGGTGTGAGTGATGGGGATGGAAAGGGGAGGGGAGAGTGGTATCAGCTCTATCTCAAGACCATAGGCTAGGAATGGGGAAAGGCAATTTCCTTAAGGAAATCACTGTTAATAGAGGTGCAATGGAGGTGAACCCTCAAAAACAACTAAAGATATTTCTTCTCTACTTTTGTCAAATCTCTGATTTTCTCTACTGCCTTCTCCATCTTCAACAAATGACTTAGCCTTATTCTTTAGTGATAAAATAGAAGCTACCTGATGGGAATTCCCCTGTTTTACTACCACTCATTCTTCCCATCTACTTATTTCTGCACTCATCCTCTTTGCCCCTCTTGTTACAGTGGAGGAAGAATTTCTATTATCAAAGCTGTTCTGTCCATGTGAGCCCTAGATATCCTTTTCTACCTCTTCTCAGTTATCCTTCCCCCACCCTCACATTGTCCTTGTCTTCAGTTGTTCTCTTTTTCTTTTTCCTTAGAACAATAGCAAAAACAAAAACCCCTTTGATGCATCTCTCTCTGTAGCCATTGTTCTGTCTCTTCATTCCCTTCCTCACTCAAACTTTAATATTCTCTACACATTCATTCTTCAATCTACTGCTTTTTATTCTCTGTATCCACCACTCCACTGATACTGCTCTAAGATCACCACTAGCATTCATCTTATCATGTCCATTGGAGACCTTTCTTCATCATGCAAAACTTCTTACTAACATTCACTACAGTTGACCACCCCTTCCTTCTTTCAGTGTTCTGTTCTCTTGGCTGTCATGACTACATACTCTTCTGGTTTCCTCCTACTGTTTTGGCTTTCATAATCTATCTTCTTTGTAAGCTTTTCTTCTTCTAACCAATCTCAAAATGTACTGTCGCAAAGGTCAGTGTTAGATATGTTTCTCTTTTTATTCTGCCTTTGAAAGTTATCTCATCTGGTTCTTTGGCTTCAGAGACCACAGATAACCCGACCTTTCCCAGCACCGAGATTTATATCTTGTACCTAGATGTCTAACCCTATCCTGAGATCTACTCCCATTTTACAACTGCGTTCTCAACAGCTCCAGAGCCACTCACAAATCTGCTCCTTCTCTAGTCTTTTCTGCTTCTACAAATGGCTCCTCTAGCCTCTCAGTTGCTCAAACCAGAGAACTGGAGAGTCATTTGTAGTAGACCCATCTCCCTCTCCCCAGTGCTTCCAGCCTACTTCCAGTAAGTCTTCAAATAAAACTATTTCTTTTCTTCCCATCCTAGGTCTTCTGTGTTCACCATCTGAGAGATGCCCCCTTCAAGTTCTATATCCCAAATTCATTCTCCAGGGATCCTTTTTTAAGTAAGAACTTTCACCTCTCTGACTTAAAATTTCTGTGGAATAATTTCCAATTTTTTTAGAAATGGCTTTCACAGCCCCGATGATCTGCCTTCTTCTTGACCTCTAGCTTCATTTTATTTCTGCCCTTCCATCACCATGGGTTTGCTACATGGGCCTGCCATTAGTACACTTACTTTAGGATCTTCCCTTGTTTTTCTTCTGCACAGAATGTTCTTCCCACACTATTTATCTGGCAATATGCCTAGTTCAAATGTTAGTTCCTCAGGAGACTTAGGGGACCCCAGTCCAATCTAAATTAGCCCCCCTACCTAAAATATTTTCTTTCAGTGCATTTCTTACAATCTTTAATGACATGTTTGTGTGATTGTCTTTTGATATATCTTTCTACTGCAGGTGATATTTGCAGTATACCTACTACCTAGCTGAGACCCTGCCTGCTCACCTAGATGAGTGCCTGGCACAGAACTGTGGCTCTATAAATGTATGTTAAAAGAATTTAAAATATCCCCAAATTATGAAGAATTTTCCACACCATATCCTGTTTTTTAGGGGCATTTTTGCCAAGTAACATAGCACTGCTGGGAAGAAATAACTAGAATAAGTGACATTCCCCTTTATTCAACATTCAGTGAGAAAAAATAGCTAGAGTTGTAAAACTTGCATTTCTTACCATGGTGAAGGGGTGAGAAGAGACTCGGGGAACTAGAAAAATATAGTAGTAAAATGGAGAGGTAGTGTGAGTTTATAGAAATAAATTCAACCAGGAATAGGGATATCTGGATTTGGCATCCAGCTCTCCACTAATTTATATGTTTTTGGAAAAGTCTTCAGTCTCCTTGTGTCCTGGATTGTCTCATCTTTAAAATCTTGTGGAGATCTCATGAAAAAATGAATGTGGATACCCTTTGAAAGGTATAAAACTTCTTACAAATGTGAGACGCTCTTACTCTCCTTATTTTGACTTTCATTTGTGAACATAAATGAAAAGGTTGTTAAAACAATAATGAATTTAGTCACTGTCATAGATGGGACTGGCTGTTACTTTCTCTCTTTTTATAAAAGTTGCTATGAAGAAACCACCTAGGGATGATAATATGAAAGTAAGTGAGTATAGTGAATTCATTATGGATTTCCTTTGTAATTTTTTGCTTTCCTGATAGCAATGCTAATTAAATTTAAATATGTTGTGGTGTCAAGTCTCTTTTTACAAGACATTAATTAGAGATTAGTCTCTAGGCTATTTGTAAATTATCATGCTTTTTCATTGTAAAGTGTTTAGTAAAAATGCTGTTTTAGGAAAATGATTATAGATTATAAATGATTTTATTAAGCACTTTATTTCCCTGTCATTCTACCAATTTTATAGTAATAAATGACTTTAATGTCTTTTTTCACTGATAATTTAAATGAGATCTATGAGATGAAACATTATTTTGGAACAAGTTTAATTTAATTGACCCAGCATGGCTTGGAATTTCTGCTGCCTATGATCCTTTTATGATTAAATACTAAAGAAGAATCTGTAATGTGAATACTTTTATTTCTTCACCATGGGATTCACACTCACTGGGATAAAATATCCTTTTCAGAGAACATTAGTAGACATATTAGAAATCTATCTTCTCAGGAGATGTGCCAGCTTCATCAACAAATGGGAATTTGAAGTCCTTTAGTAAAACTAATGACCTTATATACAATAATGTCAACAAAACCCCACATAATTCAAACTGTCTTTTAAATATATTTGTGTTCAGACAAATTGGTAGCCTAGAGATCAGTATGTGTTAATATAGAGTCCTGCAAATGCTGTGATGTTCATCTTGTTTTTAAAACTGCTAAGATGAATAAGTCTGTTTCAAATTTTACAGGGTTTTGTAAACCCTCAGTGCCCAGAAAACAAGCCACCTGGCAATTTTTAAAAACAGTGAGCCAGTGCTTAAGAATATGCACCAGAATTCACTGTTAGTATTTCAAGTGAATTTGGCTCAGATTTACATGAGATATGATAGCATTTTTATTCAAGAAATATAACTATTTCTTATTTTCTTAGGGTTATATTCTCATGAAGCAATTTCTAGTGGTAATTGGGCAGATTTAGTGTATTTTAATATGTTGACAACCATTATTTTTCCTGAAAGTGCAAAAATGACTCAGAAAAATACTTACTATTTTAAGTAGCATTCAAGGTAGAATATTGTGTTCATTAGTTGAATTTCCTGAAGTTCACAAGCTAAATGTAAAGAGTTAAGTATAATTGATAGAAGAGTGCTTTAAGTGGTAAGGCTGGACAGACATTGCTCTATGTATTGGGATAAGAAATCTCTATTAAAGAAGAGACTTTGTAGCTATAATTAAAGAAATAAAGCAATGTGAGGTGACAATGAAAGATTTTGTGCACTGTTTTGTGAAGATATGAGTGTGTTAAAGAGGACAAATGCAAAGGTAGGGGCACCTAGGTGGTTCAATCAGTTAAGCATCTGCCTTTGGCTCAGGTCGTGTTCCCAGGGTCCTAGGATTCAGGGAGCCTGCTTCTCCCTCTTCTCCCTCTCCCTGCTGCTCCCCCTGCTTTTGCTCTCTCTCTCTGTCAAATAAATAAGAAACATCTTTAAAAAAATTGCAAAGGTAAATTTGGAGTCACATATCTAGAAAAGAAAATAGAGGGTTAGGCTAAGGGTAGCTATAGAGAATTTTGAAGGCTACACTTTGTACTTGATGAAAATGGTTAAAATTTTTATAATTAGTATGTGTACTCTGAAAGATTAAAGTTCTTATAACCTATATGGAATTCTTGCTGAATCCAATTTCTTTGAAATATATTTAAGTCCTAATTTAATACAATAGGTTTGAATCTCATTATCGGTGGAGTGCATTTAATTGAAATCAAATTGATTTAAACAACTAGTCAGGAAATCTCAGTTTAATCTCTTTTCTTCCTCTGGGAACATTCATCTACTTATATCTATTCTCAAAGCTTAGAGGTAGCAAAAGTTGAAGAGGAGACATACTTTACATTTTCATTTAAATTAATTGTTTAAGTAGTTATGAGATTAATTTCATAGATACATTATAAAATTTTCTTGTGTTTTGGACATTCTTTCCACCAAGGCTAATTAGAGTCAGTAGTTCTAAAATGTAAGATTCCAAAATAATTTCCAAATAAAGATTTATCATGATACTTAAAGGATATTTTGTATCCTAAGGATGCATTGACCAGTCCCAAGAACGATAAACATTTAAAATATTATATTTAACTAAAATAACATCAATGTAATATTTTAATAAAAATAAACACAATGCAAAAAAAAAATAAAAAAAAATAAACACAATGCACTTTGAAATTGTAACCATTTGTTATACCTCAAGTAAGTCTTAAGATAGATACCATTATCTCTACAAAGTATAACTTTCTGATAATTAATAAGATAATTACAAGACCTTATAGTTATAATAATTATATATAATTTTATATATAAGAATTATAAGATTTTCTCTTATAGAGAACTAATATAGAAACTAATTCCATAATTCCATAATTTTTCTCATTTCCCCCTAGAGATACCTACTATTACCAATAGAATATATTCTTCCATATTTGCCATATATAAATAATGAGATCTCATACTATATGTGCTTTTTGTAATACCTACTTTTTAAGTACACACACACATACACGCACACAGATTATCCATTTTAAGGTTTATAGATCTGTGTCATCCATTATTAGTGCTGCATAGAATCCTGTGTCATTCATGTACCATAATTTATTTTGCTAATCCTTTCTAGGGATAGGAGTTTATTAGTGTACTTATTTTTTTATATCATCAATGAAGTGGCATTGAACTGCCTTCTACTTATATCTTTGCTCATTTGTTCAAATATTTTCTTAAGATAAATTTTTAAAAATGATCTTGCCAGATCAAAGTAGATGCATCCTTAACATTTTATTTATTTTTTAAAGATGTTATTTATTTATTTGACACAGAGAGAGATCTCAAGTAGGCAGAGAGGCAGGCAGAGAGAGAGGGGGAAGCAGGCTCCCGACTGAGCAGAGAGCTCCAGGGCTCAATCCCCAGACCCTGAGATCATGACCTGAGCCAAAGGCAGAGGCTTTAACCCACTGAGCCACCCAGGAGCCCCACATCCTTAACATTTTAAAACATATTGCTACTTTGCCTTCCAGAATAACTATACCAATTTATATTCAGCATAACATTGAAAATTCCCATTATCTCACATTTTTAACTTTTGATAATCTGACAGGCAAAAATAACAATTTTAGTATTTATTTACTTAATAACATTTTATTTATGAGATATGTTTGAACATCTTTTCATATAAATTTGAAGCAGTCATATAATTTTATAAATCTATCATTTCCAAAATTGGTTTGTGAACATGTTTTGTAAATTAAGAAACATGTAGCAAATATTCCTCCCCCCCTTTTTCTTAATTTGGACATGGTTTTAAGTTTTTTTAATTTTTTTAATTTTTAAAAATTTTTTTTTGGTTTTAAGTTTTTATGTGGTCAATTTTGTCAGTATTTTACTATATGGTTTCTGGTCTTGATAAGTTTATTAAGAAGAGATTTTCACCATCCCCAAATTATACAAATGATGGTTATGTTACAGTTTTTTCTAGTACTTACATGTTTTATTTAATCTTAAATCCATCTCAAATTATTTTTTGGTCTGGCATAAAGGAGAAATCTAGTTTTTGTTGTTGTTCAAATGGATAGTGAATTTTTTCAACATAAATAATCTTCTTCATTATTTGAAATGCTACTTCCACCTCTGCCTCTGTTTTAAAACAATCCTAGTGGGCCTTTTGTAAGAATTTTTTTTGTATTTGTCTACTAATTAGTGGAATTTTGCCAATATTATTTTTCCAGTAAGTATTTTTTATGTTTTCATTTATTTGATCCTTCTTTTTTTGACTTTAAATGAAATGAAATTCTATACAAGTTTTGCACATACCTTGTTAAATTTTTTTTGGTTGGATTATAGTATCTGTTATTAATTCGATTAGGAGTCCCCTCACCTCCACCCACCTTTGCCTTTACATTTAGAAGCAGGCTGATGTTATTAATTTTTTAAGATTTATTCATTTCTTTTAGAGAGAGAGCACAAGTGGAAGAGGCAGAGGGAAGGAGAGAGAATCTCAAGTAGACTCTGTGCTGAATGCAAGGCCTGACTTGGGGCTCAGTTTCACCACCCCGAGATCTTGACCTGAGTTGAAACCAAGAGTTGGCCACTTAACAAACTGTGCCACACGGGTGCCCCTAATTTTTTAGTATTTGTATTTCATTTTGCCGCTATCACTTTTATTAGTACTGATAATTTTTCAGTTGATCATTTTGGATTTTCTAGGTAATTAATTATATTCTCTGCAAATAGTAATGATCTTTCACCTCCTTTACAATATTTTACACTTAAATCTTATCCTTATTGCTTTGGCTTAAGTATCCAAAATTATGTTCAAATATAGAGCAAATAATAGGTTTTTTGTTTTGTTTCTTTTTTGGTTTAATGAGAATGCTTCAAAATTTTTACCAGTTGGTATGATATTTCCTCTAGGATTCTGGAATAAGATTTTGGTCATGTTAAGGAAGTTTTCTTCTTTTTCTCACTTTATAGAGAGTTTTGCTAGGAATTAAGGTTGTATTTTATCAATTGCCTTTTGGGGAATTTATAGGCATAATCCTATTTTTTTCTCTTTAACCTATTTATTGAAGTACATTGACTGGATGCCTAATGTTGATCCATTCTTATGTTCCTGGAATAAAACCTAACTTTTCAAAGACTTTATTGCTCTTTTAATACATTGCGATGCTTTACTTATATTCTTAATTGAGCTGTATCTAAAATTCTGTTTTGCAATTTTATGATTTTTGAAGTGCCTTAGCATGCTTTATTTCCTTTGATACTGAGATAGTGCTATGATTTAGGCTAGGAATTATATTCTTTTGACAAATAAAAACAATAGATGTAGAACAATAGATATAGAACTTTTACACAAAGTCATGTAAGTGGAGATGGTGAGAGTAAAATCCATTAGTCCCCAATCCAATGCTTTGGAGGGGAAGGAGTTTAATTATTTCAGTAATTTCTATCAAAAGGTATTGGGGCACCTGGGTGACTCAGTCTGTTAAATGTCTGTCTTCAGCTCAGGTCATGATACCAGACCTGATGGGATCAAGTTCCACTGTGGGCTCCCTGCTCTGCAGGGTGTCTGCTTCTCCCTCTGCCTCTCCCGCCTGCTTGTGCTCTAGCTCTCACTCTCTCTCATGCTCTCTCTCTCTCAAATAAATAAGTAAAATCTTTCTAAAAAGTTATTTATAGACTCTGAGTTTTATTTTCACAAATAAAAACTATCCTTACACAGTTTCCTTTTACATTTTTCTAAATTAAGACAATTATTTGTTCCACTTTGACCATTGGCCCTTCACTGGGTATCAGTGGTTGGGGGTGTCACGGGGGCAGAGAGAGGAGTCACCCTTAGAGTCTCTGTGCTGAGAATATGCATTCTCTGAGATCTGCCATCTGTTTGTTGCACATGGACAGATGCTGATGTTCAGTTAAGCAGAGTCATACAATAAAATTAAAGTGTTAGATGGTTCTAACCTATTCTGGAAGTTATGGATAAAACTTGAAACCTTTCAACAGATTCATCTTGATGTTCAGGTCAAGTTGGCTATTTGAGCCAAAGCTTTTATATCTCTAAGGTCATTAATCCTGAAGAGCATATTATATTATCACTATAAGAGAGAAAAAGCATTAAGAATGTGTTTGTGCATTGCATTGGGTCAAGAGAATTTTTATTTTATTTGTGGTTCATGGATCCACCTTATAAAAAGCTTAGAGATTTCTTTTAGATATTTATTACAGAAAAATATTCAGCTGGGAAGTTTAAAGTAATATAAATGTAAGTTTTAGAATCTATAAAGACTTAATACAAGTGCACGAAATGGTCCATTTGTTAACATATACATATACTTACTAAATGGCAGACTAGACTTTTCCAAATCCAGGAAAAATGAATTTTGTCTGTAAATAAATTTTTTCCTAAGTTTGAATAGAATTCTGCTTTTATTAAATTGACATTTAATATCCATGTCCCAAGTCACACAAATTTATAAAATGTTTTTTAAAAATAAATTCATTGTTTTTAAATTTTCTGTAAGATTTTTTTTCTTAATGAGAAACTTACATGTATCTATTACTATATAGTACAGTAATCTACACGGTACTGATTGTACAGCAATCAGTACAATGGCACTGATTCCATCTCTAAGAAATACTATTAATAGTTATATTTTCTATATTCTTTATTTGGAATTTATAAATGATATATATACTCTGAAATCTTGTCCTTACCGAATACTGCACAAAAAATTATTAATTCCTAGAAGTTGACTATTTTTCTAATTCTATTTTTGTTAAAACTTTATGCTATGAAGCAAGGCAGATTATATATATTTCCGTGTAATCTAACTCTGATTTTCTTTTTTTAAAAATTGATACACAATTGACATATAACATTGTATTAGTTTTAGATATATAACATAATGATTTGAAATATGTGTATTTGCGAAATGATTACTAGAATAAATTTAGTTAACTTCCATCACCATGTATAGTTATGATTTTTCTTCATGTGATGAGAACTTTTAAGATCTACTCTTCTAGCAACTTTCAAATTCTGAATGATTTTTTTTATTTTTATAAATCTATTTCTGAAACTCAACTCTACTAACACTTTATGATAACAAGTCGTAGAACTCTATTGTATTGAAATATACTTTTCACTTTTAAATATGCTTTATTTAAATTTAGGTGATTAGAGGAAATGCCAAAGTGACTAAAATCAATGTAAATAGTACACTGGTGTCTCATGTCTGATGGTAAATATAACCATTAAACATTGAAAAGTTACAATGAAGGACAAACTATTCTGTGAACTGGCTATTTAGCACCAAAAGAAAAATAGAAAATTTTGTTAGGAACATTTTTGAAATGAACTCTACTTAATGTTCCACTCCTATTGATATTTTAATTTTTCAGATAAAGTAAGTAAATATGCAACATTAGTTGGAATGAAAAAAATCATGCATACATAATTATGCATTCAAAATTATGCATAGATTTGAAGGCCTAACTCATTATTTATCAATTTCCAATGGATACCTTTTTTTTTAAAGATTTTATTTATTTATTTGACAGAGAGAGATCACAAATAGGCAGAGAGGCAGGCAGAGAGAGGAGGAAGCAGGCTCCCTACTGAGCAGGGAGCCCGATGCGGGGCTCAATCCCAGGACCCTGAGATCATGACCTGAGCTGAAGGCAGAGGCTTAACCCACTGAGCCGCCCAGGCACCCCTCCAATGGATACTTTAATAAAGCATCAAGTTATATGCTTATACCTTTGAACTAATTAGGGCATTACATTTAATCTCTACAATAATAAACTGAAAGAGATGGATTAGATACAGGCATTAAAAGAATATGCTTACTTTTTCTTCATTACAGAGACTTTCTTTAGGGACCATGACAAGCTGTTTTCCATAAAGAGCAGCTCCCATGAATCCTCACACCAGAAACAACAAAATCTATGCCGACAGGGCAGAAGTTCAGCCAGATTCCCAGGCCCTGCTGTGTGGGGAGTCTCTCAAGAAAGGACAGAATCCTATCTCGGTCTCCAGGCCCACTTGGTTCTTGGCACTGATGCATTCTATTGTTTTTGAGTGTGAGGTGGACGTCTGTCTTAGAGGGACAGAACTGATAGCGATGTGTCATTCCTCGGAGGCCATTGAATAATTGTGAGGTACCCTTTAGTGGTGTCCCCTTCACTTTGTTCATATTGGTGCCTCTAATGTGTCACAGTAATGTAACATATTCTCCTGGGATTTATAATAAGCAAAACCATGTATTGCATGTGACATTTGGGGTTAGTTGAAAAAGGTCGATTTTGACTAGAAAAATGGGAGTGTCAGTGCTTCTTGTTACTGTATACAAGGGAGTGGATGGTGAAGGATACAAGTGGCAATTAGTAAGATTTAAGTGAGAAGCAAGGGTTTTTCCATGAAAACAGTTGACACTATAAAGGAACATCTGTGCTTGTGGACTTGAGGGGAAATAAGTTGAGAATAGAAAGTCTGTCAGTCAGTGAGGTTTCACAACAAACAACCACAGGGTTTGTGCCCTAATGCTGCCAGGGAAAACAGGAATGGCAGCAATCAATGAAACTGTAGAAGGAATTGAACATCTGGAGACATGGCTGCCAAAGTTTTTATCTGTCTGGTTTCCCTGTGGCCGGGTCTCCTCACCTACATGGATGTAATTTCTGAACAAGTGAAAAAAAAAATCCAAACAAGTGAAATAGTCTTTGATTTTACCTGTGACTGTTGATCTGCAATGAACAGTCAGTAATTTTTATTACTGTAATTATTATAGTAATTTTTAATGGTTTTGTTTTTTGAACGAATCACAAAGATGAAGCATATACAAAAAGGTACAGGGAGAGGTAATTCTTCACCTTTACTATTGTCAAAAAAACATCATATAAGTAGGTTTATTAATAATGTTAATAAATAACATTTAATAAAAATATTTATTTTTTATTATTTATTATACTGCTTAATAATAATAAATATTTAATAAATATTATTTAATAAGTTACATTTTAAGTTTATAAATCAGTATATAGTATTCTTTAAATTGTAATGCAGAGAGGATATTTTGATGTTATTTATCATTATTACTCTTACCATTTTTTTGAGTAAATTTCTTTCCAGTTTTGTTAAAAATTTCAAAACAAAGCTTTGTTAGTTTGAGACAAACATTATTGTCTAGAGGAAGTTAAAGAAATCTTTGTCTCAAAAATGAAAATCATAGAATGTGACTCTTTAATCTTGATTTTGCAATTCCAGTTATTTTAGCAGGCATTATAAAATCATTAATCTACTGAAAATCCAGTACTATTCTGGTTAATAAAATGCTTTGCAGTCTGACTATTAGCAATTACAGTGACAGCCTCCCCAACCCCTTATCTGCAGGGGATATGTTCAAAGACCCCAGTAGATGCCTGAAACCACAGATAGTACTGAACCCTATAGATAACTACATTTTTTCCTATACATATATACCAATTGATAAAATTTTGTTTATACATTAGGCACAGTAAGAGATTAGCAACAATAACTAATAATAAAACAATTATAACAACATAGTGTAATGAAAGCTATGTGAATGTGGTCTCTTAAAATATCTTATGCTGTACTCACCCTTCTTGTCCTGTGATGATTATGAGATAATAAAATGCTATATGATGAGATGAAGAGAGGTGAATGATAGAGGCACGGACACATGGTGTTAGGTTACCACTGACATTCTGACAGTATGTCAGAAGGAAGATCATTTACTTCTATACCATGCTTAACAGAAAAGCAAAACTGCAGGTAAGGGGAACACCCTACTAGGGAGCATGGTAAAAGCATCTTGTTGTCACTAAGCCCCGTGATACCATCTTCTGGGTTCCTGCAGCAAACTTACAAGCCACACTGTGAGTGACAAGGTCTTTTTAGCACATCTAGGAATAATGGAGTTCTAGGTACAGCTGTGTAATTTAAGATTTATTTTCCATGACATAAAATGATAAATAGAGGCTCCATGTGGAAGTTGTATTTGTTTTCTTATTAAATGGCAATAGTTTTAACATTATTTTTCCCAAGACCAGCTTTATAGATTTTGGAAATTTCTTCAATGCTTAGTTTGCATCTCATCTGTTTTTAATTATCTCAGTAAAGGCTATAGTGTTAAAGATATAATAACTACCTGTATTTGCTATAGTACTTTTTCATATTGCTCTTATCAGCTCTTGTTCCCCTTTGTGGTCTTGGTTATCCAACATTCTTAATGTTATATAAAGCTGCTTATTATATCTATTAAATGTTTGTGGATTTTACTTATTTTTTTTTATTTAGTAATCTTTACACCCAGCGTGGGGCTCAAACTCGCAATCCTGAGATCAGAGTCGCATGCTCCACCGACAAGCCAACCAGGCACCCCTGTTTTTATTTATTTTTTATATCTATTTAGAAGCATTTGTTATATGCTTTAATCAAATTAGCAAAGTTGATAATTTCTGTCATTGTTCTACTAACTTTATCATTTATAAAAACCTGTACATTAAAAGAGTGATGGAGACAAAGCATTTATTCCAGGCAACATTAGTGGGATTACCGATTTTTCAGAGAAGCAGTCACTAGGACAGTGCCGTAGTAGGTACTTGATCTTTGTATAAGCAAATTCTCTATTTTGAAATAGTACGTGGAACATGCATAACAACAGTCATACTTGCCAAAAGCCCTGGATAGAAACCATGCAGCAAAAGAGCTTGAGATAATTTTTATTGAGTCATTTCTTAATGAGTTTTGAGTGAATGATTGCAGTGAGATTTAGCACAATGGAACCTTCCTCTGCTCAACAAAACAAATCAATGGTACTGAGAACCTACCCTGAAATGGACTTTCTACACTGTATGCCCATGTTTGCCTCTAGGATATCAGTTATTTTTGCTTTCAAATGAGAAGAGTCATAAAAGAGAAGTTGTTATTTTTTTTTAAGAGAAGTTGTCATTTTAGAGAATATTTAGATTGTCACTGGCTTCCTATAATTTAACTAGTTTTCTGTCTCTGCCACAGTGTATGCATATCGGAGTAGGTTTCCTAAAGAAGATGGCTTTAGTTTAGTGTATTTTATTAAGTGAATTATCTTTCATAAATGAGATGTATGTTAAATACAGACATAAAACTTAATTTGGCAAGAGATACGCACATGCATTCCATTAGTATTGCCTTTAATTGATTCTTTAGTTGAAGTATAAGGTGTAGTACAGAATGAATGTTTTCTTTATGGATAATGAAATAGCTATCAGCTTCTTACCAGCTAGGCTAAGGGAGCCACCAGGGAGAGCCAATGTACACAGGGCTTGGGTCAGGCATCCGCCTCTTCTCAGCAGTGATTTCAGGACCTCTACCTCATGGGTAACGTGGTATTAATCATAAGTAAGTCATGTCACCTGCTGGCGACTTTACATTACATAATTTGAGTTTACTATGAGAAAATAACTCTGGAAATTTTAATGTGGAATGAACAGAATAATTCTACAGTTGTAACCTTCCCTTACCTGAAACTTGAAGGTGACAGGCATAGTGAGGATACCACCTCCCCACCTCCCTGAGTTTTGTGGGAAGAGTTTGGCTTTGTGTGGGGGGTTGGGCTTTCTCTAGACTGCCCAACTGCCAAACATGGATGTGGATTTGGGCTTTGGCACATTGGACGGGATATATTAGATATATGTATATATTAGATATAATATATACAATAGACCTAAATTTCCATTCCTTGAGCTATCACCAATCCAAGTTAATAAAGCCAACATTTTTGAGAATAGCTTTTTCCAGGATGATCACTCTTGGCCTCTGCCTGTTGTTCCAGTCTCAATTGGAGCCACTCTACCCCTCACTTATGCTAGAGTCATCCTGGCCTTCTTTTCCACCAAAGAACATTTATACCTGCTCCTCCCTGTCCTTGAAACCATTTGCTCTCACCCTCGTCACTGTCCTCACCATCTTGAAGGCAAAGTAAGACATTCTCTCATCATGGGGCACCTGGGTGGCTCAGTCAGGTTAGCTTCTGCCTTCAGCTCAGGTCATGATCCCAGGGTCCTAGGATAGAGCCCCATGTTGGGCTTCGTGCTTAGTAGGGAATCTGCTTCTTCCTCTCCCTCTGCCCTTATCCCCTGCTTGTGCTCTCCCTCTTTCTCTCCCTCTTTTGTTTTCTCTCAAATAAATAAAATCTTAAAAAAAAAAAAGACATTCTCTAATCAGAGTTACCAGCAGACATTTGAACAGCTAAATCCAGTAAGCCATCTAAACATCTTATTTTCTAACACTCACTCCTTTAAGTCTATTCTTTGGGTTCCATGAGAGGTCATGCTCCTGGTCCTCTTATTCCTCAAACTTTGTATTTTAAGTCTTCTCCTCTGCCTAGTCTTTTCAGCTAGGTGGCCCATAGTCATCTAAAAATTCACCATGACCCAAAGTGAATTCTGTTTCCCTCCCTCTTCACCTCTCCTGGTAGTCCATATCTCAGCAATATTTCCATTTACCTCTCACTCAAACCAAAAACCTAAGAATCATCTTAGCCCCAGTGAAGGAATTTTGATTTTACCTCCTACTTTTCTGATACTTCTCACCTCTCTCCATTCCTTTTGCTAGTAATCTACCCCAGGCAATCATCATCTCTTTCCTTTAATGCATCAGTAGTCACCTATGGCACCATCTAGTGTATATCCAGAGAGATCTCTCTGAGATAAAAATTAGAATTTAGTTTCTTCAAAATTCTATAATGTGCTAGTCCCTAGGATAGAGTAGATATACCCATTATTGATAGTTAAATGAATGAATGAAGAATGAGAACCTGAAGCATCTCAATATCTAAGGTTGAGGCTCATTTGGATTCTAGATTATATTGTCCACAGTCCTTGGAAGATTTCATGTATCAACCAAATCTTTTTTCTGAATTTTGCTTGGAAGTTCATAAAACAAGAATGAAGACTATAGTGTTATAATTCATTGGATGTCTATAAGAACAAGATCGAATCCCTATGGTGAAGATAAGATTTATGTGCCTATATTTTTGCTTATCTTTTAATTATAATCCGTTAAATTTTTATATAAAGACTTTCTTTTTTTCCAATTACTTTTATTTTATTTTTTCAGTGTTCCAAGATTCATTTCATTGTTCGTGTACCACACCCAGTGCTCCATGCAATACGTGCCCTCCTCAATACCCACCATCAGGCTCGCTCAACCCTCCACTCCCCCTCCCCTCCAAAACCTTCAGTTTGTTGCTCAGAGTCCACAGTCTCTCATGGTTCATCTCCCCCTCTGATTTCCCCCAATTC
>CM052810.1:141392865-141410870 GCA_028533885.1 Nasua narica
CGTTGGGGTACATGTGGCCCTTCTTTGTACTGCATCTGCTTCTTTGGGGTAAATACCCAGTAGTGCAATTGCAGGGCCATAAGGTAGCTCTATTTTTAAGTTCTTGAGGAATCTCCACACTGTTTTCCAAAGTGACTGCACCAACTTGCATTCCCACTAAGAGGGTTCCCCTTTCTCCACATCCTCTCCAGCATTTGTTGTTTAGTGTCTTGTTGACTTTGGCCATTCTAACTGGTGTAAGGTGGTATCTCAGTGTGGTTTTGATTTGAATCTCCCTGATGATGAACATTTTTTTAAGAGAGCTCTTCAAAAATAAGCGTTTCCCCCCTCATACAAAAAGAGAGAAGTGGATGTCACTTTAGTGTATCTGCATCTGTATAGGTGGATTTCTGCATTATGAAACAAGGACAACTGGTGTTTGCATTGATATTCTTTAAGGTTTATAAATTGGTTCCTTTTTTTGTTATTAACATATAATGTATTATTTGCCCCAGGGTATATGTCTGTGAATCATCAGGTTTACACATTTCACGGCACTTACCATAGCACATACCCTCCCCAATGTCCATGACCCAGCCACCCTATCCCTATCCCCCCAACCCCCAGCAAACCTCAGTTTGTTTTGTGAGATTAAGAGTCTCTTATGGTTTGTCTCCCTCTCGATCCCATCTTGTTTGATTTTTTCCTTCCCTACCTCCCATGACCCCCTGCCCTGCCTTTCAAATTCCTCATATCGGAGAGATCATATGATAATTGTTTTTCTCTGACTGACTTATTTCACTTAACATAATATCCTCTAGTTCCATCTACATTGTTGCAAATGGCAAGATTTGAATCATTTTGAAGTGTTCATGTAAAAACAACTTTCCAAAAAAATGAAAAGAATATGCAATGATATAATTTGATGTTTAAACGTGCTCATCAGGTGAGAAGTAGCAAAAGATAAATATGATGTTTCCTTTACTCTTAAATTTGTATACAATGGTTTGCTTTACTCTTTTTGTGTGTGGTAAAACTTATATAACATAAGATTTACCACTTAAACCATTTTTAAATATACAGCCTTGGTACATTCATGTTAGCATGTCACTTTAGTATACTTTTCTCTAAAATTATTATATTGAAATAACTCAATAGTTTTGTTATTGAGACCCCAAAATGCTCACGTTGAATAAGTTAACTTGCCTCTGCAGCTCATCACTGTGTTACTGAAGAAAAATGATTTTATTTGTTGAGTGTTTGTTAAGAAACTTGCAGCATATCCAGCCCTGTTGGGTCAGAGGACAAATGCCAAAGGGAACTTACAGAAACAGGTTTATTAATTTGGCTTATTTGAACATTTTTAAAAATAGATTACAACATATTTGGGGAGCTATAAAGCTTTGAATGTTGTGTAAGAATCTCATTTAATCATGATTGGTGTCCTAGTTCTAATACTAGATAAATAGCACTGTTGTATAAAATAATGAAAAATTAAAAAAAAATGGAAAACAGCATTTGGCTATTTTCTCCTAGTATTTTGAATTTCTTTCTTTCTTTCTTTCTTTCTTTCTTTCTTTCTTTCTTTCTTTCTTTCTTTCTTTCTTTCTTTCCTCTTTCTTTCTTTTTTAAGATTTCATTTATTTATTTGTCAGAGAGAGAGAGCGAGAGCAGAAGCTGAGGTTGGGGAGTCAGCAGGCAGAGGGAGAAGCAGACTCCCTGCTGAGCAGGGAGCCTGATGTGGGGCTCGATTCCAGGACCCTGGGATCATGACCTGAGCTGAAGACATGTGCTAAACGGACTGAACCCCTTCAGGCATGCCAAGACTCTTCTTGATTCTGATGATTAAATCCTTTATATAAAGTATGATTAATTTAAGAAGACAATAGATTCTAAATGTAAAGTGTTATCTGGAAATGTTCAAAGACCATATAGACATAATTTGGTTTATTCATTTTATTTATTTAACTTGTTTAAATGTATTCCCTTTCTGTGAAATGATCTTTTGGAAACTTGAACATGGAGTGTTAGGCAATAGAAAGGATTAAGGTCAATGCCTAATTCTTGTACCCTGTTGGAAGAGGAAGCTAAACTTTAATTTAGGGGACAGAGGTGCCATAATGTGCTGTATCCAAACTAGCACATTTTGTAAGCTGCTCTAGGAGAAATTTGGGGGGTAATAAGTACTTTAGTTTGCTCTCTTCATTCCAGAGTGAGAGGATTTAGCTTTAAAATAAGTGGAAAGTGGGATACCTAGGTGGCTCATCAGTTAAGCATCTGCTTTTGGGTCAGGTCATGATCCCAGGGTCCTGGGATCTAGTCCCCTAGTGGGCTCCTTGCTTGTCTTCTCCCTCTGCCTGCCATTCTACCTGCTTGTGGTCTCTCTCTTTCTGAAAAATAAATAAATAAAATCTTTTTTAAAAATAAAATAAATGGAAAATCCTCATACTTTATAATAATCTCTTTATGAAAATGGCCTTATGACTCCAGGAGTCAATTCAATCATCTAATGAACTGGAAGATGACAAGAGCACACCTGAACTGACAACAAACTCTGGTTTTTCTTGGAAAGTGCAAAAAGTACCTGTCTTTCCAATATATAGATAACTGCAGTGGATTTTCTCTCAATCTGTCATCAGATATTTTTTGTATTTATCAACAGGAAAATGTATTACCAACACTTCAAATATTTTCATTTGGGGATATCTCCTGCCTGTTTACCTGAATAGTCCCCCTTCTCCACCACCAATCTGCCAAGATCTTCTATTTATTTATTTATTTATTTATTTATTTATTTAACAGAGAGAGAGAGAGAGAGAGAGAGATCACAAGTAGGCAGAGAGAGTGGGGGAAGCAGGCTCCCTACCGAGCAGAGAGCCTGATGCAGGGTTCGATCCCAGGACCCTGAGATCATGACCTGAGCCAAAGGCAGAGGCTTTAACCCACTGAGCCACCCAGGTGCCCCTCTGTCAAGATCTTCTTGAGGGAAACACAAATGAGGGGGTGTAGGGCTTAACAAAGGGGCCGTGGTGGTGATGAAGCTCGGAAGGGAGATTTGGAGTTGTCCATCTTCTCTATCCACTCAGTACAACCCCACCCACCTCCCCCTCTCAACTTTTTGGAGCTAATGCATAGCATGACCATTGAAAACAGACTTAGAGAAATACAGGAGTCCAGAAACCTTCCCAGCATATTTTGAATAGAAATAATCTTGACAACAGACAAGCTAATTATTTGTTCACATGTGCTTTGGCTAGTTATTTGCTCATCTGGGGGGGCTTGTAATAACTTTGGAGTTTGTCTTTTGTGAGATGACAACTTAAGAGTATATCTTTTCTGCTGGTTTCAAGTTTATTTTTTTTATTTTTTTTAAAGATTTTTGTTTATTTATTTTATTAGGAAAGAGAGAGAATGAGAGAGAGCATGAGAAGGGAGAAGGTCAGAGTGAGAAGCGGACTCCCCATGGAGCTGGGAGCCCGATGTGGGACTCGATCCCGGGACTCCAGAATCATGACCTGAGCCCAAGGCAGCTGCTCAACCAACTGAGCCACCCATGTGCCCCCTGGTTTCAAGTTTTAAAGCACTTTGGGATAAATTTTGGCTTTTGGGAATTTGAGGTCAAAGCAGGAAATAAGCACTTTGGAGCAAGTCAATTCTTCTCTAGGCTAGATAGAAAACATTTATCTCTTGAAGACTTATCATACTAAGAGAGAAAGTCTTGATTTAAGGAGATATCACCACAGAGAATAGAGGCTTGTAAGAGAAAGCTCTCGGATAGCACTGCTTTTGTTCTCATGGACAATGGCTCATGTCAAGAGTGAAGTGTTAAGACTGAAGGTGTGGTATCAAATGTAGGGCACAGGAACTACAAACATGTGTTTACAGCAACACTAATTTCCCACTTAAGTTTTGTTAGAAACTATTAGAGGTTTTTTAATTCTGTTGACAATAATCCTACTTGGAACATGATATGCTTTATATAAAAATAATTTTTTTTGTGAAAGGTCTCATTAGTTTAAAAGCCTAGTCAAATGGTAGCTTTAAAAGCTGAGTCACAGTCTAATTTACTGTCACAATTCACAGTTTCCCTCTTTATTTTACTTGGTAGATTAATCCCATCTCAGCAGTGCCATTAGGTGCCTGCCTTCATGGTGTGGAAAAATACACACATACATCTGAGATTTTTGAGCATGTGGGTTGTGATGAATTTAAATGTGTTCTAATAGTGCAACCGCGTATAAACAGCTGAAGATTTATACTTGTTTTTTAGCTTAAGGATGAGGAAATTGACTACTGTGGGATAATTAAAAATAACAACTCTCTGGAAAAGCAAGAGCTAAGTCGTTAAATGCCAGGGCATCAAGAAACAATATTCTGTAATCTGTACAGAATTTTTTTTTTATTCTGTAAATAAATTGGGTAATTTATATCTTTGTCACTTGAAGATCAGATATATATTTGAGTTAATGAATTGTCCCACCAACATTCCATAACTAAAGCAAATTTTGTTTTCTTTTCATGGGTAAGGTTTTAGCCAATTGAATAATAAATCATCCTGCCTTTTTCTGAATCACAGGATAGGGAAACTCTTATAAGCAGGATCTCAATTAAGTAGGCCTTAGAGGGGAGATTCTACCCTGTTTTAAAAGAAAGCCAGTGAAGGAAACAGCTCATACTACTTTGATCATATTTCTCAGTGCTTAAAATAGTAATATCATGTGTCTATTTTAAAATATTTTTTGTTTATCACTGAAGATTTGTCTTAAATGCTTAGAGGTCAAGAATGAATCAACTTCTTGATAACCCCCAATATCCTGGTCATGTCCTGCAGTGACTAGGTGTATGAAGAAATGTTCCTCTTCTTTCAAAAACACTAACCTTATAAGCACTTACAGTTTACAAAGAATATTCATGTACACTTTTTTCTTTTGAGTCTCTCAGCAACACTATTATATATAAGAATTATTGATTCCTATTGAAAAGCAGAAATTAAGATTCAGAGAGGCTAAGTGACTTACCCAAGGTCATATATCTACTGAATGGAATGATCACAGCTTGAGACTAGTTAGTTTTGTATAAGGACGTTGCCTTTTGCATTTCACACTTTGCTGCCTCTTTGATATACTAATAAAATCAGGCACTGGGGATACCTTGGTGGCTCAATAAGTATGCCTTCAGCTCAGGTCATGATCCCAGGGTCCTGGGATTGAGTTCTGCATCAGGCTCCCTGCTCAGTGAGAAGCCTATTTCTTCTTCTGCCTCTATCCCTTGCCCTGCTTGTGCTCTCTCTCTGACAAATAAATAAATAAAATCTTAAAAAATAAAATAAAATCAGGCACTGTAAACACACATTAAAGTGAATTTGGGAAATTTGTTTTCTGAGAGAATTATCTGAATCAATGATCTGATTGCAAGCATTATTAATTTTAATATATGGTCTGAACAGAGGAAAGGGTAAGGAAATATCCAGTTTTAAGTAGTATTGGTCAGATGTTCAGTGTAAACGAATTGGGAGTGATCAACATAGTGGACAGTCTGGGACTAAGATGACATCTATTATCTTATGAATATAATGACCAGATCTATAATTTGGGAAAGACAATATATGAGAAGACCTAGATACACCCAAGAAGGAAATAGCCAAAAGAAATTATTAACCCACTTAAGGCACACTAATCTTAACAGAGAAAGTCTGATGTTCTTTCAGCACTGTTGTTCAGTGAAGGATGATGTGGGCTGAGGACACGGGGATTCTGTGAGGCTAAGATCCAGCGACACTTAAAGAGAGGGGTAAAAGGCAAGGTGCAAGTATTCTCTGTGAAATTTTATGGCAAATGGCTTAGAAATTTAATTTACATTGGAAGAACCTTAAAAGTTAGTGGAACTATTCAGATTTCTGTTTGGTTCTATGCTGTGGTTGCTACTAGCATTAAACTGAAATGTGGGTATCAATTCTCATAAAGTTCATCCAAACTGTTTACCTTAGTCTGAAAATTTGCTCTAGCGAGAGTCATTTATCTATTGTTAGTTCCCAGTCTGACTTTCAAGACACTTACATTCTTCAAAGTAGTTTGAGAAAAAAAAATTGACTTTTGGTTAAGATTTATTGCCAGTCCTTTTTGATGTAAAGCATATGAACGCAAAAATCTTTTATTTGGACTAGTTTTAAGTTTAAAACTTAAACTGTTGTTTAATATAAATGAGGACAACGTTTTAAAGAAATCCAATGTTATTTCTTTCACATATCTGTAGGAATTTGAGCTAGGGTGTCAAAGTAACAACACGTAGAGGTTCTTAGGAAATCTGCTTTAATGAACAAATAAGTGATTTGTAGTTAACTTAGTAGTTGATTTTATTTCAAAGAACACCAAGCATTTGAAAAATAAGGTTATTTTTTGAACCTAATAATATCAATTTTCTCAGCAATTCTTCTTTTTCTGGAACAGTGAAAATGTGAATTTTAGGGTAGCCTCTAGGTCTAAATAATCATAATATCTGAATGGAGTCTGAGGAGTTCATAGAGTGTTATTGAATTTGCCTATTTTCTAAGGAAAATTGATTCATTATTTTCAAATTATTTTATAGGATCCTTCAAACCAAAAATGTGGTGGAAGAAAGAAAACAGTGTCTTTCAGCAGCATGCCATCGGAAAAGAAAATTAGCAGTGCGAGTGACTGCATCAGCTTCATGCAAGCTGGCTGCGAACTGAAGAAGGTCCGGCCAAATTCTCGTATTTATAACCGTTTTTTCACTCTGGACACAGACCTCCAAGCTCTTCGCTGGGAACCATCCAAGAAAGACCTTGAGAAAGCTAAGCTTGACATTTCTGCTATAAAAGAGATCAGACTGGGAAAGAACACAGAAACATTTAGAAATAATGGCCTGGCTGACCAGATTTGTGAGGACTGTGCCTTTTCCATACTCCATGGGGAAAACTACGAGTCTCTGGACCTAGTTGCCAATTCAGCAGATGTAGCAAACATCTGGGTGTCAGGTTTACGGTACCTGGTTTCTCGAAGTAAGCAACCCCTTGACTTTATGGAGGGCAATCAGAACACCCCAAGGTTCATGTGGTTGAAAACAGTGTTTGAAGCGGCAGACGTCGATGGGAATGGGATTATGTTGGAAGACACTTCTGTAGAGCTGATAAAACAACTCAACCCCACCCTGAAGGAATCCAAGATCAGGTTAAAGTTTAAAGAAATCCAGAAGAGCAAAGAAAAACTGACCACACGAGTGACCGAAGAGGAATTTTGTGAAGCTTTCTGTGAACTATGCACCAGGCCAGAAGTATATTTCTTACTGGTCCAGATATCTAAGAACAAAGAATATTTAGATGCCAATGATCTCATGCTCTTTTTAGAAGCTGAGCAAGGAGTCACACATATTACTGAGGATATGTGCTTAGACATTATTCGGAGATACGAACTTTCTGAAGAGGGTCGTCAAAAAGGGTTTCTTGCAATTGATGGCTTTACCCAGTATCTGTTGTCGCCAGAATGTGACATTTTTGATCCTGAGCAAAAAAAGGTTGCCCAAGATATGACCCAGCCATTATCTCACTACTACATCAATGCTTCGCACAACACCTATCTCATAGAAGACCAGTTCAGGGGGCCGGCTGATATTAATGGGTACGTTAGAGCTTTGAAAATGGGCTGTCGAAGCATTGAACTCGATGTTAGTGATGGTTCAGACAACGAACCCATCCTCTGTAATCGAAATAATGTGACAGCACACCTTTCCTTTCGAAGTGTCATAGAGGTGATAAATAAATTTGCCTTCGTTGCTTCTGAATACCCACTCATTCTTTGCTTGGGAAATCACTGCTCCCTACCACAGCAGAAGATAATGGTTCAACAGATGAAGAAGGTCTTTGGCGATAAGCTCTATACTGAGGCACCTTTGCCATCAGAAACCTACCTCCCATCACCGGAAAAATTGAAAAGAATGATTATTGTGAAAGGAAAGAAATTGCCTTCTGACCCAGATGTTTTGGAAGGAGAAGTAACAGATGAAGATGAAGAAGCGGAAATGTCTCGAAGGCTGTCGGTAGATTACAATGGTGAGCAGAAACAAATCTTGCTGTGTAGGGAACTCTCCGATTTGGTATCCATCTGCAAGTCTGTCCAGTATAGGGATTTTGAACTGTCTATGAAAAGCCAAAACTATTGGGAAATGTGTTCGTTTAGTGAAACAGAGGCCAGCCGAATTGCAAATGAATACCCAGAGGATTTTGTAAATTATAATAAGAGGTTCTTATCGAGAATCTACCCAAGTGCCATGAGGATCGATTCCAGTAACTTGAATCCACAGGATTTTTGGAATTGTGGCTGTCAGATTGTGGCAATGAATTTTCAGACTCCGGGGCCCATGATGGACCTTCACACAGGCTGGTTTCTTCAAAACGGAGGATGTGGTTATGTTCTAAGACCATCCGTTATGCGGGATGAAGTTTCTTACTTCAGTGCAAACACAAAAGGCATTGTACCTGGGGTGTCTCCTCTCGCTCTTCATATCAAGATTATCAGTGGTCAGAATTTTCCAAAGCCCAAGGGAGCTTGTGCCAAAGGAGATGTCATAGATCCCTACGTTTGTATAGAGATACATGGAATTCCAGCAGACTGTTCAGAACAAAGAACTAAAACTGTCCAACAGAACAGTGATAACCCCATTTTTGATGAAACTTTTGAGTTTCAAGTAAACCTACCTGAGCTGGCCATGATTCGTTTTGTCGTTCTGGATGATGACTACATTGGGGATGAGTTTATAGGACAATATACAATACCGTTTGAATGTTTGCAGCCTGGATATCGGCATGTTCCCCTGCGCTCTTTTGTGGGTGACATCATGGAGCATGTAACCCTTTTTGTCCACATAGCAATAACTAATCGAAGTGGAGGAGGAAAGGCACAGAAGCGCAGCCTGTCGGTGAGAATGGGGAAGAAAGTTCGAGAATATACCATGCTCAGGAATATCGGCCTGAAGACCATAGATGACATCTTTAAAATAGCAGTTCACCCTTTACGAGAAGCCATAGATATGAGAGAAAATATGCAGGTAGGAAAAATCCCAAGCTCTTCTTCCCTACCCCTACTTCTTTCTACCCCTCCCTTAATGGTGAACATTGTGTTTTACCAGTGATCTGATTCCTCAAAAAATTATCAGGAAATTTGTATAAAGCCACTACCACTGAATTAAGTGTTGCCTGTGATAAAGCAGGTATATTTTATGTATATAAAATACCTGGTCTGTGTTGAATTTTGCCTCAACTAAACCAGTTAATATAAATGCTTTATAGATCCATTAAATACCTCTGCCACATAACCAATATGGGACTGTGTATATGAAACAATGTGAATGAAATAAAATATAAAATATTATATGTATGTGCAATGTATAAAATATTATATTTATATGTATATATATACAGACAATACTAATTGTCTAAGTGTAAACTAATTGTTTAAGTGTATGAAAACAACAATAATAAATTACTCCCCACCAGAGCAAACATAATTAAACAAACAATAGTCAGTACTTGAACTTGTTGAAAACTATGTAATCTTCTCTTAGAAAAGTGGTTTAATTGAAAGAATGTGGATTCTGGCTTAAACTCTATCCCCTTGTGATCTTGAGCAAATTATTTTAGATCTCTGATCATCAGTTTTCTCCACATAAGGTAAGAAAAATAGTAATACATCACAGAATTATTATCAGAATTAAATGACAGTATATGTAAATTGCCCACTCCTGGCATATGGAAATTCATCGTTAGTTTCTTTCCCTTCATGAATGCTTGTAATCAGAGATGGTTGCTAATTTCTTTCTTGACTACTGTAGAATATACTTATTCTAGGGTCATGTTACTGAGAAACAACCAAATAACAAATACTAAGTTCCTGCAACGTGCAAAGAGGTGTTGGTTGGCAGAAGAAGTAGCAGTCTGAGAACAAAATAAGAGAGAAATATTTTTCAATGCAGTTTATTTGCTTCTTTAGCTAACATTTTTTTAAAGTTTTTATTTTTTTATTATTCATCAGAGACAGAGAGAGAAGCAGAGGCAGAGGGAGAAGCAGGCTCCCTGCAGAGAAGAGCCTGATGTGGGACTCTGGGATCATGACCTGAGTCGAAGGCAGATACTTAACCAACTGAGCCACCCAGGAGCCCTAGCTAACATTTTAATAGTAATTCTCACCAAAATATCCCTACTTTCAAGATAGAAAACAAAAGCTTGAAGAAGTTATATGATTTCCCAAATATTACAGTCAGTAAATAAGAATGTTGGTCTTTAAATCCAGAATTGCCTGCTACCAAAGCTCATGATCATTCATGGTTTTTAGTCAGGTGATGTTGAACCTCAAACCCATAATTTGGTAAATACTTATTTTTACATTATTTCACAGAGAAATTCCAGAATAGACTTAAGATCAATTTTAAATGGCTAAAGTGGTGGAAAACAGTATGGTATATGAATCATACATAAATACTTAGATTGTAAACATTTTATTTGAAGTGGTTGCCTTAGCTACTATTTTAAAAATAGGGCCCAAATATTAGCATTTTCTGTCTGACTTTTTCTGACATAATTCAAAACTATTGTAAATCCCTGCTTTAGATTACTTATACATCATTTCTGGATCTTACTTTACATTTTAGAAGTTGATTTTATTTATTTCTATGTAATTCCTGAAATATATCGTTTATACATACTATGTGTTTAAAATGCATAGTAAGGAGAGTTGGTTATGGATAAAGTTTTTCCAGGTAATACTGATAATTTACATCATCTAACATGAAGTCTTTAGGGTTAAGGATTGTTTGGAGCCTAATCAGTAGAAAAACAAAATACCATTATTATTGCTAAATTCATTTGACATATAATAGGTGAGATACGGCTCACTGTTAATAAAACATGAAATAGTTATAATTTCTATTTCAAATGAATTTTAAAAGCCTGTAAAACATGGACAAATGTAGCTCTACATGAAATTTGTTTTAGTATGTGCATCTGTGAGGTGCATTTCTAATGGGATGACAGGGAAATACCATTGATGGTTAGTCGAATGCACGGTGGTGGGTAATGGCAGCCTGGTACCTTGTGGGGGAAAAGCCCAAAGGAGATGCACTCCAGTGTATAATCGTGGACATGTTCTTGTGATCATCATGCTACAAATCGAATAAGATATTCACAACGGGCCAAGGCTAATTTGTGTAAATATTCCAGTGCTCTGCTTTGAAAAGCACTGTGTAGCCTTGGTTCACAATCAGCTTTGCTTTATGGCATTTTTGTGGCAGTTGCTAAAAATTGACAAAGACGAGGTATAATAGTGAATTAGTTCTGTGTGTTATCTCAGTGCACATTATACTTCTGGTTAGTTATAATCCATTTTCCTACAAATTACATAGGTGTTGGAGGGTATACTTTTAATGAATATGCTTTTGTGTAAACCTTGAAGTGCTTGGGGTGATGTGTCATGTGGTCCGAAGTCTAATTCCATGTTTGCTTCCCCACAGAATGCCATAGTATCCATTAAGGAACTGTGTGGACTTCCTCCAATTGCCAGTCTGAAGCAGTGCCTGTTGACCCTGTCCTCGCGGCTCATCACCAGTGACAATACTCCTTCTGTCTCCCTTGTGATGAAAGACAACTTTCCTTATCTGGAGCCTCTGGGGGCAATTCCAGATGTGCAGAAAAAAATGTTAGCAGCTTATGATCTGGTAGGAAATCATGACTCTAGATTTCTTATCTATGTGTGGGGGGTGAGGGGGGCAGGGCATCACCTGGCAGGGGCTCTTTTGTGGAACTCTAATAAATAAATCATAATGGGGGGCAGGCAGAGCAGGGGCCCCACACAGCCTCCCTTAAGCCCCAGCAAAGACCTCTGGGGTAATGCTTTGAACCCAGAGCCCCATTGATTACCAACAGAAATTCTGTGCATTAGTAAGGAATTCAAAAATATACACAGTTTCTCATCATCTAAATGACTTTGGCCTGCAACGTAACCATTTAATTCTGTACCTGTGAGAAATGACCATATTTTTCTCAGGGCTGCCTTGTGATGTTTGAGACAAAATATTTCTCTGGAATTTATATATGTATATATTTTTTAAGTTTTTTTTTTTTTGAGAGAGAGATGGGGCACAGAACACAAATAGAGGGAGGGGCAGAGGCAGAGGAAGAGGAAGAAGCAGACTCCCCACTGAGCAGAGAGCCAGATCCCGGGGCTCCATCCCAGGACCCCGCCTATCGTGACCTGAGCTGAAGGCAGACCTTTGACTGAGCCACCAAGGTGCCCCTGGAATTTATATGTCTAAGCTAATACTTAAATGATTTTTCTGAATATATAATGTAATTTATGTAGTAATTAAATTTAAGAATACATATATTTTTGCATCTCCTAATTCCATAAAAAATTAAGGAACAAATAGAAATCTGAAAAAAATTGTAACGTATGTACCAGATAAAGTGTAGCTATCCTTAAAATGGAAAATGGACTCAAAAATCAGTAATAAGAGGCACCTGAATGGCTCAGTTGGTTAAGCAGCTGACTCCTGATTGTGGCTCAGGTCGTGATCTCAGGATCTTGGGATGGAGCCCAGAGGGGAGGCTACTTCAGGATTCTTTCTCTCCCTCTGTCCCTCCCCTTGTTTGCTCACTCTCTTTCTCTCTAAAATAAATAAATCTCTGAAGAAAAAAAATCAGTAAGAAAAAAATATGGAGAAAAATATCTTACATCAATTAGTTTAAGTACAGCTTGATAAAAGAGTGCAATATAATCATGGCTTAAAAATACAGTTTTAGGGGCACCTGGGTGGCTCAGTGGATTAAGGCCTCTGCCTTCAGCTCGGGTCGTGATCTCGGGGTCCTGGGATCGACCCCTGCATTGGGATCTCTGCTCAGTGGGTAGCCTGTTTCCCCCTCTCTCTCTGCCTGCCTCTCTGCCTACTTGTGATCTCTCTCTCTCTGTCAGGTAGGTAAATAAAATCTTTAAAAAAAATACAGTTTTACTCTTTCAGATAAAAATATAGAAACCAACCTTCTAGGATGGAACTTCTGTAAAGTTCTTAGGAATCTAGGTTTCCTCTAGCTTTCTGCTCTATCATCCTTCTAGTGTGACCCTTACCCTTATGCCCCAAAATGGCTGTTGAAGCTCCAATCATAACATCTGAATTCCAACCATGAAGAATGATAAAGAGGAAATAGAGGGCATATCTTTTGCCTCTAAGGACTTTTCTCTGAAATAGCATAGATCATTTTTACTTATATTTCATCAGCTTAGAATTAATACATAGCTACACTTAGATGCGAAGGAGAATAGGAAATGTCTTTATTTTGAGGGGCTATGTGCCCAGCTAAGTTATCTCTTCTGTTACTAAGAAATAGAGAGAGGTGAGTTTTTAGGGGATAACAAATATTCTTTGCATAGGTGAGCAGGAAATTCATGTATCTCTTCTACTCCTCAAAAAAATGAAAATCTAAAAACTTTTAACGTTAAAATAAGTTTTTAATTAAAGATATTGAAGAATTGTAGTGAAATACTCCCTCTCTCATTGGCACTAAAAAAATAGTACCTCTGATGGAGAATTTAAGGTAATGGATACTCTCAGCCATTTACCTCTACTAGGAAAATAAACTGATATAATTTGGGGGGAGTTAAATTTAGCAATATAATTTAAAATGTTTATCCTATTTGATTTATGTATTTGTTTTCTGGGATTTATTCTAAGGCAATAGTGATATACATAAACATTTATGTTTAATAATGTCAATATAGAGCTATTAGTTAAATAGTTAAATAAAATACAGTAAACCAATATTATGGACCCTTTTGAAGCCATTAAAATCATGCATTAGAAGAATATTTAATGGTATGGAAAAGTTCCCATAACATATTTTGTGAAAAAGTCCAGTTACAAAAAAAAATTATACACTATAGGACTTAAATTGTATTTATATGTATACACATCACACATCTAAAATGTTAACAGATTATTAAGAGTGATTATTTTTAAGTAAGGAGAATGAACTTTATCTTGTTTTTATGCTTTTCTACTTTTTATTCTCTATTTGCAAAACTCTTTACAAGGAACCCAACTAATTTTCATAATTGAATAAAAAATAAATGTTAAGAAAGAAAAGAATATTATTTTATCCTTAAGTAAATAACTAGAGGAAAGACATTTGGGATAAACATCCTACAATTGAAAAAGAAAAAAACCCCATAGAATGCATTCTGCTTCTGAATGATCCCACCACTTATAAACTCTACTCCATGGTTGCTGGGGGAAAAGTTCACATATTACCTACATCTCATTTTTCACAAAATAATTTTTTTCATCATAAAAGTAGGGACTGAAAGCTATTCAGTGAGTAGGTATAATTGCCATCTAAGAGGTGAAATTAGGGTACTAGTTGCCATAGAGACAGACAGTTGAAATCACTTATTCCTCCAATTCTCTGTGAAGCTAAGAAAGAAAAATCATTCATTGGGAGGAGAGGCTGGTCCCCTGGAGCTCTACTTGGAATAAGCAGAAAAGCACCTGGACTGTGTTTGGCCTGTTTCCATTTCACATCCCCAAGTGTCCAATGCTGTTTTGTTTTTTCAGTTCTATCTCTGGAGCTAAATCTGAACATTGGCCTTTTCTCATTTGTATTTTGAAAATGCAGTTTGTAATTACAGGCATAGCATGGTTTTCCAAAGCTTAAGTAAGAGCTACAGTATAAAGCAGAAATACTTACAATGATATCTTCATTCATAGTTCCCTATGGAAATGATTTTTCATATTGGTAGGGAACTGAATATAAATATCCCTATGCCAAATGGTAAACTTGGCAGACCCTGCAAGTGATTGGAAACTCTTCTGACGGCTCTGTTGGGTTATTTTTTTTAGGGGGGAAGTAGGTAGGAACTTATACAAGTAATGATGATATTGGCCATGAATGTAAAAATATCATTTTTGCTTTTGAGGATTTACATTGTATTGGTTGGCGTCCTCAATGCTCTTGATATATCAGTGTTACTATTTGTTTTAAAGAAGACTTCTAAATTATTCTGCAGATTGAGTAATCATTTTATTTATTTTAAAAGATTTTATTTATTTATTTGTTTGTTCGTTTATTTAAGAGAGACAGAGATAGCAAGAGAGAGCATGAGCAGGGAGGAGAGGGAGAAGCAGGCTCCCGGCTGAGCAAGGAGCCCAATGCAAGCCTGGATACCAGGACCCTGGGATCATGACCTGGGCTGAAGGCAGAGGCTTTACCAACTGAGCTACACAGGTGCCCCTCGAGTAATCATTTTAAAAAGCAAAAATTAGATCATGTTACTTTCCTGCTTAAAATCCTACAGTGGCTTCCCATTAGAATAAAATGGAAACTCCTTGCTGTAGAGTTATGATTTGGCCTTGCACACCTATCTCACTCACCTCTTCCTGCGTCTCCTACCTCTCCCAGCCTAACCCTCACACTCTCTTGTTTGCTACCTGCCTGCCCCCAACAAGCCACATGGACTTTCTTATTTTCTTTCTTTTTCTTTCTTTCTTTCTTTCTTTCTTTCTTTCTTTCTTTCTTTCTTTCTTTCTTTCTTTCTTTCTTTCTTTCTTTCTTTCTTTCTTTTTCTTTCTTTCCTCCCTCCCACCATCCCTTTTTCCTTCCTTCTTTCCTTCCTTCCTTCCTTCCTTCCTTCCTTCCTTCCTTCCTTCCTTCCAACCCAGTTAGTTCCCATCTCTGGGTTATTTTATTTGTGGTTCCCTCTGCCTGAAATGCTCTGTGGCATGAATAGTTGCTTCTTATCTCTTAATTCTTAGCTCAAATGTCATATCCTCAGAGACATCTTCCCTAACCACTGTCTCCACCTGTCACTCTATCATATAGCCTTGTTTTATTTCCATTATCCTACTTAGCAGGGTTGAAAAACATTTTGCTCAACTTTTTGTTTCATTTCTGTCCTCCTTTACCCTTCAATTTAAATGTACACTCCATGAGGGCACAGATCCTGTCTGTCTTGCTTACTACTCTTATCTCTTGCATCTAAAACAGTGCTGGCATGTACTTTGTTACCTTTAATGGTAGTTGAATAAAAAGTAAATGGAAGTGTCTATTGTTGGTGAAATAGTGTAGTTCTGATGCCATAGTTGATGTGTTTATGGTAAATCTTTAAATCTGTTGTTTTACCTCTATGACACCTCGCTAACCAAATTGTTCCCTGCCTTAAACATACAGTTAAAAAAACCTATAGACTGAGGCAAAACTATGGAATAGTAAAAAGATCAAGGGGCCAGGGGAGGGGACAGGGGGGGGTGAGGGAGGGAGGGATGAATAGGTGGAACACAGAGGATTTTTAGGACACTGAAATTATTCTGTACGATATTGTAATAGTGGATACATGTCAAAGCCCATAGAATGTATAATGCAAAGAGTTAATCCTAATGTAAACTCTGGACTTTAGCTAAGGGCCTATATCAATATTGGTTCATCAATTGTAATAAACTACGCTAAAGAAAGATGTTAATAGTAGGAAAACTGGGGATGGGCTTAGAGGGTTTATGGGTATTCTCTGTACTCTCAGCTCAGTTTTTATGTAAACCTAAAACTTCTCATAAAAATAAAGTCTAAAACAATTCCTCACAGACTATTAATAATAAAAAAAATATTTGGATGGCTAAGGCAGAAAACAAATCCAAGTTGGTGGTGGTGGTACGGGGGCAGGTACCCCAAAATGAACAGTTTAAGTGTTCAACTCAAATCATTTAAATATTTGGATTCCTCAAAAGTGGTAATGAACTGTATAGATGCCAACTAAGAGGAAAAAATGGAACCAATAAAAAAAAAAATACAGAATACATTTAGAATAAAAAAAGACCTGCAATCATTTCCAAACAGATACAAATTTGGCTTATTTCAGCATCAAAAGAAACAAATCAGGCAACTAGTAACCTCCGTTTACTGAAAGCCAACCTGAGTGCATGAAACAATATTACTTATCAACAGGAAATGAAGTGAAAAATTTTAGAAAACATCGACCCTGAGTTCATCTGCACAGATTTTTGCTAAATTTAGCTTTTCCCTAATGACCTGAGATGGTTCTCTTCCTTACCAAACACTGGTAATATGTGGAAATAATTCCTCTTGAGGGTCTTAAAAATTCAGTCTTAAAAGTCCTTTTAATAATTCTATTATAGTGTCTGTGTTATTATCAAGAAATCAAACACCAAATATATCCATAGTAGAGTGGGCATATTTACACGGCATAATTTCAGAAGACAGCTTTCCCCTGTTCCATGTCTTATTAAAACATATGTTTTCTATCTGCTCATTGGTACTTGGAATTTCAAAATTACCATCAATTCCTTTGGGTGAAGACTTTTTAATCTCATTTAAAATGCAAAAAAAAAATCTCTGTGAATATTAACATATTGGATTATCAGTAATTTGTAGCTTTGAGTGAATTTAACAGATCCTGTCCTACCTGGGATTTTTACCTGGGAAAAGGAAGAGATTTAATGACAGAGTGTTCCCCAAGTCTGGGTTAGGTGAGGGTGAGGTTGTCCAAAGAATTACAATTTGTCCTGAGAACTACAATCTCCCTTAATACTCCCATTAGGGATGCAGCTATGTAAATGCCTGTCTGATATTCAGGGCAGCAGAAGCAAAGGTGACTTTCCTGATGTCAATTACATGTCCCAGCTGAGGTGGGATGTGACAGCTTTTGAAAAGCACTAAAGCAAACAGGGAACATTATTAATCAGTAACTTAAGCAAGTAAAATAGGGCCTAAAAGCTGAAGATGGAATTGATGCCCCTTCCCGGACTAAAGACACACAGCAGAGGGCTGTTGGCCTTAGACTCACTACACTACTGTTTCGGTGGCTCTGTAGGGTCTCTAGGATAGGTTTTCAGAAGTTGTATTAGGAATTTCATTTAGAACTGGAGTACCATTTCTAAGAGACCTGACCCTGTATTGCACTGTGATTTCTTTCCCCTCAGGTCTTTGAAAGAGCAATCTTCACTTCCCTATTCTGGCTTTT
>CM052810.1:141410970-141495295 GCA_028533885.1 Nasua narica
TCCTTTCCTTTCCTTTCCTTTCCTTTCCTTTCCTTTCCTTTCCTTTCCTTTCCTTTCCTTTCCTTTCCTTTCCTTTCCTTTCCTTTCCTTTCCTTTCCTTTCCTTTCCTTTCCTTTCCTTTCTTTCCCTCTCTCCCTCCCTCCCTCTCTCCCACCCTCTCTTCCTTCTTTTTTGTACCCATTTTCCTATATTGACTTAACCAAGGTTCTTACCAGACTCTCTTCTCCTGCTTGAGGTTTTCAATAGGCTGACTAGTCTTCAGTTAGTCTCTACCTTTCTCTCTTTCAACAACTGGAATAATCATCCTCAAATTCTATTTTTGACTTTTTACTTAGACTTGTCTTCATCCTCCCCAGTCCTGGCTGTTTTGCCAATCTCCCTTCCCATTTCCTTCTGTGTGAACCCTCTGCTTCATTCAAGCTGATGTCTTTGCCATCTCCTTTTCATTTTCCATCCTTTGTGTTTCCATTCTACATCACCTAGAATGCCTTCCTAGCCTTAATTCCCTCTCCATCAATCTAAGTCCAGACCTTTGTACTAATTTCTCACAACTCTGACGTTAAGAAAAGATTCATTTATTGAGCTTATTCATAACAGTCAATACATATCATATATAAAGAACTTTAGCAGGTTTTGTGCAATACAGAGATGAATAAACAGAGACAGGTATCAGCACAAATAGCCATATGTAAAGCATGACAGCTCTTTGACTTAAGACAAACAAATAAAATGAAAGGAGAACATGTATATTTTCTGCTTGTAAAACAACACTTTTATCTTCTAACATATAACTTTGTATATGTCATTGGGCTTTTGATTAGTCAACTTAACAAACATATTTTGGATACCTGTTACTGTACAAGTTCCTAGAGGGAAGAAATGGTCTAAATAAAAAATTCTATCCTTTAGGAACAAGAAGTCCTGATAGGAAGGCAGGACTCACACCTAAAAAGGGCAGGAGCAGGGGCACGTGGGTGGCTCAGATGGTTAAGCATCTGCCTCTGGCTCAGGTCATGATCTCTAGGTCCTGGGGATGGAGCCCCATGTTGGGATCCCAACTCAGTGGGGAGTCTGCTTCTCTCTCTGCCTCTTCTTCTCCCCCTGCTTGTGCTCTCTCTATTTCTCTTTCTCTCTTTCTCAAACGAATAAATAAAATCATAAAAAAAAAAAAAAGAACAAGGTCCTGTAGTGGAGCAGATGATGTTTTATGTCTTGAGCAGGATGGAGTCTGAGGTCGTTGAGTACTATGATGCACTTTTCACAGTGACTTGTAATAGAGCCACCCCAAATCCCACTCCGTGCTCCACAGAATTGATTTGCAAAGAATTTGTTTTTTAAATTCTGTCTCTCTCAAATGTTCTTATTTTCACTCACCTCCCCTTCTTTAAAGAGGACCCACAAAGGTTGTTCAAGACCTTCTGGGATTTTTGCCCAATGTCTATTCTAGCACACTAAGCAAGTGATTCAAGGACCTATGGTCCTTGTTACTCTTGGGCAGCTCATTTGCGCATTCTCAGGTTATGATAGATCCTTCATAAGGAGTAGCAGATGCAAGTGAGAAGTCCCTATTTACAACTAATTTTAAAAGAAAATACTGTATAACCTTTATATAACTTTTTTCTTTAGATAGCTGAATTTTACTTTTCTAATGTTCTTACCTGTCTACTTTTTCATGCATCATCAAGAAGTAATTGCTTAACATATCTGGGCTTTTTCAGTGTTTTAAATTAATGTGAAAACTTTTAGGTAATTAGTGTTTTGAATACAAAATTCAGAGGTGAAATAGTTACAGGATATTGTAACTGTAAAAATAAACACAAAGTGCTCTCTGAAGGTGACTTCTGTGCTGAATTATTTAACATTAACATAAAAGTTAAAACTTTACTATGGTAAGAACAACAGATTTTTTGGAGATAAAAGAGAAATCAAAACAATCTAGCGAGCATGGGTCAAGGGTTATTTAATCTTTTACTAAGTCAGTTGGGGTATGATTTGGAGAGTAGCTGATTATGTTAGCATGACCAGGATTCTAGTGAAAAGAGCTAATTGGTATCTTTAACTACTCTTGCAATGGAATCAGTACACAGGCAGGTTATCAGTTAATCTATCCATAATGGGTTGTACTAAATACAGTCTCTTCTGCCAGTGTTATTACAAAGATATATTGAAGCTCGGGATAGGAGAAAGCTGTGGTATGTCTCTGGTTTCCCCATGCAGTTTTGCTTATTGAAATCAATTTAAATTGAAATTACTGAGTCATAGATACTCTCCTTCCATCACTCTCTCATTGTGAAGTTGGTGTGGAACTTTATATTAGTTTGCATTTCAAAAATTGTGTTGTGTTGTATAGTAATGGAATGCAGAAAAAGAACGGCCTGCTCGCAAGTGCCAAAATAGAGCTGGTTATTATAAACAAGATATCATACGCTTAGTGCATTGAAACTTCTAATTGTGGGTGTGGCAATGTCTTCTGGTACATTTTTTGTATATTAGGGGAACTGTCAGCATCTTGAAGGTTGATAGGATTTCTACTTTGTACCAGGGTCCTAAGGACACTGGGCATCAGAGGTGCATCAACAAACTGGCTGCATCACAGGCTGTGAATTCCTCTGTGAAATATTCACTGGTCTTCAAAGTTCACTTTGCATTTCTGAATGCTCAAGTGAAAATTCTAGAGATGGTTCATGATGGTTCGTAACCCGATAATTTTATGAATGAACTTAATGTTAATCACAGTGTGATAAAAGAAATCATTTCTAATGATTATTCAAGATATAGCTGACAACTGTATCTTAGAAATAGAACAACTGGAGAAAAGAAAAGGTGAGATAATCCCTTTATGCAGAAACAGCTCACGGAAGTAGATCCTGTCAATATCATGGATGTGGAGACAAATGTCCTTTGGCCTATGCTGTGTGAGCTCTCTGGTCCTATGCCATCATAACTCAGGCTTGGAAATGTGACTCAGAGCTACTTTATTAATGTTTATCACTGACTTGTACTTACAATAGAAATTCTATATTTTAATATAATATCAGTATCACAATGCAATTCATAAAACTTAGATCTGTTCCTCAAGAGCCTGAGTTCTAGTCTAAACTATTTCACTGACCAGCTGTTTGGTTTTAGGAAAGTTCATCTGGGGCTCAGTTATTTTCTCTTATAACGTGGGCTTGTCTATGATAGGTGGTCCTTATGGTGGTTTCTATGTAAAGTTCTGTGGTTCTAGGAATTTGGATATAATCAGAAGAAGTTTGGAATTTATGGAAGATTTATGAGTCATGGTATGACAAAAGTTCATCTTTTCAGTACATTGACTCTGCAATGATCCTAGGCAATTAGTTAAATTCCCTATTGAGAAGAACTGGAAAGACAGTTTATTCACACAGGTTGGACACTTTAATCCATCTCTGAGTAAAAGCATTACTTCCCCCTTCAGTAAAATTTTTATTTTAAATAAGTGATTTCTTTTTTTTTTGTGGGGGTAGGACTTTTATTAGTATTGATGCTCTACATATCAGTTTTTTGTAATACTCTTCCATTTAAAGTGCAGGTATTCTTAAGTAGCTTGGTACTGACAGTCTTAAATACAAAATTTTTCAAGTATACTATTTACCAATAAGTGGTCTTCTGCAGTAGAAACTTGATTACATAATTGTAAGGTTAGGAAGGAAATGTTATATACTGACAACTTCACACACCCCGTTCAGGACACATCTAATGCTTAAAGTAATGCTAATCTTTATCTAAGTAAGTCCTCTATTCTTTTAGATTCAAAGCCATAATAAGGAAACAAGATCCCTTAGGAGATATTCATGTGACAGAACCTAAGAAAAGCTCTTTATATTACCATAACAAGCAAAGGCAACTGGGAGCTGAGGCTGAGACATCAGATATGTAAATCCAGGACACACCCAGATTCTATCAATCAAATCAACCTAGCCTTGGCTGGCTAAGTACACTTACTACCTAGCTGGGGAATTATATGAGGACAGGCTTCTCACCTTCTCTCCTTGGCGTTAGCACTTTATATTTCATTCATGTCAGGGTCTGTAGAGACCTAGGAAGAAGATTAAACTCAAATCAATTGTTTTTCCTGCTTTGCAACTTAGATAAGCCATGGGGAGAGGTTGAAATTGTGATTTAAATGTGGTTAGGAATTATTGCTGTATTTTGGCCATCCATCTTGTTTTCTCTACAACTACTAATAATTGAAAGTTGACTGCAGAAAGTAGAATAAAATTATTTTTTTCTAAGTACAATGGAAGCTGTTACCATAGAGAAGATGATCAAAAGCTCTCATGAGAAAAGTCCATTTCAGCAGTGAGTTTAAGTTAAAGATGAGTATTTTAGAGTAATACTTATGAATGTTATTACTAAAGGATTTCAGGTTATCCTCTAAGGAATCTCATGGGGATGCTCTTCTATGTTGAAGATTAAATCATACTTGACTATCTCTTTACAAAGTGATCTCTTAGACAAGGGGAAAAACAAACTTCTTACTATGGGGTGAACAAATATTTACTTGGGGATTTTGAAGAGAACTTGAATCATAGGGTTTGTTGAATGTTTTGGTCCTTAATTTAATTTACCTTAAATAAGTAATAAAGTTTATTTATTTATTTTAAAGATTTATTTGAAAGAGAGAGCAAGCAGTGGGGAGGGGAAGAGGGAGAGAATCTTAAGCGGACTCCTTGCTGAGCATGGAGCTCAGCTTAGGCTCCACCTTAGCCTCCACCATTACTCTGAGATCATGACCTGAGCCAAAACCAAGAGTCAGATGCTCAACTGACTGAGGCAACCAAGTGCCCCAGTAATAAGGTTTAAAAATTCATTGTATTTTCTAATACTTGAGTAATATATTTTCTATAGGTATAATCCTCTTAAAAGCTTTGTGTTTATTTGAAAGGGAACTCATGAAAGATTATAGAAAAATGGAGAAGTCTAGAAAAAAGACTAGAGATAAAAAGAGAAATAAGAGTTCCGAAAGACAGGGGTTCCTGGGTGGCGTAGTCAGTTAAGTGTCTGACTCTCAGGCTCCATGCTCAGCATGAAGTCTGCTGAAAGGCTCTCTGTCCCTCTCCCTCTGGCTCTTCCCTCCAGCTCTCTCTCAAATAAATAAATCTTAAAAAAAAAAGAGTTCCAAAAGACAATTATAAGTTTGAGAAATGAATAATAGTAAATAAAATACTATATTGTGGGTAATCTATATGTAGAAGAAATAAATATCACACGGTAAAAAGGAAAAAAGTGGTTATATAAATGAATTGATGAATATGTGACTATAAAAATAAATAAGTCCCTGATATACTGGAATTACAATTTACTGGGGGAAATGAAGGGTGGGAAATAACATAAGTAAATAATTACAATTTGAAATAGAAAATAAGAAATTTTATAAGCAGACTAAAAAATAGAATGTTTTTGGAATATGGAGGTGAAAGGGAGAGGGAAAGGGAAATCAGGACACCAGTCGAAGAGGGGGCAGTGAAATGAGCTTTGAGGCTGGTAAGATTTTGACCAGGGGAAATGGCTTTAGAAGACATACCTAATAGTAAGAAATGTGTAGAAGGAGGAACAAGTGGGGTGTGTGTTTGGAGAAGCGTGATTCGCACAGGGACCTAGGAAAATTGGGAAGCCATAGGGAGAAAGGCTGCTGAGGCAAATGGGAAGACTTGAATTCCGGGTTAGAAAAAGTTTACTTCATTCAGTAGGCAAAGGAGAAAATGACAAAGCCAGGAAGTAGCCAGTGCTATGCTTTTGGAAGAAGATTATGAAAGCGGTATTGAGAAGGAGTAAGGAGTACGGTGGGAGGAACCAGAACCTGCCAGTAGCTGAGCAGGGATTCAAAGCCACCTCTGAGTGCCTCCAAGGGAGCTTTGTGAGCATATAAAGGAAATAGGAGATAGTTCTTTCTTTTTTGGCTAGAGTTGGTGTGGGAATGTGTGAATGAGATGGAGGAGAACATATTTTTAATGGTGACATTTGAGCTGCAATTAGAATTTGAAAGATGGTCCAGAGAGTGGAAATAAAGGCTTAAATCAGGAGTGTTGTGATTAACAAAGGAAACAAAGGGATAAAAGTGGCAAATCTTGCAAGTCTTGGTGACTGACAAAATGTGGGAGCTCATCTGCTGGATGCAGTGAGGCAAAGAGAATATTGGAGATCTGAACCTAGATGTCTGGATGAGACAGAGAATGCTGGAAATTACAGGCACAGGTATCTGGTAGTCTAAGCATCTTTACCTCATTTGTTCTCTGCAGATAGCAGAGGGGTGATTAAAGAAGTAAATGAGGGGTTTGGTTATAAAAGTTAAGCATAAGCATAGAGAAGCAACACTGGATAGTGAGCACCCCAGGAATAGCAGCAGTGGAAAGCTGTCATTACTCCCAGGCCTAAAGGAGAAAGGGAGGGAGCCATTCTGGCACTCAGTCATATCTGCACCTGGCAGAGAGGGGCCACTTGACAAGAGCTGTGGTCTTATAGACCACAGGAAGCTATGGAGCCACAGTCCAGCAGGGAGGTATCACGGTCAAGGGAGTAACTACCCTAAGCCCTCTCTTCCTGCCTCCTGCCCATGACCCCTTGCTGATGGGTCCCCTTGGTCATCCCAACAGAAGTCACAGGCAAGGGAGCCTGCTTGATGTTGCCCACAGAGACCAACCTCCCCAGCATGGAGCATGGCAGAGAGTGGATCTGGACGGGTGAATAGAGAGGACCCAGCATAGGCAACTCCTCAGTATAAATTTGAGAATGTATTCATTCATATATCATTCATAAATGATATAAACTTAATAATATACCAACTTATACAGTATAAACCAAATCAGGAATAGAAATTAGCATTGGATTTTAAAAGTTTTACTTACAAATAATAGAAATAAATCTTTTTGCTCTTCCAATGTGATTGAATGTGTTGATCTGATCCCCCTGTCATTATTCTCACTTGTCTGTGTTGCTGAGGAAGAAATCATGTTGTGAGCAGAATGAGTGCTCTGCCATCCTCACGTTTTTGCTTGTGCTTGGGTAATCTTCATTTTCTTCTCAGGAATCCTTACTGGGAAGGTTTAGTTTATTTAGGACAAGATAATACAAATGCTATTACTCTACTACTTTACAGGCATATGTAAGTTGTAATATTCTGGAAGAAACTAATATTCTGGAAGAAATATTCTGGAAGAAACAGTGCTGCTGTTAGCCCTTCTTCCATGTGGAATTCCCTTCTTCCTCATCTTACTTCACTTACCACATTCGAGACATATGATCTTGACAAGGGGTGGGCAGGATCAATCCGTAAAGCTCAATTTCCATTCTTGTTTTACAGATAAAATAAACCTGAATAAAAGTCCTTATTGTTTCTTCTCACACCTCAAAGTATTATCTTGTGCTCCCTTCCCCAGAGTGCACATACCTTCCTACTTTGGAAACTGCTATTGTAGACCATTGAAAGTATGAAACTGGAATTTAGGAGAGAAGCCAGTGTTGGAGACATTGGCTTTGAAATGATCTGCATGAGTGTAATATTTCATAGCTCTAGGAATGGATGAAATTACTATGAAGAGAGAATAGTGAAAGGAAAGAATGGAGAGCTGAAGCCAGGCAGCTCAAAGAAATTCCTGCATGTATAGATATAAAAAAGGAGAAAGAGGTAGTATGGGAGTCAGAGAAAGAGTAAAGCTGAAAAAAGAAATGTGGCCAAGAAATCAAGAAAGAGAATATCAGCTGCTGAGTTGGGAGTGAATGAGGACAGAGCATAGACCATGGTGTAGTTGATGATGCCAAGGTTAAACTTGAAGGTCTTTATGGAGTCTTGCTTGAGTCAAAGCAATGAGTATGGACTAGTTTTTTAAAGGAGGATTATTTGTTACTGTTTTTCTTTGCTTACTTTAAAGTAGGAAGTATATGGAGAAAGGAAAAAGTCAGGATAGGTAGAAATTTTGGATAAAAAAAGAAGGGTTCATTAGGAATGGATTCCTGAGGGAAGTAGTGGAGGTGGGATTGAATGTCTAGGTAAAAAGGTAGCCATAGCAAAGATGACACTTAGGTTATTACAAAGAGGGTATGGTGTTTTTGGATGAAGGAAGTTTATTCCTTTTATGCTCAACACTGTAGAGATATTTAGTAAAATACTGCAAAGAAAATGACCACAAATCAATAGATAAAGAAGTTTTTTTTTCTTTAAATCAAAGAATATGTTCTCTACTGAGAGCAAAACCAAAAGAAATGAGTGTTAAGATGTCAGTCAAGATATCATCAAAGGAAATTATCAATCCTATCACTTTTTTGAGTTTTTCTTAAAAATGATAAATTTGAATCTGATTGAAATGGGTTGATTTTAGGCATGCCCTCATTTTTTCCTGACAGACTGGGCCAGGTGACTTTGAAAATGCCATATTTCAGGCTCAAAAGATAGCATGTATGTGAAGGCATGCATTCTCTTAAGGAATATGGCCAGGCCAGACAAAATCAGAGGGGTGCTATTTTTTCATGAAAGTAAGTGGATGCCAGGTAACTGGGATTTTAATTCCAGCACCACCATTAATTAGTTCTATTTTTTAGACAAGAATCTTAATTCCTATAAGTCTTCACTTCACTTCACGTCTTCTCTTTCTTCCTTCCTCCCTCCCTCCCTCTTCCTTCCTTCCTTTCTTCCTTCCTTCCAAAATTAAGGGGGTGGTCATGATACCTAAGATTCTTTTGGTTTTAAAATTAAATGATTACAAAAATGTATATTATATTACCTATTTTGCCTATGGTAAAGTCTCGAAATGTGTCCAGTATTTATGAAGGTCTCCCTTGCTTGAGTTTCATGAAAACATTTTGTCTACTACTTAACTATTGCAACATATGATAACTTTTGAAAGTATAATAAAACTCAGTTGATGTTGCATGCATGGATGCTAAGCTTAGAAAAGGCTAAATAGGAGGGCCCTCATATTAAATCTTTCTCTGCTTGTAAGTTTTATTCACTTGGAAGCTGCAGTAAGTCAGGCTACTGTTAGGCATTTAGTAAATTGTTATTCACTAACTTTCCACTTCCTCTTGGGAGTTGAAAGCGTTAATCAAGTTAAAATGTGTGACTCAGTCGAGACTTTCTTGGGTATCTACTTTTATGGTTTTGATGGTCAATTTAACCCTCCAAATAACTTACTTTAAATTGCCACTTTAGGCAGAAAATATGAGTAATTCAATTTTGTTTGGTTGAATTAATTATCATATTTCATTCTTCCATTTGAGTAGACTTCCCTGCTAGACTCTGAGCTCCATGGAGATAGAAATATGTCTGATTTTGCTCCTTAATGCATCACACCCTTTGTACTCACCACAGTGCTTACACATAGTGTCTGCTCAGTATATAATTATTAAATGAATGAATTGTATGATTTTACTCCTATAGAGTTGTGAGGCATTAAAAATGTGTGATTCAATATTCTTTCCTATTTAAAAATTTGTAGTCATAAACCACTTTATATTTGTCAGTGATTGTACAAGACAACAATCTGTTCAACAGCATTTAACTATGAAAAATGTCTTATCCAACACCTTTATGTCCACTTTGGATTCTGCCTTGAATTCCCTTCAGAATATTCAGACAGACAGAACATAGAATAGCCAGGTGAAATGGGACAACACTAACTGAGAGTAGAAGAGTTTCTGGATATCAAGAAGTGTTAGTTTGTCTAATGGTTGCCTTTCTTCAGTCGCTTCTTCAGAAGGGCTCCAATCCCTTGTCATCCTGATCACAACTTCTTTACCGATAATCTTCCCTCCTCTTCAGATTTTTCTTTTCTCCATCTCTCCAACAGTTGTCTTATTTCCCCTACTTCATTTAGTATGTTAATTATTTCTTGGACATTTTTGTTTTCTACCCAAATATAAAGGGCAGGAACCACCATCTCAGTGTTATTGCCCACAACCTCTGTTGAATTGGTGGTTCTGAAATCTGACCCGTTTCTCATTCTTGCCAGTGGAGCTGGAGCATTTTAGAGGGAGGACCAGACCTCTACTATCTTTGGGACACCCAGATCCAAGCTGCTAACTTCATTGATGTGTTCAGTTGTCCTTTAGAGTACCACTAGGTGATTCTCTATTCTGATTCTTGTTGCTATCGTTTCAGTACCACTTGCCTTGATGTTGCGGTCACTTGGTGGAAAAGAGGTGTTCATGAATGTGGTCTGGGACTTAAAGAATGTGTATGAATTTATTTAACAGCTGTTTATTTGTCACCCATGGTGTGCCAAGAATGTTACATGACTGAAGTAATTATGAAGTAGGTGACTCTAGCAGTAGTCTAGCTAGAGCGGATGGGGGTTGTAGCAGACATTATCCTTCCATATTCTGTCTCTTGTGGTCAAGGCCATGATTCCCCATTACTGCAAGTTTCTCTGTATGTTGTCCTTCCAGTGGGCTGGTTTAAGGACTTCTAACTACCACCTTTTTATGTTTATTTTGTGACAGATGATTCAAGACAGCCGGTTTCTCATAGAAATGGCAGATACAGTCCAGGAAAAGATTGTGCAGTGTCAGAAAGCAGGTAATCCCCCTACTTCTGCCCCATTTTGTTTAGAAACTTAATGCTAATTCATAGTAGTTTTTAAAGTTTCTGTTTTTACCCTTAAAATTCAAATATTTTGTGCATAGTTTAACTATACTTTTGAGTTAAACTTAAATCTTTGTATAGTACAGAGAAAATTGAGGTGACAGTAGGTTGGTGTATGTACATAGAGGGGTAGTGTCTAAAGATGTCCAGAGAGGTAATAGGTTCTGAAACTACTTTTGTGGTTTGAAAGTCTGTCAAAACCCTTTACTATACATTGCCCCTTAAGAACCACCTCATTTTTATAATTTGAGCCATAATCCTATTAATTGCCTAAGTTTTTGCCTCATTTATTAGTTATTATTTTAGTCTTATTCTTTCTTTAAGGATGAGATGGGTCACATATCTGTGAGGGTACCCCTCTGTTTATCTATATTAACTTTCATCCACACGCTATACTTTTATCTTTCTTAGATTTATGTTTTCCTTGATTCTCATGCACAATGGTTATGATAAGGAAGATGACAATAATGATAATTGCTTGATATATTTGCATATGATATACTGTGTACACACACACTGTTACTTAGTCCTTATAACAACCCTGCAAGGTAATCACCATTGTATCCAGTTTATAGTTGAGGCATCTGAGATTCTCAGAGGTTGAGTGAATCACCCAAGATTCCATATTAGCACAGGGTAATGCTGATCTTTGAACCCAGATTAGACTTTAAACATGGTGCTCTTCTCTGACTGGTCTACAGGCTTAAATGTTTCTGTTGACAGAAAGCACAAAAATAATACCAGTACTTCTATAATGCTCTTATATACCAGATACTACTTTGAGAGCTTTATATGTATGACTCATTTAATCTTCAGCCACAATCCCTTGAGGTAAGCTTTCTTGTTATCACCATTTCACTAGGAGGAAGCTGGGTTGCAGAGGGTTTCAAGGTCTTGCTCATGCTTATGTAGTTAGTAAGTGGTAGAACCAGAGTGTAAGCCCAACCCCACAATCATGCTCTTACCATATGCTATATTTGTGATGTTAACACCAGAAAGGTTAATGGGTTTTTAGCTACATTAGTAAAAGTAGAGTAACTAGAACAAGGAAGGTGGTGGTAAATCCCTACCGTGTGTGGGCTGCTTCAAGCCCACTTTGAGTATGATATTCCTGGATGCAGGTCCCTACAAGCTCAACTCCAGGAAGCTGTGCAATGCAGAGGCTCCGCCTAAATGTCATCTTTAAAGAAGAGACATTGTTAGTAAAGCTGAAACATGCTAGAATGTTTAATGTGGAAGAGAAAAGACTCTAGCAGACTTTATCAATTATCTTTCTTCAAATATTTAAAGGGCTGCACAGTGGAAAAGAGATTAGACTTAACTGGTCTGGTATAGCTAGCACCAAGGGGTAAAGGTTTCAGAGAGAGAGATTTTGGCCTGATATCAGTCATAGCTTTCCAAAGATGGTGTAAGCTGTCCAGAAGAAATTATGTTTCTCAACTCTGAGGATGGTGATATTTTTTTATAGTAGTCAAACTTGAGAAATGGTTGAGTTAAAAATAACTTTAAGGCCATTCCCAAATCTGCAATATTTAGTTATTTCCAGGAACGCTATTTATAAAACATCTTTTTATTTTTACTCAACATTTATTGATTAACATTGTTATCCATATGGACACCAGTGTCTACTGTCAAACCATCTGGGTGGCTTATAAGGAGAAATAAAATGAGTGCATCTACCACATATGGCTAGCCGTCACACATTGTCACACATTACACCATTTCGCATAAAAACCAGGTAGAAGACAAATAAGACACATGTAACCTACTGGAAGAATTTGGTTCTTAACCTCCTTTTTATGTCTTTATTTGGTGGTTCCTGGCTGTTTAAAATGTAATTTGGCTTAATGCATTGGTTATTGATAGTTTGCCTCTAAGGATAGCCACTGGTGGGGATGAACAGAATGGGAAGGAACATTTAATTCAGGGTTTTGAAATTATAAGAGGAAAGGAATGAGAAATTTTTCATTATAAAATGCCCATTTTTCTGAAATTTGTAGAAAGAATTCTTATATGTTCTTTTTTTCAAAGGGATGGAATTCCACGAGGAACTTCATAATCTAGGGGCAAAAGAAGGCTTGAAAGGAAGAAAACTCAACAAGGCAACTGAGAGCTTTGCTTGGAACATCACAGTATTGAAGGTAAATGAAATTCTCAGGTGCCATCTTTGCCTTAATTTTTTTCCTGCTCATCTCTCCAATGTGTAGAAATGCAGTGATTGGAATGCAGTGATTGGATTACAGTGATTAAATGCAGTGATTGAAATCACTGATTAAATGCAGTGATTAAATGCAGTGATTGGAATTTTTAAGTAATGTGTGGCCTAATCACCAGGTTCATGCTCTAAGTGATGGGGAGATTGACATACTTTGCCATAATAGGGCAAATGAGGTTTGTGGTGGAAACAGAGGACAGCGTGACCTAATTCCTCCAGCCGGTGTTTTTACTCACATGAATACTTCTTCTCAAGTCAGTATAGCGGTTCTTGTTTGTGGAAAGAAAAACACCAAATGTTGTTGGACAAGGATCCAGCACGAGTGATTTAGAGGAGCTTTAAACTACAGAATATCTGGAGCCATTTAAGATTATTTTATTTTAAGAACAGTCTCTATAAATACATTTATTTATTTATTTATTTATTTATTTATTTATTTATAGCATTTGGGTGATCTTTTTTTTATTTTATTAACATATAATGTATTATTTGCGCCAGGGTACATGTCTGTGAATCATCAGGCTTACACATTTCACAGCACTTACCATAGCACATACCCTCCCCAATGTCCATAACCAAGCCACCCTATCCCTACCCCCAACCTCCCAGCCACTGTCAGTTTGTTTCATGAGTTTAGGAGTCTCTTATGATTTGTCTCCTTCCCCATCCCATCTTGTTTCATTTCCCTCCCCTGCCCCCCCCACAACCCCCCACCCTGCCTCTCAAATTCTTCATATCGGAGAGATCATATGATAATTATATTTCTCTGACTGACTTATTTTGCTTAGCATAATACCCTCTAGTTCCATCCACGTCGTTGCAAATGATTTTGTTTCTCTTGATGGCTGCATAGTATTCTATTATATATATATACCACATCTTCTTTATCCATTTATCTATTGATGGACATATAGGTTCTTTCCATAGTTTGGCTATTGTGGAAATTGCTGCTATAAACATTCAGGTGCATGTGCTCCTTCTGATCACTACATTTGTATCTTGAGGGTAAATACCCAGTAGTGCGATTGCTGGGTCATAGGGTAGCTCTAGTTTCAACATTTTAAGGAACCTCCATACTGTTTTCCAGAGTGGTTGTACCAGCTTGCATTCCCACCAACAGTGTAGGAGGGTTCCCCTTTCTCCGCATCCTCCCCAACATCTGTCGTTTCTGGACTTGCTAATTTTAGCCATTCTGACTGGTGTGAGGTGGTATCTCACTGTGGTTTTGATTTGTATTTCTCTGATGCCAAGTGATGTTAAGCACCTTTTCATGTATCTGTTGGCCATAACTTTAGAAGTCAGTTTCTTGAGATTATGATTTGCTCTCCTGAAAATTGATTTTAGGATTTTGAAATAAAGATGCCACTTTTCATATTTTCTTTTTTTTTTTTAAAGATTTTATTTATTTATTTGAGAGAGAGAGAGAGAGAGAGAGGAAAGAAGATCAGAGGGAGAAGCAGACTCTCCGTGGAGCTGGGAGCCTGATGTGGGACTCAGTCCCAGGACTCCGGGATCATGACCTGAGCTGAAGGCAATCACTTAACCAACTGAGCCACTCAGGGGCTCGCTTTTCATATTTTCTCATATGAAAGCAAAGATGATTTAGGCAGTTGGAATAATTTATTCCTGACAGTGTGATGGGAAGAAAATAGCTACCAACAAAATTACTCATGGCTGAAGTTTAAAGAACACCTACTATGTCCTACATACTGTTTTACAAGCTTTATATAAATTAACATTTTAATGTATACAACAACTCAATACTATTACTATTTCTTAAAGATTTAATTTGTTAGAGAGAGAGAGAGAGAGCAAACACACATGATTTGGAGGGGAGGGGCAAAGGGAGAGGGAGAAGCAGACTCCCTGCTGAGCAGGGACACCCCTACCCCAATACCAGCTCAATCCCAGGACCCTGGGATCATGACCTGAGCCTAAGGCAGGTGCTTAACCAACTGAGCCACCCAGGTGCCCCCCCCAATACTATTATTAGTCTCATTTTACAGGTGAGAAAATAGAGGCATTAAAAATTTAGGTACATTACCCAAGACCACTGTGCTAGTAAATGATGGAAGTGGAGTGTGAACCCAGGCAGTCTGGTGCCAAAGAGATATGTTGAACTTCCTCTGCTGAGAAATATGTTTATATGAAAGCGCCAGGTAAACTGAAAGATATATTACAAATGTTTATTAAAAATTCAGTTCACGAATATTTGTTAACCTCCCGTTATGTACTGAGCTCTGTGCTAGGTATTGAGGATCCATGGAGAACAGAAGAAGTACCATCTCTGACCTCATGAGTTAAAGTCTGAGGCTAGAGATTGGGGTGGTGGAAAATAAGCATCATTTGTTTAATGAGCAGGGAGGAGCATTAATATAAGGAGGAGCTTATTTTCTAATATTAGAGTACAACATGGCAGCGTGTTGTACACACGCTGTAAAAGTACAAACACTTTCTGGTCAGCAGATATTTACGTGGGCTTGTTAATGTGCCAATCACTGAGAAAGGTGCTACAGATACAAATATCAAAAGAGCCTCGAGGACTAGTCTACAAAGGGACACAGACATATAACTCAAAAGAGCCGTCAGTTACTCAGCACTTAATATGTGGCAAGCACTCATGGCTAAGTAGTTTATATACATTTCCCCTTTCCTCTTTGCAAGGATGGGCTGACCTTGCAGCGACTCATGCTGACCCAGGTATGACTCTCCTCATCTCACGGATAAGGAAATTGAGGCTTAGTGAGGTTTAAATTTCTTGCCTTGAGCCAATAAGTGGCAAAGGTGAGATTTCAACTCATGCCCATGGTTCTACACTACACTGTCCTCCTGCCTCCTATAAAACTCAACCCACGTGACTTAGTCTAGTCAACCTAGTTCAGGGATGCGGCCGTCTCCGCATGCAGATTGCCTTATAGCTGTGGAGATTTAGCCAAGTTATAGGATCCCTCTGAGGGTTGACAATAATATTAGGGTGACAATAATATTAACACTCAGGGTTTGGTGAGAGTTAAATGAGGTAATGCATACAAAATATCTAAGTCATAGCTCATAAAACTAGACACTCTCTATGCACACCTATATATGCTATTACTTTTGCCAGGTGAGGATGACCATTGGAGGAACAGGTTTGTTGTTGTTGTCTCTTATTTTATTTAATAAATTTTTAAGTCAACTGATTTTTAAATTGAGATATAATTTCTTGTTTCCTTATTAACCTGTGACTTAAGGTCATTCCCTATTTTCTGAGGTTGGTTTCTGTGTTGTTTGGTTTAGTGACAGAGGAGGGTTGCTAGATGAGGCTGAGCAAACGCTGTACATATCATTCTAAGACAGACCTTTTGAAACATGACCAATATTCTAGTATTATAGTTTATGTACTAACTGCTGGTATTTAAGCTTGAGTGCTAGGAACTTAAGAAGAGTGAATTTTCCCAAACTTTTGATATTTCCTTTCCCTTATTGCATTTTGTGGGCTTTTTAATCAAGTGCTCTCTCCACAAGTGTTGAACAAATGACCTTGGAATTGGACTTTTTTTTTTTTTTTGAGAGAGAGAGAGAGAGAGAGAGAGAGAGAGCAAGAGGACAGGGGCAGAGTGGGAGGGAGAGAGAATCCCAAGCAGGATCCATGCCCAGTGCGGAGCCTGACATGGGCCTTAATCTCATGACGCTGAGATCATGACCTGAGCCAAAATCAAAAGTCAGAGGCTTAAGCAACTGAACCGCTCAGGTGCCCCTGAAATTTTAATTTTTAGCTGAGGGACAGAGACTGGGCTCTTTTGGAAATTTTAGTCTAATGAGAAGAACCTTCTGAGACTCTCCCTTTATTTCTTATGTCTTGAATGTCAAGCTTTTGGTTCCTGCTTTGTTCTCTAGTCTTCCTATTGATTTTCCAAGCTCCTAACATCTTCTGATAAAAGCCCTTTTTCTTAAGTTTTCTATATTCAGTTTATGTTGCTTACAACTGGTTTAATTGCTTGCAGAGACCAAACATGTAAGACGTACTCACTGAATTACTAGGATATGGCAGGGATCACTATAAAATTGTGCATTGCCAACTGAAAGGGTTTCTTTATATACAATTTATATAAGTACTCTCCACTATTTAGGGGAAGGGAGTGAGGAATTGTTAATATTGTTTGAATATGTGGGTTCATGTAGCTAAACATATTTAATTCCAATGTACTTTCCAACAAGTAAGGGAGAAGCTAGAAAATATGACAGCTATGCCCCTAGGGAAATGGTGGGTTGGAGCAAGGAGTGGTAGAAGGGGGCCGTGACTTTCAAGTAAACTGAGCTGAGACAAAAGAATAAATTCTTTAGTTTATGTTTCCTACAACTCAGTATTGCATTGATCTGATATTAATACATAACAGGGAGGCTAGAGAAAAACTTGCAGAGACAAAGATGAATTGCTCTGTAAGATAATGGATATGAATTGTAGTGTCCAGATTTTCCAAGCCAGAGATGAGGACTTAGGATCCAGCAGGAAGGCTGAAATCAAGAAGGTCCTTGAAGCTCCCATCCATGTTTTTTTTTCCCCTTCCATTCATATTTTAGCACCATGCATGGGTTCAGAGTAGGGACTTGCTTAGCAAATCTTTTGCATTTCCCCACACTTTAACCATATGCCAATAGCCAACTATAACATTTTCCTCCTATCTTTTTCTTTCTGTTTCATTGCTGAGCACAAACTCAAACTCCTTAAATAGCCATTGTGTTTATTTGGAGTGGTATGATGAAACATGTCTCAATGACTCAGTCTTCAGTATATTTTCCAGATAATCATTGGACCAAGATAGCTCCATTTCATCCTACCCTCACACGTTAAGAGTTCCTCCCATCTGTCTTTTCTCCATGCTGTCCTTCAGAAAAGAATTTTATTTGGTTATTAACATAATGTTAAAATTTTACAATGGGAATTTTCCCTGTTTTTTAAGTCTTCCAGAAAGAGATGCTACAACTTCACTTGCTTAGTTAACCTATTGTAGTAAGTTGCTATTAATTTTGGAAGTGTTTCACTCATGAAAGTTCTGAAGATCTTTTGAAGAGAGATATGAATTTATACTATCTCACTGATAAAACCCAATGTGTTATAAAGTGGAATTCACTTAAAGTCTTGGACTCCATCCAGAGTGACTTGACTCCTCAAGTATAAAAAGAACTTCATTGTAAGGCGGTTTCACCTACAAAACTGAAATTAGAAAGGGGTGCCTGGGTGGCTCAGTCATTAAGTGTCTGCCTTCAGCTCAGGTCATGATCCCAGGGTCCTGGGATTGAGCCCCACATCGGGCTCCCTGCTCAGCTGGAAGCCTGCTTCTCTCTCTCCCACTCACCCTGCTTGTGTTCCCTCTCTTGCTGTTTCTCTGTATCAAATAAATAAATAAAATCTTAAAAAAAAAAAAAAGAACCCATGAGTAGCATTTTTAATGTGCTTTCCCAATATATATTTTTCTAACTTGGCCTGTTGGATATTTTAAGGAACTAAATTCTATTATCTTTATATTTTAAAAAATTTGATGGAAAAATCAATTTTAGCAGGCTAGAGATGTGTCAAGTAGAGATAAATAAAAATAATATTGAAAAAATATAACTAGTAAACATTTTATTGTAAAGGAAAAGTTATGAAGGTAGGTGGTCACTAGAGCTTAGAAAGGAATAAAAAATTCCTAACCTCTTATTTGTTTCATAAATTTCATTGATTATTAGTTGAGTGACATGTATTAAATAAATTATGAATGAATCATTACTTCATCAATGAGTACTTCTATTAATTGATATGTACTTATGTTTTCCCTAGATAGATTTCCAGCTTGTAATTTAATGCATTCCAGTGTGTGCCGTTAAAAAAAAAACGCGAGTTTCTTTTATAGATTTATGTTCATTAAATATGACAAATCTTTTTCTGCCTAACTTTTGGCTTTTTATTACTGTTTAAACCTTTGCTTCTTCTGCTTTTATCTTGGCAACATTTTCATTTTCCTTGGTAAGAACAGAGGCTGAAGCTTTTCACTTTTCAGGTACTTGTGTTGCTAACGCAGGCAGATTCTCTTATTTGGTCTCCACATTTCAGGCTCTCACATCTGTGGGGAATCTTGCAGCATAAGGGAAATTAAATGGATGTCAGTGTGGTAATATGCTTTCTAACAGAGCCTGCAGACCCACTTGAAGGCTTTGCTCATTGTTGAGAGATAGGAGAAGGGAAACAAGATGATGTGCTATTAAGAAAAGAGGTATGAAGAGAGGCATCCATCTCTGAAAGACTAATGACAAGCAAAAATGGGGTCACCCTCAACTGAATGACCATACACATTTTAAATCATTCTTTGTGATTCTGTGTGTGTGTATCAAGTCAAGATCTGGCAGCCATAGTGACTGTGCCCTTGGAGGCTGCTCTGAGGTTATATAAAGAAAGAGTATGTCCAGTGTCCTCTATGTTATCTTTTTTGTTTGTTTTTTACAGTTTTTCAAAATAGTTTTATTTATTTTTTTAACATCTTAATTTTATTTTATTTTTTCAGTGTTGCAGGATTCATTGTTTATGTACCACACCCAGTGCTCCATGCAATATGTGCTCTCCTTAATACCTACCGCCAGACTTGGCCAACCCCCCTTCCCCAATAAAATCCTCAATTTGTTTCTCAGAGTCCACAATCTCTCATGCTTTGTCTCCCCCTCTGATTTAACCCAATTCACTCTTCCTTTCCTTCTCCTGATGTCCTCTATGTTATTCCTTATGCTCAACAAGTGAAACTATATGATAATTGACTTTCTCTGCTTGACTTATTTCACTCAGCAGAATCTCCTCTAGTTCCATCCATGTTGATACAAAAGTTGGGTATTCATCCTTTCTGATGGCTGTGTAATATTCTATTGTATATATGAACTATATCTTCTTTATCCATTCATCTGTTGAAAGGGATCTTTGCTCTTTCCACAGTTTGGCAATTGTGGCCATTGCTGCTATGAACATTGGGGTACATGTGGCCCTTCTTTGTACTACATCTACTTCTTTGGGGTAAACACCAAGTAGTGCAATTTCAGGGTCATAGGGTAGCTCTATTTTTAATTTTTTGAGGAATCTTCACACTGTTTTCCTATGTTATCTACTGAAAACTTCTCCAATGTTGTTTCTGGAAGCTATTGGCTGTTGGTTGCAGTAGAAGCTGAAGAGAGGTTAGCTTTCCTCCTGAGGTAACTCTTTCAGAAAAAAAACAATTTATGAAGTCTAAAGAAACACACCCCCAAAGATAACAATGTATTAATAATAAAGTATTCTTCATATTGATATTAGTATGAATTGTTAAGAAATGTAAGGCAAAGTAGTTAAGAGTATAGACTCTGAAGCCATATACTTTCTAGCTGTTGTGGCCTTGGAAAAATCTCCTTTGCCTCTGTGATTCTGAGTCAATTGAGTTAGATTTTGCTGTGGAAACAGAAATCTGAAAACATCAGGAGCTTAAAATAATAGCTTATTTCTTTTTTTTCTTTTCTTTCTTTTTTTTGTTTTTTAAAGATTTTATTTATTTATTTGACACAGAGAGAACGATGGAGAGAGACAGAGAGCAAGCACAAGCAGAGGGGACGGCAGGCAAGGGAGAACCAGGCTTCCCACAGAGAAGGGAGCCCAATGTGGGGCTCAATCTCAGGATCCTGGGATCATGACCTGAGCTGAAGGCAGATGCTTAACTGACCGAGCCACCCAGGTGCCCCAACAATAGTTATTTCTTGCTTGCACTGTATGTCCATCACAAGACATACAAGATAGCAAGTATCATTTAGGAACTCAGGCTAATAGGAGCTCTATCTAATGCTTCTACAATCCTAGAGGTAGGGAAGCACAGATTGGTTTTAAACACTTCTGGCGAGTAGTGTCATATGTTCCTTCTATTTACATTCGACTGGCAAAAGCAAGTCAGAGGGTCAAATCTGACTTCAGTGGAATGGGGCAATATATGCTTCCTCAAGGAGAGGGAACAGACTTTGGTGACTACAATGAGGTTCTTCAACTACACCCACCTCATAGGGTTATGTGAGGACTAAATAAGTTAATATATATGAAGTGGTCTCCAGCATATAAAAAGTGGTATATAATTGTTATTTTTATTATTAATAGTTAGCATTCACAGCTTATAATAAGCTCTTAAGTGATTTTCACACAACATCTTATGTAATTTTAAGGATAACCCTGTAAAGTTGCTGTTACTGCACCCATTTTATAGATTAAAAAAACTGAGGCTGGAGACATTAACATTTCCATTGACATACGGGTATTGAGTGGTGGAGCAAGGGTCTAAATCCAGAACCCAAGCTGTCAGCCCACTACCCTCTACTGTCAGAATATTGATAGCACCATAATAATGATATATTAACTGAGTGCTTTCTATGTGTCTAGTATTGTACTAAGTGCTTTTTTTTTTTAAAGATTTTATTTTATTTATTTGACAGAGACAGTGAGAGAGGGAACACAAGCAGGGGGAGAGGGAGAGGGAGAAGCAGGCTTCCAGCGGAGCAGGGAGCCAGATGCGGGGCTCGATCCTACGACCTGGAGATCGTGACCTGAGCCGAAGGCAAATGCTTAATGACTGAGCCACCCAGGCGCCCCCTAAGTACTTAATATTACTAAATATAAAGGTATTTTAGTATTTATAGTATTTATTATATTTAGCATTACTAAATATAATACTTACTCTTATAGGAGTAAGTGTCCTGTCCAGATAACAAGAGAATTCCAATCACCTTGGTAGTGTATCCCTACAAAGAGTGTAGCTTCTGACTACTTATTCTCCCTGTTCTGACGCTACATTTACCAAGCAACTCTGTTCTCAACTTGGCTTCCCAAGAATCCTTTTCTGATGGAGATGGAATGGAATGGATATGAATGGTCTAACTAGTCCTATCTACCTGGAAGTTACATTTCTCTTTGTAAATGAGTCGGTTAACTTCCTTTTACACCAGTGTATCTCCTATGAACTTGGACAGCATGAATCAGCTCCCCAGGGCCTGATCACTCTGGAGCGATTGGATGTAATTGAGCCCTTGGACAGATACCACTGAGATTAGGAAAGCAAAACAAAATAACAAAAATACCAATGCCGAGGGCCGACCGACCCTGGACCCACCCGGAAAACCCAGCCAACCTCCTCCTTTTTCTCTTGGACAGCAACACTGTTCACTGGCTTTCAGTCTAGACATTGCCAGCCTCCACAGCTTGATGAGGTAGAGGAAGCTTTCAGAACTGTGCCTCCAGCAAGAGCTTTGCAAAGGCCATACTCCTTTTCCTATTCCTTCCTCAGCCCACTCCTCTACAGCCCCAACTCTGCCTCTCAGGTGCTTAGTCTATCCTTTATCACCTAAGCTTTTAGAGCAGAAGTCCTGGAATCTTCCTTTGACTAACAAACCTGAGATGATTATAGAAATGAAAGGTGAAGTCCCTATGGGCAAATTCCTTAAGCTTTCACTGAGAAGAAAGGAGACTGACAGGTAAAATTGAAGAGCTTTTAAGTCACCAATCCTGAGACGTGAACTTTCAAAGAGTTTTAAACAAAGCTTTTAATTCTGAATAAAGAGACTAGACTAGACACACGCACACACACACGCGCACACACACACACACACACACACACACACACACAGCTTTTAATTCTGGTAAGTCTAAAGAAAATACTTTCTAGTATTACATGCAAAGTAACAAAATTTTAGACTGAGTGCCTATCTATTTTATCTTAGAATTAATTATCTAAGAGTTTAGACCTATAGGAAGTTAAACATGGATTTAAAAATCTGCAACTAATATCATTTTTAAAAATTAGATTATCTGGGGATGCTTGGGTGGCTCAGTCGGTTAAGCATCTGGCTTCAGCTCAGGTCATGATCCCAAGATCTTGAGATCAAGCTCTATCAGGCTCCCTGTTCTGGGGAGTCTGCTTCTCCCTCTCCCTCTGCCCCCCTTCTCTACTTGTGTTCTCTGCCTCTCTCTCTCTCTGTGTCAAATATATAAATAAATAATTCTTTAAAAATTAGATTATCTTTACCAAAGGATGAGATCAGATTTTATGATAGCCAGAGTCCTTCTAGGTCTTCACATTTTTATGATTAAAAGTTATTTGCAATCTTTCTCTGTGCTTAATTACATTATATTGCTTAAACACACTATCTTTTTGTCACTAAAACTATCAATAGTGTAAATCTCGCTACTTATATACCTTCTTTTTTATGTCTTTATCCTCCTCCTTTGTTTTGCTTTGTTTTTAACTTATGGCACCACAAAGCCCTAATTACATTCAGTTTCTAGTTTCCACAGACTCTCACTGCAATCTTACCCACTGCTCTATTTTCCCTTCCTGATTGTTCTTTCCAGTAAGATGATCTGTACTTGCCATCTTCCGGGAACTTTTGATTCCCTAAGTTTTTTATTATTATTTTTTTATTGTGCTAAAATACATAGAACATAAATATTACCATCTTAATTATTTTTAAGCATACAGTCCAGTGGTATTAAATACTATATTCATAGTGTTGTGTAGCCATCACCACCATCCATGCCCATAACTTTTCTCATCTTGTAAAACTGAAATTTGGGATCTATTAAAAAAAAACAAACTCAACCCCTGAAAAACACCATTCTATTTTCTGTTTCTATGATTTTTGACGACTCTAAGTACCTCATAAAAGTGGAATCATGCAGTGTTTGTCTTTTTTTGTGATTGGCTTATTGCACTTAGGATAATGTCCTCAAAGCTCAGCCACATTGTAAATATATGTCAGAAATCCCTTCTCTTATATAACTGAATAATATTCTATTGTATGTAAATATATTTTTGTGTGTTTTACACTTACTTATATATTTATTTTTATTTCTTTTATCTTTTATTTTAATTCCAGCATAGTTAACATAGTGTTTTATTAGTTTCAAATGTATAGTAGAGTGATTAAAAATTCTACACTCAGTGCTCATCGAGATAAGTCTACTCTTTAATCCCCCTTACCTATTTTACTCATCCTCTCACCCGCCTCCCCTCTGATAACCATCAGTTTGCTCTCTAAAGTTAGAAATCTGTTTTTTGATTTGTCTCTTTTTTGTCTGTTTGTTTTGTTTCTTAAATTCCACATGAGTAAAATCATATGGCATTTGTCTTTGACTGACTTATTTTGCTTAGCCTTATACTCTCTAGATCCATCAATGTTGTTGCAAATGGCAATATTCTTTTCTTATTTATGGCTGAGTAATATTCCAGTGTGTGTGTGTGTGAGAGAGAGAGAGATATCTTCTTTATCCATTTATCTATTAATGGACACTCGGGCTACTTCCATAATTGGCTATTATAAGTAATGCTGCAGTAAACATAGGGGTCCATATATCTTTTCAAATTAGTATTTTTATTTTTGGGGGGTAAATGCCCAGGAGTGAAATTACTGGATCACAGGGTACTTCTATTTTTAGTTTTTGAGGAAACTCCATACTATTTTCCACAGTGGCTGCACCTGTTTGCATAACCACCAGCACCGCATGAGGGTTTCTTTTTCTCTACATCCTGTCAATACTTGTTATTTCCTGTATTTTTGACTTTAGCCATTCTGACAGGTGTGAGGTGACATCTCAATGTGGTTTTGATTTGTATTTCCCTGATGATGAGTGATGTTGTCTATCTTTTCATGTGTTTGTTGGCCATTTGTGTCTTCTTTGGAGAAATGCCTGTTTAGATCTTTTCCCCATTTTTAAATTGGATTATTTGTGTTTTGTTTTTGTGTTGAGTTGTATAAATTCTTTATATAGTGTAGTTACTAACCCTTTATTGAATATATCACTTGCAAATATCTTCTCCCTTTTATTAGGTTGTCTTTTAGTTTTGTTGATTATTTCCTTTGCTGTGCAGTAGCTTTTTATTTTTATTTTTGCTTTTGTTTCCCTTGCCTCAGGAAAAATATCTAGAAAAATGCTGTTATGACCAACCTCAAAGAAATGACTGTCTGTGCTGTCTTATAGGATTTTTATGATTTCAGGTCTTACATTTAGATTCTTAATCCATTTTGAGTTTATTTTTGTGGATGATATAAGAAAGTGGTCCAGTTTCATTCTTCTGCATGTAGCTGTCCAGTTTTCCCAACATTATTTGTTGAAGAGACTTTTTCCCACTGCATATTCTTGCCTCCTTTGTCAAAGATTAATTGTGAGTTTATTTCTGGGCTCTCTATTCTGTTCCATTGATCTTTGTATGTTTTCGTGCCAATACCATACTGTTTTGATTACTATAGATTTGCAGTATATCTTGAGATCTAGATTGTGATACCTCCAGTTTTGTTCTCCTTTTTCAAGATTGCTTTGGCTATTCTGGGTCTTTTTTGGTTCCATAAAATTTTAGAATTATGTGTTTTAGTTTTGTGAAAATTGCTGTTGGTATTTTCACAGGGATTGAATTAAATCGGTAGACTGCTTTGGGTAGTGTGGACATTTTGACAATATTTGTTCTTCTAGTCAATGAGCATGGAGTATCTTTCCATTTGTTTATATGTTTATATGTACATAAACAAATGGAAATGAAATTCTATTTCATTCAATTTCTTTTCATCAATGTTTTGTAGTTTTCAGACTATAGATCTTTCTCCTACTTCAGTTTGCTCTTAGGTATTTAATTCTTTCTGGTGCAATTGTAAATGGAGTTGTTTTATTAATTTCTCTTTCAGCTCTTTAATTTTAGTTTATAGAAAAGCAATAGATTTCTATATATTGACTTTATATCCTGTGACCTTACTGAATTCTATCAGTTCTAGTAGTTTTTTTTATAGAGTCTCCAGGGTTTTCTATATATAGTATCCTGTCATATGCAAATAGTGAAAGTTTCACTTCTACCTTATGAATTTGGATGCCTTTTATTTCTTTTTGTTGTCTGATTGCTATGGCCAGTATGTCCAGTACTATGTTGAATAAAGGTGGTGAGAGTAGATCTCTTTGTTTTGTTCCTGATCTTAGGGGAAAAGATCTCAGTTTTTCTCTATTGAGTATGATGTTAGCTGTGGGTTTTTTGTATATGGCCTTTACTGTGTTGAGATATGTTCCCTCTAAATCTACTTCGTTGTGGTTTTTTTTTTTAAATCATGAATGGATGTTGTACTTTGTCAAATGCTTTTTCTGCATTTACTGAAATGATCATATGGTTTTTATCCTTTCTCTTATTGATGTGATGTATCAACATTGACTGATTTGTAAATATTGAACCACCCTTTTATCCCAGGAATAAATCCCACTTGATTGTGGTGAATGATTATTTTTAAGGTATTGCTGGATTTGGTTTGCTAATATTCTGCCAAGGATTTTTTTATTCTATGTTCATGAGAGATATTGCCCTGAATGAATTTGGAAGCTTTTCTTCCTCTTCTGTTTTTTAGAGTAGTTTGAAAAGAATTGGTTTGGATTCACTTTAAAGATTTCATAGAATTCACCCGTGAAGCCATCTGGTCCTAGACTTTTTTTAGTTGGGAGTTTTTTGATTACTGCTTCAATTTCATTGCTGGTAGTCAATTTGTTCAAATATTCTATTTCTTCTTGATTCAGTTTTGGGAGACTATATATTCTAGGAATTTATTCATTTTTTTCTAGGTTGTCCAATTTGTTGGCATATAATTTTCATAATGTTCTTTTATAATCCTTTGCATTTCTGTGGTGTCAGTTGTTATTTCTTCTCTTTCATTTCTGATTTTTATTTTTATTTTATTTTTATTTTTTTCTTTCTTCTTCTTTTTTTAATGAATCTGGCTAAATGTTTATCAATTTTGTTGATTTCTTCAAACAACCAGCCCCTGGTTTCATCAATCTATTCTTTTATTGTTTTTACTTCTATTTCATTCATTTCTGCTCTAATCTTTATTTTTTCTTTTCTTCTATTGGTTTTGGGTTTTTTTTTTTTTTTTTTTTTTTAGCTTCTTGAGGTGTAAGAGTAAGTTATTTATTTGATATTTTTATTGCTTCTTAGGTAGGCCTGTATTGCTATAAACTTCCCTCTTGTAACTGCTGTGCTGCATCCCAAAGATTCTGGACCACAGTGTTTTCATTTTCATTTGTATCCATATATTTTTTGATTTCTTCTTTGATCTTGGTTGATCCATTTATTGTTTAGTAGTATGTTATTTAACCTGTGTGTATTTGTGCTCTTCCAGATTTTATCATTGTGGATGATTTCTAGTTTCATCGTGTGTAGTCAGAAAAGATGCATGGTATGACTTCAATCTTTTTGAATGTGTTGAGACTTGTTTTATGACCCAGTATATGATCTATTTTGGAGAATGTTCTATGTGTACTTGAAAAGAATGTAAGAATGTATATCTGTTTTAGGATGGAATATTCTGAATACATCTGCTAGATCCATTTGGTCCAATTGGTCATTCATTTTTTTTTTTTAAGATTTTATTTATTTATTTGATAAACAGTGAAAGAGAGTGAAAGAGCTTGAGAGAGCCCAAGTAGGGGGAGGGGCAGAGGGAGAAGCAGACTCCACTCTGAGCAGAGAACCTGATTGGGGCTTGATCCCAGGACCCTGGGATCATGACCTGAGCTGAAGGCAGACGCTAAACTGACTGAGCCACCCAGACGCCCTAAAATGGGTCATTCAAAGGCCCTGTTTCCTTGTTGATCTTCTCATTGGATGATCTATGCATTGATATAAATGTGGTGTTAAAGTTTCCTACTATTATTGTATCACTATCGATCAGTTCCTTTATGTTTGTTTTTAACTGCTTTATGTATTTGTGTGCTACCATGTCGGATGCATAAATATTTGCAAATGTTATATTTTGTTGTTGGATTGTTCCTTTTATAATTTTATAGTGGTCTTCTTTCTCTCTTGTTATAGTCTTTGTTTTAAAGTCTATTTTGTCCTGTATAAGGTTTCTTTCATTTCCATTTGCATGATAAATGTCTTTTCATACCTTCACTTTCAAATTGCATGTGTCTAAAGGGGTCTCATATGAGTCTCTTGTAGGCAACATATAGATGGATTTTGCCTTTTTACTAATTTTCTCATCTTATGCCTTTTGATTGGGATGTTGTCCATTTACATTTAAAGTAATTATTGCTAGATATGCACTTATTGCCATTTTGTTACTTCTTTTATGATTGTTTTTATAGTTCTTCTCTGTTCCTTTCTTCTCTTACTTTATCACATCAGTTGGCTTTTTTACTGAACTTTTCTTTATTTGTTAAATGTCTGCTATTGGTTTTTGATTTGTGGTTATCATTTGGCTTGTATATAACAACTTATGCATATTTATATTAAGTTGATGATCACTTAAATTTGAACTAATTATTTACTCTTCTCTCCATCAGTTTTTATAATATGCTGTCATACTTTACATCCTTTTATTTTGTGAGTCCCTTAACTGATTTTTATAGATATACTTAATTTTACTGCTTTTGTGCTTCTTGCTTTTCTTTCTCCTATTTATGGTCTTTCGTTTCCATTCAAAGAGTCCCTTTTATAATTTCTTGTAGATCTGGTTTAGTTTTTATGAATTCCTTTAACTCTTTTTTGACTGTCTGGGAAACGCCTTATCTCTACTTTTATTCTGAATGATAGCCTTGCTGGATAGGGTAGTATGGGCTGCAGGTTTTTTCCTTTAGCACTTTGAATATATCATGTCACTTTCTTCTGCCCTGCAAAGTTTCTGCTGAAAAATCAGCTTATAGCCTTATGGGGTTTCCCTTGTATATAACTGTTTTCTTTTCTCTTGCTGTTTTTTAAATTCGATCTTTATCACCACCTTTTGCCATTTTTAATTACAATATGTCTTGGTGTGGACCTCCTTGGATTGATTTTGTTGGGGGCTACCGTGCCCTCTGGATCTGGATTTCTGTTTCCTAGATTTGGAAAGTTTTCAGCTATCATTTCTTTGAATAATTTTCTGCTCCTTTTCTCTCTCTTTTCCTTCTGGCATCCCTATAATGTGAATATTATTGTATTTGACAGTATCATTGAGTTCCCTAGGTCTATTTTCATTTTGTATTACTTTTTTTCTCTCGTTTTCCATTTTTCTGACCTCTGGCTGATCTGTTCTTATGCCTCCTCTTGTCTACTATTTATTACATCTAGTGCATTTGTAATTTTAGTTATTGAGTTCTTCATCTCTGACTGATTCTTTTTTATATTTTCTATCCCTTTGTTGAAGGTCTCATAGAGATACTCCACTCTTTTCTCAAGTCCAGTGTCTTTATAGCATTACTTTAAATTCTCCATCAGACATATTACTTATCTCCATTTCACTTAAGTCTCTTGCTATGACTGTCGTGTTCTTTCATCTGGGACATATTCCTCTGTCTCTTCATTTTGTCTAACTCACTCTGTATCTTTTTTTTTAATTTTTTAAATTTATTTGACACAGAAAGAGAGATCACAAGTAGGCAGAGAGACAGGCAGAGAGAGAGAGGGAAGCAGGCTCCCCACTGAGCAGAGAGCCCGATGCGGGGCTCGATCCCAGGACCCTGAGATCATGACCTGAGCTGAAGGCAGAAGCTTTAACCCACTGAGCCACTTAGGTGCCCCTTTCTGTATCTTTGTGTTAGGAAAGTCAGTTGTGTCTCCAGTTCTTGAGAGTACTGGCCTTATAGAGAAGCCCTTTCTTTAGTGCTCTGCGGTGTCCCCTGTTCATCAGAATCTAGCACTTCAGGGCTATCTTCTGTATGTGTTGTGTCCACCCTGCTGTTGTGGCTGAACTTTTTCATTCAGTCCAGTTTTCTATAATTGTTCTCTTTGCCCACTATGGGCAGGGTTTTGTCCTTGTGTTGTCGATGGGCTAGTCTGGGGCTGCCCTGGGTTTGAGCTGAGTCAGACCAGCATTTGCAAGAGATGTAGTCATGCTTCCCCTATGTTGTGCCCTTAGAATCTTTTGTTGGTGGGTGGGGCCTGCCGTTAGACTAGATATCTACCACTAGCCCACTATGTGAACTGCAGTCTGACTGATGTATGTGGTTATCTTTCCCTTTCCCCAGGGCAAGCATTACTTGGAGTGGTGCTGGCCCCTGTTCGGGTTGTTTTCACACTGCTAGGCTTATGGCACTGCTTTGGATGGGCTCAAGCCAAAACTAAATTGGAGGGAGTGGAACCGCAGAAGCACAAAGGGGCAAGATGGTAGTGTTAGCAAGGTTTGTGCTGGTTTGTTGTGGAAGGAGACCTAAAGCAGAAGCCTGGCTGTAGTGGGTGTGTCTGCAGGGGAATGCAAGGATTGGGTGCACTGTTAGCAAGTGAGGTAGGGAGTATTTGCTTCATGCTGATTCCCACTCCTGGCTGTGTTTTTAGGTTGTGTAGTGGGGGAAGGAAAAAGCTAGCTCCTTTGTTTCTGGGAAGATATCCCAACTTCCCTGCCTCTCCACCGCATGTTCTGAGATCGGTAAACAGATCCCTCTCCCATATATCCCAGGCATTTTTCAAAGTGCTTCTTCTGTTGGTGTATCTCTCTAGGAATTGTTTGTTGTGCTGTCTTTTTAAGGGCAGGGACTCAGTTTCCTGTTGCCCTCCCAGCTTTCTTATGAGCCTGTTAATCTTTAAAGTTAGAGGTTTTAAGTCTCACTGATTGTAAGAACACACGAAATTTTGTTTCTCTAGTTTTCTTTTTTTTTTAAAAAAGATTTTATTTATTTATTTGACAGAGAGGAGAGAAATCACAAGTAGGCAGAGGGACAGGCAGAGAGAAGAGGGGGAAGCAGGCTCCCTGCTGAGCAGAAAGCCCAATGTGGGGCTCAATCTCAGGACCCTGAGATCATGACCTAAGCTGAAGGCAGAGTCTTTAACCCACTGAGCCACCCAGGCACCCCACTTCTCTAGTTTTCGAAGGCAAATGTTATGGGCATCTTCCCTTGTGGGCTCCCCAATATGAGTCTATTTAGCTCCTCCACCCATGCCCATGTCTTCCCTCATTCCCATAGACAGTCCTGGGGTTCCATTTAGCTCCTGATTGCATCTCTGCCCTTCCTACCTTCTTCAATGCAGCCTTTTCTCTATATTTAACTGTGAAGACTTTGTTCTGCCAGTTTTCAGGGTTTTTTTTTTTTTTTTCTGGGTTATTTACACCTATGTGAATATTATCTAGTTGTATTCATGGGAGAACATGAGCTTAGGGTCTTCCTAACCTGCCATTTTCCCTGGAAGTCCTATAAATACCACATTTTGCTTATCCATTCATCTGTTGATGGACCCTTGAAAACTTTCATGTTTTAGCTTTTGTGAATAATGCTGCTATAAACATGGATGTATAAATATTTTTTGAGACCCTGATTTCATTCCTTTCAATTCTTTGGGACCCAGAAGTGGAATGGTTGGATCATATGGTAAGTCTACATTTAATATTTTTGAGGAACAATCGTACTGTTTTCTATATTGGCTGTACCATTTTACATTCCCACCAAAAGTACATAAGAATTCCAATTTCTACACAACCTTGCTATTGCTTATTGCTTGCCTGCCTTCCTTTCCTTTCCTTTCCTTTCCTTTCCTTTCCTTTCCTTTCCTTTCCTTTCCTTTCCTTTCCTCCCTCCCTCCTTCCTTCCTCCCTCCCTCCCTTCTGACCATCCTTCCTTCTTTCCTTCCTTTCTCTCACCCTCCCCCCTTCCTTCCTTCCTTTCTCTCTCTTTCTTTCTCTCTTTCTTTTCTTTTCTTTCTTTCTTTCTTTCTTTCTTTCTTTCTTTCTTTCTTTCCTTCCTTCCTTCCTTCCTTCCTTCCTTCCTTCCTTCCTTCCTTGTTTTTTCTTTTCTTTTTTCCTTTTCATTCCTCCTTTTCTTTCTTCCTTCCTCCCTTCCTTCCTTCCTTCCTTCCTTCCTTCCTTCCTTCCTTCCCTGTCTCCCTCTCTTTCTCTCTCTCTCTCTCTCTTTCCTTCTCTTTTCTTCTTTCTCGTAGTAGCCATCCCAACAGGTGTGAGGCGTATCTCATTGTAAGTTTTTGGTTTTGCATTTTTCTAATGATTAATGATGTTGAATATTTTTTCATGTGCTTATTGGTTATTCTGTGTAACTTCTTTGGAGAAATATCTATTCAAGTCCTTTGCCCATTTTTGAATTGGGTTGTTGCTTTTTTTTTTTTTTCATTGTTGAGTTTGATCCTTTATCAGATATATGACTTGTAAAATTTATCTCATTCTGTGGGTTGCTTTTTATTTTAATCATATTGTCTTTTTGATGCACAAAGTTGAAAATTTTTCATGAAGTCTAATTTGTCTATGTTTTCTTTTGTTGTCTGTGTCTTTGGTGTCATATCCAAGAAATCATTACTAAATACAATGTTGTGAAACTTTGCCCTGTGCTTTTTTCCTGAGACTTTTACAGTTTTAGGTCTTTTCCATCTTGAGTTAATTTTTGTATATGTTGCTAGGTAAATGTCCAACCTATTTCTTTTGCATGTGGATATCCAGTTTTCCCAATAGCATTTGCAGCAAAAACTATCCTTTTACCATTGAATGGTCTTGGTATCCTTGTCAAAAATCATTTGATCATATATGTGAGGGTTTTTTTCTGGGTTATCTCTTCTATTCTATTGGTCTATATGTCTGAGTTTTTGCTAGTACCACACTGATTTGATTATTATAGATTTGTAGTAAGTTTTAAAAATTAAGAAGTGTGAGGGGCACATGGCTGGCTCAGTTGGAAGAGCATGTGACTCTTGATCTCAGGTTGTGAGTTCAAACCCCACAGTGGATGTAGAGATTATTTAAATAAATAAATAAAATCCTTTAAAAAATAAAATCGGGAAGTATGAGTTTTCCAGCTTTGTTCTTTCCTTTCAAGATTGTTTTGACTATTCAGAGTCTCCTGAGATTCTACATGAAGTTTAGGTTGGGTTTTTTCTATTTTTGTAAAAACACCATTGGGATTTTGCTAGGGGTTGCTTTGAATATTGCTTTTGAACAAAAATTGCTTTTGAACAAAATTGCTTTTGAACAAAAGCTAGTAGATTGCTTTTGGTAGTATTGATATCTTAGCAACATTGTTTTCCTGTTAGGAACTTTTGCAAATAGAATGATCTCTTATCCTTTCTTGTATTTTGCAAGGCTGCCTATAGTGAAAATACTCAAAAAATATTATAGAGGATCTGATAATTAATTTTAAATTCAGAGTTCTCCTACTCTGGAAGTACATAGTATATCTGTTAAACTCTAGAAGTTAAATTTTCTATGGTAAATTGTTTCGCAAGGACCACATGAGTAATTACTACCTCAAGACATACCTGTCTGCCTGTTCATCTGTTTAGCCAGATAGCCATGTTTCCATTTGGTCAAAAATATACCAAAGAACCTAAAGAATTTCTTGCATTGTTAAGTTAAGTGTGCCTAATATCTAATGAAAAGAATGTTGTATATTGACCCAATCTATGTCTTCTTTAGGCTATATTGATTTTTCAGATTTTCATTTTATTTTTAAATTTATTTAAATTTATTTTCCAATTAAATGTTTTAAAAATAATGCTTGAATGTTGGCAAGTAGTTATATTTGTCATCCTGGAAATATTTGGTGACTGCAGTGGGAAGGGCAAAATAGTGATGATACTAATATTGAATGTCTGATTCTAGTGGTAACTGGTTTAGTCTCACTCAACCTAGCAAGCCCCAGACTCATCTGTAATCTCAATCAGGTGCCTTACAATGCATGCCATTTATCAACAGGAAGAAGGTGGCAGGTGAGAAAGAATGAATGGATTAGTCCTGGAAAAACAACTGTAATCATGTGTTAATACCATTTTTATACATAAAAGAAAATATTATTAGGCCCTATGAAGGGAAAAGTTTACATTTAGAAGGCATAACATCTATTCCTGGGATTTTATAGGCTGAGTTTGATTTTACATTTACACTCAGATTAGGTACAGGCAAATGTGTTTCAGATACATTTTTTAGAACCTAGTTATTCTTTGGTTTATTACAGCATAAGACCTTATTCCATCTCAAGAAGCTGATTTATTTCTACTTCAAATTTATAAATAAGAAGGTACAAAGCATAAAAGTCTTCTAGTCCATGAACTAGCAAACTGTAATTTTTTGTTCGTTTTGTTTCAGTAAAACCACATTCATCCATTTAGTCAGTATCTATAAGCCCTTACTGGGTGCCAGGCTTTGTACTTGGAAATGTACTAGTGAAGAAAAACATGGTCCCCGGTCTAATGGAGCTGACAGTCTAGTGAGTGAGACAGTCCTTAATAACCACACACTGCAGATTAAATTTTTCACCGTGGTCATTGCTGTGAAGGAGAAGTTGCATGGCAATTTGAGACTGTGTGATGGGATTTGACCTAACAGTAGAGGTTGGGGAAGTCTTCCATGAGGAAGTACTATTTGAGCAGAAAGTAAATATCTTTAGCTTTGCATCTATTCCAAAACTCTGCCTTGTATCTTGATACTTGAGTATGGTTGTGAAAACAATCTGAAAATAATGGTAAAAATAAAACAAATAAAAATCAAGATGTGCTGCATCTCTTCAACTTGGTCTTGGGAGTTCTTAAATGTCTGCCTCACTCATTTAATTACCACTCATTAGTATCATAGCTAATTTGTTATTATATCAAATCTGGTCATGAGTCATATTGTCAATTATAAGTCAATTTAATCACCCATCTTCTAAAATAATAATCTGCAACAACCTTCTATGTTCATGTGTATCCACAAAATTTATTTGACAGCTTGTATTTGCAGAGGAGAATGTTGAAATGTTGGTTTTTGAAAGTTTTGTGTGATTTAAAGCTGAAAAGATGCAGAAAGAGAATTATACAATGTACAATACTACTGTATCAGTGTTAGAAAAAGGAGTACATTTTTTAAAAAGGAGTCTAATTAATGCATCTGTAATAAAAAAAAGTTGCAAATGTACAACATTATTTCTAACAGCTCTTGTTCAAAAGTATAGGACAGTTCAGATAGAATGTTAATGCTTCTTAGCAATAATCAGGCTGGTTACATGGTGTCCAGATTTCTGCCTTGGAGGGCTGCATCCCAGCTGTGCTACCCAGGAGTTTAGTAGAGATAAAAGCTAGGCTGTTGACATGATTATGGAAGCCCAGACTACTTTACTTTATCTCCAGTGGAACTAAATTTAGTGTCTCTCAGAGGTACATTTTTTTTTCCAGATGAAAGCTGCATTTTATAATGATTTTGAATAATTCAAAAGTGGCAGGATCCTAATGAATAGATGCATCATAGACCAGAGGACTTGATTCCAACTTGTGAGGTTATAGAAGGTCCTACTTTTCTCACAGGAGAACTTTCTTTAGAGAAAAGTTGTTTCTTACACAATCTTTGTCCAAGGTAGTTCTAGCTGAGGTGAGTTTGATGTCGAAGTGGAAAAAAATTGATAACAAAAGTGTTTCATTCTAGTTTCTTATAACCCTGTTGGTTTCTCAGACTCAGGGTCTTCTTTCCATGTTACTCTAGGGGAAGATAGGATACATCTATCTCATTTCCTTATTCTTAATTCAAATCAGATAAACAGGAGCTCACCTCTCTGAATGTTTATGTAAGTGTAAGGTATACATTGTCGTGTAAAAGCAAATCCAGATTTACGTAAAGAGAGATTTTATTTGAAAGATGTATTGCAATATGAGGAAGGGGACCATTGCAAATAAATAAGGAGAATGTCCCTTTCATAAAATCTGTAAGCTTCTAAAGGTCAGGCAAAAAGGATTTTTTTGTTGTTGTTTTTCCCTGGCAGGGGCAAACAAGGCTAGAAAGAACCGGTATGGGAGTGAGTGACTGGGTGTATGATCCTAAGAGACTTTTAAGGTGTTATCTGCTGACTCAGACTGGGGTAGGGGTAAAGTTCAGGGACCTGAAGGAAGCAGAGAAGCCTAACTAAAGTTAGGCCAAATCAGGGAGGCTGATATTTTGTCCAGATTGGTTAAGAGGTTCAGACAGTTCAACTAATCCTTTCTGGAAGGGCTGTGTCTGGCCTCAGGATAGGTAAACAAGGGGGGGGGGGCACCTATTTCCTAGAACACAAAAGGGTGGGGGATTTCTTAAAGTCCCTGTTTTCCAGGAGCACAGGGCTCAGGTTGAGTTTAACAATGTCAACATACATACCTGCATATGTAAATATGTATATAAAAATGTTATATGTGTTTGGATATATATATACATGTATGCACATATGTGTAAATGTAAACATGTAAAGGACAATTTAGGTTAAGAATAATGAAATTAGACGTTACTCTTTTAAAGCCATATTGAAAAGGTCATGATGGGTAGTAAGAATATTTCAATATTTCTCTCAGTCCAGAGGCCATTATCTTCTTTTTTTTTTTAAAGATTTTTATTTATTTATTAGAGAGTGAGAGACTGAGAATGAGAGGGGAGAAAGTCAGAGGGAGAAGCAGACTTCCCGCAGAGCCAGGAGTCCGATATGGGACTCGATCCCGGGACTCTGGGATCATGACCTGAGCCGAAGGCAGTTGCTCAACCAACTGAGCCACCCAGGCGCCCTGAGGCCATTATCTTCTAATTTAATTAGACTTCTCTTACTTCAAGTAGATCCAGTGTGCTCAAATATACATCATGTATGAGATTATATACCCAAAGATACAGACCAGGAGGGAGAGAGTAGGTGAAAAGGGGAGACTTTCCCCTCTTTATTTCTCACTTCTTGTAAAACAATTTTGTATTGTTGATCACTCCCTATATATTTGTGATTCTTTAAGCATTTGTAATAGATGAAAGCACCTATTCACCAAAGCAGAATAGTTATAAATAGAATTTCCTTTTAAGGAAAAATCCATGTCTTTATGAAAAGATTAGTTATAGATTTTCTGAAAAAGAAATCGCTTTGGATTTTTAAAAGTAACTTTAGATTCATAAAAAAATTTATACATAACTGTTCAGAAAACTATTTGAATAGGGCAAGAAACATTCATTATTATCAGTATCAGTATCTTTATAATTATATTAATGCTTTGAAAGAAAGTAACTTCTGGAAGGAAAAGAGTATCACAAAACTATGATTTAGGATTGAGTCTTAAACTTTTGACTATCAGATGATTTTATGGAAAGGTTATAAAGTCATTAGGTAGCTGCTTGCTTTCAGAGACAACCAAGACTATAGATTTCTTTCTCACTGAAGAGAGTCCTTTGGTATGCAGCAAGATACAGGAACCCTTCATGACTTGGTTTGTAAATCTGCCAGGACAAAGCTATGTGTTCTAAAAATAGCCAAACTCTTTGAGTATTTGTTTAAAAGATACTATTCTCAATGGACTTTTGAGTCAATGGACTCAGGGATGGAAAGTTGTTAAATTGCTTTACAATGTATTGCAGAATAAAAAGATTGTATTTCAAATATCTCAGAGGTATCTCTTTTTTTATATAGATTTTATTTATTTATTTGTCAGAGAGAGAGAGAGAGAGAGAGAGCACACAAGCAGGCAGAGTGGCAGGCAGAGGCAGAGGGAGTAGCAGACTCCCCGCCAGGCAAGGAGACCCATGTGGAACTCTATCCCAGGACCCTGGGATCATGACCTTAGCCAAAGACAGCTGCTTAACCAACTGAGCCACCCAGGCGTCCCTCAGAGGTATCTCTTAATCATCTAGAATATTCTAGATTTCCCAGTTGAGGCTACCAAGCAACTGGCATTATGGAACAACGACAATAAAATAGGCTCTTGGACCCTGTTGCTTGAGAGATATTAATCTCTTGGGCCAAAAAGAAGTTCTTGATTAATTACTAACTATTCTAGTTTCAAAAATTTGAGCTTTTTTTCTTAAACATGTATTACGAGATGTATTTCTCATATACATTTAAATATACTAGATACCCTAAAATTCTGGTCTGGGTTTTAGCACTTAATTCTGATAGCCTGGGGTCAGAAATGTAGGTTTGTCTCACTATAATTTTCTGTTTCTCCAGCTTCAGTTGAGCTTAACTTTTTTTTAAGGCAAAAATATAGAGAGGAAAGGTTGAATGTTTTAGAGTTACTTGTGTTCTCTGGTGGTACATTATTACTGAAGTAGTTTATTCTTTCACATTGCATGGATGAGTACATTTTGAACATCCGATTGAATAGTCATATTGACACTTGAGAGCTATAGACAGTTTATTTGCTAGTGAAATCATGGCTGGTTGCACACCACTTCCTCCATTCTCTTACCTTCCAGATGGTTCTTTACACTTATTATACATATTACAGAAGTGGCTCTTTTGTTTATTGTGGATTTGATGTTAACCAAGAAACTAATATCCAAGGCTGCAAAAAATGAAGCTGGCATGTAAATGCTTGTGTATGAAAAGTGTGTTTTAATAGTAACTATGTCCTAATATTAAATCCGAATAAATGAGACTAAAGATTCTTAACAATGTATATTGTGTATCCTCTGAGTCAGCCCATGGAGTCTTTTCATGTAATCTGAAACCAGAGAGGGAAAAAAGCCAGCAACTTCCTTCCTGTTCTCTTTTATCTGTAATGCATTTTTGCCTGGGAGAGGAAGAATGTCATTGAAAGGAACAATTATATGTATATATAGTGTGTGCTTGTGTGCTATAACAGAGCCCTGGTTCTTATATTAAACAATTCATTTATTAACCCTACTCATTCTGAGCTCTGCAAATAATGCATGAAGATATAATAATAACATTGAAGAAGTGATGTATTTCTCTGAATTTTTTGTTATTAAAAGCTATTCTCAGTCATTCTTGTGAAAATCATAATGTATAAAAATATATTGATAAGCACCACCAGGGTAGACATTCCATTTCTGAATTCTGGAAAGTACTGTCTCAGCTACAAAATTGCGGTTAATCATTCAGACTATATAATTTCTGTTATTATCCTTTGCTTAATAACCACCAACTTACAGATTATTGGGTTTGTCTCAGAAAGTATAATTTTTGTCCTAGAACTTCCTCTCTGGTCAGAGTGAGAGGGAGCAAATAGTGGAGTGATTACCACTGTCCTTATTCTTTAAATAACTGCTCCTGGGAAGGTCATTTCCTTTGGCTCCTTTGTCAAGGATACCCAGGAAGAGTTTTCACAGGAGACCTTGAACTACAGCTGACCTTGATAATTCATTACTTGAGACTTTGTGAATTTCATTGAAGTTAAACATCAGTACACCAAAATTATCTTACTGGAGCTCTTGATTGCATTTCTACACCGATACCATTTCTTTTTTTGCAACACAAAGTTTAAGGATCTGATCCCTGAATTGGCTGGAGCTGCCACATGCCACCATGTGAGTTGTGCCCTACACAGTTCTAGGGGATGCCATTTCTTTTGTGTCTGTGTGTATGGTGCCCCCTAGACTTGTCATAGAACCTCCATGGAATTAATTGTCAGTCTTTTTCTATCTCTAGCCTCCTATTTTCCATGAAGTTTTCGGGAGTGTCTTTATGTATTTATTTCTTAAATTAATTATAATTATTGTCTATCACAGTAATTTTCTCTGTTAAAGTTTACTTTTTTTTTTTAAAGATTTAATTTATGTGAGAGAGAGAGAGAGAAAGAGAACGAGGGAGAGTGACAGGGAGGAGCAGACTCCCTGCTGAGCAGAGAGCCCTGTGTGGGGATTGATCTCAGGACCCTGAGATTGTGACCTGAGCCAAAGGCAGAACAGATGCTTAACCGACTGAGCCACCCAGGCACCCCTGCCAAGGTTTACTCTTAAGGGAAGTCTTTAGTAATTTAAAAAAGATCCATGTGCAGTGGTGTGTCTTCTTGTGAACCCGTTTTTTACTGGTATAGCGGAGCACGATAGAGAAGCTCAACAATCCAGAGTGTTCTAGAAATCAGAGGAGGAAAACTTCATTTGTAGCTCAGCTAGATCTTAGATTTTAACTTTGACTGGTTTTAACAAACTTAGTTGATTCAGTTTGTAACTCCAGATGACAGAAACAGAAGGCATTGGGAAAATAACATCCAATCTACTTTTCAAGTCTAATACAAGCTTCTTGTGAAAGAACGTTTAATTAAGGTTTTTTAATCTTCAGAAAAAAAATACTTCGGGATAAAACATTTAAGAGGATTGAAAAACAAATGAATAAACAAAACTTTTTAATAGCCCAAGTGGAGGGAGATAAATGTTTTATTGTTTTTCTGTGAGCTATAACATAATTCCAAGTTCTTGGCCTGGATGAGATGATCCTCTGTGATGGGCCCTTTGCTTAGCTCTGTACCTTCCATTTCACACTCCCACAGTTCTGTGGTGCCTGGAACACACTGGCAGTTTCAGGATTTCATGCCTTCACAAGTGCTATTCCTGCTGATGTGATGCGCTTCCCCTCCTCAGTCACCTAACCAGCCCCTCCTCATCGCTCAAATCTACTATTACCTTTCTAGGGAAACTTTCCCTGCTCTTTTCTCTCTATGTGCTCCAACCCCAATTCTCATCAAAACCAAATAATCTCCTTTTTGGTGCTATATCTGTAGCTTATATACAATTTCATTCCTGTGTTCCCCACCCTGACTCACTATATCATAATGATTTATTCCCATGTCTTTTTCTCTTATGACATTGTGCTCCTTCGGGATGGGGACTGTGCCTGAGCACAGTCTTGAGCTTAAACTGGGAAAGAATTAGAGAAGCGAAGCAATGTGTTCAGGCTAACATAACTCACTAGTAAGGAGTGGAGCTAGAAGCAAACCTTGGTCTGTGTGACTCCAAAGCCTGTTCTTCACATCTAGGGTCATGGTGTCCAATGTCACCCCTTGATGTCTGTGTGCCACGTGAGAAGGTGAGTGTTTCTGTGGTTCTTGGCACCTGCATTTTCTCATGGGTTTGCCATTTTAACCTCTTCCTTCTTCCTTCTACCTCTGGGGAGTTTCGTTCTCCCTGGCCTAAACTTACCAGGCTCATCTTTTCCTACCTCAGTATTCTGTCTTCACAGAAAATTGGCAGGCACCTAAGTGCATTACACTGGTACTTTGGTTTTAGCTTTTCCTCTCAGTAGGCCCAATTCCCACCTTTATTTTTTTCATCTTCCTGGTACTCATCTTTTGTCTTTCAGGTGATTAGTGACTATTCTCAGGGATATTTATAGAGTTGCACAGTTTCCCAGAACACTGCCCCAGCTCTCTTCAGTCATTTTCCTTAGTTTACATGGTATGTGTGGGGGGTAAACACAAATACACAAATATTCTGAGTGTATATAATTTCCACGTGTATATAATTTTTGGTGGCCCTCTGGTACATTTTACCATTCTAGTGTCCACATTCAGTTTTTATTGTTACAGTAGAAATGGCATGGTATATGCTCAAGATGTGTTTGTTTTAAATGAATTCTTTGAATATAAGCCTAGAAAAGAGTATTAAAAATTGCCCTGGTACAGTAACTAACTCTTTAGACATTATTGCTTTTAGTTTCTCTAAGAGGACTGAGAAAAGATACTTTGTTCTCTTCAGGTTTCTTGTCTTTTTCCAGGATGGTTCAGATATCATTAACATTCCAAGTGACTGAACCTTAGACATTTTCATATGATCTTTTTTTAAAATCTGGGTAACTTTCATCCTTGAGTTCCTTCCTTTGTGAATCATCACCATCTTCATCACTGTCACTTTTTAAATATTTATCAAGAGCTCATCATATACTTTGTGCTATAAATATATGAAAATGCCTTGAGTGTTCCCTCTGCTTTCCAGAATTCACTTGCCAAACAGGCAAGCCTTCTCCCTTTGGTCTTAATTACACTTCTGGAAAAATCCTCTCATCTTAAGATCATCATTATTTGTATTCAATAACTTAGAAAATGATTGAAAAACAACTTGTGTGCACCAAAAAAAGGCGGACATTTTAGGGAAAATGAGAATATTCACTGTAAAACTGGAATCCAGCATATGGCTGCCTCGAACTGATGAATTTGATTCTCTTTCAAATACTTTAAATACAGAGTGCACTTTAGCAATAGCAACACATAATAATAGCTAACATATATAACATAAAATGTTATTCCAAGTTCTTCATACTTCTTAAACCATTTAATTGTAGTAATGACCACAGGATGTAGGTACTATTAATATTTCTCATTTGTACATGAGAAAACTGAGGGACAGAAAAGTTAGATAATAGCTAACCTTTAAGAAGGTCAACTAGCTAATCAGTGGAAGAGCTAGAATTGAAACCCAGGTAGTGTGTACCTGGAGTCCTCATCCATGGAATGACAAGACCATCCCACCTGTTACATGGCTATTTTATATATAATGTATGAAAAGGCTATTGATGATGGTAAATCCATACTTTATAATGATAAAGTCCTAAGCCTACAAATATATGCAAGCAGTGGGAGTCGACAGATAGGCAGAGAAGTGTGTGTCACTCATAGTACAATAGCAAACCATCCTAGAATGTTAAACAGTGGTTTCTGGGGTGGTTGGATGTAGATAATAAGTTAATTTGAGACATTGATTGAAACATTGGGAGAGAGTTGATTGTTATGGGCTGGATTATGTTCACCCAAAATCCATGTGTTAAAGTCCTAATGCCCAATACTTCAGAATGTGACTGTATTTGGAGATAGTTTCCATAAGAAGTAGTTAAATTACAATGAGGTCATTAGTATGGGCCCTAATCCAACATGACTAGGGTCCTTATAAGAAGGGGATATTAGACATACACAGAAGAAAAGACCAGATGAAGACACAGGTCTTCACAAGCCTGTCTGATGAAAGCTTGTAGCTTGTCTGCTACAAGCCAGGATTCGGAAGAAAGCAACCTTGCCCACACCTTGATAACAGACTTCTAGCCTCCAGAATTGTGAGAAAAATAAATTTCTGTTATTTAATCTGCTTGATTATTCCTGCGGCACTTTGTTATAGCAGCGCTAGCCAATTTATACAGTGATTCTCTTAGTTTGCCTTGCTATACCAGGAATACCATAGAACGAATGACTTAATCAACAAGCATTCATTTCTCACAGTAGTAGAGGCTGGGAAGTCTGAGGTCAGGCTGTTAGCAGGTCAGGTTCTGGTGACAGCAGTCTTCCTGATTTCCTCACATGACGGAGAGAGAGTGAGCTTGAGTTCTTCATTCCCTTGGAATGACACCAATCCCAACCCCTGTGACCTCATCCATACCTTGTTACTTCCCAAAGTCTTCACTTCCAAATATCATCACACTGGGGATTAAGGTTTCGGCATATGAATTTTGGAGGAACACATTCGGTTCACAGCAGTGACCTAGGACAAAGAGGATTGAAAGCTAAAGTTTAAGGAGTTTTCTAATATAAAACCTACCAGGGGGGAAATCCAGTTTTCTATTGATTGTTGACTGAAAAATATAATTTGATTAGAATGCATTTTTATGTGAAGTGGGGCGCCCATGGTCACATGACTCATTCTCCATGTGGGCAGATAGGATGGTCTCCTTACTACTGTGGTAAGAATAATTCTACCAGACCACATCTCTTACCAAATATTTCCATTGTTACTCCACTGGCTCCTGCCTCCCCCAGCTATACCTGTTGTCACTCCACCTGACCTTGAAATTGCTAATAGCATCATGGCCAATCCTTTGATTATTTTCTCCAGAAAATTCTTGTTATAAAAGGGCCCGAGTAAAAGGTAGCAGGCAATTTATTAGTTATAAAAAGATGGGCTAGTTTTGGGGTAAATTGGTATTCCCTGATAGTGTTAAAAACTTGGGCATTAAGATCTTTCTGAGAGTGGAAGTCAATGGTAGTGGGAAAATCTAGGCTGAATGAATGTGTATGCAGTGGCACCCAACTTATTCTTTCATTCAACAAATGCTTGGGATCCCTGCTTTGGGCAAGACCCTGTGCTAAGCTGCTGGGAATATAGCTGTGACCATGATGGAAGCAGCCACTGTACTCAGGGTGTGTGTGTTCTTGTGGGAGATGCAGATGTTAAAAAGTGCAAGCCAAAATTAGTTATTAAACTGTAGTTGTGGCAAGTGCTATGTCAGGAAAGGGGTTGGAAAGAGGGAAAAATAATTCTACCTAATCCATTACTTTGAGGAAGTTTGGCATCATTCGTAGCCTGTGCTGTCCGATGTGGAAAACCTAGCCATGGGTGTCTATTAAAATAAAAATAACTAAAATTCAATGAAATTACATATTTAGTCCTCCACGGGCACAAGTCACATTTCAAGAGCTCATTAGCCACATGTGGCTGGTGACAACCATACTGAACAGCAGGGATATAGAATAATCCCAGCACCGCAGAAAGTTTTGTTGGCAAACACTGTCTGGACTATAGAGGTTTACCAGAATTATGAAGTAAAAGAGAGAATTCTTAACTGTTAATTCCCTAGAGACTAGAAGATATATACATCTACCAAAATAGTCCACTTTTGGCTGCAGGCCACAATACAAATCTCTTCTTAGTCTGGCCTTCAAAATGAGGAATGGGACTTCATTTTAAACTATAGACAGATTTCCTCTTCCCTTCGTATTATGAATAGTGAGGTTTTGCCTTCTTTAAATGGTCATCTTCGCATGTATGAGCAATTTGTCTATAGTAACTAAGGGGTTTTTATATTTTTATTTAAAAAAAAACCCCCTGACTATAGAAAATAAACATCCTGTGGGGGTCTAGATATGAAGAGCACTGGAGACTGTTACTTTAAACTAGGACAGCAACGCTTGGGCTCTCCACAGCTGGGGGAGCTCATCTCAGCTGCATGACAGCGAGTCCCCATTGCTTCAAGTTCAAGAGGAAAGAGGAGAGAATCCTATGTGCGCAGAGAAGAAGAAAATCAGCTGTGCTGGCTTAATACACTTGAAGTTGACATCAGTGAAAGATTTTATTAAAATATGGGACCTGAAGCTGAGGATTAGAACAAATAATATGTCGGGATGCCTGGGTGGCTCAGTTGGTTAGGCCACTGCCTTTGGCTCAGTTCATGATCCTGGGGTCCTGGAATCGAGTCCCGAGTCAGGCTTCTTGCTCCGCGTCAGCCGGAAGCCTGCTTCTCTCTCTCTCTGCTTCTGCCTGCCACTCTCCCTGCTTGAGCTCTCTCTGTCTCTCTCTCTCTGACAAATAAATGGATAAAATCTTAAAAAAAAAAAGAACAAATAATATGTCATGGCGAGGGATGTGCTTTTGCTGCCACACCTAAAGGTCACCCTTTGAAGGGAGCTGAGCTGGCTGCCAGGAACCATTGATTCCTCTCTAGTACCGAAACATCTCCTGGCAGGTGTTAGCCTGGCTGCTCCAACACATAAATATGGAAAGTTACAGACTAGGGAGTTATGGCCCATGGGATCCTGCTAGTGGATGGTTGGAACAAAATTCAGTGTTTGTTCTGAATAGACATTATGTGAATTTTTACTTAAGCAGCATAACAAATAGGGCCATATGAAATAAATATGGACCAACCAATATTTTCCTCTGAAGGAGATAGCCTCTGAAGTCTTTAGGGTAACAAAGTTACAAAATTCGGCCTAGGTGTATACAATTCCTTTAATTTGTCTCTAGTGAATTTGCTATCTTGTTAAATAGGTCATTTTCCTTAATGAGGTGCTTTCATCCTTCTTATATTGCTCCAGCCATGGCAATCCCTCTGTAATTCTCCAAATATCCTGTGGTCTTTCGTCTCTCCTGAGGTGATTTTACTTAGTGGCTAAATGTTTGTGTGTGTGTGTATGTGTGTATATATATATATATATTTTTTTTTTTTTCTCTAAGTTTCTCAGAAAATGAGGAAAGATGGAAAAAAGTGGTGGTAAAATGATCTGCTCCCCTAGCCACGAGGATTTCCCAATGGGCTGTGTGAAGGGAGCCATCTCTTCCTTGGCCCCTTTCTCATTTCCAATTGCATCCCAAACCGGAGGTGTTAATACTCATTCTGCACTGTTAGTAAGTTAAAAACAATAGAACTGTTTCCTAAGAAGGTTGGCGAATGAAGGAAGCTGGTTTTAACTACTATTATGGTGACTGTGTGCATATATGTGTATTCTTAATCCAATTGTGCACTCATAGTTGTAAAACTGACTTTTGTGCTTTCCTCTTTTATTTCTGTTGGATTTCAGGTGCCTCAGGATAGGAGAAGGGCTAAGGGAGGTATCTATGGGGTAGACTCTTTCAGTTATCTTCAACTTATAAATCTTCCTTACTTTGAATATTCGTAAATACATAATGGTAACATTGTCTTCATGCTGAATCATACTAATAACCCCTATCAACTAGAAGAAATATCTTTATGTCTTATAACTATCAACAGATGACTTGAACCTGAGAGCTTTAGGTCATATGAGATTGAGTTTATATATTAACATTTTCCAAACAATAAGTATAAGGATACTGCCTTATACATGTAAGGGGCATTGATATGTTAACCTATTTATTTTTTATTATATAAAATAAACTTTAGTGAACACTTTAGGATTATCATGTTTTCTTCTTTCATCAAATTGTAAAAGCAAGTGGCTAGATTTTTTTTTCTTTTTTTGCCTTTGAGGAAGCATGATCACTTCAGATTTTGCTAAGATATTTTCCTTCTGTGAAAATCATTTTCTACTACGTGAATGTAGTGTTCGCTTCTAATTTAAATGCTTACTTATACACATTAGTGATACCTTAATGTTTTTTGATGACTTTGTAAGTTTTCAGAATATCTTTGAGGACACTTAGAGGGACTGAGGTGCAAACTGACCTGGAGGTAGAGGAATTAACTAAACGGTTTTAGAAGGCCATTTCTAACCATTGGAGCACAAGCTTTTTGTGGACAGACAGGAACTCCCTCCCTAAGCCCCAAACAGGGGAGCCACCTGGTGGACGATGTGAGAATTCTTCATTTCCTAGAGGTAGCCATAAATACACTATGAAATCCTTGCTTTTTTTACTTTTAAAGTTAGATAGATTTACTTATATGTTTAAGCTAATATGCTTTACATTTTTCATTGATGAGTAACGTTCCCAGTTCCTACCAATAAAAGGGCTTTAAGATAAGGAGAAAGAATATTAGGATACTATGAAAATCAGAAGAACAATCAATCCAAGCAGTAGAGGCATTTAGTAATTCCATTTCATATTTTGTCTTTTTCCTTTCACATTCATTGCTCAGCCTATCTGTGTTTATACATATAAAATGGCTTTTAGGAAAGACTTTCCGCTCCCCTCCAGCTACTCTACTTCCTATATCTCTTCGCCTACACAGCCCAACTTCTTAACAAGGTTGTTTACACTTGCCAAATCCACTTCCTGATTACCTCCCACACAGTCCTTAGCCAACTTTAATCTGTCTTCTCCTCTGGCACTCCATTAAATCATTCTTACCAAGGTCACCAGTCACCTTGTCACGAAATCTTGTGGATAGTTTTTAGCTTTTATTTATTATTCATTTTTTTTTTTAAATTTTTTAGCTTTTATTTTTCTTGACTACTTGGGAACATTCTGCCTGGCTGGTCACTCCTCCTTGCATCACTGCTTGCCTTGAATTCTGGGGCACAGCCCTCTCCTGGTCTTCCTCTTACATCTCTGGCTCTTCCTTTGCAGTGATTTTTGCAGGTTACCTTTCCTCTGCTCGTCTGCTAAATGCTGTTGTTTCTTAGGGTTCTAGCCTAGGCTCTCTTCTCACTCCATCCTCTCTCCCTGAGTCACAGTGTCCATGCAAATGGTTTTCATTACCCTCACTCTCTTGTCAAATCCCAAGTGGGTATCTTCGGTCCATGGTCTCTCTTTATCTCTAAACGACCTCCATTGGCCACTGTTCCCTCCCAGTTACTCTCCAGGTGTCGCATACGGAGTTCTCTCCACCACAGGGACATCAGCGCGTCTCAGACTATGTTCATCTCCATGTGCATCTGACACCACTGGTATCTCTACTTGAGTAAATGAATGGATGAATGAAAGAATGAATGATGATTTGGAGTGATCCATGAAAGCATCCTGGGAGTTATTCTTGTTCTTTTCCCTAAGCCTCCACCTTTAAGCAGTTACCAAGTATTGTTGGGTTAACTTTTGAAATATCTGCCTGAGTGATCTCCATTCCCATAGCTTAGTTCTCTCCATCTATCACCCCAGTTAGTGAAAAGTCTTTCCTTTCCCACATACCCTGCCACCCTCTGCAACACAGACCATAAGTCTGGTCATGGCCACTCTGCGTATTTAAAGCCCTTCCAAGGTTTCCCATGGTGCCTCCTGCAAACTTCCTAACTACCCCTGTGGAGTTCTTTGTGATACCTTTCCTCTCCAGCTTCATCTCTCATTGCCTTCCCCTTCCATGGGATCCTCCAGCCACACCGAACTTTCTCCAGTTTCTCAGTGGTACCAGCTGTGCTCTCGTGCACACAGGAAGTGTCCCTTCTGGTTCAAAGGAGTGTCTTTGGAGTGGAAGCTCCTATTCTGTTGTTTACACACTGTGGGTGTGGGGCAATTTATCTGTGCTTCAGCTAATTAGCTCAGGTACCCAGTCTTCGGGACACCTTTTTGGACACTGCCCCTTTTCTAGCCCCTCCATCCTCAACAGGGTTAGGCATCTCTGCCATTTGTTTCCCACAGTATCCTATCCTTCCACTATCATAAACATTTAATCGTCTTATCTCTTTCCCACCAGACGGTCTCTTACTTAAGATAATTAAGTGATGAATTTTAACACAGCAATTTTAATCTGAGCCTGAATTAATAAATGACAGACTTTCAGTATATGGGGTGAGCTCAAAGAACATTTCATAATATTTCCCTTCTTTAATAGGAAAGGAAACGATATAGCTTACAGGAGTTAGCGGTGATATTTCCAAGGTCACCCAGTCAATTTCTAATTTGTTCATCATTCTTTCCACTGCAGACATCAGCCACAATCTCTGTCCTTTATACCCTTGTGACTGATTCTGGCTTTCTCTATGAGAAGCTTAGAAAGCTTTAGCGGGGACAAAAGCATCGTTTGAGCTCCATTTTGCCTTGATTATCAACCAATCAAATGATGTGGTTAAAATTGTAACAGACCTGTCATTTCTCATTTAAAGGTTTTTCTTTTCTTTTTTTTGTAACCTGAGTTGCAGGGAATGGGGATTCATTCAGGCTTTATCAGTTGAGAAGCATGTTTGTGACAAGGCAGGAAACACATCTCCTGAGAAGAAGAGAAGCTACAGAATGGGCAGCCTCACAGAAATTTAGGCTGGAAGACCATTTCAGTCCACCTGAGGGGCCCAAGCTTTTTTCCTCTCTCAGGAGCAAGAACTGTGAATTTTCACTATAGTGTGGGTGGCCTTGGAAAGGCTCAGCTCCCTCCCCTTTCTTGTTTTCCTCTGAATATTTTCTAGCATCTCTTTCTGACTAAGGCTCTTTGAATTTCCCAGGTCACTTTCTGAGAGAGTTAATCTGATTGCTTTCACTAATTGCCATCATTGCCGCCCAGAGTCAGGCTAGCTAACAGGTCACCAGCCAGCTATAATTGGCCACCTTTGGGCTCTGTGTGAAGGCTCGGTCCAACCAGCTGTGGCCAGAGAGGTGGATTCTGATAGTACAGAGTCGAGCCATCCCACCGCAAGTTCAGCCTGGGGCTAGCTTCTTTAGCAAGGGTCTGTGCACATGGATAGGATCACATAAGGCTTGTTCCGGATTTTCTAAATGGTCGTAATTTAAAGTTTGTCCAAAAATGTGTGTGTGTTTTCGGTCTGCATTGCAAAGGCCTAAAAAAATACCAGCTACTGAAATATTGGAATTGCCTATGAATGTTCTCTCCCACTAGTGTCTGATAGTTTGATTTTCACAGTTATGTGGGAAGAAATGTGAGGCCTAGAGAGGACGAGAGCATTTAGGGAGATGTCAGCATAGCACTCATAACACTGAATGAGTTTGGTGAATGTGTGATAAAATTTTCCAGGCATATATATTTATAACGTGGATTTAAAAACAAGAATGTAAGAGTGATGGCATCTGACATTCAGAAGAAATGTTTTGACAGGTGTATGTAATGACTTAACAGTGTATTTTTTCCAGAAAGTGGACAGGGTGATGCTGTGGAAGCGTGTGTCTTTCAGGGAAGTGGTCCCCGTGGCTGTGAACTTGCCATTGAGGGTCTCTGTGCGCTCTGCCACTTGGGCTTTTCCTCTAACATCACAGAGCTGGATCGTTATTTTCAGAGGTGCTAATAATGTGTGAACCTTGATTGGATTCTGGATTTTAAAAAGCTATTAAAGATATTTTGGGACATTTGGGAAAATTTAATATGCACTTCATGTCAGATGAAATTGCTGAATGAGTGCAAATTTCATGGGGGGTAATGATAGCATGTGGTTATGTCCTTATTTTCATGATATGCCTACTGAGATGTTTAGGGTAAAATATATAGTTGGAATAGATAAATTGATTAAGCCCAAATGACATAATATGAACAGTTGGTAAATATAGATACTATTTTTTTTTAAAGATTTTATTTATTTATTTGACAGAGAGGTAGAGAGAGCCAAAGAGTACAAGCAGGGGGAATGGCTGAGGAAGAGGTTAAAACAGGCTGATCAGGGAGTCTGACACGGGACTCAATCCCAGTCCCCTGGAATCATGACCTGAGCCGAAGGCTGACGCTTAACCAACTGAGCCACCCAGGCGCCCCAGTATGGATACTATTATTTCAACATTTGTGTATCATAATTCTTAAACAATGTGTTGGAGCAAAATATGTTGCTAGTAGTTTGCTGTTGTGGATAGCTTGAGTTTGAGATCTGAAACTTGAGTGAATCTCAGATTAGGGAAAACAGGACATTTCCTTGGTGTAAGAGTAATCCGTTAAGTTTAACCAAATGCCCCAGTGCATATGAAGCACCAATAGTGAACACCTCATTACTGATGAAATCTCCAAACAGTCACTGTGGAGGGAGCCAAGCTGGCCACTCCTTGATTTAACTATTAATAAGAAATAGCCATTTCATCTGATAGCTGCCTTACCTTCATTAATTAAAAAAAAAATGACCCATTGTGTGGAGAGCGCAAGGAAGTTGCCCCTTGAACAATTTCTTGCTAATAGCTCTTTGGCCACTGCAACTGACATAACTTAGAACTCATGCCAGCATCACTGGGTGCCTGCTGGGCTGCAGGATGGGTTACCCTGCACACGATGAATTACTGCTGAAGGAGACGGTTCCAGCCTATTTAAAACTGTTGTGATTTTGCAGAGAATAAAGATGTCCTTGGTAAAAGGACACGTCTGGACCAGATGCGGTATGGCTATCTTCGGGCTGTAGGGAATGCCAAGCACATAGAAGGCCGTGTCAGTGGTGCCCCTAGAGTTGTGCAGCCCCAGACCAGATGTCACAAAATACTGCTTGCCTGCTGAAATTCTCCGCACTGTGGAGCTGAAGCCACTTTGTGATCATTCACTGCTTTCTACCCTCTTCTTCTGGCATTTTTGCAGGTTTATCTTTTGGATAGATGAAGTAGCCAGTAACTTAAGCAACGTAATTAGTAATTTCTTACAGTGCAACAGTACCAAGCAAAAACCAGGCAAATAGAATGCATTTCAAAAGTATTCTTGTAGTACTGGGAACAATCTCTATAGTTTTTGTCTGTTCTTGGATTTGAAGCATCCTACGTCTTTCAAGTTGCTGTAAATGATCTTTTTGAAATGGAAATAGGATGAGCCAGCAAGTAGAGGTTTCTGTAGAAGCTCCTTCTGTGTTCAGCCTCCAGCACTCATGGGAGTAGAAATTCAGATTTCAGGGTCATTTATTATCCATTGAAAGTTAATTTGAGATATCGGAACTTTGAGAGAGTATTTGGTTTTTTGTGCCGATGACCATCCATTACTGAAATTTCATTTGAAATGTAATTAATTATCTTTGTCACCTTGGTAAAGGTGGATACTAATCTTCTGTCCTCTCTTATTAGATTTGTTGACACGGAAGCAAATGATAACAATAATGGGAAGGAAAGACCAAGAGCAGGGGAATCAACAGGCAGTGGGTTCTTACTGTTTTATCGAATGGTTCTTTTATCAAAATGACTGCAAGAGAATTCTCAGGATACCAGTATCATCACGCAAGCCTACATTCATGAAATTTTCTGCACTTGAGTCGTATTTTTAAAGTTTAGCTCAGGGGTTTCTATTATTCAGCTCACTGGTGTTGAAGCAATTTTGTTGACATTTCCTATAAGTGGATTAGGCTCACAGTCATTTGCCCAAAGTAGACAGATGGCTTCTTAACCAGAGCATCCTTGCAGGAACCTATCTTAGGGTATCTTCAGAAATATAATGGGTCTGTCACAAAAGATAATGTTTGTCATAATTTCTTCTGGTGACAGATGATTTCAGTTCATTTTTACTTTCTCATCTGCCTTAAATAAAATGGCTGTTTAACATTTTTTTATTCCAATAGTGAACAATGAATGCTTTGGTGTTTTACACTGAGCAATGTTGTACCCTCTAATTTACAAACAAGAAAATAAGCATTCGCAGGGGAGAGGATGACATGTTCTGGGGTTTCCCAAGGAAAATTCCCTCATCAATGGAATTGTTACTCTTGTAATCTTAATCATTATGGGGTTTTTCACAGGTTGTCAATCCTAAGTTTTATTCCCAGTAACTGTTTATTCCCTCTATTTTGTCAATTTTTCCTTTTAAAGTTTCAAAGTGGTTTTGTTTCCTCTCATTTTGTAAGGTAGAGTACAGTAGGTATCTATAACATTGTCATTATTGATACCAAAATATTGTATTTACTGAAACTATAAAATTTTCTGTTTATAGAATAATTATAATAGCTAACGATCATTAGAGTTTGCCACATATTATTCTAAATAATTAACATGAATTAGCTCTCTTAATCTTGCAGTAAACCCAGAGATGAGTACAATTATTAGAGCCATTTTATGGGTGAAGAAACTGTGAGGCACCAAGTGACCTTGTTCAAGGTCAAAAAGCTAGCAAGTGGTGGAGCCCAGGATTTGAATCTAGGTAGTCTGACAATGGAGGTCACATTATATGTTGACCTACAGAATAGCAATATGGTTACATTTCAAAGCCCCTGGGCCAAATTATTATTACATGAGTGAAATGTGGAATCCTTAGAATCAGATCTATTATTTCATCCCTCCTGGAGTTCTGACTCTACTCCCACTTTGTGTGTGCTGCCATCTTGGGCAGCCAACTTAGGTAGGAGGTTTTTAGGAGCTTATGGATACTGCAAGGAGATCAGTATCCCAAGGTCTCAGTACTAACAAGTCCTCACATTAATGGCATCCTTGAAAATGTTCAGCTGGTGCCTGTAATGAATTCAGTTCTTCTCTAATCTTCTTTTTTGGATCTGATCTATTGGGGCTCATGATACCTTTTTTTTTTTAGATTTTATTTATTTATTTGATAGAGAGAGATCACAAGTAGTCAGAGAGGCAGGCAGAGAGAGAGGAAGAAGCAGATTCCCTGCTGAGCAGAGAGCCCGATGTGGGGCTCGATCCCAGGACCCTGAGATCATGACCTGAGCCGAAGGCAGAGGCATTAACCCACTGAGCCACCCAGGCGTCCCTGATATCTTTTTTCAAAAAGAATTTATTTATTTGAGAGAGCACAAGCAGGGACAGTGGCAGAGGGAGAGGGAGAAGCAGACTCCCCGCTGAGCAGGGAGCCCGATGTGGGCTCCATCCCAGGACCCTGGGATCATGACCTGAGCTGAAGGTGGATGCTTAGCCAACAGAGCCACCCAGGTGCCCCAAGGCTTATAATATCTTTAAAATGAAAACCAGTCACCTTCTCCACCCTTTCCCCACTCACAAATCTTCTACCATTGCTTTTGTATTTCAATTTTCTGAAAACTGGGCTCAGATCAAAATTATTAAATTATTTCAAACTCCATAGCCACATTCAAGGCAAAAATTGGACATCAAAGTATCAGCACAAAGGAAGTATTTATATATGGGACATTCATGGGGTTTTATCAAAGGAATTTTTCTTCTTTAAACCAAATGGGACTTAAGTTATTTTTTTCTTCTCTCCATCTCTAAGATCTAATGTGCAGCATATCATGTAATGCACCTAAATGTGAAGAAAAAAAACACAGTGAAGAAAAAGCATCTGTTGGTCTGGGGAACAGGCAATATTAGTTATTTCCTAAACATTTCGTTCCTGTGTGAACCTAGGCAGTATATTTATTTAGCTTTCTTGAGTCCATTTCTTCACCCGTAAAGTTGAAAAAAATTATATCTGATCTTCAAATATCTCAAAAATGTGAAATAATTGCTAAGAACTCTTTCTCAGCAGAACAAAAAGATACTGTCACCAAGTGATACTTTACTGAGTATTTTCCACTTTCATTGTTTTTTCTACAGTATAAATTTAAAAGAAACAAAATAGTCACGCCTGGCTGGCTCAGTAGGTTAAGCGTATGCCTTCAACTCAGGTCATAATCTCAAGGTCCTGGGATCAATGAGGAAGTAAAGGCTTTATATGACACACTGGACCAGATGGACTTCACAAATATATTCAGGACATCCTATCCCAAAGCAGCAGAATACACATTCTTCTCTAGGGCACATGGAATGTTCTCCATAATAGATCACATATGGGGTCACAAATCAGGTCTCAACCAGTACCAAAAGATTGCGATCATTCCTTGCATATTTTCAGACAATTGCTTTGAAACTAGAACTCCATCACAAAATGAAGTTGGAAAGAACTCAAATACATGGAGGCTAAAAAGCATCCTACTAAAGAATGAAAGGGTCAACCAGGAAATTAAAGAAGAACTTAAAAAGTTCATGGAAACAAATGAAAATGAAAACACAACTGTTCAAAATTTTGGGGATGCAGCAAAGGCAGTTGTAAGAGGAAAGTATATAGCAATATAAGCCTTTCTCAAAAACACAAAAGGTCTCAAATACACAACATAACCCTACACCTAAAGGGGCTGGAGAAAAAACAGCAAAGAAAGCATAAACCCAGCAGAAGTAGACAAATAATAAAGATCAGAGGAGGAATCAATGAAATAGAAACCAAAAGAATAGCACAACAGATCAATGAAACTAGGAGATAGTTCTTTGAAAGAATTAATAAGATTGACAAACCCCTGGCCAGGCTTATCAAAAAGAAAAGAGAAAGGACCCAAATTAATAAAATCATGAATGAAAAAGGAGAAATCACAACCAACACCAAAGAAATACAAACAATTATAAGAACATATTATGAGCCATTATATGCCAGCAAATTAGACAGCCTAGAAGAAATAAGTTCATTTCTAGAGATGCATAAACTACCAAAATTGAACCAGGAAGAAAAAGAAAACCTGAACAGATCCACAATCAGTAAGAAAATTGAAGAAGTAATCAAAAATCTCCCAAGAAACAAGATGCCAGGGCCAGATTGCTTCCCAGGGGAATTCTACCAAACGTTTAAAGAAGAATTAATACCTATTCTCCTGAAATTGTTCCAAAAAATAGAAATGGAAGGAAAACTTCCAGACTCATTTTATGAGGCCAGCATTACTTTGATCCCCAAACCAAACAAGACCCCATCAAAAAAGAGAATTACAGACCAATATCCCTGATGGACTTGGATGCAAAAATTCTCACCAAAATACTAGCCAATAGGATCCAACAGTACATTAAAAGGGTTATTCACCATAACCAAGTGAGATTTATTTCTGGGCTGCAAGTTCATTTCAACATCCACAAATCAATCAATCTAATGGAATACATTAATAAAAGAAAGAACAAGAACCATGTAATACTCTCAATAGATGCTGAAAAAGCCTTCGACAAAGTACAGTATCCTTTCTTGATTAAAACTCTCCACAGTGTAGGGATATAAGGTGCATACCTCAATATCATCAAAGCCATCTATGAAGAACCTACAGCGAATATCATTCTCAATGTGGAAAAACTGAGAGCTTTTCCCCTAAGGTCAGGAACATGGCAGGAATGTCCACTATCATCACTGCTATTCAATATAGTACTAGAAGTCCTGGCCTCAGCAATCAGACAGCAAAAAGAAATCAAAGGCATCTGAATCAATAAGAAGAAGTTAAACTCACTCTTTGCAGATGATATGATGCTTTATGTGGAAAACCCAAAAGACTCCACTCTAAAACTGCTAGAACTCATATAGGAATTCAGTAAAGTGTCAGGATATAAAATCAATGCACAGAAATCAGTTGCATTTCTATACACCAATAGCAAGACAGAAGAAAGAGAAATTAAGGAGTCAATCCCATTTACAATTGCACGCCAAACCATAAGATACCTAGGACTAAATCTAACCAAAGAGGCAAAGAATCTGTACTCATAAAACTATAGAATACTCATGAAAGAAATTGAGGAAGACACAAAGAAATGGAAAAACATTCCATGTTCGTGGATGGGAAGAACAAATATTGTGAAAATGTCTATGCTATCTAGAGTAATCTACAGATTTAATGCAATCCCTATCAAAATACCAGAAACTTTTTTCAAAGAAATGGAACAAATAATCCTAAAATTTATATGGAACCAGAAAAGATCCCGAATAGCCAGAGGAATGTTGAAAAAGAAAACCAAAGCTGGCGGCATCACAAAGCTCTATTACAAAGCTGTAATCATCAAGAAAGTATGGTACTGGCACAAAAACAGACACATAGATCAATGGAACAGAATAGAGATCCCAGAAATGGACTCTTAACTACATGGTCAACTAATCTTTGACAAAGCAGGAAAGAATATACAGTGGAAAAAAAGACAGTTTCTTCAACAAGTGGTGTTGAGAAAATTGGACAGCCACATGTCAAAGACTGAAACTGGACCATTTACTTACACCACACACAAAAATAGACTCAAAATGGATGAAAGACTTCAATCTGAGACAGGGATCCATCAAAATCTTTGAGGAGAACACAGGCAACAACCTCTTCGACCTCAGCTGCAGCAACTTCTTCCTGGAAGCACCACTAAGGGCAAGGGAAACAAGGGCAAAAATGAACTATTGGGACTTCATCAAGATCAAATCTTTTGCACATCAAAGGAAATAGTCAACAAAACCAAAAGATAACTGACAGAATGGGAAAAGATATTCGTAAATGACATATCAGATAAGGGGCTTGTGTCCAAAATCTATAAAGACCTTCTCAAACTCAACACCCAAAGAACAAATAATCCAATCAAGAAATGGGCAGAAGACACGAACAGACATTTCTGCAAAGAAGACATCCAGATGGCCAACAGACACATGAAAAACTGTTCTACATCACTCGGCATCAGGGAAATACAAATGAGATACCACCACACAATAGTCAGAATGGCTAAAATTAGCAAGTCAGGAAATGATAGATGTTGGGAAGGATGTGGAGAAAGGGGAACTCTTCTACACTGTTGGTGGGAATGCAAGCTGGTACAGCCACTCTGGAAAACAGTATAGAGGTTCCTCAAAAAGTTGAAAATAGAGCTACCCTATGACCCAGCAATCACACTACTGGGTATTTGCCCTAAAGGTACAGATGTAGTGATCCTAAGGGGCATGTGCACCCTAATGTTTATAGCAGCAATGTCCACAGTAGCCAAACTATGGAAAGAACCTCGATGTCCATCAACAGATGAATGGATAAAGAAGATATAGTATATATATACAATGGAATACTCTGCAGCCATCAAGAGAAACGAAATCTTGCCATTTGCAACGACATGGATGGAACTAGAGGGTATTATGCAGGGTGAAATAAGTCAATCATAGAAAGATAATTATCATATGATCTCTCTGACATGAGGAATTTGAGAGGGGGGTAGGGAGGGAAAAAATGAAACAAGATGAAACCAGAGAGGGAGACAAGCCATAAGAGACTCTTATTTATTTATTTATTTATTTATTTATTTATTTATTTATTTATTTATTTGACAGAGAGAGATCACAAGTAGGCAGAGAGGCAGGCAGAGAGAGAGGAGGAAGCAGGCTCCCTGCTGAGCAGAGAGCCCGATGTGGGGCTTGATCCCAGGACCCTGAGATCATGACCTGAGCCGAAGGCAGAGGCTTTAACCCACTGAGCCACCCAGGCGCCCCAAGAGACTCTTCATCTCAGGAAACAAAATGAAGGTTGTTGGAGGGGAGGGGGATGTGAGGGGCGGGGTGAGTGGGTTATGGACGTTGGGGAGGATATGTGCTATGGTGAGTGCTGTGAATTCTGTAAGACTGATGAATCACAGACCTGTACCCCTGAAACAAATAATACATTATATGTTAATAAAAAAAACTGAAGTACTTTAGTAAAAGATAATAGTTTTTTTTTTTTACAAGAAGTTATGTGAAAGGCCCAGTACATGAAGAAAACAGTTACTGAGAGGCATGTCTAAATGCATAAAGATATTATTTTTAAATTATTGAATAATTTATTTACTCTGAGCATTCTGTCTACTTGATTATATGATTGCTATACAGTAAGTGATACTGGAACAAACTGGGAAGTAAGATAGTGGTTTTAATTTGATACTTTATTATTTTTCACAATCCATGGTAGGCATCCCACAGTGTCCTGTGAACATAGAAGGTGATATTATCAATCACAAGAAAAATATCCTTTGAGATATCTTTGAAGACTTGACCACTTTGGTGGGGTGTATGGGTAGTATTTATTTTCTCACTTGTGGGATTATTACACTTTCTCTCCCTGTGAGATTCCGTACTTGTCTTGGCATGCTATCCCTACCTTAATTAAGGTTATTTCCTTTCTTTGTTTGTTATATACAAATAAGTCTGGACTGTTGCCATTCTTTGTTATTACATGAGTGTCTATCTGGTATATCTGCATTGTTGTTTTCCTGTATGTTTTGTGAGTGTGGCTGGCATGGGATCTCTTTATTTCTCTTTTGAATTTAAATGAATTCATATTAAGTAAGTATAGGCCTCTGCCTACTTTAATATGGTTTCTTGTGTGCCTCCCTGGGCATTTACATATTGCAATACATATTATTTTGTTTTAAATGACTATTCTTTTATTTCTCGTTAACAGAACAGTTAGGCTACTATATTTGCTTAATTTTTAATATCTTTAACCAGCTTATATTATTTCTGATTTTCCTTTTAGGATAATAAAGGGAGGCTTACAAAATATTTGTTTGAATAGGTCTTGGTTTTGAGGCGCCTCGGTGTCTGTCTTAGGTTCAGGTCATGATCCCAGGGTTCTGGGATCAAACCCTGCATTGGTCCCCCTACTCAGTGGGGAGTCTGCTTCTCCATTTCCCTGCCCCCTGCTTTTGTTCTCTCCTTCTCTCTCAAATAAATAAAGTATTTAAAAAGAAAAAATAAAGGGTATCAGTTTTGATAGGGCTGAGAACCACAAGTCATAGACAAAGTCTGGTATACGGAATATGTTTTTTTTTTTTAAAGATTTTATTTATTTTATTTTAACAGAGAGAGAACACAAGCAGGCAGAGAGGCAGGCAGAGGCAGAGAGAGAGGAGCAGGCTCCCCGCTGAGCAAGGAGCCCGATGTGGGACTCGATCCCAGGACCCTGGGACCATGACCCGAGCCAAAGGCAGCCGCTCAACCAACTGAGCCACCCAGGTGTCCCCGGAATATGTTTAGTAAATATTTGCTTGATGTACAGATAGAAGTATAGGAAAAATGAGGACGTAAGTCCTTATTAATAACTGAAGGAGACCTCCTTTTTTCCTAAATCATGGGTGTGTCTCAGTTCATACATAGGTAGCTCAGAACAACATACGACAGGGACAACAAATGGGATTTGGAGATATTAAAGTCTACACTTTAAAAGAAAATTATTTATTTATTTATTTGAGAGAGGGAGAGAGAGAGCAAAAGAGAGAAAGGATGAGTGGGAGGAGGGGCAGAGGGAGAAGCAGACTCCTCACTGAGCTGGGATCCTGGGATCCACAGACATGGGGCATGATCCCAGGATTCTGGGATCATGACCCGAACTGAACACAGACGGTAAGCCAACTGAGCCACCCAGGCGCTCCTTAAAGATTTTATTTTTAAGTAATCTCTACACCCAACGTGAGGCTCAAACTCACAACCGAGATCAAGAGTTGCACGCTGCACTGACGGAGACAGCCAAGTGCCCCAGGACTTATTTTTAAGCTCTGGTCAATGAGTGTATCTCAGTGTAACAGATTTTATTGATGAATGCACTATTACCCATCAACAATGGTATCTGCTGTCAGCACAGCACTGTTGTTACTGGATTTTTACTGATATTATTGTTATTTTATTTTTCAGCTTTATCGAGATATAATTAATATATAACCTTGTGTAAGCTTAAGGATTATATATATACAAGAAAAAGATAATTAAATGAAGTGATGAGTGTGTTAACTAACTTATTATTGTAGTGAGAACTTTTAAAATCTACTTTCTTAGTAACTTCCAAGTATATAATATGGTACTATAGTAACCAAGTTGTACATTAATTTCCAGAACTTACTCATATTGTAACTGGAAGTTTGTACCCTTTGACCACCTTCACCCATTTTCCCTATCCCTTGGCCCTGGCAACCATCAAACTACTTTTGTTTTTATGAATTTTGTTTTTTTAGATTACACAAAAGAGATTATCTAGTATTTGTCTTTCTCTGTCTGACTTACTTCATTTAGTATAATGCCCTTGAAATGCATCCATGTTGTTGAAAATGGCAGGTTTATTTTCTTTCTCTCTTAATATTGCATTATATAAATAGCATCTTTTTAAATGTCATTAGATGCTACACATATTATAGGTATATTTTAAAGATGGCTATAGATATGTATGTATATATCTTTATTCATTTGTTTGATGGACACTTAAATTGTTTCCATGTCTTGGCTATTGTAAATAATGCTGCAATGCATATGTTAGTATGAATACCTCTTCAGATCCTGATTTCATTTCCTTTGGTGGAATTGCTGGATTGTATAGGAGTTCTATTTTTAGTATTTTTGAGGAATCTCCGTACTGTTTTCCATAGTGGCTGCACGAATTTACATTTCCAGCAGTGCATGAAGGGCCCTTTCCTCCATATTCTTGCCAGTGCTGGTTACCTAGTGTCTTTTTGATAATAGCCATTGTAACATGTGTAAAGTGGTTTCCATACTTCACTGTGGTTTTGCTTTGCGTTTCCCTGATGATTAATAATGTTGAGCACCTTTTTATATACCTGGCCAATTGTATGTCTTGTCTGGAAAAATGTTTCTTCAGGCCTTTTGGCCATTTTTTATTGGATTATTTTATTTTTTGTTATTGAGTTGTTAAATATTTTGAGTTGTTATATATATGTATATATATTGAGTTCCTTATGTATTTTAGATATTAACCTCTTATTAGATATATGGTTTGCAAATATTTTCTCCCATTCAGTAGGTTGTCTTTTCATCTTGTTGATTGTTTCTTTTGCTGTGAAGAAGCTTTTTAGTTTGCTGCAGTCTTACTTGTTTATTTTGGCTTTTGTTGTTTGTGCTTTTGATGCTATACTATTTCAATTATTGTAGTTTTGTAGTATAGTTTAAAATCAGGAAGGGTGATGTTTCCAGCTGTGTTCTTTTTCAGATTGCTTTGGCTATTTGCAATCTTTTGTGGTTCTAGATGAATTTTAAAATTGTTTTTCTCTTTCTGTGAAAAATGCCATGGGTGGGGGAGTGGTGCTGGGGAATAAATCTTGTATGAGAACAACCAAAAAAAAAAAAGAAAAGAAAAATGCCATTGGAATTTTGATAGGGATTGTACTCAATCTGTAGAGGACATTGGGTAGCATGGATATTATAATATTAATTATTCTGATCTGTAAACATTAGATATCTTTCCATTAACTTGTGTCTTCTTCAATTTCTTTTATCAGTATCTTGTAGTTTTCAGTATGTAGATCTTTCACCTTCTTGGTTAAATTTAAGTATTTTATTGTTTTTAATGATATTGTAAATTGGATTTCTTTATTTCTTTTTCTGATTGTTTATTGTTAACTGATAAACAACTGATTTTTGTGTGTCATTTTGTATCCTGCAACTTTAGTGAATTCATGTATTAGTTCTAACAGTTGTTTCGTGTAGTCTTTAGGGCTTTCCATATATAAGATTAGGTCATCTGTAATCAGAGACAATTTTACGACTTCCTTTCTGATTTGGATACTCTTTCTTTCTCTCTTCCTTCTTCTTTTTCTATCTTTCTTTCCTTCTTCCTTCCTTCCTTCCTTCCTTTCTTGCTCTCTCTCTCTTTCCCTCTCCTTCCTTCCTTCCTTCCCTTCTCTCTTTTCACCTAACTGCTCTGGCTAGGATTTGCAGTACTGTGTTGAATAGAAATAGTGGGAGTAGGCACCATTGTTTTGTTCCTGGTCTTAGAGGAAAAGCTTTCAAACTTTCACCATTGACTATAATGGTACTTGTGGTTTTGTCATATGTGGCCTGAATTATATTGAGGTACCTTCCTTCTATACTCAGTTTTTTGAGAGTTTTTATCGTGAAAGGATGTTGAATTTTGTCAAATGATTTTTTATGCATCATTGAGATGATCATGATTTTTATCTTTCATTTTATTTCTACGATGTAATTACAATTATTAGTGATTAGTGTTTAAATAATGTTAAATGATTTCATTTATATATATACTCAACAACACAAAGATGGTTTCTTCTATATTAAAAATTATTTTAAAAAAACGTGGTCAATGCAAAAGCTTTCTGCTTATGACACAGTTACCATTTTGAAGTAAATAGGGTTCTTTATTCCTTCAAACATTCGAGTTAGTTAGGATTTCCTGATGAGAACGATATTGTAACAATTCAGGATGTCATTTGAAAAAGAAATGTGGAAAATATTTTATTTGCCACAGGTCTTGAAACATGTTTTTATATTTAACTTTCAAATATAATTTTCATTATGTTGAATTTCAACAGGTTCTAGCTTCAAAATTTTTGTAGCCTTTTGTATTGTTGTGCTTATTAAACATGTCATTCTGCTTTATTTTGCAATGTTGTCTTCTCTTTGGTATTAAATTATTCTCAAAATTTCTTTGAAATATCTTCTACATTTTTTAAAAGATTTTATTTATTTATTTGACAGAGAGAGATCACAAGTAGGTAGAGAGGCAGGCAGAGGGAGAGGGGGAAGCAGGCTCCCCGCTGAGCAGAGAGCCCAATGCGGGGCCCGATCCCAGGACCCTGAGATCATGACCCGAGCCAAAGGCAGAAGCCCAACCAACGGAGCCACCCAGGTGTCCCTCTTCTACATTTTATAAACTAGTCTTCCTTCAGAATTAGATTCTCACATGTTAAAAAGACTTATTTATCTTTTGTTTCCACAGTCTTCAGGAACATTTGATTAATTGGAATTTGTGAACAATGCTAAAATAAATCAGCCACAAAACTAATTTAAAAACCTGATCTTTATAGAAAATTATAAAAAACAGTGAGTCATGTGAGCATGTACAGTATAGTCATGTTTCTGTTCCTTTAAGAATAAAATAATTTGATTGCAATATGTAATAAGATTTGAAAACAGTGTTAACTTGGCTTGAGTTCAGAGTTTTAGATGAAGAGTAATATATGGCTCTATATGGCTCCATAACATTGGCTCCATTAATCCAGTGCTCTTAGACCCAAACTGTCTACAATTATATATCCATATTTCTTGAGAATTCATACAGTTAAAATTCAACTTTTTAACTGACAAGTAGGATACAGTTGGAATATTTGGTTGCCAAGGTATTGAAAAATAATACATCCAACTGTTGATAAGTAAATGCAATGGAAACCTCTATTTTTTTGCAGTTGTTATTTTGTCCATAATCTCCTAATAGCTATACTTTTGTGCCCTATAACTCTTGCTAACAACTTGTTTCCATTCCCTCCATGGCTAGGCTTTTGCTCTGGAGAGCAAGAATTCCAGGCCATCTTTGCAGAGCTTTACCCAATATTCTAGAAATATCATATCAAGAGAAGTACATCTGGTATGACATCACCACAGTTTTGATCTGCTGTTTTAATTTCTCAAATGAAGAACATTGTGGAAGTTATTTCTACGCTTTTGGAACAAAACGTTTAACCTCTTCAGATAATACAGAGATTCCCCAAAAGCGTGGTTTTGAACTAGTAAAATGGTGGTAGGGCACGACTCACCATTACATGGTTTTGTTCAAAGCATGGTAGCTGGCAGAAATAAAAAAAAGAGCTGCTAATTCCACCATGCTGTCTGTGGCTGACTTTTACTACAATAGTGTTCATAGCTATTGACACTAGCTGTAGGTGTGGATGCTCACATGAAAGAGTATCAGGGGAATCAATCTGCCATTGAGTATGTGCTAAAAAATACCCACACAAGTCTGGAGACAAAGCTTCATTTGTTTATGTGTGAGGATGTGTATATGTGAGGGTGTATCCATTCCCAGAGTCTCATTAGCTTCTTTAAATATTTGTGGTGTGCTTTGAGACAACCCACGCATTTCCTTCACATGTGACAAGGACACTAGTCATGATGTTCTCCAGCTCTTTTATGCACTAATAACACAAGGGATAGTGCAGTTCATGGGAAAAATGGGTGTGAAGGAATCATGGATGTCTTTTGTAAGTTATTCTGCCAGATTGTAGTCAAAATTATTTTTGAACAGTGTTGGGCAGGGAGGGAGTTGCCTTTCTTAGTAGAAGAGGAATAATAAAAATCCCGAATGTCTTTTAATAAAGACATAATAAATGTATTAATAAAATATAATAAAATATATTCTTAATAGATAACTTCCAAATATATACTAATAAATTCCTTACATTTAGAATTCCAGTTTTTTTACAGTTATGATATAATGAGATAATCTGTGCAAATTTGCTTATACTTAGTATATTAAGTGTTCAATAAATGTTAGCTTCTGTGTAGGGTCATGGTAATATTTTACTGTCAGTAATAAGTTTATTGGTAGTGATAAAACTGTGGCATTGTACAGAAAGCCCATTTATTTTTTTTTAAGATTTATTTATTTATTTATTTATTTGACAGAGAGAGATCACAAGTAGGCAGAGAGGCAGGCAGAGAGAGAAGGGGAAGCAGGCTCCCTGCTGAGCAGAGAGCCTGATATGGGGCTTGATCCCAGGACCCCGAGATCATGACCTGAGCCGAAGGCAGAGGCTTAAACCACTGAGCCACCCAGGCACCCCCAGCAAGCCCATTTATAGTCTAAATTGCATCAGATATTTCTTGATTTCTAGATAATGTGTTTTAATTGCAATTTAATGCAGTTGTAAGGATTTGGTTATGACTGCTTAATCTCTTAAAAAAATTTATTAATCATCACTAATTTTTAGATTAAAAATCCCAATAGTGATCTCTCTATGGTTTTCTGTGATGCCAGGAGTTACTCCTTAAATATGCAGGGATTTCCATGAACTCTTAATTTTGGAAACCAAGTAATTGTGGAGGCTAAACTGGTGGCCATTGCCCTTGAGACTTCTGATAGTCCTATAGTCCCATCAGCATCAGTCTGCCTGAGATGGTCTCTACTATTTCTGCTTTTCTTTGGGTTAAAGAAGTCCTCAATTTTTTTTCCCCTGAATCATCTCTAACATCAGAGGAGGGAAACTACAGATTGCCATGAGATTGCTAGAATATCAAAACATTGGCAGCAGCTTGACATTTCTCTCAAGTTAAATGTTCAATGATGACATTGTACATTAATTTTACATTCCAGGCCATAACAATCCAGAGATTTTTTAATATACGGGAAGTGTTTCAATCTATATAACACCAAGCAAAATTCTCTTCTCTCCTTTTTCACTCCCAAGATCTCTACCTGAAGAGAATTTTTGAGCATGTTTCTTTGGAAATGCCTGTTACAATACTCGTTAAGTACACACAACACACTAATCCCTTTAAATTGATCAGCTGATCTGAATACCTAATACATCTAATAGGAAATGATACATAGGACAAAGATGTTTGGAAGAGGAGATACCATATAGGTGGGCTTGTTAGGAGTTTGAGAGGGAGCATATCAGAGTAGAGAGATGGACGCTCATTGGCCAGGAGTAATCGCTGCACATAAAATGGGAAAAAGCACTAAAAGTGAATGCCAGGATGGGGGTTGTTAACAATAAACTTCACTCTTTTGGGGCACCTGGGTGGCTCAGTGGGTTAAAGCCTTTGCCTTCGGCTCAGGTCATGATCTCAGGGTCCTGGGATCAAGCCCCTTATTGGGCTCTCTGCTCAGCAGGGAGTCTGCTTCCCCCTCTCTCTCTGCCTGCCTCTCTCCCTACTTGTGATCTCTCTCTCTCTGTCAAATAAATAAAGAAAATATTTAAAAAATAAACTTCACTCTTTTTACAGTTTTGTTTTGCCTGGTATGAGTCTTTCCTTGTCCTAATATCCTAATAGGGAAGACTCACAGAGTAGATTCTTTGAGCCATAGAACTGAAAGATGACCTTAAGTCTTCCTTCTTTAAAGAACAGAAAATTTTTTTTACATAAATGTTTCAATGTAAAAAGCAAAAATTCAAATGTAGAATTAGTATCTCATTTTGTCTTCTTTTATTAGTTCACAATTGAGTTTCTCTTTCTCTTTCATTTCTGCCTGTGTGATTCAGCCAGGCCGCGTTGTCTCCTGGTTATCAGGAGACGATGTTGTTGTGTTTTTGTGCACTGGCCCAAACTGTTTTCTCCAATTGGCCATTGTTTTCTGGAGAGAGGGACTTCTGTGTACCAGAACTGGCACGGTCTGGCCGTGCAGCACCTCTTGGAACTGAGGAGACGGCATTCTGGCTGATTAATTAGATAGGTTTCATAACCTGCTGGACAACAAGGGAAGGGAGAGCATTTTGCGTTAGCGGCATCAAGCTTGATGTTTTTGCATGTTTCACTCTTCTCTTGCAATTCGGGAAGATGCCAATTTTGCTTTTCTTGCAATTTTAAAATGCCTAATGAAACTTTCAAAACTAAAAGGAAAATGATCTCTTAAAAATAACACTGAAAATGAGTGTGAATCTGATCTCTTTATTAATCGAGTTTGGCTTTTGAAGGAATCTTTCAACTTGTAAAACCAGCAGCAATATACCTATTTCTGTAAAACAGACTCTTGCAGATGCATTTTAAACAGATTAGTAAAATTTATTTATTAACATCTGTACAGTACCAAGATACTCATTATGTAATATGCAGACTGTGGTACCTGCTTTTCACATCACCTTATAGCATAGTTTACTCGTGATTATCTAAATTACAGACAACTCTTCAACATATTTTCTTTCATCTTTGGCACTGTGAAGAAGGCAGAAGGTTATTTTCATGTTTACAAAAGAGCAAGTGGCCCAGGGAGAAATTGTTGGAGCTAAGAGCAAAACTAAGATAGCCTGACTTTTGTCCCTGCTAGTGTGTCCTTGGTGCACCTGATCTGTCAGACTTGCCGCATGAGGAATGGTTTTCTTTACATCTGTGTTGTTTTCATGAGTAACAATGAATAGGAGGCTCTAATGTGCTTTGGAGAGTGTGCACGATTTTCCTTGAAGAGACACCGTATCATACGGTGGTTAACTAGAGCCAACTGCTGGACTTTATTGAAACCCCAGCTCGACCACATAGCAGCTGCATGACTCTGGGAAAGCGCACCGCTCTGGGCCTCAGTTTTTTGTTTTTTGCATCAAGAAACCGAGAATAAGAAAAATGTCTATCTTCATAGGGTTGCTGTGACAATTGAATGAATGAACATATGTAAAGCACAAAAAAGAGTGCCTGCACAGAGTAAGCACTTTATATGTATTATTATTACTATTTAAGAATTGCATTTTTCAGAGTGGATGTGACTTTGTTTTTCAGTGCCCAGAGGGGACTTATCACTGTTCAGAACTGACTCCCCAAATTCTGCTGGCATAGTGAATAGTTTTCCTTTAGAAAATCCATCTTTATCTGACAGAGTGTTCATTTTTCTAGTCTTTAGTGGTGTGGGAAATAGGACGCTGGACAGAGGTCCAAGACCTGGACTTGAGTCCCAGCTCAGTCATTTCCCAGCTGGGACTTTGGGTCAGTCACTAAACCTCCCCAGGCTCTGCCTCTTTTCTCCTCACAAGAAGGCTAGACTATAAAACTTTCACGTTCACTTAAGAAATCCCTTTCTGTGACTGAAGTGATTGGGGTAAGTCCACTTTAACAAAAATATTAGGCAAAGCCATCCTTGTGCATCCCATTTAGTTAAATCCTGTTATTAGAAGGATTTCACTATTATTACATAGGTAGGATTGGCAAATGCTTGTGTAGATTTTGAGAAATGGAATATGCTATGGCATTTTTTAACACGTTTTGTCAGACACCCTGAAGAAAACCACTCCTCAAATTAAACAGTGTGTCATGGAGCACGTTCGATAAAATAGGTGACTTATCCTTTCTCCGAGTCTGTGCTTTGTGGAGGAACTCTCTGGCTATCAGTGTCAACTCTACATCTTCCCACACTGTCCCCTACAGTTCAGGGTCACCTTACCACTGCAGCGAGAATGGAGAGGGGAGAGAGGAAGGACCATCTCTTTTGTCCATGCCCCATGGGAGTAGGTTCTGGCTTCCCCACACTTGTTCTGTCGGGTGCCTGGGTCAGCATCAGCTTACACACTTGATCATTATTAACGAAGAAGTAAAATAAGAAATTAAAAAAAAAAAAGGAGAAAACGTCTTTCTCAAGTGCTGATCTTTCTGAGAGCTGGTGATTTCCTGTGATCCTCATTTGCTTTTTGTTTTGACATGCTGAGCCCTCTGGAGCCTTTTTTTTTTTTCTATCAGCCAGATAGAAAATCTGGATACCAAAAATGGATATCCAAAAAATGGATATCAAATCCATTGTCTTTCGGGTGATGGAAAAGACAGAAGGAATGTGGATAACTAATAATTTATTAAAAGGCATATTGCAAGGATAACCCAATATATAAAAACCCAGATTCCCAAGCATAATGGTATGTGATTTACTCTACAGAAGACGTTTTGCTTTGTAAGCTCGTGTATACTGAGGGGCTGATTTAATTTTCAGTTCTTTAAAGAGGAGCTTCTTTCCTTGTTTTCTCCCAAGCCTAGGAGTTCTTGGCCTGGGTAGGACAGGAGTTATAGCACTGTGCAAAGTCTCAGGTGCATTGTCCTCAGTAATGCAGAGGAGCGCCCCTCCAACTGCCCCGAGATTATTCCTTACTGCAGGAATCTCAAGAAGCTACTGGCAACCACAGAGCTGATTAGGAGGGCTCAGGTTGAGGTCCTCGGCTCAAAGAGCAAGACCCTGAACAGGGCCTTGAATGGGAATCTAGCACTCATTTTCTGTAATGGACAAGAGCACCTAGGAAGTCTTGTCTTTGATTAAATATAATTTATTGTACTAAATTTAAATTGAAAGACATCGTTCAAACAATACCACATTATCATGTTGAGCTCATATAAATCCTGTGGGTCAGGTAACATCTTTGTGATGATTTGAAAACTGATTATAAGTATGATATAAATGTAATACATGAACAAAACCATACACACAGAAGAAGTATTTTTTTTTTTTCCTGGGCCCATTTCCTCACTGAGGAGTAGCAGGAATATATAGAGTGATGTCACTCGGTATATGCCTGGTCCATAACTTTCTTCTTTGGTATATATTTGTCCTTGTTTGTAGGGCCAAGGAGATCTGTTGAAGAATGCCAAGAATGAAGCTGTAGAAAACATGAAGCAGATCCAGCTGGCATGCTTGTCCTGTGGGCTTAGTAAAGCACCCAGCAGTGGTGCAGAAGCCAAGAGCAAACGCAGCCTGGAAGCCATAGAGGAGAAGGAGAGCGGCGAGGAGAACGGGAAGCTGTGACCGTGAGCAGTACCGACACGCTCAGCCAGCCTTCCCCTCCAGGACTCTGGTTTTTCTTTCTGTTTTTCTTTCTTTAAGCTTTTTAGAAGTTCACAAAAAGATGCCCTCTGTGGGGTGTTGGACATAGACAAATATTTTCACAATGTCAGTATTTTAATGTAGTTAATTTATCTAAGTTAAAACCTTTAGTAGCAGTGTTTAAAATTCTGAGATGTGTGTACATACCCATGGATGGATGTGGGTGGGAGCGTGTGTGTGTGTGTGTGTGTGTGTGAAAGAGAGAGAGAGAGAGAACAAAAGAAAGAAAGAACCAGAAAGTGACAGAGACAGAAAAAGAGAGATTGAGAAAGAGAGATCAAGATCCTATGAAAATCTATTCTATGTTGCATTATTCATTTAGTAAGTTATTCCTTTATCATTTTGGGACAAATTTGTTAATCTGAAATTCTTAAGAGCACTTACTATACCCAGTTACTGTGATTACTTTATTTTGTCATTTAATTTAGAGATCTTAACATAGGTTATTATCAAAGGAAGCCAAATTTACTGATGCATAGATGTTTTGATAGATTAAATATAGATTAGAAAAATTCCTAAGAATCACAGTAGAAATAAAAGTGAGTGAAAGATAAACAAGTAATCAGAATTTTCGAGGTCAGTAAAATCATTTCTTAGTTAGAAATTCTTTAAATGATTCATTAAATCAAATTAATTTTTAGAAAGTTTTTTGGTAATTATTTTATAAACATATGATTTCAATGGGAAAGCTGATCATAAACGAATTGATACCCACCTATGTGAAACTCTGAAACACAGTGAGAGCTCTGTTGTAATTAGAATTTTAATGTGACATTATTTTCAGTTATAAAATTTCAAGGTTGAGATTTGTTGGAAGGTCTCATTCTTCCAAACTGGGAATCTAGCATTCATTTTCTGTAATGGACATGAGCAGCTAGGAGGTCTTGTCTTTGACTAAATATAATTTATTGTACTAAATTTAAATTGAAAGACATCATTCAAACAATACCACATTTATCATGTTGAGCTCATATAAATTCTGTGGGTCAGATAACATCTTTGTGATGATTTGAGAACTAACTGATTATAAGTATGATATAATTTTAATACCTGAACAAAAACATACACACAAAAGAAGCAAACTAATTAGGGTACATTTATAATTGCATCCAGATAATTTTTACCCTAATATCTTCATAAAGTACTTGAGTGTAATATGTTTGTTACCTCCAGAAGAACTAAATGTTCTATGGTTATGAAAATATATTTATTTAAAACATTGCTTTTATTTTGAAAAGCTTCTTAATTAATTTGATTAACAAATACAACCAGTTTGCGGGGAACCTAGGGAAGAGAATTGTTGACATTTTGCAAATATAAGCATCTTCTATAGCTACCGTGTTAAGTTATTTCTGACTTCTTAACACTATTATGTTCATGTTGCACATTACTGAAAGTAAAGATATGAAACAACACTTTTATTGTTTTCCTTTATTGTGAATTCATTGAAAAGAGAAAAAATGAAAATAATGAAATATAATGATATTGCATTAAAAATATCTCAAAGGGAATGTTATTTCCATGGACCAAATATGGTGAAATTTCTTCTTGGGTTTCATTCAAACTGGGCACTTGGGGAGGTTCATGAGTTCATTTTAAGGTAGGTTTCTAATGGTACTATAATTGCCTGAACAAATTTCTTTACCCTCCATTATACTTAACCTGCACAGTAAAAGGAATAGTAGAATCTAAGTATCTAAGCTCCTTATGATAAAAAGGAGGTGATAGAGACAGAAACAAAACCAATTTTATATCAACCAGTTGGTTGGTTTCACCTGTGGACCTCTTCACCTCCCTGAATTCTATTCAGAGAAATCTATGCCTTTACTGGTGGCACAGAGAGGTGGGAAGAGAAGATAAAGAGTGAAAACACTCAAGGAATATTATTAATTTCTTTACTTGAGGGTCAAAGCCAATCCTTAAAAATGGCTTCTCTAGTTTATTCCACTTGTCTTGGAGTTCCACTCACACTTAGGAACTTGCCCAAATGCTCTTGAACTGTTTTTGGTTTTAGCTTGAATAGAGTTTGAAAAACAGAACAAAACAAAATGCAAGTATTCTTTAGACCATGATACAGGTTCCACCTTATCTAATGCTACTTCTGGCAATGGGTTTTCTGCCATTCTCTACTCCACTGTGTTGGATATGATTGCAGTCAGGGAGTGAGGGGTGGGGCAGGGTGGAGCTTTAGATTTTGAGAATGGCCTTGCCTCTGGATAGAATAATAAAAACAACAAAACTTTTTACATTATTATATCCTACTAATGTCTGAGTTCTTTCCAGACTTGTACTGCAGTAGAAAAATCCTCCTTCTGTCCACATAGCTTTTGACAATACTAGGAAGGTAATGGTAGATATTAATTCTGTTTTTGTTTATTAATTTTTATATTACCAAGAGGATTTGAAGCATAGTGGTAGTTATCATTACTGACAGAGCCACTGATACAGTAAATGGAAGAATCGACTTTGGATTCTGGTTTGTCTGATTTTATGTGCAAGAGTATTGGTTCAGTGGTTTTGATTTTTAGTTTAGTTCTCAAAATTTTAAACTAAAGTACTCTTTCCTTTATAACCAAAAATGAAAAGAACTTTATTGTATTCTTTGATAAGATACTAATGATCAATATTAAACATGCAAAACAGAGATATGTAAAATAATCACCCACTGTTAACATTTAGATTTATACCCCTTCAGACACTGAATATGCTTTGATTATACATACATCTAAATAAGCCTTGATTTTTAAGAAAAGTGAGATCATATTATATAAAGTGTTTTTGTAATAATCTTTTTACACAATAAAGGCCATACATCATGAATCTCTTTCTGTCAATATATATATAGGTACATTGGGGCTCTCAGCCTTTGAATTGAATCTAGTCCACTCATAATGTATTTTATTTGGCCACTGAATCTTTTTCAAAAAATTTTAAATAATAGACAACTTTTAAAAATCCAGAAATTTCACATGAAAGTTTAATTTTCTCCTTCTAAAAGATTGAATATTCTGACAACACTAGACACCCTTCCACACCTCCCCACATCTTACTTGTCATCAATTAATTGGAGCTGCCTTCTCCAAGATGGGCATGTGCTGCCCAGTTTGCCAAAGAACTTCTCTCATTTATGTTACCTCCTGCCTCTGTAGATGTCTTAGGTGGTGATTCTTGATTCAAATTAGTGTTCATGTCTTATTATGTGGATTATTGTAACATATTTAACCAATCCTATTTGCTCTCCTAGTTTCTTGTTATATAAGCATTGTAGTGATGAAAATCCATTTTTTCAAAGTGGTTCAATTTTTTCTTTAGGGTAAATCTCTAGATGTAGAATTGTTGGGTCAAAGGATACATAGATATTTTAAGGATTTTGAGATACATTACCAAATAGCCTCTAAAAAATGTATCCAATTTCAATTCCCACCAGGAGTTTGTGAGAGTGCTCAAATCTTGGCTAATCTGAAATTTAATTATTGTTATTTATATGTTTGCCAATATACTAGATTAAAAAATCTTATTTCTCCTTATGTCTACTCTCTAGTGAGAGTGAACACCTATTAGTATGTTCATTCAGTATAGATAGTCTCATATAGTTATGAGTTTTGTGATCATTTTTGAGTGAGGTGATAACTTTTTATCCTTTTATTATTATTTTTAGGAGGCATTTACTTAATAAGAATCTTAACCTTGTGTTTTTCATATATATCACCAATGTCTTTTGACATACAGATCCCTAACTTAATCCAAGTTATGATTTTCTTCCTTTATGATTAGTGTTAAGACATCTTTCTCCATCTATGCTTATGAAAATATTCTCCTATATTACCTGTTAGTAGCTTTCTTAGTTTACTTTTCACATTTAAATCTATAATCCTCTTAGCTTTGCTTTTTGTGTATAGAATAAGTTTGATGTCTAATTTCATTTGTTCTAAACGTGGATAACCCAGCTTACGTACTGTAGACTGTCCTCTATCCACTCCTCTGTAATGCCATCCTTGTAAAAAATGAAGCACCCATGTATGTGTGTGTCTATTTATGGAATCTCTTGTTTGGTTCCATTGGTCTGTGTCTGTCCTGGCAACATTACTGTGCTGTTTTAATTATGATAGCTTTGTAATGTTTTTGTATCAGAGAGAGAAGGCCTCCCCACTTCTCCTCTTCTTCAACATTTCCTAGGTTATTTTTGGTTCTTTGCATCTCCATGTGACAATTTCTATTAAGTACTTTTTGGAATTTTTATTGGTATTACATTGAATGGATATCATTTTTGGGAGTTTGGACATATTCACATTATTGAGTATTCCAATCCATCTGGATGGTATATTACTCCATTTATTCAGGTCTTATTTAACTTCTCTTAATACAATTTTATAGATTTCTCTATAAAGGTCTTGCAAATCTGTCAGTAGATCTGTTCCTAGATATTTGACATTTTCCATGCTATTAGAAATAGTAACACTTTAAAACTTAAGTTTCCAAATTGTATATAAAAATACAATTGATTGTTTTGTAATGATCATGTATCAAGTGAACTTGCTAAACTACTTGTTGATTTTAATTATCTATTTATTATTTTGGGTTTTATAGGTACAGATTATGTCATATACAAATAATGGCAGTTTTATCTTTTCTCTTTTGATTTGTATGCATTTTACTTATGTGTTTTGTCTGTTTTTCTTAATCTGTAGAATTGGTTAAAACCTCCAGTATAATATTCAATAGAAATGATGTTAGTAAACATCTTTTCTCCTTCCCAATCTCAGAGGAATTTTGCAGTATTTCAACATTATGTATGATGTTTACTCTGATTCTGGTAGATTCTGTTGGGCAATGAAAAAAGTTTTAAATATAATTTTGGCTATATATATATATATATATATATATATATATATATGTATATATATAACTATAAAACCTTTAGAAGAAAATATAGGAGAAAAGTTTGTGGTCCTGAGTTAAGGCTATGAATTTTAGATATGACACCAAAAACACAAGTAACAAAGGAAGAATAAGACTGAACTTCATCAAAACTAAAAACTTTTGTACTTCAAATGACAGCATCAAGAAAGTGAAAAGACGGTATGTAGGATGAGTTTACAGCTTGTATGTCTGATAAAGGACTGGCATCCAGGATACACAAAGAATAACTACAACACCATAAAATAACAACCCAGTTTTAAAAATGGACAAAGGATCTGAATAGACATTTCTTCAGAGAAGATACACAAGAGGGCAATAAGCAAATGGAAGGATACTCAACATCATTGATCATCAGGAAAATTCAAATTGAAATGAGATACCACTTCTCACCCACCAGGATAGCTATAATAAAAAAAGACAGGTAGCAACAAGTGCTAGTGAGGATGTAGAGAAATTAGAACCATCATACACTATTAGTGAAATGTAAAATGGTCCAACTGCTTTGGAAAAGAGCCTGGCACTTCATCAAAAGATTAAACATAGAGTTACTATGTGACCAGCAATTCCACTTCCAGGCATATACCCAAGAAAAATGAAAATATATATCCACAAATGCTCATAGCAGCATTATTCAGAATAGCCAAAAAGTGGAAACAATCCAAGTGTCCATCAACAGATATGAAAGGATAGAAAAGATAGTATATCCACAAAATGGGTTATTCAACAATAAAAAGAAATGAAGTACCAAGACATGTTACAACACGAATGAACCTTGAAAACATTATGCTAAGTTAAGGAAACCAGTCAGAGAGGTCACATATTGTATGATTCCATTTTATGAAATGTCCAAAAGAGGCAAATCGTGGAGACAGAAAGTATACCAGTGGTTTTCAGGGGCTGGGAGGAGGTGGGATGGGGAGTGACTGGTGATGGGTATGTATTTTCTTTTTGGGGTGATGAAATGTTCTGGATTTAGATACTGATGATTGTGGCACAGCTCTGTGATTGTACTAAAAACTACTGTGTAGTTTAAAGGGTGAATTATTTGTTATGTAAATTATCAGTGAAAGAGCTACTTAAAAAAAAGAAACATAGAAAAGAGTTTACATAATGAACTGAGCACCAGTGAATAGTGAAATAACTCTAAAAGATCTAATACATACAAAATTGGTGGGGGTGGGGGGAGAAGAGATATTTGAAGAAATAATGACTGAGAAAACTCTTACTTTGAATGAAAATGATAAAGCCACAGATCTAGAAACCTTAAAAAAATCCCAAGGACCAGAATCAAGAGGTAAGCAACCAAGACATATTATAATAAAATTATTCAAAAGTAATGATACTGAGAAAATCTTAAAAGTAGACAATGGAATGAGACATGTATGTATAGCACATAAAAATTAGAAAGCACATTATTTAGTGTAAACCATGTAAGTGAGATGAAAATGGAACAACTTTAAATACTGAAAGAAGCAAAAACTTAATTCTAGAATTCTATGCCCAGTGAAAGTGCCATTTAAAACTGAATGTGATATAAAGAATTTCAAAAGATAAAAGAATTCATCACCAGCACACCTGCAGTATAAGAAATGTTAAAGAAAGTTACGACTTTGTTAAATGATCATTTATTAAGCTGAGTCCCAAGGCGTTGGATGGTTCCACAGAAGGCCACAAGGGAATTGAAGTAGGGAAGTTTGTTACTCACAAGTGCCGGAAAATGTATGTGGCATGCCTTAATAAGGGACCATGGGTGGTCAAGGCAGGGTACAGGCAGAAGGAAAGTGGGGGACCGAGGGCACATACCTTTATTTTGGGTCTGAGGTGGAGAGCTTTGGAGTTCTTGGGCTAAGGCTGGATTGGCCAATTCAAAAGTGGGGTTTTGGTAAGCTTTGTGCAGGTCTTACCTACAGGGCACTCGGAGAAGGCTCCGTCAGGGGGCAGGTGGGGAGACTGTTTATCACAAGGGTGGTTTGGGGAATTTATATCAGGAAATTGTATTTACTTATGACCCTGTACACTGTTATCGAGAGCATGCATTCAAGATGGGGGCTAGTGTTGGTTCAAGGCCTCCACAGGCCTCCTGGCCACACAAAGTGGATGCTGAGGCAGCAATATTATGGAGTAGTTTGACTTAATTCTCAACAGAATTCCTCTAGACTGGAGGAAATGATGTCAGATGAAAATATGGATCTACACAAAGGAATAAAGAACACTAGGAATAGCAACTGTAAGAGGTAAATAGCTTAAAATGTATTACTTAAATCTCAAAGAGATAAATGACTGTCTAAACAAAAACAACAAGGTAATAAGGAAATTGTAAAAGACATAAAAGGAAAATGTGTAATAAGAACAGCACCAAATTTGTAGGAAAGATTCTAGTACTATGTGTGAAATAGTCTGATGCCACTTGAAGGCCAATTGTGATTAAAGAGTAACTTATCACAATTCTAAATCAACCACTAAAACAAGAAAGCAAAGAGCAATAACTACTATGCCAACTGAGGAGATAAAATTGAATCAGAAGAATATATTCAATTAATCCCAAAGAAGGCAGAAATGGGGGGGGGGGGATAAAGAAGAGATGGGGAGGGGACCCAGCTAGCAAGATCTTTGTCTTAAAGGCTAACCATGTCAGTAATCACATTAAATGTAATTGTATAAATAAAATTGTCAGATTGGATGAAATATGACTAAACAGTATGCTGTCTATGAGAAGGACATATAGAAGGACATGAACAAGTAGAAGGACATGAACAGGTTAAAAGTAGATGGGAAAGATATATCATGCTAACATGAATCAAAAGAAAACTGGAATGGCTATATTAATATCAGATGAAGTAGATTTCAGAGCAATGAATGATGCCAGGGATAAAGAGAGTCATTTCATAGTGATTAAGGAGTCACTTCATCAAGAAGATGTAACAATTCTAAATGCTTATGCAACTAAAATCAGTGCTTCAAAATGCATGAGGCAAAAACTGAGAGAATTGTCAGAAGAAATGCACAATCATATGATTATAGTCAGTTTTCAATATACCTTCCTTAATAGTTGATAGATCAAATAGAAAATAAATATGGATCTAAGAGATTTAAATAATAGCATCAACCACCTTGACATAACTGACATTTCTACAACACTGCACTCAACAACAGTAGAATACATGCTTTTATCAAGTGTACAGGAACATTTATCAAGAGAGACATATTCTGAGTCATAAAACAAATCTCAATAAGTTTAAAAGGATTAAAATTACACAAAATGTGTTCTCTTCACTACAAAGGAGTTACTTAGAAATCAATAATAGAAAGGCCTTTGGAAAATCTCCAAATATTCTAAAACTAAATGATTCACTTCTAAATAATTCATTAGTCAAAGAAGAAATCAAAAAGGAACTCAGAAGGTAGTCTGAACACAAGTGACAAATCATTAAAATTCATAGAATAAGGCTTATGTCGTTGATAGGAGGAAATTTATAGCAGTTAATATCTGTATTAGAAAAGATGGGAATATGAAAACTTTAGGCCCATAAATTCTACAACTTCCCTGGAAGATACAAACTGCCAAATCTCAAAATAATTATAACGAGTAAAAGAGGTCCGACAAAAAGTACATACTGCATATCTAATAATATAAATGTTTGGAAGTGCAAACTAATGAATCGTGACAGATCAGTGTTTGCCTGGGGAAGGTGGAGGGTGCGGGGGCTCAAAGTGGCAGAAGGAGACTGTCAGGGAAGGTGTCTATGTTCATTATCTCGATGGCGGTGATGGCTTCACATGTTATATATACATCATAGTTTAATTAATTGTATGCTTTAAATGTGTGGAGTTTACTGTATGACATTATATCTCAATAAAGCCTTTAAAAATACACAATATCCCTAAGTTAATAATAATTTTGAGGCAGCTTTATTTATTTGTTTGTTTGTCTGTTTATCTATTTTCATGTATAAGTAAACCTTACCCCGCCTGTCTGCTGCTGTTTCTTTTTTTCCTTGATGTTCAAGACTTTGTTTCTGTGTACTTTAGGTTAATTCAATTTTATTTTTATCTGGGAAATAGTGAGTTTGAAGTGTTCGGTGTCTTTTTAGCTTATAAAATATTCTTTTTGCATTTTCCAGTGTGTGTGTGTGTGTTTGTGTGTGTGCGTGTGTGTTTAGGGACATACTTGCTTCATGTCACTGTTTTAGTCTCTTTAGGAACAGCATGTAGCCTCCTCATCATTATATCTTTCCTTCATCTTTTCTGTAATCATGCTTTTTTTCTGCACTTTGAATCCTGGAAGATTTTCTCGTGACCTTCCTTTACAACAAAAATTCCATATTCTATATTTTCAGTATTGCTGCTTTAATATTTGATCACGTTTTTCAAAGAATTTCTTCTTTAGCTCATCTGGCTCTTTATTTAAATTCCTGCTTGCCTCTCAGACAGCTTTTTCCCTTACGATCTATTTTCTAATCCCATCTTTAATAGTTAGCACTTACCTGTCTCCTGTGTGCCACATACTGTGCTAAATGCCGACCTGTATCAGCTCATTTAGTTCTCAAAACTGTCTTAGAGATTGGTATTCTCTCCAATAGAAGGGACACCAGGGCTGAGAGACTGTTCAGTTATCTATTGCTGCAAAACAAATTGTCCCCCAAACTCCCCGTTTAAAGAATGGAGCCCATTCATTTTGTTCTGCTACGTGCAATTTAAATAGAGTCCAACAGTGGGGGGTACCCATCTCTGTTCTACTTGGTGTCAGTTGGGATGATTTGAAGACCGGGGGCTGGAATCATTTGAAGATTTGTTCTCACCCAGGGCCAGGAGTCAGTGCTGGCTGAGCACTTAACTGGAAGATCTACAGGTAGCCTCTGCATGTGGCCTGGGCTTTTTCACAGAGTCAGTGTCCCTTGAGAGAGCCAGTCAGGATAAAGCTGAATCACCTTTATGACCTCGCCTTGTAAATCACACAGCGCCATTTCTACCACATTGTACTCACTGAAGGTGACCATTAAGGCATGCCCAGTGTCAAGGAGGAGGGGTGTGATGAAGTTTAACTATTGATGAGGTGTGGGAAGGTTCTGAAAGAGTATGCAAAACCAGAGATGTTGCTGTTGCTATTTTTGGAAATTTTAATCTTCCACAGAGAAGTATTTTTTCCAACCTCACATGATAATAATGGAGGAAGATTACTTCATAGAAATCATATTTCATAAAAAGGATTGTAAATTTCCTGGAGTAAAATTTGATGCTATCTCAACTTTTTTTTTAAGATTTACTTATTTTAGGGAGAGAGAGAGAGAGAGAGAGAGAGAGAAAGAACATGTGTGAGTGTTGGGGAGGGCAGGGGAAAGAAACTCAAGCAGATCCCTGCTGAGTGGGCAGCCTGATGACCTTGAGATCATGACCTGAGCCCAGATCAAGAGTTGGCCACTCAACAGACTGAACCATCCAGATGCCCTGATGCCTATCTCCAATGTTCTTAAAAATTTATAAGTATGACTTTCCATGACTCATATGTTATGGGCATGTTCCCTTATATTTTAGCATTTTGTATTATAGTCTTTTATGTGACTTTATACATTCATATTGATTTGCTTTTCTTTTCTGATGACTCTTGTAATATTTTATTCAAACTTTTTTTTTTCTTAAGAAATGTCTTGAGGTTATTCTTGCTAGAATTCTTCACTATTCACTTGGATGTTATTAAAATGCTTACTTAAAATTTAAGTGAAGACCTAAATTTTTTTATCTTAAGCTGCAGTATCTAATGTTACTTACTTTGTAATCTGGTTACCTTAGGGGTAAGGACTTGAGACCTAGTAAAATCTCAAGTGTTCCGATTCCTAGTGAAAAGACGACTTCATGGTAATAAAAACGAATGATTTTACATGGTTTATTGATTTCACTCCTACATGATACAATGTTTTCTTATGCAACAGTGTTCTGTTTTGTCATAGATTTTATAATCCTCATTTGGCATTTGGGGAAACCAAGACATATTTTTTTGTCTAGACTCTCGATACGGTGACTTTTCATTCCTTTACAGCTATTTAGCAGTACCTTGTCAATAAGATAGAATAAACTGGAATAGCAACTCATCCAAAGTATGTTTAGTGCATAGTCAATTTCAGCTTAAAGCCAGGGAAATTTGAAGGATGCAATGGTGGGGATTTCTTTTTTTGCATGTTTTCATCAGGGTGAACGTATTATTGGCATCCTGGTGGCATGAGGCATAAATAGACTTCGAGGCTCTAAATCCTTTCTAAATTCTTATAACTTTTCTAAATAACCTCCCCAGGTCCTAATTGGGATATATTTTTGGATATGTTGGAATATATATGTGAATATATAACTTGAATGTATACTTTATATATATTTTGTTTGGGGATTGGTAGATTTGATGCTGCTGTATTGAGGTGTGGTGTCTGCATTTATCTATTTACAGATATGCCATATAAATATTGTCATTTCTTCCATGCGGTCTCTTTACAAAATATAATGCATAGATGTTTGGATGTTAGGGTCACTAAAATAAGAATACTAACAGCTCCTGGCACAATGCTTAATAGTCCTTTTTATCTGTCTTTTATTTATGCAGCCACAGATTTCAGCATTCTTAACAAGGAATTCATAATTACTTGTTGGGTAAAACAAACCATTGACATAGGAAAGAATAAGAGTAGCTTTTATAAGAATATTGTACAGCCCTTCTTATCTCTAAGGAAAGCAATGTGACACAGCTGAATAGAAAAGAATGCTGTTCAAATAAAATCTTAAGGGCATTGTAACTTAGTTTAATGGTTAGAAATTTTGCTCAGTAGCTAATATTAATGTCCTATATTCTTAAAGTTCCCTTATCTGTTTTATTCCGATGTAGAGGCTGCTAGTCAGCCCATATAGTATAAATAATTGGACCTTGAAAGCTGGAGAGGCCAGATTTTAGATTTTCTGTACAGTGTCCTTCAGCAGTGTATCCATATCTGGGACACCATGTGTTTTGATTTTCCTTTATAAAACCCAACACTGCAGGGAGAGTGTAGAAATCCTAGCGCTTTGGTGAGAAGGCCTGAATAATGCATTGGATTTACAATATTCTACCCTCCTTGTCACCGTATTTGGTTCAAGTTGCAGTGCATAGTACCTGGGAGGGCCTTTACTCCTTTTGGCAGAGCAGTAGGGGGACACAGGGGAGAGGTCTCTTTCTGTGGCAGTCTTACGCTTTCCTACCACACCCTGGGTGTTTTCCTGCGTTTCTATGATTCGTTCATTGATTCCCTCCTGTGCTCAAATTTTCAGTTGGCCTCTCAAGAGAAGTACTAAGCTTTTTAGAAACATTTTTAAAATCTCATTCATAGGTATCGCACAAGGATAAATCATCTAGTACTCTGGGTTTGCTCCTCCACCAAATTAAGTCCACTTTTCCCGTTGTACTATCTTCATTTGATTTGGACTCTTTCACCATTCATACTTCTAATGGTTAATTCTTCTATTTTTCAGAGAAACCATGTTTTGGAGCCTGTTCCGTGGGCCAGACAGCAGACCACCCTCCGCTGTGGAAACAAAGGGCTTTCACACATTGAAGCTGTGTATTTTCACAGCCCCCAAATTAGGAGGATTTTCTTTTCCTTTTTTAATTTTTGGTTGATGTATCAAAACAGATTTCTTTACTATCAATTAATTTCTATTTTCTAGCAATTCAATTAAGTCATGAGGAGGAATTCAACATGAAAATTTAAGGAATTACAGGTCTACTATTTAAAAATCAAATTGTAAAAGAATATGCTTTTTTAAATTGGTTTCTACGTTTGTTCATTTGTTAACAGTGTCAGATTTTACCCTAATTTTTTAGTGGAGAACGTTCTGACACCTCCACGTTTTAAAATATATTTCCAAGTAAGAAAATATTGTTCATTAATTCTTTCTTGAACAGTTTCTAAATAATTGTGAAAAATCTATTCCAAAGATAGAACAAAGCTTTACGGATCATGTGCTTGCTCTTCAGTCAGTGACAAATTGATTATGTTCTTTCCTCAAGGTGTGTGCAAGGAATTCTAAAACGGCAATATAACTCTGTTGTAATGTACAAAATAATGCTGTATTTCCTTCTATAGTTATAAACATGCCTGCAGTTATTTTCTGCCATTATAACTAGGAGAGGTGTCAAGTCAAATTATTGTGTAAGAAAGTTATGATTTCTCAACCCCCATCCCCCTTACTACTTGTTCTTCCCTCAGTCTTTTGGTTAGTACTGAATAGCATTGTCTCCTCCCCAGTGCATTGCCCCAAATCCCAGAGGGCTATCTCCATTCTGCTCTTTCTCTCACACTCTTCTACCCTGTCTATAACTAACTCCTCTTAGCAGCTCCACCCAAATAGATCTGGAATTTCCCTGCTTTCCTTTTACGTCTATCGCCTACCATCCACCATTGCCTTGCCAGGATTATTGAAATAGCCCCCAACTAGACACTTTAGTCTATTTTTCTCCATCGTAGTCAGAATGAATGAAAAAAAGAAGCCACACATGTTATGTGTATGCCTGTGTGTATGTATGTGTATGATTGTGTATACACATATATGATATACCTATATAATATGCAGATATTATATATATAATTGATATAACTGTGCCATGTGTCTATTTTATTTTTTCAAGAGGTGAATATTATTTATTTACTTATTTCATTATTTTTTAAGTTTAAATTCAATTAGCCAACATATGGTACATCATCAGTTTCAGATGTAGTGTTCAATAATTCGTAAGTTGCATATGACACTGAGTGCTCATCACATCACGTGCCATGTGTCTATTTAAAACCCTCAAACAGATTCAGATGGAACTTAGAACCCAAATCCACAGGTATGATCCTCATAATCTGTAAGGTCTGACCCCTGCCTACCCTCTGCCTGTTATGATTGTATGTTATGTCCCCTCAAAATTCATGTATTGAAACCCTAATGCCCAATGCAATGATATTAGGAGGTAGGTCCTTGGGAGGCCCTTAGGTTTAGATGAGATCATGAGGGTAGAGTCCTCATGATGGGATTGTGTTTTTATGACAGAAATAAACTAGAGCTCACTCATTTTCATCATGTGAGAACATAGCAGGAAGATACCTTCAGACTAGGAAGAGGGCCTTTACCAGGAATCAAATAGGCTAGCATCTTGATCTTAGACTTTCCAGCCTCCAGAACTGGGAGAAATAATTGCCTATTGTCTGAGCTAAGACTCTGCCTTGTCCTCCCCACACCCCTCTGCAACTGTATTTCTACTTCAAATCCACCTAGCTTATTGCGCTGTATCTTTCTACTTCCAGTGGCTGGTGTTTTTCATGTCATTCTGGCCTCAAATGTCTTCTTTTCAGAAAGACCTTCCCTGAACACATAATCTGAAATAATATCCCCAAATATTCTCTGGCCCATCACTGATATATATATATATATATATATATATATATATATATATATATAGAGAGAGAGAGAGAGAGAGAGAGAGAGAGAGAGAGACTATAGAGTCTATATATATAGAGAAAGTATATATACTATACTATATACTATACTATATACTATACGATACTATATACTATACTGTACTATATACTATAGTATATATACTATATAGACTCTATAGACTCTCTATATATAGACTATATATATATATACACACATATATATAATATTTTTTTGGGAGAGAGGTGTAGAGTGTGAGTGGAGGGGGAGGGGCAGGAGGCAAGGGAGAGAATCTTTTTTTTTTTTTTAATTTTTTTATTAACATATAATGTATTATTTACCCCAGGGTACAGGTCTGTGAATCATCAGGCTTACACATTTCACAGCATTCGCCATAGCACATACCCTCCCCAATGTCCATATCCCTACCCCCCCCACCTCCCAGCAACCCTTAGTTTGTTTCGTGAGTTTAGGAGTCTCTTATGGTTTGTCTCCTTCCCCATCCCATCTTGTTTCATTTCTCTT
>CM052810.1:141495795-141527427 GCA_028533885.1 Nasua narica
GCATGCTGTCTTTTTAAGGGTGAGGACTCTACTTCTTAATGCCATTTCTGCTCTCCCAGAGCAGAGCCACCAATTTTTTAAAAATTCTGTTAAGTCCCACTGGTTGTATGAACTCATGAGATTTGTCCCCTCTTGTTTTTAAAGGCAGATGTTATAGGGATTCATCTTCCCCATGCAGTCTCCCCAGTGTGATAGTTTGTTTTTCACCCTTCTCTGAACCATTGACTCCCTCCCCACTCTGAATGGCCATGGTCTTTTTTGCTCCCAAACCACATCTTCACCCTTTACTTCCTTCAATGGGACCTCTTCTCTACCTTTAGCTGTAGAGTTTGTTCTGCCAGTCTATTCTGGGTTACTTATGCCGATGTGAGTGTTCTCTAGTTCTATCGGTGGGATGAGGTGAGCTTAGGGTCCTCCTCCTGCTTCCTCCAGCCCATCTAGTGTGTTTTTTATTTCAGCGATTGAGTTCTTCATTTCTGATTGGTTCACTTATGTTTTCTATCTCTTTGTTAAGGGTCTTACTGAGGTCCTCTACTCTTCTCAAGTCCAGTGAGTATCTTTAAATTCTCTATCAGGCATATTACTCATCTCCATTTATTTAGATCTCTTGCTGTGATTTTTGTCCTGTTCTTTTATTTGGGACATATTCTTCTGTTTTCTCATTTTATCTGTCTGTTTCTATATGGTAGGAAACTCAGCTATGTCTTCTGCAGCATAGTGTCCACTGTTCAGTAGCATCTGGTGTTTCAGGGATGTCTCTGGTGTGTGTTGCATGCACCCTACTGTTGTGACTGAGCTGCTTTTGCCTTCAGTCCTGTTGTCTTCAGTGACTTTCTTTGTCTGTTGTGGGCAGAATTTGGTTCCTGTGTTTTCAGTGGACTAGTTTTAGGTTTGAGTTGAGATAGCCCAGGCATTTGCTTGAGTTGTAGTAGCACTAAACTGCAGGGTTATTTTCCTGTGTTGTGCCCTGGAGAAACTTTTGTTGGTGGATGCAGTCTGCAGTCAGACCAGATGTCTGCCCCCAGCCCACTGGTGGGGCCTTAGTCAGACTGGTGTGTGCGTGGTTATCTTCTCACCCCAGGGTAGGAGTTACTTTGTAGTGGTTCTGGCCCCTTTCAGAGCTGCTTGTACCCTGCCAGACTTACAGCATCACTTTGGATCAACTCCAACCAGTGGCCTATTGGAGGAGCAGGTCTATAGGAGACACGGGGACCAAGGCATGCCAGACAGGGCAGGGTGAATGGTGTTAACAAGTTAGGTGGATGGTTTTGTTGTTTGCATGGTTCCCATAGTGTCTATGTGTCTAGGCTGATGGGGGTGGAGAGAAATGATACCTGCCAGTTCCTTTCTTCCTAGAGAAGGCTCCCAAAGATCCTTGCACCTCTAGCACATACTCTGAGATTAATGAACAAATTTCCTTCTGGTATACGCCAGGCATTTTTCAAAGTGCTGCTCCTATGCTGTATATCCATGGGGTTGTTTCTTTAAGGGCAGAGACTCAGTTTCTTCTCACTCTCCCTGCTCTCCCAGAGCTGAGCCTGCTGATTTTTAAAGTTCCAGATAGTAAACTCCACTGATTATAAGAACTTGTGAAATTCCTCTCCTTTGGCTTTCAAAGCCAAATGTCATAAGGATTTGTCTTCCTCTTTGCAGGCTCTCCATGTTTGAGATGACTGGGGTGTCTCTTTTCCCTCTCTATGCTCGTGGCATCCCTCCTTCCTACAGATAGTCCCATAGGTCCATTTAGCTCCCAACTATATCTCTGCCCTTCCTGCCCTCTTCAATATGGTCCCTTTTCTACATTTACCTCTGGGGAGTCTGTTCTTCCAGTCTTTGGGTTGTTTTCTGGGTTGTTTACACTAATTTGGGTGTTATCTAGTTGTATCTGTGGCATGAGGTGAACTTAGGATCCTCCTACGCTGCCATCTTCCCCAGAAGCCTTCCGCATATATATTAAGAAGCATTTTGAGAAATAACTCCTGGTAAATCTGGGCCTGGTTCTCTCTGGATTGTGATCTTCAACCCTGGCTGTAACTAACAAGTATGTAGAAGAGTGGATGCTCCAGGTCCACATGAGACTCATTCACTCACAATTTCTAGGCATGAGGCTCTGGTATTGGTATTAAAAACACTCCTCGGGCGCCTGGGTGGCTCAGTTGGTCGGGCAACTGCCTTTGGCTCAGGTCATGGTCCTGGAGTCCCGGGATCGAGTCCCGCATCTCCCCCTGCTGAGCGGGGAGCCCGCTTCTCCCTCTGACCTCTCCCATCTCATGTTCTCTCTTTCCCTCTCTCTCTCTCTTTCTCTCAAATAAATAAAATATTAAAAAAAAAAACACTCCTCATGTAATTTTAATGGCAGCAAAGATTGGTGTACACTGTACCAGAGGGTGGTATGCCCAGAAAATTTAAGTTCATCTAGTTTCTTAGCCTCTCACGAGACATTTGGCAATATGTTGGGTTTTTAGCAGTTATTTATATCTTCTGGACAGGCAAACAGGTGGCCAGCATCTGCAGGTGGTAGGCAGGACCATGTAATTATGAAAACTCTGTGAAGGTGGTAAGAGCTCCCTCAAAAAAACCCCTGGTTTCCCTCCTGTCTTCCCCCTGCCTCCAGTATCATGGGAGTACTCATGGGCAATCGGAAGCTTGGACATACTGTGTAACTCCCCGTCTCCATTTTCCTGTGTGGCAAGGTGTCTTCCTTAAGTACTTTAAAGGAAACTTTGTCCACCAGCATCTTTCTGTCACTTGCTTACTGCCAACCTTGTGACAATCCTACAACTATACTCTCACAGGGAAAACATTTGAATAATTAAAACTGTGGCAGAATGATATTTTCTTCCCTTTAACCAATTCTTTATTTCCACTGCTTACCCCTAGAGGAGATGAAAGCCTTGCTAAGAGTAAGAAGTCAGTTGTTACTATGATAATATATTTATGTTTTATTATGAGAGGCAGCTAATAATATGAAAATGACTTGTTTGTCCTTACAAATATTCCACTCTGGCGTTACCTGGGTGGTTCAGTCATTAAGTGTTTGCCTTCAGCTCAGGTCATGATCCCAGGATTCTGGGATCAAGCCCCCTCGGCAGGCTCCCTGCTCAGCGGGAAGCCTGCTTCTCCCTCCCCCACTCCTCCTGCTTGTATTCCCTCTCTTGTTGTCTCTCTCTCTCTCAAATAAATAAAATCTTAAAAAAAAACACCCAAATATTCCACTCTGAAGACTGACTTTATTTCTTATGATGGATTACACGTATATGCCCTCCAGACAACATGAGCATGAATAACAATATTGAAGATTTTATGAAAGCAGCAGTGATTTGCTGGCTAAATGTTTGCAGTAATTACTTCCATTTTTAATACATAATTCTTAAAAATAACTTTCAATCTTTAAAAAAATCAGTAATTCAGTAATTCATTGAAAGAAAATCAGAAAATTAAATAGAAAGGAAATGCCAGAAAAAGAATGACTAACATTCTTCCATGTAAATGGCCTTCTAGAAGGATGTTTATAAAGGTCTATTTGTACACACATTTATTGACAGGTTCTCTGTACCAGGCCTTGACTATTTGCAATCAGATACATTCCTTCTTCTTTATATAAAGGATGGGATGACCATTGCGGACAGCACTTCCTGTTTTCCCCTGTTATCACACCATCTGGCTTTCATTGAGGTTTAGCAAGTGAGAAGCTTTCATGAATTTGGAGGCAGGAAGAAGGGAGAAGCCAGGGTGTTTTATTCCCTTCTCTCTGCCTTCAGCAACAGCTTTTCCAGTTTCTGTGTAGCAGGGCTGTTAATGTCCTAGTTTCTATCAACTGACCTTGGCCTTTGGGTTTTACTGTCACCACCTTTCCCTTTGTCCTTCTAGCCTAGGGTCTGGGTAGTGGCTTTCTGCTCCTGCTAATCTTTCATCTCATCTTCCTGTAATTTCTCAATTCTTTCACCTCCTGCATATCCAGTTTTCTGATTTAAATCTCCACTGTTTTACATGCTAGTGTGGCTCTTGTGTACCTGGCTGGATGCTGATGGATGCAGGTTGATAGTGATATAAGTAGAAAATTTATACTCATCTAGGAGGTATCAAAATTGAATTCTGTATTTTATCATAACTGGTTCTGTTTGAAGTTGATTAAAGACTGTGAATTTTGACCCTTACTAGGACTAACTGAAGACACTTATCAGTGAGCTGTGGTACTTGTTGCCAACTGTTTACAGACTGTAGAGTCGTTCCATCATAGCCAGAGGATTAGTTTTCTTTCTTTTTTCTTTTTTTAAGAGGACTAATTTCCAATACTTAATTAGTTTACCTGCTGTGAAAACCTATTTTTTTAACACTTAAAACACTTCAATTTCCCCCATCAGCACACTGCTTAGTGATTTCTCTACTACCTTAGGATCCCTCACGTGGTAAGATTATAGACACAACTTTGCTTTTTTTTTTTTCTTTTAAAGCTCTGGTAGTCTTTGTTTTATTGTTTGACACTAAAATACTATTTTACAACATGCTTTTTACTATTTTCAATATTTTATGACTTGTCAAATGTATTTATGTTTCAATGCCATAATTTCTTCAACGTTGTTAAACATTTAGTTTGTTTCAAATTTTTTTGCTTGCTGTGATTAATACCTTAACAGTTAAATATCTGAAACTATTTTCAATTATTCAAGTTGTAAATTTTTTGAGCAACTCTTCACTAAAAGTTTCAAATGACTTCTCAGTTGATATGCAAGCTGCAGAGAAAATAAAACTGACAGAAAAGCCAAATGGAATAGAAACGGTAGTGGTTATCTTCAGAGATGTTTTCATTATTCATCTCCTCCTCCCCTCTTTGTTCAGGTGTCCAACCATGCCTGCCTCAGTCCACGTGTCTCAGGGGAAGCTGGTCCTACCCACGCTCCAGGGTGGGTCTGTGGTTAAGCCTACCTCCCTTCCTCAGGGATTGGTTTAGAAATTGTCATATGACTCAGTCTGGGCCAATAAGCATCAAGGAGAGGTGTGCTGTAGATTATGGGAAAAATGCATCCTCCATAATCTGGGGCTTTTCTGTCTTCTTCTGGTTGTTGGGTGGCCCAGAAGTACTGTAGACATTTCGTATCCTCAGTAGGAGGCCACATACACCAGAAGAAGAATAAGGATCCAGAGCCACAGATAATGTCAACTCTAAAACCTCATCTTATAGATTCCACTCAGGCAAACCAAGAGACTTACTACATTAGAAGATAGGTTGAATGAAGTTTTCTGTTATTTTTTGTTATAATTTGTACAGTAAATTAGCAAAATAAGTACTAGAGGTAAGTGTTATGAGTTCTAATGTTTAAAAATAAGAGAAAGAAAATGAAGAAAAAATTAAGTGATTATATGTCAGCTAGTTTTAAACATTTTTTTTATATCTGACAAAAAAAGATTAGAAACACATTGATTCAGAATAGATATATCTATTTTTAAAGAAGTTTAGTTCTGACATAAGTGTTGATATTTTTATTTATGTTGACAAATAAGATGAAAGTGAAACAGCTTTGAGGTATATTAGACCTTTATTGGTTAATCAAGGAGATGAGAGACTTTTTTACTGACTTGGGTGATAGGTTATGAATACTGGAAGAATATTTTCTCAATGTGTGCGTGTTTGTGCTTTACAATAATGGTTAAATTTTGTTATGATATGCCTTTTAGTTTGGTGTAAACATTTTTTCTATCCTGGTGTTAAGTCTAGACTTCAGGTTAACAAACTACATGCTAAGGGCTCAATTTCACTGCTCCTGTTTTTGTAAATAGTTTTATTGAAACATAGCTGTGTCATTTATTTGCTATTGTCTGTGGCTGCTTTCTCACTACCACAGTAGTGTTGAATAACTGTGACAGAGATCATGGCCTGCAAAGCCTAAAATACTTACTATCTGACCTTCTATAGAAAATGTTTGCCAAATCCTGGTATCAGTGATCAATAAAAGAATAAATCAAACCCTGATCTACCTAGTAGGACAGCTGAAGTCAATGGCCACATCTCCTGACTCCTAGGGGATGTCCTTCCATTGTCCCACACCAGTAGTCTCTTCCTGACATGTTGTCCCTTCCTATGCTGATCAACTGACACTCCTTAAATCTGGGACTTTGGAGGAGGAAGGGGAAACATTTTTCAACTCCAATTTTGTCTGTTTAAAATGCATTTGCTTTAATGTAGTTAGTCCAGTGTTCCAAGTGCTATTTATTTTGCTATTTTATCTTTATGGTTTAATACTTTTAAAAACAAAATACTCATTGTTAATATCTCTTTACTGCTTTCTGAATAAATAATTATAAACTTTTTAGTTGTGCGCCATGCTATAGCAGATATGGTCCAACATAAGTTCCAAAGATCTATGATTTAAACAAAAATGTTATCATGAAGCTATATGTAATAAGAGATCTTTGGGCTATTGAAGCCACAGGTAACTTGATGCCATGGGAGAGACCATTGACTGAAACTTGGCCTTAATTATCCCAGTATGTCTTACCCGCATAGAATTATCAGAGGAGCTTGTTAAAATGTAGGTTTTACACATAAAATGTATATTTACACAGGCTCACTGAATGAAAGCATGTGGGATACGGGGTCTGTAAACTTCTAGCAGGTATGTTTGATCAAATACTAAGAAATAATCATGACCTTACATGAGACACTGAACGGTCTTCAGGCCTCATTTGTAAAATGAAGGGCTTGGTTTCTATGATTTTATGTAACATCTTAAGATTGGTTGTTTTCTCATAGTGCAAGAGACTCTAATGTGAAGGAGACAAGAACAATAATTATGCTTTTATCTCTGTTATTTGTTTAAAAATACATGCACACAAGGAACCTGGGTGGCACAGTCAATTAAGAGGCTGACTCTTGATTTCAGCTCCGGTCATGATCTCAGGGTCCTGGGATAGAGCTCTGGGTTAGGCTCCATGTTTAGCATGGAATCTGCTTCAGGATTCTCTCTCTCTTCCTCTGCCCCTCCCCCTGCTTGCTCACTCTCTCTCTCTCTCGTAATTAAATAAGTCTTTTTAAAAATGCACGCACCCCTTTGTGCTGTAAGCATTCAAACACACGCACTTCCCTTGCCATGTATTTTTGGGAATGGTAGGCATTTGTGGCAGAACTACTATTTATACACAGCATCTTGGGCATCAAATGGAGCATCCAGACATGTTCTGGATGAGAGCATTTACCCTGCATCTGGTGCATTAGCTGGTGAAACAGTGGGAAGGCCTCACGGGATACCATAAAGATGGAGTGTGCTATCTGATGGGCGCTGCAGATGTTGTCTCAAGGTTGTTACAGTGAACCATGCAGGTGGCCTGCTTCAGCTGAGTGCACCAGGTGCAGATCCTTACGAAAGATTTCTGCTACCAATGATGAGTCAGATTGGTGACATGGGAAATAAACAACAACAAAACTCTCATTCAACTTGAGTTTATTGACCAATTTCCACTCTTTTTTTTTTCTATGTGAAATCCACAAGGTGCTTCGTGGCCAAAAGCATGGTAGTTTCTATAAATACCTTAAGATCAGAGAAAGTAGAAAGGTATCTACAAGTTAATGTCATGGGAGCTAAGAAGCAAAAGTTGAACCACACAAGGACACAACATTATGTTCGCATTGTATTATTTCCAAATAGGTGAAATCGCCTCTTCAATATCTTTGTAGTACAATGTGGGTCATCTTCTTAAGCCATCTTTTCTAGAACATTTAATTTACATGTTTGACTTTTTGCTGCTTAGGCCTGTACGACCTCCTCTTCTACCCCTGCTGTTTTCCTGGATGTTTTAGCCAGGAACACCTTAACTCAAATATGACAAAACCTTTGTCTGCCTGCCAATGGAAAATCAGTTGCCACAAGAAAGACATGTGGTAGAGGAAGGCAGAAAAGAAATTGGACTCCTAGGTTGTTCTTAAATTACTGCCAGCTTGCACTCAAACTTTTCCAAGACACAGACTGTGGAAAAGACTTGGTGTGTGTTCTTGCTGATGAGCATTTCACAAAATAGTCTCATTGTACCAAGCCTGCATCCATGTGTATTGAAACAAATTCTGGCGGCCAATGTAGAATAGGTCACCACCTACCTCTCCTCCACTCACATGAATCCTTCTCAGTGCCCTCTTCATTAAGATTTAGAGAATCCAAGATGAAGGAATAGAATGAATCTTGAGATCCTAAAAAAGAACTTTCCAGATAGAAAGCACTTTCTAAAGTAGTGTTAAAATTAGGAACAATTTCTAAAAAAATCTCTAAAACATACTAGGTACATTGGTTTGCTGGGGCTGCCATAACACAATACCATAGACTAAATGGTTTAGTAACAAGAATTTTCTCACAGTTGTGGAACCTGTGTAGTCCACGATTGAGGTTTTATGTTCGGTTTCCTGAGGCCTCTCTCCTCAACTTGTGGATAGATGCTTGCCTATTGACTATGTCCGTTCATGGTCTTTTCTCTGTGTAAATGCATCCCTGGTCTTTCTCTTTTTGTGTGTCCAAATTCTTCCTCTTATAAGGACACCAGTTAGATGGAATTAGAGCCCAGTCTATCTGCCTCACTTCAACTTTATCACCTCTTCAAAAGCCCAATCTCCAAATATAGTCACATTTAGAGGTAGTAGAGGTTTCGGCTTTAACATATAAATTTTGGGGGACAAAATTTAGCTCATTATACTAACCTAGATTTATAGCAATCCATGAAAAGGTGTAGTATAGAATGATTTTAATTTTCTAATAATAACCATTTTGCTTTTGGCTCTGTTAATAAGCCAAACCTACAGGATCAGAAAAGTAAGCCTGTTAGGAAAAAAAAAATTCTTTCACCCTGTTCCCATGGGTTGCATTTGTTGACAAACATCACCCTCACCTCCTTGATTCAATGAATTCCCTTTTTATAGCTTTCCTAGAATAAGTGGAAGTGATGCCCTTGCATCCAGTAGATGTTCTTTTGTCCCAGCTTAACTGTCCTTTCCTGTGGTCACACTTTCACACCACATTCATGATATGACTTCATCCATATCATGAATGATCACTGCTGAAATCTTGACTCTTTGCATCTACTATCTGTTGCCATCCCTTTCAGCAGTTCTTTGACCCTATGAGATCTTTAGCCAATTGGCCTTATCTCATTAACAGTCCTCCCTTCTATCTCTACCTGGTCTTCTCTTTCTTTTCTGTACAACTCAAGATTCTAAGATCTGTCACTAGAATTACCTTCTTTCCCTTTCTCCCTCCAGGGTTGGCAGAGTTAAAGTCCTGGTAAAACCAAGTCCTCTGCTTCCTGCATGCCTTTCCCCCTGGCAGCCATAGAAAAGTACAGCTTTTTTTTTTTTTTTTTACTATTCTCATTTCAGAGTCATAGCATGTGACAGAAAGAATAACCCTCCCCACCAAAGATGCCCATGTCTTAAATCAGATTCACAGAAGGTGATGTGATAACTAAGGCAGAAGCGGAGTTAAGAGATTAAGAGATGTGGCAATGGAAACAGAGATGAGAGAGAGAGAGAGAGAGAGAGAGAGAGATTTGATGCTATACTGCTGGCTTTGAAGGGGAGAGGGTATGGATCATGATCCAAGAATTCAGGCAGCCTCTAGAAGCTGGAAAATGTGAGGAAATAGATTTTCTCCTAGAGCCTCCAGAAGGGGTATGGCCATGGGGACACTGATTTTAGCCCAGCAAAATACATTTCAGAGTTCTGACCTCTAGCATTTAAGACAATAAATCTGTATTGTCTTAAGCCACCAAGTAACTGGTTATTTGTTACAGCAGTAATAAGAAACCAATACAAATCTCAAATGGCCACTGAACACTGTGTGATATTTGTACCTTCCAGCATGCTTGCTTCCCTATTCTCCAAATAGCTCTTCCCTACCCTAGCAGCTAATATAGCCTTGTATTTTATTGAGAACCTGACTCCTGTCATGATCAATATATGAATTTATGTGCTTAACTACTTATATGTAATCAATATCCCAACTACATTGCTGCCTCCTTGATCCTGTCACATCTTTGTCCCCTGGCCATGCCACTATCTTCAAGGAAAAGGGTTGGAAGAGGAAGAAGAAAATCTACATCCTACTTTTCAATGTTAGCTATGTCATGGGGTATATTGTGTTAGCTCAAAACAAGCTGAGTATCTGCTTGTGCTATAACATATCTGTAGTACATAAACTGAAGTTTCTTCAGACTTATACCCAAAGAACAACTTCTGCCTTAATATTTAAAACTTGGATTTAAAAAAAATAAAATTATAGCCCAAATAACTGGTGGTTTTGTGTAAAAGAATTCCTTTCCAAACAAAGATATTACAAAAAAATGTGAATACAACCTCTTCTCTCCCTTTGGGACCCCACAGAAGGTTATGGTGTTGCTAAGGGTCACTGCCTTGCCAGTGTTACCATTCATTTATGGGATATCAGTTCATTCTCTTTCTTGCTATGCAGTATTCCATTGCATGACTACACAACAATTTTTTTTATCCATTCTACTGTCGAGAGACTTTTATTTTTAGTATTTCCCTGTTCACTCTTATAAATGAGTATAAATGAATATCAATTTCAGTATATCACTGACAATATACAGGAATTCCAGTTTTTCTGTGTCTTCATTTTATTTTGCTTTGTCACTCTTATAATTTTTCAGTAGTGATACCTCAAAAACCCAATGAATTATAAAATTCATAAAAGTAATTCCTTGCAATAAAATGACCACAAATGTCATTAGTTATAATAGTGGTCATTGAAAAAATTTTACCATTGCAGAAATTTTGATCAAAATTTTAATGAGAATTATAAAGATATTCACTACAAAGGAAGAATGAGTTGGCTGAGTTTGAACTATAATTTATTCTTTTTTATAAGGTTATGTTAATCTATGGATGGAGTTGTGTCCCCTCAAGGTTCATATATTGAAGCTCTTATCTCCAGTGTAATAGTTTGGAAATGGGACCTTTGGGAAATAATCAGGTTTAAATATGTCATAAGAACAGGGCCTTCATGACGAGATTAGAGCTCTTATAAGAAGAGACACCAGAGGGCTTGTTCACCCTCTCTCATGTAAGAACACAGTGAGAAGGCAGCCATCTGTACCCAGAAAGAGCACTCTCATCTGTAACCAAATCTGCTAGTACCTTGATCTTGGACTTCCCAGCCTCCAGCACTCTGAGAAATGTATGTTTTTTAAGCTACCCAATTTGTAGTGTTTTGTTATAGCAGTTATAGCGGTCCAAACTAATATATTAAAAACTGATGTTCTACCAACATGAATTCATATAAGATTTTGTATAGAGAAATATGTTTGGAATTTTTTCTCATATAACAGGTATAATTATTTCCAAATGACCCATCATTAACAGGAATGTAAAGAAGCACTTCTCTTTCCAATTTCTTGATTACACTGAATTCTACTTGGACACATACAGAAAGGTGACTCCAGAGTATTTAAAAGTGGGCTAAGAGAAGAAAACATTCTTGTGACAGATCCTTAGCCCAAGGAGTCCATCTCAGGGAAAGAAATGTAAACGATAGTTGACTGTGGAAATACAAATACAGTTTTAAAAAACAAAAAAGTTGGAGAAAAATTGGGAGACAAGCAGTTTTATGATTGTCTTGCAGAAAAATCATTTAGCAAAGTCTTGAGAGTGAATTTAAGAAAGCTCACAATGGCTGTAAACCCAATGAAAAGATACTATTTCTGTGTGATCAGATTAAACTTGTTACTATTTCAGTGCAAATTCTGAAATGGGAAACTAAAAGGATTTCTATTTGAGGCATCAAATGCTGGCAATGGAAGCTGAACTAATCTCAAGAGGAATAACTATAGAAAATCATTCTGAAAAAGGATTTAGTTCCTTGCTGAGAATATGTGCTGAAAGAGAGAATTGCCTTTGACTAGGGATAGAAAAAGGGAAAATGTAGAGAAAGAATCTGTAGGAGATAATTACACTATTTAAATCAAGACCGTTGTGTTTAACTGACATAGCACGCATCGATCATCTACATATGCCAAGTGTTGTGCTATGTAATAGGGTATATGTGTTTAGAATCGTGAGACAGTTAATTCAGGTGCTCAAAGTTACTTGAGCATGTGTACTACATTCCCTGGGAGACTGCATTCATCCTCAGAGTTGGACATACCTAGGTCTATTATGCAATACTTGTGAGGGAATTGATCAGGCATAGATTTACATGAATAATCAAGTTGCTGAGACTCTCATCAATTGTTTCTAAAGGGTACTGCTTCATATGTTTATTCAAATAAGTAAAACAAAGGTAAAGTACCCTAAATGTGAGCATTGACTACTCACATCCATTCTGTATGAATAGTAGTCATGAATTAACAGAGGATTTTTACATTGATGGATTATCAAAGAGCACATTATTAGCAGATAGCTGGTGTTAGAAACTGTTATGGTAAGGACCCCCAATTATTCCATTATAGGCTTTTATACCATAATTCATTAGTAAAATTTAGTTACCTATTTCAAATAATTAATGGAGCTAACCCTCACCAAGTCCCTTCTGGTTGCTGTGTTGAGTGTCAGGGACACAGATATCCATGAGAGGTGCCATTTCTGGAGGAGATTAGAGTCTAATGGTAGCATCCATATGGGCAGAGAATTATTGTATAATGTGATAAATTCTTACAGGAAATAAAAGCAGAAGTGGAACTGCAGAGGAGGAAGTGACCAATTGCTCAGGATGTCAGAAAAGAATTAATATAGCAGGGGATGTTTTGGTGTCAAAAGATGAGGAATCTGACCATGTTAATGGAGCCACTGAGTTAAAAAGAGCACAACATATCCAAAGAACTCTCTGGCAAGGAGTTCAAAGAGTAGAAGATGAGATTGGTCTGAAAACAGTTGTCAAAGATGCTGGGACTAAGGCTGGCCACATCCAGATGGGCAGGTAGAATATGTTGCTTGATTTTTTTTTTTTTAAAGCATCTTTGCTAAAGATAAACAGTCTGTACTCAGAGTTCTCAAATAATGAACATCTTTTTGAAGTGCATTAGACTACCAACAGTTAGGAGTTAATCAAAATTTGTTGTGAATTTTAGAAAGTGGTTATAGTTAGTCCCTTTTCCACCTCTCTTGATTCTTACTTGCTAAATCCATAAATACATTTAGGGAAAGAATAAATTATGTTATGGGCACACTTCTAGACTCATGCAGATTTACATCCACATTTCAAATCAAAATGGGAGAAAGTATACTTTTAAGTCTGATGCTTGGTTACATTAAAGTTTAATAAGTGTGTATTAAGTCCCATTGGTGTCATTGGGCTATAGCACAATTTTCAGTTTGAAATAAAAGGACAGATACAAGTGTTTTAAGTTTCAGATAAAAAGATCAATGATGGGAACATAAAGACAACCATTAGGCCATGATTTATAAGTAATCTAAGATGGGTTGTTGGTGGCCATGAGTTGACTGGCAATTATTCTCTCATTTTTTGTTTATCTGAGGATATCTTAAAATGTCTCCTTCATTTCTGAAGAATGGTCGTGAAGGTACAAATTCTTGGTGGACAGGTTTTTTGCTTTCAATACTCTGAATATATCATCCCATTTCTTTCTGGTCTCAATGGCTTTTGATAAGAAGTCAGCTCTTAATTTTGTTGAGAATCCTTGTATATAATGAAACACTTTTCTCTTGCTGCTTTTAGGATTCTCTTTTTGACTTTTTGGTAGTTTGAGTATAATGTGTGTAGGGTAGGATCTCTTTGAATTTAATTCTACTTGGGTTTGTTGAGATTTTTGGATATGCATATTGATAGTTTCCATCAAATTGGACATTTTTGGACTACTATCCAAGTATTCTTTCTGCCTCTTTTTCCTTTTTCTCTTTCTGGGACTCCCATTATGGATATGCTGATACATTTGATAGTGTCCCACAGATCTCAGAAGATCGATTCCTCTTTCTTTATCCCTTTTCTGTTCATCATGCTGAATAATCTTATTTATCCTGTCTTAAAATTTTCTGATTCTTTCTTTTGTCACTTCAAATGTGATCTTGAGTCTCTCTACTTAATTTTTCATTTTAGCTATTGTACTTTTCAACTCCAAAATTTTTACTTGATTTTTTCTTTTTCTTTATTCAATATTTGGTAAGATATTGTTCTCATACTTTCCTTTAGTATTTTAGACATGATTTCTTTTAGTTTCTTAAAAAATATTTATGGGATGCCTGGGTGGCTCAATCGGTTAAGCATCTGCCTTCAGCTCAGGCCATGATCCCAGGGTCCTGGGATTGAGTCCTGCATTGGGCTCCTTGCTCTGCAGGGAGCCTGCATCTCCTTCTCCCTCTCTCTGCTCCCACTTCTTCTCTCTCTCTCTCTCTTTTTCTCTCTCTCTCTCTGTCAAATAAATAAATAACATCTTAAAAAATATTTATAATAGCAGATTTAAAGTGTTTGTCTAGTAAGTTCATTGGCGGGGTCTTATCAGGGATAGTTTTTATTGACTTTTTTTCCCCTGTGTGTTGGTTATAATTTCCTGAAGTGTGTGTGTGTGTGTGTGTGTGTGTGTTTGTGCGCGCATGAGTGTGTGAATGCCTGTTTTATAATTTTTTGTTGAAAATGGGACATTTAATATGATGTGACACTAAAAATCAGATTGTTGACCTTTCCTTTTGTTACTGCTATTTGTTTAGTGACTTTCTTAGGTCTGTATTCTTTGTCATGTGCAGCCACTGGATTCTCTAGTTGATTTTCTTAGTGGTCAGATAAGGATCAGACAGCGATTTCTTAAAGTTCCTTGAATCAAAAGTCTCTCAGCCTCTGGTGAGGAACTCTATATATGTGTTGAAGCACAACTTTAATACTTCAGTAGGCAGTTTGCAACTCTGTCTTAGCCTTCACTTCCTGCTTGTGAATAGCCTCAAAATATGTTAAATATGGAAGATTAGGGTCTTCTCAAGTCTTTCCTGGGCATGCACATAGCTCCTGAATGTGGGCCTGGCCTTCTAGAATCTAGAAATATAGAAATGTATAGAAGTTTTCTAGAAATATATAGAAGTTTTTCAAGTCTCTCTGTGGATATTGCATTTCCCAGTTTTTCCTTTCAAGTTTTGTGGTCAACCTCTTGTTATCCCCAACTGGAAATGCTGCCTCAGGAACTGTAATGTTATACAATTGCTGCTGATTGTTTTTATCAAATACTCTAGGGATAGAGCTGCTCTCACAGGCCAAACAAGACCAGCCTTGAGAATGAAGCTTTTCAGTAAACTTCCAGAGAAGTCAAATCATGACAGTTTTCTAGGGATGAGGCTCTTGAGTTTAAAGTACATTCTTCTCCCTCCAGTGGCTGCTTGGCAATTGGTACTTACAGTTGTTGTAAATGCCAACAACCAACAGCCTAGGCTCTTGTTTTTCAAGGATATCATAGAGCTGGGGAGAGGCAGACAGGATTAAAACAGGTTAAAATGTCACAAAACACAGTTCATTCTGAGATTCAGCCATTTTTCTTGAATAAAACTCTTTGGATTGTTGCAAGTCTTTAGTTAATTTCCAGAGTTCTGAATAGGTTGATTTTGATTTTTTTTTTTTTTTTTTTGCCAGTGTTCTCATTGTGTTCATAGAAGAGCAGATTTTTAGGATGTTCTTACTCTACCATTCTGGAGGTCATCCATCAGACTGTAACCTTTAACTAAATTTTACTATGTTTGGATACACTCAAAAGGAAGTTTAGCGCACACACACAAATGTACAAATGCTACTGGGTGGGATGACTTTCAGAATCCACAGATCCAGACTTTTACTAGGAAATCTTACCAGGATTACATTCTTAGCTTTAGTACAGGTAGAGCTGTTTCCCAGCCTGTTTCCATGTAGCTGGTAATGGCTCGATCCTCATTACCAAGAAAGCAATGGAATTTGTCTTTTAGTTGGTGGTTTATTACAAATAACCATGAGGCAAAGAATGGGTAAGAAATTTTTGCCCTCACCAAAGTCTAAGAGTTTTCTCTCCTGTTCCCGGAACTACTTTTTCTCAAGTGATTGACAGTGGGAAATCTGTTGCCTTCAAGGAAATGTCCAACCGTCCTTGCAGGATGCGGTTGTGGCTTCATACTCTGGCCTCAATAAATTAATCATCTCAGAACGTAATGGTCCAAAGTAGGTGTATCACTCAAAGTCTGGGGTGTCTCATATGAAATAGCACAAGGAGAACATTAACAGCCTGTTTCTGCTTGAAACTCATTAGGTTCTGTCAAGTTTCTTTTGAGTCCTTTTCCCAATTTGACTTGAAGAAGTCTCTTCCCAGGTTTCTTGGTTTTGGCAGCCCAACAAAAAAGCAACAATGTCTACAGAGACCCCATCCAGCTTATAGCAGCAATCCGACTGCTAGTTGGTCATTCATAATGCTAACAAAAGGGCTTATGGGGCTTCGGACTTGTCCCCCAAAGAGAATTGATTAATTTTTGGTTTTTATTTGTATAGCTAAGTGTGGCCATTCAGTTGTAAGAAAAAAGAAATTAGCAAGTCTCAAAAGAGAATTAGTTACTATGTCTTATAAGATAAAATATTTTTTCAGGTTTTAAATGTCAGTTTTCAGTTTCTTTACAATTTCTACCCATAAGAATTTCAAAATTCTTAAGGATCTGGTTTTTAAAAGGTCTTCCTGTTGCAAATGCACTATTTTCAAAAAGTTAATCTAAACACATTCAAACACAAGAGGCAGGGTAACCGTTGGTTGAAAATAAAATACTGAGGAATTTATGTTGCCCCAAATCACAAAGACAGCTATTTGCAAAACTGTGATTTAATGGGGGGAAAAAGAAACCACCATCTCTCTTACCTTTCTTTGGAGGGAATTTAGTTTCCCTATGATTGTAAATTCTAGGTTTAGTGTTTGATATTGTAAAGGCTTAAATACCTGACAGATGGAGACAGAAGTATGAACTACTGCAATACAAGCTGGAGTCTTGGTATCTAGGCAACTGTCCCACAAGGTTCCCTTTAAAAAGAACAGAGAGAATATGATGTTGAACTTGTAGGAGACACTGTAACAGTGCATTTGTGTGTCTAGTTGAGGTCTGTCTGATTGTGAGCAAACAAGTGATGGCTCCTTTATAGTATTAAGCAGGGTTACCAGCAAATATTGAACTCAATGCTGTCTGCCATGACTCCATCTTCTCCCTGCACCAAAGATTTAAACTTTAGGACTTCTTGTCCTGAGTGGTTAGAGAGAAGCTCCAACAAAGCATTAAGTAAAAACAAACAAAAAAAAACCCCCTAATTTTAGAATTGAGAGGGACCAGTTATATTTTTGCTTTACTCTGTAACCTACCTCACTTAAATGGAATGGAAAATTTTGTTCTGATTCTATCAAAAGTGATGAAGTGCTTTGATTCTGGACTCATCTTCACAATTTCTGCTGATCCATCTATCATTTTTTGGGACCATCACTAAAATTAATTATGGAATGCTAGTGTTCTCAATCACAAAATGGAAATTCATATCTGATATGTATACTTTTGAAGATCAAGTAGATAAAACAGATATGCAAGTCTTATAGAAAATAACTTTTGTTTTCTATGATTCTTCAGTTGTCTGAGTTAAGGAAATAAAATACGTAGATCACAAATACATAGCATTTCTGGCCATAGTTGTCATAGAGATGAAGCCAGGGTAAATACTTAATAAATATCTGTTGCATGAGTAAGTGGAATAAATATCAAATCACGCCTTTCTTTCTTTCTTTCTTTCTTTCTTTCTTTCTTTCTTTCTTTCTTTCTTTCTTTCTCTTAGACTATCTGAGAGAGAGAGTACAATCAGGGCGAGAGGCAGAGGAAGAAGCAGACTCCCCACTGAGCAGGGAGCCCCATGAGGAGCTCAGTCCCAGGACCCTGAGATCATAACCCACGCTGAAGGTAGCCACTCAACCAACTGAGCCATGGATGCCCCAGATCATTGCCTTTTCTATCTGCATTTGTAATGCACATAGGATTCAGATATGTCTTTCCTAAAAGAAATAATCACAAAGTACCCTCAAATCCATGATCCAGAAAAACTCTGATTTTTGTAATGAACCCTGAGAGTTGGCTATCTCCCTTGTCATTACTGTGAAAAGTCTCTGGCAGGTCTCTTGAAGGATTTTTTAAAGAATTTACTTTTAGAGCGATATACTCAATTTTCTATGACCAATGACACTAGAAATCTTGTGAGGAATATAACCTGAGTAAATGTGTAAATGTGGGACAATTAATTTTCTCATCAATTAGTTATTTGTCTTCTACAGGTTATATAGGGTATGTGTGTCAGGGTGTATTGGTGGAGGTTGTTGGCAGAAGGGTGTTGATTCACTCCTGCCAGTGAAAACAAGCCGTTATTTATTTTCTGAGCAATGACAGCCCCTGATGCTAAGCTTACAGTTTTTTGTAACTCATGAACAGTCAGGTGCAGTATATAAGGGACTACAAAAGACAAAGAACGTTTTTTAAAAAGATTTATTTATTCTTTATCTTAAAGAGAGAGGGGGGAGTGGGGCAGAGGACAAGGGAGAGAGAGAGAACCTTAAGCAGACTCCCTGTTGAGCAGGGAGCCCAATGGGGGCTCAATCTCACGACGGTGAGATCATGACCTGAGTCAAAATCAAGAGTCAGATACTTAACCAACTGAGCCACCACGGCACCCCAAGAATAGAGAAATTTTATTTGTGAATGCTGTAAGTAGTCTTCAGGGAATGTTTTACCTTCTCATTAAGAATTAGCAGTAATAGGATATTAAAAATCTGATAAATTCTATATTAAATTTTCTTGGCATTTCATATTATCTTTCTCTAGAGACAAAAGGATTAATTAGAATAGATGAATATAAAGGGTTGAGAAGAAAAACTATGGTGTTATTTTCCAGGGTCAATCAACTGTAGGCTTCTCAATGATCTTTCCATTCCCACTGCCCTGGCCTTTTATAGCTCTTGCACTTTGATGATCTTTCCTACTTTTGGGGATTTTGCATATGATTTTATTACCCTTCCTGCCTTTCTTCATGTAGTTTACCGCTATCCTTCAGATCTTTCAGGAAAGCCTTTTTAAATTTTTTTTTTTTTTGTAGGGCCTAATGGTCTTATAATGCCATTTTCCTCTTATCATAGTTTAACTTATATTTGTGAAATATCATTAAAACCTGACTTGCCATGAGACTTCATGCTCCATGAGGGGCAGGGATAATGTCTGTTTTGACCTCATATTGTCTCCCCAGCATAGTACTTGAAATGAGTTCTATACAAAGTGAGAGAGATAAATGATTAATTCTTCCTGGGAGCCAGCAAGAGATGAAATAACCATGAAGCATAACACAGCATATCAGTTTAGCTTGGCAGATGATGGTATGCCAGATAAAGAAGGTATTACAATTGTGGGAGTCACATAAGTAAAGGAATTAAAACAAGTAAGCACATGATGTATTCAGAAGTCAGAACATGGATATAGAGGAGGGAATGAGTAAAGATGAGGTTATGGGGGCAGATTGGGACCAGATTGTTTAAAGCCTTGGGATTTTAAGGAATTTGGACATTTTCTAGGCAATGAGGAGCCATTTGAAGACTATTAAGCAGTAGAATAACACAGTCCCATCTGTGTCTCTGATATCACTCTGGCAGCAGTGTGGAAGGCAGTAGAACTAAAAATAGGATTATAAGTAATGTGCTCATTGCTTTTCCCCTATTTGCACAGTAACCCAATTTTTAGCCTTGACATACATCCTGTTTGTACAGGAAAATCCCTAGGCCTGAAGAAGTATACTATATTGAGGAGAGTTTTGCTATAAAACAAAAGGGCAATGTGGCCATCAGCCACTGCGTTATGTCTTATACTGATAAGTGTTTGATAATGAAGACATTTAACAAAAATAATTAACTTAATACATGGAACTATAAAATTCAGGCATTGTTCAGATATTCTCACAAACTGACATTTAAGAAATGGTGCAGAGAAATAGCCAAGGGAATCACTTTTTTACATCTTCTAACAAAAATCCAGGTTAGCAGGAGAAGTTAACTAATTCAAAGAAAGTGATCAGCAGTACCCTATAAATAACAAGTTATGGAAACCCATAATATAACTTGATATTACCAGGCACCTTGAAAAATGTCAACATTTAGATGTTAGGGACATAGTGATACTTATTGAGAATTATTATGTGCCAGATGCTGTTCTAACTTGATTAGCCCATGTAATCTTCACAACTTCATGGAACACTGTTACCAGCTCTATTTTATATAGGAAGAAAGGAGACTCAGTGAGGGTAAGTAACTTGTACAGGGTTTCCTAGGTAGTAAGTGATGGAGATGGATTTAGGCCAGGGAGTCTCACTCCTTGCCCCTGTGCTTCCCACCTCTCACTCATCACACATAGCTGTGCTCAGCTCTCTCTCCCTCTCTCCTTTTTATGGTCACACCCCTACTCATACTTTACTCTTCTCGACCAAAGAGAAAGCATCAATTTATCGTCAGTTCCATCTTTGACTATCTTTCACATAAAATCACATAAAGTTTTGCCTGGTATGTTTTTGTAAACATCTGATTTGTGATCATTTAAAAAAAAAATTAGTTCAGGCTGGCCCTGACTCAGGAGGTAAAAAGTATTGGAAATCCAGTCTGTTAGAAATCTGACTCACAAGGTTGTAGAGTCCCACAACTCTAACACAGAACCCTAATTGTTTTACCTCTGAAGTGTTGAAGTGTTGTTTTAGAGTTGATTATGTCACTGTTTAAAAATTATTTTTTTTGGTGAAGTACATAATTATTTTTTCCTAGTACTCTGTTCCTCAAGTTTATGATGTCAAAAACAAATAACTCTACATTTCTTCGTACTTTGCTTTCTCTCATCTTGCAGAATCTCTATAGTAATAGATGTAAACTAGGTTTTATGCAATATTCTTTCTTGGTGTTGTATTTGAAAGCATTTTTATAAAAATCCTGATGACTCTTTGTGACTTTGGCACAGTAATGTTCAGAATTACTGTAATAAAGGAAAAAACATTTATAATCCTGAGTAACATGAGCTATTTTTATAGAGCCCATACAAGTTCAAGAATGAGAATATTTGAAACAGTTGAATATTATTAACAACAATAATTTCAAAACTTTGTGATATGATGATATCCTTTTGGTCATAATAACCTCCTAATTTTATGCATGACTTCATTAACTAAATGGAATAAATGTTGTCCAAGGAAATCAATGAAATCTATCACGTATACTGTATTTTTAAGTTATAGAATTCTAAGATGTCAGGGATAACGTAGTTCAATTTCCTGCCCCTCCTTGACCACCGTCCTTCTGCAGACACACACACACGCGCGTGCACACACACACACACACACACACACACCACCTGCCATCTGGTGTGTAGCTACTCTAGGCTATGTAAACTCAAATGCCTACAGAGAACAGACCATAATGTAAATGAATAAAGCTAACCCAGATATCCCTCTCTCCTCTTTCTTAAAACCAGCAGTACTGTCTGCTATCTTATATTTTTCTGCTTTTAATAGAGATATGGTTATGGGAGAAAGGTTCTCTACTGTGAGGAAAACCACAATTATGGTGATAAGAGTCACTTTGCCTTTAAAAGGCAAAAATAAAAAAAACACTTTGCCTTTAGTTGAGGATCACCAACCTCCATGCCGAACACTGGGCTCCACGCTGCCCTCTGCTGGCGCTCTTCCTTTCAGTCTACTTTTTAGGTATCCCATTCTTAATACTAAACTCTACCAATTTTTAGTACTTTGAGTTGCAAGTAATAGAGAATATAATTAACCTGACTTAAATAACAAAATAGTTACATGGTTTACAAAACTAAGCATTACATTCTGGAGATTGATAGGGCTTCAGTGAGGTTTGATCATGGATCTATCTTCATGTCTCTATTTTGTTTGCCTCTGTCCTCCTTCATCTTGACTACATTCTCTTGCTAATTTCTCTTAGGTAGTGAAATGCCTGCAGCGGCTTCAGGTATCACATAGGTCCACCATATTGTCCAGGACAAGAGGAGCCCTCAGCTGTTAAACAGAAGTCCTTTATATTCCTGCTGATGGGACTAGTCACTGTGTCCAGGACGGTCAGATTACACTTATGTCCCTTTGGGTCCATCTCTGAAGCTGGGGCTCAGGCCAATCACACCAAAAAATGGCTGGTGTTTAACTAGGAAAGAGTAAAAAGATGTGGAAGAGCTCTAGGCATCAAGGTTTTCTCAGGTTACAGTGCCAAAGAGAAGAGAAACAGTCAACAGTTGACTTTATTTGGAGATTTGCTCTTGAATCAACTGCAATTTGGAAGCTCAGGGTTGGCAAGGCTTGGGTCACTTGCTGGCTCTTGTGGATAATCATTAGGAAAGGCCCTATAATTGACACTTCCTTCCATATCACATGGATCAGGGAGGAACATTTTCACAGTGGGAAGAGGGCAGCTAATGAGTAAAAATAACATACTCAGTCTACCTTATATTTCAGTTTTCTTCCCTTTGTTTGATAAGTTGCTCATGTCTCGCAGACATGGTATTACATCCCCAGGCATTGATTTTAAGCATAGACTCATAATGTGCATTAGAGTGTTTTTAAAACACTGTGAGAACAACACATGGAATTTATGTCTAAGTGTATCTGGCAATTAATACTGTTTGGATATATTATATACTTCAGGCTTGCTGAGTACAATCTATGAATCATACTGTGGTGTATATGTTCCTTAACATATGTCCAAATTTTAGTTCTTAACACAATGTTTCATCCCACCCTTTTTTCTCTCACAGCATATAAACAAAGAACTTATCAGAGAAGCTGGAGACAGAAGCTGGCCTCTTTCATTTTATTCTCTTAAGAATTCTCTTTGCACAGAGTGAAAGGTGAGTACCATTCAGATTCTGGCCATTGGTTTATATTAATTCATCCCCAGAGATCCTTACTGAGGGGATTTGTGGTTTTTGAAAAGCTCCCCCAGGTAATCTTGATAATTAGCTATTTTTGGAAACTTCTGAAAAAGGATGCACTGTGTTCTCTTCACCAACATATTTAGAGCACAGTTTTAGATGACGTAGTGTTAGCCTCTTTGGTCTGGGAAGTCAAGGAGTCTTTTACGGAAGACACTTTAAAAAATCCCTTTTGATGGGGGGCTATGTTTTTAGCATCACTATGGGATCATTTTTACTTCTAATGGAAATGGGTGCCATTGACTGACTAAAGAGTTGGTCTGTTCTTCTTTGGTCAGGTTCTCTGGCCACAGATTAGATCTATGTCAAGGAGGAACACATGTGACTTTGGCAGAATTCCTACCTAAACCTTCCTCTTTGTTTAGGGATCATGCTTTTCACCTTTTATGCTTCTAAAAAAAGAAGCCCGTCCCACCCTTCTGTGTCCCAGCTGATGTAACTGAGTGATAGGATGTCATAATGGGGCCATAGTTTCTTTCCAGTGAAAAGTAATAAAAAAGGATGAAAACAATCCCCATCTTCTCACATGGAACACCACTGAGGAAGGTTTGTGTTCATGTAGGTTCAGCTACAAGTTGTGGGCAGTTCTTTTGCCCTATTTTCCCCAAAACTAATTGATAAGTTCTAAACTACAGGACTCTGTGTGGTTGAAAGAATCCACCTGTAGAGGCAGGAGGAGTAAGTCTATATCAGTGTTGTCCAATGGATATATAATGCAAGTCACCAATCTCAGCCACAGCAATTTTAAGTTTTCTAATAACCACACTGAAAAAATAAATCAGCATTATGTGGCATCAGATTTAATAGGAATTAAAGGGGAAGTCCAATCTTTTGACTGAACTTTTTCATGATTACTTGCAATTTTTGCTTCACTTTGATGAAATGAAAAAAATATATATACAGAAAAGTTCTGGTTTGGAGAAAGGAGGCAAATCATAGTCTGGCAGATGCTAAGACAGAGCCCTGGTATCTCCGGGTACCATAGAGAGAAGAGAAAAACTGCAGAGGGGAACAGACTGTATGTTATTTCTCTAGCTTGCAGTGAAGGTCACTGTAGGGTGTTACTAGTGCATTGAAGGAAGTAGAATGGGAAGAAATAAGTTACACAGATCTGAAAGTAAAGATCCACAAAGATTTATTTTATAAAACTGTCTGAGCTGTAGGGGATTAAATAATATTTGGAATATTGCATATTTGTATTATGAGGGCATGGTCAGATTAAAAATATACTTATTTCTCTAAGTGACATCAAAGATTATTTTTTAAGGATTTAAGTCTACACACATAAGGAGAAGCAGCATCCCTGCACAGTTAAGCATAAAAATAGCAGTCTCTTTACTCTGATATTATTCTTGTCATACTTTCTTGGGTGGTAAATTGTATGTCTAGGTCTGTATATGCTAGTATACTCAACGAAGATTTGCATGAATTCAACCTCAATTAAAAATGCAGTATTGAGCTCAATACTGAGTCAAACACCTAGAAATTGCAATAAACTTGGTTTAGGCAGTGTTGGCTATATTTCCGAGTGTCATTAAAGAGAACATCATGCAATGTACCTCTACTTCCATGAAAGGAGATTTGGCAAAAAAAACACAAAAAACAAGTATCTCTTAAATTAAACAAAAATTTCCAAAAAGTATCTCCCTGTTCAGGGAGAATATGAAAATGGATTAGGTTCAAATGTATTGCTAAAGGTACTACAGGATGAAAGGAAATTAAATGCTGAACCTTAGCATGATTAATTTTCTCACGCCTCTTTTGGTTGCTCTCTTATAGGATTGTGTAGTTTAGAAGATTTAGAGAAATAACAAAGCTAAAGAAATGGTACATCATTACTTTGGATTTTCCCAGTGTTTGATGATTAGAGTCCTGCTTGATGTGAAGGCATTTTTCTTTAAATAAATGCCCATATGGTACTAAATAACACCACCTTTTGATAGCTGTAATTCATCTGCTCAGTAAACAGGTGCAGACACTCTGAGGTACCATCCCAATTCTGCTCTTTTCTCCAATACCTACATTTGCTGTGACTGAGGTATCAGAGGGTGGATGTTCCTTTCTTATTTCCCATCCCAAACCCTAGTATAGATTGGTATGTATATAATGCACAGCATTTGCTTTTATTAAGTGGAAATATTTCATTAATTCTTCTCACTCGGAATATTTACTGAACACCCACTGTGGATCAGCAACCATGCTTGGTGCTAGAGGATACAAAAATGAATAAGATAAATCCTATCCTTGAGAAGCTCATAGGCTAGTTGAGGGCAAAACATAAATAAGATATAATTACAATGTTAGGTGAAAAGTGTGATAGCAAAGGACTTTGGAAACATTTCTTACCAACTACTGTTCCTATTAGAGCACTTTAAGGTGATAGCATCATGTTTCTTCAGTACTCTATTCTAAAATTCCATTGTGCGTTAATTTGTATGAGTTGACAACTGAAAGAAGGAAGTGAACATTATAAGAATTCGTACCCATTTGTGGAGAGGAATAATTTGGGGGCATTAGGCATCACATAATGAAGCAGGCTTAGAAGGGGTGATGGTACAGACAGCTCTGGCAGCCAAGTGGTGCTTTCAATTTATTTAAATAGAATTTATTTTTTATAGCAGTTTAATAGTCACAGAAATATTGAACAGAATGTACCAAGATTTCCCATATACTCCCTACCTTCTCCATGATTTGTAGCCTCTCTCATAATCACCATCCCCCACCAGAGCGGCACATTTGTTATAACTGATGAACCTACATTTACACACCATTATCACCCCATCACCCCAAGTCCATAATTTACATTAGGATTTGTTCTTGGTCTTGTCCATCAAGTGGTGTTTTAAAAGAGCTCAAAATGTAGGAGAATAACCAGGTAGAGTGTTGAGCAGAGAAGCAGGGAGATATTTGTTCAACAACATTAACTAAGACTGGTCATGACTTCATTATTTTGTTTTGTTTTCCTCCCACATGCTCCTCAAGCATAAAGAGAAGCTTAATAGAGTCAGGAAACAGGTCTTTTAGAGAGCAGTGAGTTCAGGGGCTGCCCGCTCGTTAATATTCATAGTCAATGCAATGATGAATATGGCATCCTTGGAGACTTGTAGGTTGATAAGACCAACTGGAGCCAGGGCACAGCTCGTTACTCTGAAAATTGATAATTAAAGGAAAATAATTAAGTATTCATGTTGGATTTCTCATATAAATTATTTTTTCAGCGTAATCAAATGGTATTGGTGGATGAGGGAAAGGTTTTCTGTACAGGAGAATTTCAGCTAATGAATGCAGAAGGAATGATAGAATTGGAAAGAATTACCATTTTGCAAGCTGTAATGAAATAACTGATGCAGATAATGGTCATTGCAAGAATTGCAAGAATTATTAGATGAAGTGTTAGTGGGGAGTATTGAATATTCTGATCAATTCTAGCATCACTAAAAGTGAAAACACCAGGTAAGAAGTGACTCCTATTATGATGCGGGATAAAAATGCATGGCACCAGTTGTGGAGTATATGTGTCAAAAATTCAAACCTGAGACCAATGAACACTAATTAGGTTATTGAATTAGGAATCTAACTTTCAACTCATAGGAGATACTGAGGATAGATCCATTAAGAAACATCTGGTGAAGGCCATTAGCCAAAACCAAAGTGTGGGATCTTTTCTACCTACAAGTCTTAACTTGTAGGTAGATTCATTTGTTAACAGATTTTGCTCACAAACTGGCTTTTGGATTCCTGGCTTTGGGTCAGAAATCAGTGTTGGGACAAGGAAGAAACTTGATGCGTGTCTTGCATGCATTGGTTATACTGTCCTTCAGCCAGATTAGTCTCTTGTCAATTTATTAACCTAATATTTCCGGTGAAATAAAGAGACTGAAGTGAACTGCTTAAAAATGGCAAAAAAAAAAAATAGTAGTAAAAAATATTCAAACTTAATATTTGATCTTGATACCAAAGCTCATGGCCTAATGGAGTCTATCAATCAGGATATGTTTCAGCTCTAGTGATTGAGAAATAATAGTAGGCTCAACAAATTAGGGCTGTTTTCCTCTCAGAAATATGAGTTCTGGAGTTAGGCAACTCAGGGCTGGCATAGCAGCCCCCTGGTCATCAACATCCTGGTCTCCTTCTTTTATGTCTCACGTTGGTTTGAAACCTTGGGAGTTGCCTGGATGAAATTTGCAACTAGCCTCCATACACAGAAGGCAAGGAGAGACTCATGAAAAGGCAGACAATTCCATGTTGATAGGGGGCAGTTCTATCAGCAAGAGAACTTATATATGAGGCTTGTCTTGGGTGGCTGCAAGATGAATAGATCTTTGCACTTGCCTGCCAGACTCTTAAAAGTTTATGTAGAGAACTTAATGGATTCAATCATGATTAAAAGAGTATAAATCTGTTGTGTGTACTATTTTAAATGCTTTTGGGAAACGCTGGTCTTTGTTAGTGTATATAATTTTATATGTGTATTACATCCATTTTGATGACTTCATGATCCATTATTTTGTTACAAGCTCTTGTGTGATTTACTGATAAATGTGTTGAGTCCTCATTAACTTCACTATTGTTCCTTTCTCATCCTGTCTCCATGTATGGACTGTTAGGTCAGAAAAATAACATTTTTAAGTCAAAGGTTCTTTAATAGCTGAGTAACACTGTCACAGTTTCTGGTCTAGGAAATCATAATTGAGGCTGGCAAATGGCAGTGGTCTGGTTTACAGCTTGATTTATTTTGCATCCCTTTATGTCATAGGTCAATTCTCTCAGGAAAGTACATACATGGAGGAGGGTTGGGGGACAATCCTGGTAGACTTCCAGTCTTTGAAATCTCATGAATAGAGGTCTCCTTAGCTTTACTCTGAAAAACTCCATTTGTGATTGAGATAGCTCAGGATTTTAAGTTATCCAAGAGGGCCTCTGTAAGAACAGATTTCTAGGGAACAGAACTATGCAGAGTTCTCCTGTCCCCAAATGCCACATATCACAGTGATGTATTTCGTGTAATTTGGTCTATTACGTCAAAACTTGAGTTATTCTCCTAAGCTAGATTTTTTTTTTTTTAATTTATTTGAGAGAGGGAGATGGAGGTAGTGGCAGAGATAGTGAGAGAGAGCACAAGCAGGGAGGAGAGGGAGAAGCAGGCTCCTCGCTGAGCAGGGAGCCTGATGTAGGGCTCGATCCTGGGACCCTGGGATCATAACTTGAGCTGAAGGCAGATGCTTAGCCAGCTGAGCCACCCAAGTGCCCTCAAACTTTTTTATCATTATTTATGCATCATGGCTTTATTTGAAAGAACCAATGGACTCCATAGACAGGTGCAATGAAGCGCCATCTATATACATCATGTTATAGTGAGCAAAGCACTGGTTTTCGGGTGTGAGGACTGGAGAGATTAAGTCTGTCCCCTTCTGAACTTTGTGACTCTGGGAAACTGTAATTTCTCTGAGCCTCAGATTGCTCCTTACCAGCTTCTGTTTTGATAGCCAGATGTTAACTATGTGCCAATTGCTGTCTTAAGCACTGAAAGATGGCTATGAACAACATAAAGGCAGTTATAGCCTTTATAAAAGTTGAAACTAAGGTTACAAATTCCATTGCTGTCACAGGTCAGGCAGGGAACATAGATGCCTGAAGAGATGGGAAGTAAATGATCAAGGAGAGATGGGGACTGTGGCTGAATTGAGACTGCAGCTCATCCAAAGGAATTTAGATTCAAAAAAGTTTTGAAACACTAGCTAGTCCTAATGATACCCTGCTATATGGTTTGATTTTTTTAGTAGTCTGTTTTACAACTTTACATTGACTATGGTGGAATACAGCAATTAGTGTACTCACCAGTAACTTCCCTGCTTGGGTGCTCTAACCTAATCATTAGGAGCAGGGCTATGGAGGTCACTGTGTTTGGATCCCTACATTGCTATCTGTCCAGCTGTGGTCACTTGCTCAAGTAAATGACTTTGAGCAAGTCACTAATCTCCATATGTTTCAGTTTTCTCCTCTCCAGCATGAGAAAAATAGTGGATTTAGTGGCCTTGCAGTTCATTGAGTTAATACATGTAAAACAGAATGGTACCTGCCACATAATACACACTCAATCAATATTAAGTATTATTATGGGACTGCATAGGAAAAGGACTCCTTTAGAAAGCTTTAAAGGGTGAGTTAGAAACAGTATGGATAAAACACTGGCAGTTAGTGCCTGCTCTTTGGCTATCCCATCTTCAGTTTGATAGGACTAGCTAAACGTAAGTATAAATGGATTATTGAAACATTTCCACTTTTGGTAGAGTAACATTATGATGGCTAACTTTACATGTCAACTTGGCTGGGCCATGGTGCCCAGATATGTGGTGAAATGTTATTCTAGAGGTTTCTGTGAGAGTGATCTTAGGTAATATTTATGTTTAAATCAGCAAACTTTAAGGAAAGCAGATTGCCCTCCACAGCACAAATAGGCCTTGTCCAATCAACTGAAGGCCTGAAGAGAACAAAAGGCTGACCTCTTGGGTGCAAAAGTGCATTCTGCACCATTTGCCTTTGAACTTCATCAGCAACTGGCTCTTTCTGGTTCCATGGCAGACTGCTTTGGATTCAAACTGTGATTCTCTTTGGAGTCTCCAGCCAGTTGCCAGCTTCCCCTATCAGATTTTGGACCAGTCAGACCTCTACAACCATATGAGTCAACTCCTTAAAATAACCACCTCCCCATCCCTCTCTGTCTCTCTCTCTCCCCCCCCCCCATATATATCTATATATGTGCATGCATATCTTATTGGTTCTGTTTCTCTGGAGAATGCTAATACAAATACTTTGGTTGGCAAGTCCCTATCTCCAGAACATACTACATTACATGGCAAAGGAGAATTAAGGTTGCATATAGAATTCAATTTGCTAATTAGCTGACCTTAAGATCGGAAGCTGTGATACTGTGATTTATAATAAGAACTATATATTTGGTCTTTGTCCCTGTTTCTGGCAAAGAGCTTAAAACTCTTGGAATTCCTTAAGCAATAAAAGTGGTAAATGTCTTGATATTCATCACAAACCCCTTTCAACCACACCTTGGTTTATGTTAATGAGTGACTTTTGGAATGCATTTGAGGATGTGAACTGGTTGCTAGGGGAAACAACCCCATTGGAACTTTCAGTACTACCCCCTAACCTCCAGGTTTGGGAGAGGGACTGAAGGTTGAATCAATTGCCCATGGCCAGTGATTTCATCAATTATGCCTATGTAATGAAGCCTCCATAAAAACCAAAAAAGGGCAGTATTTGGGGGGCTTCCAGGTTGGTGGATGCGTGGAGGTCCTAGAAGAGTGGTGCACGAGGAGAGGACATGGATGCTCCACACCCTGAAGGAGCAGAGCAGGGCTGGCTCCTTTTTCTTACACCCGCCTTCTTGTGTGTGGCCCCCACAGAACCAGCCTCTGGGAGGGTCTGAGTGTGGCTCAGCCATCCCTTGAGCTAATTGGCCCAGACGGCCTGTGGGTTGGGTTTGGGTTAGCCAATAGGAATGCAGAACCCCTGACCAGGAAAGAATATAAACCCCGCCTTTTGCCCGCCAAACTTGCGCGCCAATTCTGGCCAGGGTGATAGGCTAGTTCAAACAGTTACTAAGCAACATTCTGTGTGTTACAATCTCATTGGCCACTGGCCCCTCTAAAACTGTTGCTCTTTTTGAAACTCGCTCTCTTTCTCTACACCACACCGCTGCGTAGGTGAGTGTGAGAGACTGAGCTCAAGCTAGCTTGAATAAAGGGCTCTTTTGCTTTTGCATCGGACTCGGCTCCCTGGTGGTCTTTGGGGATCTCAAAATCTGGGCATAACAACCCCTTCCCATATACCTCGCTCTATGCATCTCTGCTATCTGGTGGTTTCTGAGTTATATCTTTTTAGAGTAAATGGGTGATCTAGTAAGCAAAATGTTTCTCTGTGTTTTGTGAACCACTTTAACAAATTAATGGAACATGAAGAAAGGGTCATTGTGATGTAGAAAAATGTTGGGGTTTGGAGCTGATGGCCAAGAAAGAATTCTTGAGACATCTTTGGTGCAAAAAGGTGGTTTTATTAAAGCCTGGGGACAAGACCCATGGGCAGAAAGAGCTGCACTGGGGTTGTGACAGGTGACTACTTATATACTTTCAAGTTGGAAAGGGGTTAGGGACAAGCACAAGCCTCAGGTGTTTTAGAAACAAGATTTCCAGGATCCTCAGGGGACTAGCTATTGGAAAGGTCATTTACTACTATTTAATAAAAACTCAGTCATGAGACCCTTCAGAGGTATAGCAGTGGACCATATGCTGGAAGGATGATTGCTAACATGTATTTGGGGAATAGGAAGTTGCCAAAGGAATTTTTATATGTTAAAGAAGACTTACAGGATCCTGGAGGGTAGGGATAAGTTTACCTATTGCCCTTAATAAAGTATTAACATCAAAGCAGCTGAGTTCCTAGAGGAATGTCACTGCCTGTTTCAAGGACTTGTCAATGGGCTGTAAGTAGTAAGGAAATTTAATTTTTCATTTGCCTTTTTTTTTCCACATCAGTTGGAAGCTCAGATTTATATTCACTGGGTCAGAAAACATAGTGACAAACTGAACTTGAGATTGGCATTTGAAGCTGTGGGGAGGGGAGGGGCAGCCTTGGGTAAGTGAGCCCTTAACTTGTGGGATTTGATGTTATCTCCAGGTAGATAGTAT
>CM052810.1:141527927-141657374 GCA_028533885.1 Nasua narica
GTGTGTGTTCCGGGTCTCTGATGGGCCTCCCACCCTGCTTCTTCCTGGTGTCTTTGTAGGATTATTTTGTAGGCTGCTTGAAACAGTCTTCTTTTTTCAGGCTCAACATGAGGAGTGTGGGGCGAAGCACTGACCTTGGGCACCAAAAAACTCAGCAACCAAGACAAATGATATTTTAAAGTAGTAATTTAAAAAATTAATGCAAAAAAATCCATGATGAATAACATCTCAAAAATTAAAAAAAAAAAAGGCAAGATCAGTATCCCAGGGCTGAAACAAAAGAACAGTTATGTTCCCCTCAAGAGTGAAACTCCTATGGGTTCCTTATAATCAAAGACAAAGGGAAGAGGTGTAGGGAAAGACACCAGCCAGGGCAGCTGTAATCCTCCGTTTCGCGAAGTGCTCCATTGTGCTGGTCCGTGACAGCCGCTGGTCTGAGCTCACCCACCGCTCTCGGGTTGATTCTGTGGCAGGATCATGCTGCCATCTAGTGGTCATATGTGATATAAACCACCCTCAGTTAAGGAGTCTTGGCAGGGTGATGGGGGGTGGGGGTGGGACAGGATTAAACTTGAAAAGGGCAAGGAGATAGACAAATATCAGAAACTCTCTGGATCAACAAGTTTTTGGAGTCGTGCTTAAGTTCAACCTATTGTTTGGCATTCTGGTTTTTTTTTCCTTTTATTAAACAGAAACCGAACCTCTATGTTTAAGAAGTGTGTGGGGGGCTGGGTATGGAAGATGAATAAGCATGGCAGAGTATTGGGCCCAGGGGAGCTCTTTTAGAGTCTGAGTAGGAGAGGATTCATCTACCTTCCCATTTTATTAAAAACAAATACAAACAACAAAGAAGCCTGGGGAGAGTTGTAGAGAGTGATGTTGCATGAAGTAACGTTACTGGTTGGTAGGAGAGTCCGACTTAGAATTCATCTGGGTACCCTTCCGTGGTATGCTGTTTCCCTTGCACCTTAGAGAAAATGTGTCCTTACGATGCTGAGACAAACATCATAAAGTTCTGCCTCCCGTGTTCTTGGTGGGAGGAGTAATTAGAGTGTGTTTCAAAAATGGACAAGGGAAGGAAGTCTGCTGCATTTCTGCCAGTAGTAACCCCAGCTGACCTAAATCATTTGGTTTTGCTACGCGGCATACCCCAAAGTTAAGATGATCTGAAATCTGTGGCTTGTGTTTGTAATTTTTTAACCAACACTGGAAAAAGAGAAGCCATAACTTACCCTTTGTCCTTGAACCTATGACTGTGTCATTCTCCCTCTTTTTTGGGGGGGAGGGGCGGAGGACTGAGCTGCTTCCCATTTCAAGTCTCAAAAAGACCTTGGCTTTAAGGAATTACCTCTAGTCCCTTCTCCTCTTAATCTCTTGAAAATGACTTCATTTTTTCTAGATGGAGGGCATTAAGTATTTCCCCAACAGCACTTACTATGTTAGTGGTTCTTGTTTAAGATAAAATAATAAACTCTGATAAAGTGAAAAAGGCTGATTAAGGATTTAGTTGCATACATATTTAATATATAACATATTAGATTTTTATCATGAAGATTTTCAAATGTAAATAAATATAGAGCCTGTGATGAGCCCCAACATATCCATCACCCAGTTTACCGACGTTAGCATCACTCAGTGAGCAAGATTCTGCCACATTTAATTCATCTTCTTGTCTTCCATTTTTATTTGTGAGGAATTTAAACAGATCCCAAACATTTCACTCTTAGAACATCATTAGGAATTCTTCAAAAATATGGACATCTTCTTACCATGATGCCATTGCAACGCCTAATACAATTAACAATAATTCCCGAGGGGCATCCAAAATTCAGTCCATCACTGAATTTCCTCAAATGACTCAGAATTATGTTTTCTGTTGGTTTGTTCAAATCTTGATTCAAACAAGGTCCAAACATAACATTTGATTGTTACATGTCTTTTTTTTTTTTTCAAGATTTTATTTATTTATTTGAGAGCGAGAAAGAGAGTATGAGCGGGGGCGGGGGAGGGCAGAGGGACAAGCAGACTCCCTGCTGAGTGTGGAGCCTGATGCAGGGCTCCATCCCAGGACCTGAGATCATGACCTGAGCCGAAGTCAGACGCTAAACTGATCGAGCCACCTGGGCGCCCCATGATTGTTACATGTGTTAAGTTTGTTTTAGTATGGACAGTCCTCTCCCCCACCCACTGCCATGACTTATAAAAACAGGTCAGGTGTCCTGAAGAATGTCCTCCACTCCACATTTGTTTGGTCCCTTGTGGTGTCATGTAACTCTCTTGACTCTGCACCATAACTCCTGTGAATGGATGTTAGCTCTAGAGGACTGGTTATATACTCAGGTTCTATTTTTTCCCCTCTCCCCCTTTTTGCACAAATACTTCGTAAGTGGGCTGTGTCCCTAACACAGTGGCACGTCAGGGGGCTCACAATGTCTGGGTATTTCAGTGCTGGTGTGCATATATGCTTCCCCAAAATTATACTTAAAGAAATAGTTCAAACGGGAATTTTGGAAGAATACAACGCATACATTCTTCATCTGATTTCATGCGTGGTGACATGTTAAATTTTTGCCTTATTTGCTTTATCTCTTCATCCCTAAGGAACTGTATCATCGTGATTATCTCCAATAAATTTAACAGTGATGCACCATCTCTCCAACTATTTCCATAATGTCTTTTGTAGCTTTTTTTTTTCCCTGATTCAGCATCCAATCAAGGGTCACATTTGCATTTAGCTCTCTTGTCTCCGAGGTCTCCTTCACCATGTCCCTTGCCTTCTGTTTGCAGAGCATTGCCATTTTTGTAGCTCCCAGGCCAATAAGATTCTGTTATCTTATAGAATTCCATTTGATGAGACCCTGGTTTGGCAAGAATGATCGTATGGGTGATGTTGCATCCTTCCCATTGCCTCAGCTCTGAAAGGCATACAGGGTCTCTTTGTGCCAATATGAATGAGGCCAAGGTTAACCTCCTGGTTAGTTTCATTAGTCAATGTTGTCCAGAGAAACAGAACCAGTAGCACATACATATTTCATATTTTATTTATATGTTCATATAGGTAACATTTTCACTTATATGTTTGCAGATAATATTTATTTATATATATGTATGTGTACGTAAGTATATATACATACATAATAAGGAATTGGCTCAAGCAGTTATAATGAGAGAGAAATCCCAAGGTATGCATTTAGCAAGCTAGAGACCCAGGACTGCTAGTGCAAATCTGAAGGCCTGAACCAGGAGAGCTGATAATAGAAGTTCCAATCCAAAGCCCAGGAGGCTCGAGACCCAAGATGAACCCAATTTTCAGTTCCGACCTGAAGGCAGGAATAGACCAGTGTCCCGGCTCCGCTGTCAGGCTGACAGAATTCCTCCCTCCTTGAGGGCAGCTCAGCCTCTTTTGTTCTAGTCAGGCTTTCACTGGATGAGGGCCCCCCACGCAGGGGAAGGCAGTTTGCTTTGCTCAGTCTATTGGGACTTGACTAGCCCAGTCAAGTTAACACAAACTTAACTACCCCTGGGTGTTTCCCATACACAGGGGTCTTTCCCCCGCGGGAATGAACGAGGATTCCACGCGGTGATGCTCTGTGACTGTGAATATTCTCCCCACAATGTTTTACCCACTGGATTTAGACACTGCTAAAAGGTGCTGCAGAGTGCTCGGGATAATTGAGAAGATGGAGATAATGTCCTTCAGTGTCCAGAACTTCCTAAAGATCTTGGTTCAAGGTTAAGGTCCAGATCTAGAAAGCCGAGAGCCAGAGATGTATGTGAATCTGAGAGGGAGCGACAGTGTCGGGCCAGCGGAGGGATGTGCAGGACTGTCCTGACTGGCCACGGGCGCTCCTGTAAACCCAGTCAGGCAAAAATTGGGGGAAATTCCCAGTTTACTCACTGGACTCTCCCCAAAGGCAAGGAACCCTGGGCCTCCTGCAAAGAAGGTAGGAGGGGGTGGTGACCCTGTCAGGAGGAGTCCGAGGTGGTTCATGCAGCTCTTGTTTCTCTTGGGGAACTTTGGGAGCGTTCCTGGAGAAAGGACTGTCTCGCTCTGTTGCATGGTGACATCTTATAATGCCTGGATCCGGGCTTCCCAGCCCTGTCATCCCACGCATGAGGCCTGCATGGACCCGGTGGCTGGGGCAGATACTGTGGCAGGGAAGCGGGGGCCGGGAACCACCCCCCGACCTTGCTGCACCTGCTGGCCGGCTCTGATGGAACACCAACCCTGCAACCTTGTCCTGGCTGAGGAAGCACCAGCAGTGGGCCCCCGCCTGGTCTGGGCAGCACGAGTCTCTTCTCTGATGAAAGAAACTTCCCTCCAGTTTTCCTCTGCTCATCTGAAGCTTGGTGGTTTGATCGATGTTGTTGTAAACTGCTGTGTAGGATTACCATCCAACCAGTGTCACTGAGCACATCACTTTAGGGCCTTCCAAATGCTTATTTCATCTTTAGGAGTTTTATTTATCCTTTCCCCCCTTATTGGCCCCAACTCCACCACTATGGCTTCTAAAATACCTTACATTTTAGAGCACTTTATACGTTTAAAAAAGGAATTCCTCACTCTTTTATTTTATCCTGGCAGTAAGAAGGAGATGATGTTGCCAATTCGTTTTCTGTAAACAGAGGCAAAGGCAAGTAACTTGTTGAAAATTTCAGGGCAAAGGCCTAGCTTTCCGAAACATTGGTCTGGTGGGAGGGACTCTGGGACAGACAGACGCCGGGGGGCCACAGCTGTGTTTCTGGGGGCATCTTCCTGCTTTGTTGTTGCTCAGGTCACAGACTGCAACTTTGTTACAGGGTAACTTTGTTACACTGAGTTAGTTGCAAGAGGACTTACTGTCCAAGAAATATCTATTTCAGAAATATCTATGTCACATTGTGACAAGTTTGATCACCTCTACTTCCCACACACACACACACACACACACACACACACACAGACAAAAGAAACCTACTTTCCTATGTCCTCTATTTATTGCTCTGAAAAGTCTTGATTAAGGAAGTATTGGAAATAGAATCAATGGGAACATCAATCCCAGGCTAGTTTGCTCATAAACTCTGATGTACAAAGAGGTTCATGCCAATTTACATAAGACTTTATCTTGAAGAAGGGAATTAAATTGATCAAGATAAGCTATATTTAATATAACGCAAGTAAAAATTGCAACTCTGTTTTCGAATGAATAAAAAATGGATAGATTCTTCTCCCATAAAAAGGCTGTCAAAGGGCTCTTGTAGTGTGGAAGGGTATATAAAATCACTTTGTGTGATAATTTAATAATTTTAACTATTGGAATATCAAACTACTAGCATTTGAAAAAGTAAACAGTTATACTAAATATTCACATACAACTTAGAAAATGCATTTTCAAAATAAAATTTCTCCAACAATTAAGTAATAATGATATACTTAACTGAGCATTCTAAACAATTAAAATCACAAGTTTAACAGATCAGATATGTTTAAAAGATTGAAAACCATTAAAAATAGAACAAACACAAAGAAGACTGAACACTAATCATTCACATGACTGAGTACTAACCATTGTCCTGACATTACGGTTCACTGACCTAGATTCATTAGAAATGTGACTCCTTATTAGTATTTTATAATAATCTGTGGATTATCTAAAGGAGATGAGGAGGTCTGTCTGCTTCCTGAGCCCTCCTCTTTGGACAGTTGCTCTCTTTTATCATCATGTGGCACACTGTTGAAGCTTGCTTCTAGTGGTAATTTTGTGTGACTGTCACAGGTGGTTAAAAGTGGGTCCCTAGAATGCTGATTAAACCTTCCTGTTCTGAGCAGAGTTTCTTTTATTTCTGTATTAGCTCATTCCTAATTTTTTTTAAGATTTTATTATTTATTTGAGAGTGAGAGACAGTGAGCACAAGCAGGGGAAGAGGCAGAGGGGGAAGCAGGCTCTCCACTGAGCAGGGAGCCCGATGCGGGACTCCATCCCAGGACTCTGGGATTGTGACCTGAGCCGAGGGCAGATGCTTAACCACCTGAGCCACCCAGGCGCCTCCCTAGTTATTTTTTCCACTCTTCTTTCCTACTTACCCAGAACATATATGTTATACGCACACAAACACACATGTACACACATATATTTATAAACTAAGGTAGCAGCAAAAAATGTGTGTGTAGATACATATGTACATTGATATACATAAAGGAATATACGCACATATACACTGCACACTTCATGAAATAATGACAAACATAAAACCTGTTTTTATCCTTCTTTTATATTACAACTTCCTTTTTGTATTTAAAAAGTCTTTTTATTTGACTATGATTTTGAATTTTATCGACCAAATCATTATAAGTAACCCTAATACCAACAGCAATTTTTATTATATTATTTAGTAATATTTTAGTAATTATTATTTTATTGTATTATTTAGGAACACTTATTTTACATTTGCGTTACTACAGTTTTTCACTGAGAACCTCTTATGTGGAATCTTTTGATCTTTGGTCACTCTCCCTATCATTTGTGGCACTCTCCTTGTTTTCTGATGTGCCCAGGACAATCCTGACCCATTCTTTATGTTTTCCTTTAGCCTATTTATCAACTGACTTTCTTCCTTTTCCTCCTCTATCTCTCTCAGCCACCTACTGCACTCACAGGTTGGCTCCCCGATTACCTCTGTCACCTTAGGCTGTCCCCCCTTGCTGGCTGGCTATCCAGCCACCTTCCAAGGCAGAAAAGGAATTAGCTTTGCCTACAATTCATGTGGATCTCCATGGTCCACTTCCGCTGACTCCATGAAGGCCTGCTTTTTTGGCACGACTTGCATTTCCCTTTGCAATCAATTTGCAGTATTTTAGCACTGTATTGTTTACCATTTACAAAAGCAGACTCTGGGGAAAATGAATAAAGACTTGACCTTATGTGTTGGAGAGACGCAGCCAGCAGGGCTGTTGGATGAGGACTCATTCTTATTTGTGGTCAGGTTATTAATAAATATTTAATGTTTTGACAACTTTTGCTTTTCTAAGCAAGATGACAACTTCAGGAAATGGCATAATTAATGTGTGATTACCAAAGATCTATTATCTTAAGTAAATCTGGTGGACTAAATTCCAAGATGTCCAACCTAACCCACTATTCAAAATATAAAATTAATAACCAACCTGCTTGGCCATCTGGAAGGGTTGAGCAGTATTCAGTGGTCTCTGCAAGACTGGAGATTGCCCACACTGTGAGCTTGGAAGGCACCCAAGCTTCTTAGTCTTTTCTTTCCAGAAAAAGAAAAGCTCTTCCTGCTAGTGCTCACCCTTTATTGAGAAGCTAACTTTCCATCTCTGCATGTCTTTTTTTTTTTTTTTTTAAGATTTTATTTATTTGACAGAGAGAGACACAGCAAGAGAGGGAACACAAGCAGGGGGCGTGGGGGAGGGAGAAGCAGGCTTTCCACTGAGCAGGGAGCCTGATGTGGGGCTCGAACCCAGGACCTGGGTATCATGACCTGAGCCGAAGGCAGATGCTTAATGACTGAGCCACCCAAGTGCCCCTCCAGCTCTGCATGTCTTGAAGACATGGCCCACTGAGTAAAGTGCCAGTGATAGGGGCTACGGGATTCTTTTTGCCTTCTGGTATTGGAACGGACCTCATGACCATCATTACATAGAGAATCTTCCTTATTTGCCTCCTAAAATGGCAATTGGGAAGTTGGTTCCCATAAGAATAGATAATGGATACAGGCCACAGTAGTTAACAAAAAGGCATTTTTTTTGTCTTCACCTTCAGAAGTTCTGGAGGATCCTAGTGTAAGGATGCCTCCCTTGGTGGGACACTTTGGATTTGGATAGTCTGAAGGGCCACACCCCAGTTCTGGTGTTCCTAGAGAGAGAACACATTCCCTCCTCAGAAAGTATGTGTTTTTCTTTAACTCACAGGAAAGTGGTCCCCCGGGGATTTCCTTGCCAACCATCTCCAAACTCTGCATCCCATTGGTTTTGCCCTAATTGTTACTTATTTAAGATATAAGAAAATATAATCCTTATGTACCGTGTTCCATAAATTTAACTCATAAAAATGTTGTTTCATAAGACCCTTTTGAAGTCCAAGAAAACTTTGGAATAATTTTTATGAGACTTTAAAAATCTTTCTTCTTAGAGACAGGAAGTTCCATATTGCCAAGAATAAATGAACTCAAATAGCAAAGGGATTGGCTGGACATGAAATGCCAAACCCACAGTGTTTCAGCGGCTCCCTCCTGGGGCCGAGCGCAGTTTCCAGGCCTGAGATTCCGCGCTGGTGTCTAAAGTTTCAGGCGAACATGTTAGTACTTATAGGTCATTATTTTAGTATGCCAGTTGTTCTTAATGTATAAAGTTTGCCTTCTTTTTTGAACCGATTTGATTTTACAAGCAAGAAGAGAGAGATTATTGATCTTACAAGTCATCCCTTTATTAGAGTTTGTTAAAGTTACATAGGAAACTGTTGAATTCAATTTCCTTTTTGGAATTTCCTTGAATGTTCTTACTTTCTTCATATTCATTTAAGATAATTTAATTTTTTTTATAACCAGATTCTGAAACATTTTCTGTGAGTATTTCCTAAAAGAAAAATTATAATAAACAATGTAATTTAGGTTGGCAAGCATAAAAAAAAAAGTCCGTGGAAACTTGAAAGACAGCATCATATTATGTAATCTGAGGGCTCATCATTCCCAAAGAAGTTTTTCTTTCTTTTTTTTTTAAAAATATTTTATTGATTTATTTGAGAGAGAGCGTGCATGTGCACATGAGTGAGGAGAAGGGGCAGAGGGAGAGGGGGAAGCTGGCTCCCTGCTGAGCAGAGAGTCAGACGTGGGGCTCGATCCCAGGACCCCAAGATCATGATCTGAGCCAAAGGCAGATGCTTAGCTGACTGAGCCACCCAGGTGCCCCCCCCAAAGATGTTTTTCTGAGATGTGTGTAAAAATCAATAGCAAATTCTTTTACCATTTTAAGACAAGTGACTCATTAGGAAAAAAAAAACATGTTGCACTGCACCCCTTTTCTCCACTTGTTGGCACTTCGTTTCCCATCAACACAAGTTTCTCCAGTTGTATTTGCTTATTCTCTTTTCCTGCTAATCCTGAACTGCCACCATTCATTGCATTTCAGCCTTGCTCATTATTATTGTTGTGCTGCCATTTTTGACCTGGTCATCCTTTTCCTCATCACCTTCTCCGTCAGTTCATACCACCTTTCCCTCTCGCACCTTGTCCCTTCCACACTCCTGCACCCCGTGTCTCTTCAGCCCTGCATTCTCCTTGGAGCCCATGTCCCAGCCAGCCAGGCAGCAGATCACTAACTCTAGGTTTCCTGAACGCACCTCAGAGGAGGGCACCTCAGAGGAGACACCTTCCTCGTTCCCAGAAGGTCTTGCCCTGGTCAGTAGGTCCAGACAGCAGCTGGCCCTCGGCATCCCAGGCAATAAATCTACTTCTATCTGGTCGTTGTGCAGGGAGGTCAAACTGTGTGCCAGGCTGGGGCGGGGGTGCTTTGTAGGCAAAGATGAGTATAAAGGGGCTGATCACTGTGCTGGGGGGCATGGGTAGAAGCCCCCCGAGGAGGCTGGCATGTATGCCACTGCAAGCGGTTTGGAGGGAAGGTCTCCCCAAAGGAGTGGGGGACTCAGTGGTGGTTATACTGGTGGACAAGAGATGCTGAGCTGACAAGGCCCTTATGTGAAGCTCTGGAACTGGAAACAACAGAATGTGGTCCAGGAAATACGAGTGATTGTGTGCTCCAAGGATGCGGGCGGCAGAGGGGAGGCGCCCCGCAGTCCCCCACAGGTCAGAAGCAGGAGTGATGTGACTGACAGGATTCCTCAGGAGAGGGGCTGGTTGGACGGGTAGGGAGGCTGCAGAGAGAGGGACCGGGATTAGGCTGCCAGGGAGACAGAATGCTGGGCAAGGGGCATAGAGACTAAGGAGCGACAGTGAGGAGAGGGAGAGGGACAGGTTTGGGTGTAATGATGGCTGAAGAGCCACACTAGCTTTGTGGCTTACAGGGAGGAGCGTGAGGGCAAGTTCTGCTGAATCAGATGATCCCAGGCCTGGAGATGAATGCTACACTTTAATTCTTGTCTAACTTCCACTTCCTCAGGACCGTAGGTCCTATCTCCTCGTTGAGGGCATTTTGGGCCTGGTTCTCTCAGAAATAAATACATAAGAACATGTGCATACATATAAAGCATACACAATATATATAACACACGTATGTGCATACATTAAAAACATCACATACATGTATATATGTGTGTGTGTATTGGGTAGGGTTTTCCAGAGAAACAGAACCGATAGGATGTGTATATATGTATGAAAGGGATTTATTTTAATGAATTGGCTTTTGTGATTATGGAACCCAGCGTGTCCAAAATCTGGAAGGTGGGCTGGCAGGCTGGGGGTCCAAGGGAGCCAGCATTACAGTTCGAGTCTGAAGGTTGTTTGCTGCAGAATTCACAGAATTCATTTGCTGGGGGAGGCTTGTCTTTCTGTCCTATTCAGACCTTCAATTGATTAGATGTGGCCCACACATATTATGGAAGGTAATCTGCTTCACTCAGAGTCTACTGATTTAACTGTAAATCCACATCTAAAAGATACCTTCCCAGCAACATCTAGTCTGGTGTTTAACCAAAGAACTGGGCACCAAAGCCTAGCCAAGTTGACACCTAAAAATCACCATTGTAGACTACTTGCATTACTTCCTTCTGTGTTCCCCATAATAGGGGGAGTTCAGGTGTGCCAGATAATTGCATGATTCTACATACCTGTTTGGCTCCTATCATGGCCCAAAGTTGCCAAACTCAGGGGTTCTTTTTAGTGCTGTGCAGTTCAGAATTTGTTTTCATGCACACTATTTGATCTTCTCAACCATCTTGAGAGGTAGAGATTCTATTAACTCACTTTACAGGGGAGTTAAATTGAGGTCCAGAGCTGTGTTTCAACTTGCCTCAGGGGTTAGGGACACACTTAGGACACTTAGCCAGGACTGTGGGTTCTCCTGCTCAGCCCTTCTCCCCTACTCAACCCCACACAGGTCTGTCTAGACCCTTGGGAATTCAAATAAGCTGAATAAGACAGAGTTCCTACCCTCAGGGGACTTGTGGTGTCACTCAAACATACGTTTGTGTGCAACTATAATCTGATTTTAATTTTAATAAGGACAAGAACAAAGTTTTCTGAGACTCCAAAGATGGAGAAATTCTTTCTGGGAATAGAGAAGGCTCTCCCAGTGCGACAGAGCTGAAGAACTCAATTCTTTTGGGTTTCAGGGCTCACTAGGGCGTCTCCAAATCTCTGCATTGCTCATTTGCATTATTATTTATTTATCCAGATGGTGAAAAATCGAATGATTAAAATTCTTGGCCAAAGTTATCTGGGAGGAAGGGATAGAGGAAAGAAAGGAAGGGAAGAAGGAGGCAAACAATTATTAAATGAAATCTTTACACTTTTCTTTTTGTTTTAATCATCGAAAAGACAATTTTAAAAACTGACGGAGACATATTATGAAGATACAATCTATATTACTGTATTGGACTTATAAAGAATAGGGAGCCTTTTGTGTGTGCATATGTGTGTGCCTGTGTGTGTGTGTGCACGCACACGTGCACATCTCACGGGGGTGAAAAGTGACCTAGGACTGCTTGTCCTGATGGATTGTTCTCCAGAATCCAGACCAGAGCTTCCTACATTTGTCTTGGTCATTTTGCACTTACCTCTGATTTCAGACTTACTCTCAAGGTCTAAAAAAAATAAAGACATATTCCCAAGAAGGAAGGAATTATTAGTGCCATTGCTTCTAGGCCTGTATTAAATATCTAAACTGCTTTGATTAATTCACTGCGTCTTCTTATTTGTACCTTTTAACTTGAGTATTTATTAAGTGCTTTATCATTAGCAATTCATAACAAAAATATTCCCCTTTTCCTGGCAGTGATATTGAGGTTCAGAGAAACGACCAGATCTGACCAAGGTCCCTGGCTATCTGTGGCAGAGTTTGATCAAACCCTTGATTTCTTGATTTCTGCTTTTGTACCGAACGTTCTTATTCAGCCTCATAGCTGCTTCTGCTGATATCAGCTTCAAATTGCTTCTCTTTGTTCTCCACGGTTGTCAGTGTCTTTTAGGACTTAGGAGGTATTTGTTTTGTATTTGCATCTTCTGGAAGCTTCTGAAGTAGCCCTTGTCAGTTTGCCAGTCCTCTTGCTTTTGGAGTTAAGTTTAACAAATTCACTTGGGGAGTTTAATGATGCCCATAGGAAAATGAAGCTCATGCCCCAGATGGACATGGTTATACGTCTGAGTACAGTGTAAATAGAAATTGGGTGGTTAGATTTTGATGTATGCTATTTGAACTAAATTTTAGTAATGAGAAATAAGGAGAGGCTCGTATGGTTTGTAACATAAGTGCCAATTCATATTTTATGATATCTACACAAAGCAAGGAAATTATCAAGGTAGATGCCCATTAGATCTGAATTGGGTGAATTAACTTTAATGTGCAATGTGACCTTTTGTACTGTAATCACCAACAGACTAAACTAGTCTGCGTGAGGTCATATTTCGGCAATTTGCTTATGATTATTCATCTTTTTGATGGGAATAGTAACGGTGACATTAACAAATGTCATCTTCAACAAAATTGTACAGATATATAGTCATTACAGATAACATGCTTTATGGCTTAAGTTTTCTGAAAATATTTTGTATAATATTTTCAGGGAAATCTGAGTCAAATTAGTAATTTTTAGAAGGTTCTCAGAGAACTAAAACTAGATTTAGAACTAAAATTTTGAAGGATTAACAAATCAGTATGAAGGCCTGCTGACTATAAAACCAAGTGCAAAACCTTTTGTCTCTAATAACCTAGAGAAAAGACAGCTCAAATATTCAGGGAGTCACATGGGTACAGAAATGTTTATTTTAAACTTGAAATTTTATAACACTGTATATTGTAGCTGCTGAGTATTTTCATAACCGATATAACTCATGTAATGAAAGGGAGTTTGATTTCTGTTGAGTGTTCTATTGCAATTTTTAGGGATTGAAAGACGCTGTGGGGTGAATTGCTCAGATTCCGTGAACAAACCTGTCCCGGAGTGAACACAAGAGGGCGCCAAGCCTCTATGCCAAACACGCAGGGGCTGATGGAGATTTAATGGACGAAATAAACTCTGGCACTTAAAAATGAAGCCATGTTTATTTTATTCTGGGTAATATATTATGCACCTGCTTGTTTTATTTTTTAGACTGATTCGTGTCAAATGACTTTCCAGAAATATGACACGTGTGCTGGATCCAGGCAGAACTAATCTTTCAACGCGTAAGTAGTAGTAGTATTTTGTACAAATTATATTCCGTGTTATAATGAAGTTTTACTTTATTGTACTCACTCTAGAGCAAATTAAGAAAATGTAACAAGTTGTCACATACTTTTTCGAACATTTTTTTTCTCTGTAACTCATTAAGAAATAGTTTTTGGCCATAGAATATTTACTACACACACACACACACACACACACACACAATTTCCTTTGTTAGAGGCAAACAGTAGTTCATTGCGGTCCAGGGGACTCAGCGGCTAATTTAGGGCTGACATTTCTGGAAAAAAAGAGGACACAAAATGGTACCTGAAAGAACTGGAGTTTGTTGTAGGCACGGAAGAAAACTAAGGCATTTTTGCCAGATAGTTATTTGGCTTGTGTATTAGACAGAGCTGCTGTACCAAGAATCCTCAGCCGGGGCATTTTAAGCAACAGAAATTTATTGTTTCATAGTTCTGGAGGCCAGAAGTTGAAGATCAAGGTGTGGGCAGGGTCCGTTTCTCTTGGGGCCTCTGTCCTTGGCTTGCAGGTGGCTCTCTTCTGTCTATGTCCTCACACGGCCTCTCCTCTATGCGCATGCAGCCCCGGTGTCTCCTTCTGTGTCCACGTTTCCTCGTCTTATGAGGACATCGGTCAAATTGGCTTAGGGCTGACCTAAACGGCCTTATTTTAACTTCCCCACCTCTCTAAAGGCCTTGTCTCCAAATAAAGTCACATTCTGATCTCCTGGGGGCGAGGACTTCAACCCATAAATTTGGGGAGGACCCAGTTCAGCCCATTCCAACTTGGCTTCTTATCTGTGTTAGTTTAATATGAAGAGGGTAATGGTCTTCCTTCTGAGTGTTCCCTGCCCACCTTTGAGTGAAACCACCATGGACTCCTACACACAGGAGATGCCCAATACACGTTTATTGAATGAGTGAATTTCTGCCTTGAAGGGCTACACATTTTACTCTGCTCAGGCTTGCCTGAGATCTTCAACTGCCTGACAGGTAGCAATTAACTGCTGAAAGAAAGGCATAAATACTTCCTTTTAAACATTGACATTATGTCCATCTGGTGAAAGAAAAGGATAGAGGCAAATAAAGGGAGTTCAGGAAATGCTGAAATTTCTTTGAAATAATTTCACAGAAAATTAACAAGTTGATTATTGTGAAAACAGTTTCCAATTTACACATAATGGCCAATCATCTAGCTTTCCTGGCCTCTGATGAAACCCTTCCTACCCAGAGCGATCTGCTTTTTACCCCTCCATAAAGCTTATGGAGGGCTTCTTAGGTTAATTTGCCTTTCAGACTTCACGGGCTTCAAGATAATACACTTAACTCAATTATACGTATCCGTCTTGGGCACAGTGCGGTTGTTTCCATCCTTGCAGCTGCCCCCCCCCCCCAACTGGAGGTGCAATAACTGAGTTATTTGCGATTGGACAACTTGCATGGGATGTCCCATCAAGGGGCCAGCAGGGGCAGGAATCAAGGACTCTTCATTCCGGGAGGTACTTTGCTATTTGAGGAAGAGTTTCTAGCCACAGGGACCCAGACAGAAGGAGGTCTCCTTGATGGACCAGTGGCTCAGAAGGTTGGCCTCCTGGGGCCACCTCTATGTACACTGCCATGTGGGGGGCCATTTCTCTAGGATCCACACGCGGCAGGTGGAAGGTTTGCCTGGTCCAGTCTCAGAGGGTTGGCTGGGGCACACTTGGTCACCACTTGTAATCACATTCCCTCCCTCGAAGCACATTTCTATTTCTCCAAAGAGTTGGTGGGTTATCTGTTGATTTTCTAAATCTCACGTCCTTTCAGTGGAGGCTGTGGGCGAGGACGGTGAGGTGTGTGGTTGCCTTTGGGTTTGCAAAGAACACCTCATCCTTCAAGCCTCATCTTTACCGTTGCCCGAACCTTCCAAAGGAGATTGCTTCTTCCTCTCGTCTCTTGAACTTCCCCTTTTCAGGCTACTGTGATGAAGTTCTCGATACTTTCTTTTACAAAAGCCTTTAAAAAATTCCTTTATGCTGGCAGGGAATTAACTCATGAATAAATGGATAATAATAGTGGCTGACATTTTTGGAGCGCGGTTTGGCAGGCACTAAGCTGAGGGATTTGCTGGAGTTATCTTCCTTGATCCTCTCAGCGGCTTTATGATAAAGCCCACTTCACAAACAAGGAAACTGAAGCTGAGGGAGTGGAGTAGCTCGTCCCAGGTCATAGGCTTAAGAAGTGGAAATGTTGGATTCTGTAGAGCACGGGAGAAGGGAAGAGGGTTTGGAATGAAAATCCATGCAAGTCAAGAAGCTAATGTTCATTACTTTCACCAAACAAAGGTGTGTTGGTAGCTTCTGAACGCCCGCAGGCTAACGAAAGGGACTCAGTCTGCCCCTGGGGAGATGATTAACCTACTTCAGTAGCTCCCAGACTCTGGGGCCCGCTGGCAGGACGTGGGGATCGGTAGCGTGTGCTAGTGCCGCCGGATCCCAGAGAGTCACATAAGTGGCTAGCATGCAGAGTGACCTGGACAGCAGGAGCGACTCCCCGAGTGACCGTGATGCGCCGTCCAAGTTTGGGAGCCCCTGGGCTAGTCGGGGAGTGCAGCTGGCAGACATCGGCTGTGACGCAGGAGAGCAGCGCAGGACGTGGCCTGGCCGAGGGGTGGCATGTGCAGGAACTTCCATAATTCCTTGGCCACTGAAATCAGGTCAGCAGACCCTCAGGTCTGCTCGTTTCTGTGTCCCGCACTTTGGTCTGGATCTCAGGGACGCTTTGACTCCCGGAGCGTCTGAAACAATTGGTGCCTCAGTCTGTTTTCTCCCAGTACAGGGTTAACTAGAGTCTTAGCCTGGGTTTCTGGGGCCTCACTCTCTCGGCAACCCTTCCCACCCTGCATTGCCCCCCACCCCTCCCCCCCATGTCGTTTTTCCAGGGTGAGCTTTTGTTCTACACTCTCACTTGTTTCTTTTTGCCCACTTAGATTTTCTCATCATTTACTACTCCTCATCTGTCACTCATCCATCTCCCTGATTAAAATTTGACAAGCTCAGTAGTTAAAAAAAAACAACTTTTTTTTTTTTTTAAAGAATAAGAAAAGCTCAAGTGCCTTTTGTGCAACTCATTTGGTTAGGAAATTTACACGAGCTCTGCCTTCCGTTTGTAAGACAGTATTCCATTCACTGGTGCCATTTCTTGAGCTCCTGTTCCAACCTGGTCATCTAATTATTTTTCAGCCAGTATCTGTTGAGCTCCCTGTCCAAAGCACTGCCATTCCTCTCTCCTTGGTAGTGTTTTAAATGCGTATGAGGATACAGAATTTTCCTCGCATGTTACCATTACTCCATTTGGTGTTTAGCTCCACTGAACATATTGAAAGGTTGAAAGAGACATTGCTATTTTGGCTATTTATCTATTGCCGAATGTACATGAAAAGATGTAGCTTTTCTTCCAACGTTCATCAACAGCAGCTAGCATTTTATGGCTATGGAGATTTTTAAAGCAATTATAGCTATTCATGTACATTTTACTGATTGTTAAATTTTACTAATTTGGATGACGTTAGAAATATATAAGAGTGGTTTAAATGAGGAGCCATGAAAAGATTGTTAGGAATAAAGAAATACTAGAAAAGGAGAGTGAGAATTAAAATATGAAATGAATTTCCCATAAATGTCACCTATAGTCCTGGTGAGATCAAATACAACAGAATGGCAAAGACACATATAGAACTGTGTATAGAGAAACAATTCTTAGGATAAAATGAGTAGGTAGGCATAGGTTAAGGTGAAGGTAAAATGTCAGAAATTAAAGATAAAGGGAAAGGAGGAAAAGGAAATTAAAATAATTTAGCTGCTAGAAAAAAATCAAAGGGTTTTCTACAGACACAGGTGTATTATACATCAAAAGACAAGAGAGGACTTATGTTGTCCCAGTAGTAGTTACAAAGGCACAACATCACACTCACTAAAAAAAAGTACTATGTTCAAAAACCAAGCTGAAAATTATTCATTATCTGAATAACAAACTTCCAGCAGTTTGACAAAAGTAGAACATAGGAATTACTTTATTCCTGGAACCAGGAGATGGCACTATTGTCAACGTTTGTGGGGAAAATAGCCATCTAGGTCTAGGGACCCAATAAGGAACAAAATGTGTCAAGCAGGTTTCTGTATGGTTCTCCCCAACAGGATGTACTTAAGGGAGGACTATGTGTAGGTTTTTGTTATCCAGGTTTTCTGTAAAGGACAACAAAGTATTCCAAAGCAATTTGAAAGAAGGAAGGTGAAACAGGGTAGATGTTATAGATCCTTATGCCTGCTACCTCCCTAATGGCCAGTGTAGTTAGAGCTTTCCATTGGCATTCTTTTTGTTAGGTTTTCAGTTCATTTCTTCCATAAAGAGCAAAATCTATTTCTAGCTGATTAGGAACACGAAAGAGACTCATTGTATTACCTTTTGAAGTATTAGTGGATATCTATAGAAGTACTTGTATTGCTATTGTTTTAGGATATTAAAAAACAAACAAAAAAAACCTCTGTCCTTGTTGTATATTTTCCTGTCTTGCATCTGTGGTTGCTTACCTTACTGTAGTGGGGTACATTGTCATCATGCTTTGGACAAAAACTGTACAAGGAAAGACACTTTGATCTCATTTAGAGTAAATCTGAAACAAAGCCTGCCTCACTGTTGAAATTCCCTTGCATTAACACATTGCTTGGTTTTGTTCTTTCCAAAATCGAAATGAAATTACGTAAGTATCAGGCAAGTTAGAATTGAGGAATAATTCCAGTACCTAAAAGGGCAACAAGAGTGAAACTCTCACACTATATCTTTCCTTTTTAAGGGTGTGTGTGTGTGTGTGTGTGTGTGTGTGTGTGTGTGTGTGTGTTGGCAACATAGGAGGAAAAATGGGGTGAGGTTTAGGTCAGGAGACTGGAGAGTGGAAAGACATTCTGGCCTTGGCTATTTTAATTTCATGTGCCAAATACTGAATTTAATTGCGTTCTATGTGGGACTTTCAAGCTACATTCTTAAAAGTCACACAATGCTTGAAAAAGAAAATAATTGAAAATAACTTTAAAAATTAATCAATAATCAAAGAATAAGGATGTATTCTTATCCTTATGGATAAGGAATGCCTTTTTTTTTTTTTTCAAATCGCATTTGGTATTCTACCAAATAATGAATCCAGGTAAACTTCTTACATTTATTCACACAGGTGGGTACATTTCATTGCAATCCATATGACTCAGACTCCTAAAAAGTAAAAACGTGACATTTTTGGTTAATAATTATTTCAGCAACATTTCCCAAGCATCTTTTATATCATAAACAACGTGGATCCTGATTCAGCTCTTCTGGATTCCATAATAACAGATGGATTGCGAGACTGTTTACTGCTGCTTCCCACAAACTTCCTCTTTGTAAACTACTATATTATTTATGAATCAGAAAAGTTTCAAAGAAGCCTCCTATCTGATTACTGCTTACTGATGAACTTGCATCAGAGAAAGTTTTCGTCCAATTATACCAGTTGGTTATAAAGAACTGTTATTATTACAAAGTCTGAATTTGTTAACTGGTTACTATGCCTGCTTCTCTGTGCCATTTACTGACAAAGACCTTGTCAGACAGATTGTTTTAACTCTATCCGCAGGCAACAAGGAAGAGTGAATGTATCGGCACGGGAAAATTAAAGTAGGCTAATAATAAAAACTACTTCTAAGTAGCTTTACTACACCAGACACCGAGATAGATTTAAAATGTACTTTAGAAAATTACTGCAAGTAATTTGGGCTTTGAATTGGTTTATCTTCATCCGTGTGGGAAACTGTATCTAGTTTTCTGCAGTGACCCAGTAACAGACATTTATAGACATTTACGGATATTTCTGGTCACCGGCCTTGACACTTAAGAATTGTCGTTTGAGCGCCAGGCAGGAATAAGTGTGGAAAAGAATGAAACTGAAATATACCTCTTTAACGTCTATTTGAGCCATCCTTGATTTTCCAATTTACTTTAGCAACAGAAGCATTTTCTGCGTGTGTGTGAAGTAGGCACAAAGATATCCACACTCCTAGGATTTTAATTAGATGTAAGAGAGAACAAGACAAAACAAAACCAAACAAAGCAAAAATCCCCACTAAAATAAAACCCTGTGAATAACCCTAATCTTGCCTTAAAATTTCCACCCTCTGTGCTACCTACCGAAATGCAGTATGGCGGTGATTAATTCATCATGACCTTGAGAGGAAACATATTTACAGGGAAGTGTTGTCAATGACGGTGGTTCTCAGGCAGGACCTGAGCTAGTTTGTGTGACAAGTGTGTGTATGCGTGTGACAAGGCCAGTTATGTCCTCATCCGGTCAAAAATAAAATCGTCAATATGCCAATTGTGAACTGAGCGAGCTCTCGCCCTGCCCCTCGATGCTGTCCTTACCGGGGACTTTCTTTGCCTTCACGGGGACCTAATGCTGAGGCAGACCAGCTGCATGATCCCTAGATGCTAAGCTCAACCAGGAAGGAGCCTGTGACAGATGCTTCTGCATTTTATGCAAATAGCAACTTCATGGATCAGTTTTCCTTTCCTCTATGGAATATAAGCATCTGGAAAATAGAATTCCAAGAGCCTTAGTACATTAACACATGAACAGAAATGACCAAACAAAACAGGTAACAGGATTGAACGGGAATGTGAAAGAGGAATATATTCCGTAAAGCCCTAGTTTTATTGTAATATTTCCCCCCTCACACCATGTACTTTTATTACTTCCTACTGCTTTTCTGTCCATAAATCTGTTGTTATTGAAAAGTGTATTTTGTGTGTGTGTGTGTGTGTGTATCTGTCTCCCAGCCACTGTACTGCAGTTTTAAAGTATCACATAGGTCTGTAGCCACAGTGAAGAAATCCACACGTTGGCTGAAGATATGTTTAAAACAAATCTAAACAAAGGCAAAAACAAAACCAGAACATTCTTTCCCAGAAAAAAGTTTTTTTCCCCAAAGTAGAAATAAGTTTCAAAGCTTAAGCTTTTAGATATATTTACAGTTAAGTAAGTACTATTTTTTTATATTACTGTGCCACTTAAAATATCCTTATAAAAATATGATTAAGGATATGGCACAATTTATGTATATTCTGACATTCAGCTTCAGCTTTCAAATAGAGATTACTACTATTTCAGTACATAAATAATTTTGTAGTATCATATACTTACTTTAATAAAGCTTTCACATTTTACCTAATTTTATGTAAATGTTATTCAGATTTCAATCCAAGAGTTTCGTAGGGGAGGTTAAAGGGTGTTTATCTTGATTTGTTAAATGCACCATTAAAATTAAGCAGTGACAAATATTATGACTTTTTAAATTGTCCTAAATGGTTGTATTTGTTTATTAGACTTGTGTTTATACAAAATATTTTAACTCTTTAAATATAACCTACTTTGATGAATTGTTCATACAGGAACTGTAATCAGGAAATGGGTCTGGTAATCTTATAAATTCACCAATAAGTTTGATTTCTTGGTAAGCCCTCCTTTATGAGTATTGTCTAATGTGATAAAATAGGATATATCACATTTAGAAAAATTAATGAAAGTGAAAATAAATGAGAAAAGAAAGCTCAGATTGTTTTATTTCCTAAATGCTAGCCTTTTTTCTAGAGTCATAAAGATTAGTGTTTAACGTGTATTTCTTGAATATACAGTTTTAACGTTTGAGGAACATATTTATTCAGAATAATTATAATAAAAATAAATGCAAATTGGTAAAGAATATTTCATTAGTTCATTTAAAAGTACTTCCGAAAATGATATTTTAAGGAAAAGGAGAAAGTGATCAGAATTATCTCTCTGTAAGAATGCGACTATTATATTCCTACATGTTACTTATTAAAAGTAATCAGCAAAGATAGCAGATAGGTAAGACATGGTTCTAAATGTAACCGGAACCAAAAACTCGAACAACATTTCAGAATCAAGAATTAATAGAATAAACTTAATTTTAGTTTCTCATAAGTGCAGCTGCATTTTCCTATTTAATTACAGGTTTTCAACAGTAGTAATTTTTTCTTGACCTGCTCAATCTCAAAAGTCAGAAAATTGCTTCTTTTTAAAAACTGACAATGGCACGGTATGTTTCCAAAGAAAAAAGACAAATTACAGAAAACCATTAGTTTAAACATGTTTAAATAGCCAGGAAGAAGTTCTAATAGAAAACTTAGTTGAATAGGAGGGAAAGTTATGAATTACTTTTGTTGCATGGCATAATGTGAATGTGAAGATACAATATTATTTTCTTCTTTTCTAAAAAAATAAAATAAAAATGTGCTGTGTAATTATAAAAAGCCCAAGGCATTCAAGATGACTTGTTTCTTGCTCTTCGGTAAGTGGAATTATTTACCATTGTAAATTTATGGATTTTTCATCAGCAGCCTGGGTAGTAGATGACAGAAAAGGTATTTTAAAAGGAAAAGTTTACCTTAATAAGAGTTATGGAATAGGACAGCAAGAAAAATAGAGAGCAGAGCCGTAGTCTTTGAAAAGATAATAAGATCGAAGCTCAGAATTTACTGGCAAATACAGATGGAAAACATATTTTTTTACCCAAATTGTTAAATTATAGTGCAGCGTGTAAATATTCAGTGTTTCTCTAAATGAGAAATATTCCTGATTTAATAAACTTGACTTCTCAAACACGGAGAGGAAGAGAAGGAATTTTTTGTTTATTAGATACAGAGATTTCATTTAATATATTCTATCACACTGTTGAGCCTTCTTTTGTGGTCAGGGAATAATCCGTGGGTGAGGGCTCCAAGTCTGACTGATTACAGAAAGAAACATTTAATAGTCAATGGATAATTATTCACTGTTCAAATGCCTTATGCTCATAATTTTTTTGTGTGTATGCATTGAGATTTCCTTTGACTCTTTAAGTGGAATTAAGAGCAAATTACAGTTAAATCTGGTAAAAAGAATTTTCTTTCTAAAGCTTAGTTATTAATTTTCTTTTCATCACTGTTGGTGCCAACACAAATTATGTCTCACGGCCAAGACATGGTTTCACTACACCGGTTAATTGAAAGGGCCAGGTTCTAGAATCTGAACCATAGGTGCCACCAGAACCTGTTAGGAATAGTACATCCAGCCAGGAAGTTAAGGGGAGCTTTTAATAAAAATCAGGGCTGTCAAGATACTCAGTGCTTTTTATCTCTGCTAATTTTTTTTCAAAGATTCTATTTATTTATTTGACAGAGAGAGAGATCACAAGCAGGCAGAGAGGCAGGCAGAGAGAGATGGGGAAGCAGGCTCCCTGCTGAGCAGAGAGCCTGATGTGGGGCTCGATCCCAGGACCCTGAGATGGTGACCTGAGCCTAAGGCGGAGGCTTTAACCCACTGAGCCACCCAGGCACCCTATCTCTGCTAATTTTGATAGAGTTGATATGAATAGAATGACCCAAGACCTCCTTCCAAGTGCATTTCTGCCAAAATCCCAGGTTGCCTGAGAAGTCAGAGGCTCATGTTACTATAAACTTTATGTGACAACACCACTGACATTCAGCTTTATTTTTTTCCCTAAGAGTTTCAGACGGATGTGTTATATTTTTTAATTTACTTAGTAAAATATTTCTTTTACAATCTACCCTTGCTTGTGAGCAAGGTCCAATAAGGAATGGCGCTCAAATGCTCAACAGATTCCTCAGAGGCTGTGAATTAACCAAAATTTATCGCTCAAAAAAATGAGGCTGCTTCACACTGGAGAAGAATTGAGAGTTAGTCAGATGGGTCAGTGGTGAAAGGTAATCACAACATTCGTTTCTGGGATAGAAACTCAAGTAAAAAGAAGTCTTTGGAGCAGAAGATACCACGAAAATCTAAATAGCAAGATAAATACACATTTACACCCAAATTCTTGTAAATCATCAATCCGGAAGAGGCTGATGTGTGGGTCATAGTCAGTGACTATAAATATTCTTACTAGTGGATGACAACATATCGTATTGTCCTCATAAACAGTTGGGTGGTAAAACAAATGCATAATAATTTCAGATGCTTTTTTTATGGTGTCAGGAATTTCATAAGGAAGTCCTTACAAAGTATAGTCAGTACAGATGCAGTGTGGTAAATATTTACTTCTTAATTTATTGAGATATAGTAAAATCGAAGTTACAGGTGAAAGTAAGCCATAGGTCTAATAGAGTAGTGGAACATATTTTCGGAGTCCCATGAGTTAGTTCTAGATCTGAACAAGCTCTCTGTGTCTTAGTTTCCTCAGATATCGAATGAGGATTTGGGATTAGGTGATTTCTTGGGTCTGGACAAGCTTTATAATTCTATGATTTTTGAAACTGTAATGAGGATACCATTTGATTTTTCTTTTTATTTAAAAAGTGCTGTTCATATTTTTCAGTTGATTGATACTATGCTACCTTACCAGGTTATATGCCCAGCTCTGGAAAATGAGTTAGAAAATGTGTTTTGGTGCACACAAACAAAAGAATCAATTGAAGGTCGTGGAGAGAATGGAGAGTAAGATGAATAGTAAAATGACTGCTGGGAGCAATAGAACTGCTGGAAGGAAATGTATAGGTCTTACCACAGAAACAGATAAATGCTGAGAAGCCATCTCTCACTGAACAACAGAGACTCTAAAGTGGGTAAAATATTTCTCCCTCCCTACTACCAAAAAAGAGCCAAAACACAAGAAGAAAAGCAAGAAAGTGAGAGAGTGGGAAATATAGACTATTTATCTTTGCATGGGAGATCTACCACAGGTGTCCTATATAGGATCAAGGGAGTTTCATCTCTTGAATACTGTATTTTGTATCCACTAGAAATATAGGTGCACAGTATTAAAATGGTGAGGCACTGAGTTCAAAACCAAATTTTTTTCATTAAAAAATGTAAATGGCTCAAAATGAGTTCGAACAAGTGTGCACACCACCTGTGAAGTCAGCAAAATGTCAGATAGATGGAGTGGCTAAGTGAGAATGTAAGGAGGAAATTAAGTGGCAAGGAAAGTAAAAGGTGAGTGGGGGCAAAGGGCCATGTGATAGAAATTACTTGATGGAATAATTCACCACCTTAACTCTTCTTAGCAGTAACCTTAACCCTCTTTGCCTTTAGTCCTCTTTAACATGAAAAAAAAAAATCAGCCACAGCCACCACATGGAACCTTTTTCAATTTCATCATTGTCATCCTACTGCGGAAGCACCAGCTGCTTGGGAAAATCCCAATTGACTTCTATACCCAGCACTTTAGACTTGAGACCTGTGGTGTTACATCATTGGCTACCAGTGTCTGGCAGGCAGCTAGACATGACTAGACCCTCACCACCAGCTTGTGTTATTATCTTCATTTGCCAGAAAACATCAGTTGTCAACCAAGCATTATGGTGGATTTTTTTTTAGCTAAAATCTAGCTGTGATAGAATTGGCTTAACCCTTTTCCACAGGGGAGGATTTCTTACAAGGCTGTGAGCTTGGACTAAAGTTCTCAGGGTCAGTGATCATTGACACTACTGAAAGATGCGCTAATGAAGGGCTTGATTCAGATATATGATAAGGGACCATGCATGGGTGGCATCCAAAAGCTGAATCAGGAAGGCAGGGGACCTAACCATTAAGAAAGTTGGCCTTGAACTGTGTACGAGTCTGGGTTCTTAGACTGTGCAGTGGGCTTCAGCAGCATGGGCTAGTAGCCAGCATCATCATACATTCCTACCAGAAAGCTGATATGAAAATGAAATGTAGGACCCAGGAAGAATCCTTTATTTTTAGGAACAGGGGATGCTGTTACAGTATTATTACTACTATTTAGGTAGTATTTCTCTAGATATATTAGACTCCCAGATAGTTGTTATAAGTGTTAAAAAACAAAATTCAACTGAGTAAATTTTAAAGATCTTATTGGTTTTATTCAGTAATTCATGAACGGAGCAGCATCCAATCTGGCAGATAGAAAGGACTTCTGAAGAGCTTTACAAGGCAAGAGATTTTATAGGCAGAAGGGAGCTGGAACAAGGGAGTTGTACTAGGCAAAAAAAAGCTAATGAGTTATTGCAAGGTGAGTTCCTTTACAGAGAATGGCAAGGGGTTTATCAGGCACATGACTTAAATAATGCTGATCAGGTGATTCCTGATTGACTTGATAAGAGTGCATTTCTGGAATAGCCAAAACTGTGCGGTGACGTGAGGCTTAGCATAAGGGACTCCACTTTGGGCCTGTTGTCTTGTCCTTAATATAAGAAAAGATCAGAATTTGGAATTAATTTCTGAGTCATGTAGGAATATTTCAAAGTATAATGCTTACGTGATTTTTTGGGTTTGCTTGAACTTCATGATGCTTAGAAAAAATAAGGAGCAGCGCCTCTGTCTCCCTCTCTCTTTCCCTGCAGCTTGAAGTTACAATTTCAAGAAGTCTTTAGATACATTTCAAATATTTTTTTTCAGATTGAAAAATGTCTCAACATGTTGAGACATGTTTTTATATGTGTCTCTCTGCTCTACCATCCCTACTCCTTGACTATTGACCCATAAACTAAGCCAACACTTAAATCCAGAAGCACAGTAACCTTGTCTTATACGGTGGTCCTTTGGAACCAAGCAGTTTAGTTTTTATCATAGGAAATTTTATAAAATTTAATGCTTTAGCCTCATGACATAGTACCTTTATTCCATTTCTGACACGTTTATATTAGTTTAATTTTTTTGTTAAGGAATCTGTATGAAAAGAATGATTTTGTTCTTTCACAGTATCCAAGTGCTTATATAATCATAATTAGGATATGAAAAATGTAGTTTTTTTTTTCTTTGAAATTTTGTAATGATTCATAGCAGATTCAAAAACTAACCTATTCTCATATGTCAAATTAACCATAGAAATGTGGCTTTTGGAACTGGATACTGTGAATCCTTTTCAACTAGTAAATTTGTCATTGTAAGAATAATAGCATGGTTTTAATAGCATGAGCTATTTCCTGATTTCTTTACTTGGTAAAGCTGCTGCTTTAAGTTCAAGTTGCTTTGCTTATGATTGAGATGATCTTTAATGCCACTGAGATGAACTTTGAACAAATCCATACAGTCTTGTTAAAAATAGCAACAAACTTTGTGAAGTTTAATGGGCATCCTGGGGTATTCATATAGGTTTTTACGAATATAAAAGCAGGACACGATCCCTGTTGCTGGTGTTATTCCTACTTATCATATAATTTCCTTCCATAGATGGAAAAAGCATGGGGAAAATTTAGTATAGGACTTTGGGAGGGGTCTTTAGAACTGGGTTTGGGGTAGAGGATTATGTGAAGATTGTTATCCTCATTTTAGTATTTCCTCGTGGTTTAAACTTTTTATTAAATTTCGCACATCCCATTATTTTCTGTGGCATTAAGCACTGGGAGGCAAGGAAAAAACGGTCCTGGCAATAAAATCCTAAGCGCAGTTGCCTTGTACCTAAGTGATAAAACTAATCTAGGAAAAGAAAAGTGGCCCAGAGACCTCTTTGTGCGAAATATCTCAACATATTGCTGTCTGTTGTATTGTACCGAACACATGCACTTCTGTTTAGTAATATTTTGGGGAGCTGAGATTTAGGGCAGGAAAGACTGGAGCATCTTTGCAACTAATTCTAAAATTTTATAGGGTTATTTATTTATTGGTAGTGCGATGAACATGCATTATTTGTAATAACATTTTTAGTTTAACATTCCTTTTTTATTTAACTCTGATTTTTAGACCTTCGAGTTTTTCTTTGCTTTAGCTTGGGAAAACCAAATAAGTGCAAGTTTCCTCCAAGACACCTCATGAAAACATTTTTTTTTAAAATAAAATCAAGAGTGAAACGAGTCTATATTTATTTGGAAGATCATCTGACTACTGCTAAATGGAGTATCTCAATCTGAAAGTGAAATCTGTTTCACTGCTAAAAATTGCCAAGAGTTTTTTGACTGAGATTTGGGAATCTGCAGAAAATGTAAAAGTTTTTTTTTCTACAATAATCTGTTCAGTGAACAAGCTGTGAAAAATAGTTCTGTATTTTGTCCATGTGATGCAGCAGACGGTAAATTTCCATTTTAAAGAACGATATGAGTAGCTTCTGGCACGCATCTCTATTGCCTTACTCGAAGCCACTTACACTGAGTTACAACAATGCAGTTTATTACTTCTTTAAAGCAGAAAATCAGAGGGGATCTTATATTCTCTTCTTTTTCTTTCTTTCTTTTTCGTTTTCTTTTTTTAACCCACAGCTCAGCTCTATTCCTTTCTCTGGGATCAGTGATGCGAGGGCACTTGGAGGCCTTATCAAATGTGCCTTAAATATCACAATTGTATCGAGAAGATACCGTTTCCCTGCATTTAAGTCTTCGCATTTGAAGAGCTTTAGATTTAATTTAATGTTTCTTTCCAAACATATTCTTTTGAGGTAGGTGGTCCCAGAATAGGCATTTATTAAAAACCACTGGAAAAAAATATATATATATATATTTTTTAAATGTGTCATTGGGATTTTCATATAAACACAAAATGAACAAGTGCTTAAAGATGTTATTTATTCTTTAATTAATGAGAGAAGCAGTAAGATGTTGTAACCTGCTCAAAGGAGAATTCAGACTTGCATTCACATACAGACAGGCAGATGAAGAATGCTGACAGAAATGGGCAAACGTGCAAAACTGGTCAGTTTGGATAGGGCAATAATCAATTGCATTCTAGAGGTCCTAACATTTCTATTTCTAGGGGCCAGAGGAATTTGCATTATTGTTAATTTTCTACAACTCACAGAGATGAAAAACAGTTTGAACACAACGAAAGGAAGAGAACCTGGAAGGATATGCTGGACAGGACACTTACTGATCTTTTTGATTTATTTCAAAGTCTCTCCCAATTTTTACCCACATATTCCATTAAAAAGTACTTTGGACATTTTCCACTCAAATTAATTAATTTTGTTTCCTGGTTCACATCTCCTTTTAAATAAAATGCCTACCTAGAACAGTGTAGGTGACACATAGTAGGTAGTTCTTTCGTATTTGTTGAATGGATAAAATTTTACTTGTATTTTCTACCAAACATTTTTCAAGTAATTCAGTAGTACAAATGAGTATGGTCTTTTGTTTCCAAATCTCAAGGATGTCAGAAGGATTCTGAAAGAAACTTGGGGTAGCCTTCAAGGCTTTGATACATAACTTTCTTTTGCCTTTGATCATTTTACACTCAATAATATATCTGCTGAGAGAGCATGAGACCAACAAAAGGAAACCAGGCGTCAACTGCCACTAGATTCCCAGTGTTCCTGGCAGAGATACGAACTCGGAACTCTATAGCTAAAATCAACGTCAAACTGGCTGCAGGGTGAGTGGCTTCAGACAACAAAGAAATCTTACCTCTCTGAGGACCCTGGTGTATCATGCTGGCTTCTGATTCTTGCAGATCAGACGATCATCACTAATTGGATTTTGACAATCATCAGTTGTCCTTTGAATTTACTTTCATGCAGCCTCAGTTTATTTCAACCAGCTGATAACCAGAGGAGTTTGGTTTCAGGGTTTTCATGAGATCTTTGATGTCACACAATCTTTTTCTTCCTTACTTGTCTGATGCCTGAAATTCTACCATTGTTACTTCATGCCTTGGACATACCAGTTGCAACGATTTCAGTGAGGTGCGCATTCATTTTCCTGGGAGAGGTGAAGTCCTTAACGTTTTCAGTGTTTCATATTTCATTGGGAAGGAAAATTAGTGATCAGGATGGGATTTGCTGTCCTATTAAGACTTTGGTGGGGGAAATGAGTGTGTAAGGCAACAGATACCCCATATCTGGGCTGGGGGACAGGTCAGAGTGAGGTGAAGTCAGGAATAAGAAAGAGATACAAGGTAGAGCTTGATGTCTTCAACAAATGTACCAATGTTCTTCCTGAGGATGTCTCTAGTGTATGGTTTACAAAAATATCCTAGTGTCACCAGTAGCATTGCAGAAGTGGAGGGCATTCATTTCACTGTGGAAAAAGGTTAGCAAAACTGAGTGTTTTTCCTAACAGTGGCTATTTTCAAATCTTTATTTAGCCACTGGCTTTCTTTGCTACTTATTAAAAAGTGTGTACTTGTCCTTCACATATTGTATTGTCCTTACCCCTGGTCTACCAGACATCTGAATACTCTTACAGTTTACAAAGCATTTTCAAATACATTATCTCATTTAACCTTTATAAGAATCTGGTAGTCCTTAGTTGTGAAAGATGATCGTTAACTCAAAACGTGTTTTTCCCCACTCAAGGCAGACTCTTCTGTGTGAAATAAATGATGGTAACATAATCGGTTTGTTCCCATCAACTAGAGGAGTGCTGGATGTTGATTGCCACTAACGATTTCTGCTGTGGTAGTCCATATCCTACGTGAAGATAACAAAACAAAGACTCTGGAGCCACAGCCTGATTCATCTGCCATTTATAGGTGTGGTTTAGTCTTTCCTTCTCCCCCAGGCCTTGCTGTTACCACTGAGAAAATTAGTTCTATAAACACTTCCAGGCTTGACTCACTGTCACTTTGTACTTTGTCATCCAATATTTTCAGATACTATAAAATTTGAATGAGGAAATCCTGGAACCTAGGTTATCCATTATTTTCATCTAGCTCTCTATTAAAGTGAGAGGAGTGTTGGAATGAGAGTTAGACTTTGAAAAATACTGTAACTTTTAAAGATAAGCGTGAATGGCCTGGTAATTCCCACTCTAAATAGCTGGTGTGATTTCAGACAAGTGACTTAATTATTTAAAGTGAAATGAATAATACTTTCTGTTTAGGGTAGAGGGGCAGGTGAGGATTAGGGACAGCAAAATATCCTGAGTTAAAAGATATATTTTAATGCGAGGTATTATGATTATGAAAAGGAATATAGGGTATAAGTTATTTTATGGTTAAATTCGCTTTTAAACTCTTGAACCTGAAAGACAAAAGCAAAACCAAAAACTCTTTTTTTTTTAAAAAAAAAGATTTTATTTATTTATCTGACAGAAAGAGAGAGAGAGAGATCACAAGTAGGCAGAGAGAGAGAGAGGGGGGAAGCAGGCTTCCTGCTGAGCAGAGAGCCTGATGTGGGGCTCCATCCCAGGACCCTGAGATCATGACCTGAGTCGAAGGCAGAGGCTTTAACCCACTGAGCCACCCGGGCGCCCCAAACCAAAAATTCTTGAGCCTGAAAGGCCAAAGAAGTCTGCCCTGGTGTATGCCACTCTGTGTGTGACAGATGTCCAACTCAAAAACGACTCTGGATGAATTTTCATTAAATGAAAAGATAAATTTCCTTCAGTGCTACTGAACTGGCTTTATTTCTAGAGCAGTAGGGAGTTTCTGAAAGTTTGGGTGGTTCAGGCTGTGGAAAGAAATAATTCAGGTGTATTCTTAAATAGCAGTTGAATTCAAATTCTTAAACATGGATTAAAATTTGGGAAATCCTTAACCTTGATGCATTTCAAAATATCTTGGTTTGTGCATTCTCTCACTAAATATAGCCCTTGTCTTATCTACATTGATTCTAGAATTGCCAATTTTTGGCTGTCCAGAATCTTTACTATTTCTTTAAGCACTTTCCCCTCCTTTGGGGGACTACAGTAAGTAGTCCTGGGGTGATGTTGAATTTTCATCCAAGGGGTTGGATTCTGTCTTTCCTCCTTCCTAGTTCTGCCAGGAGGTGAATGACTATCAATTTTGGCTAATTAGACACCCACTTTGGGAACATCAAGTCTTGAGGAAATGACAAGGTCTGGGGCATGATTAGAGACTTCCATACCAGCAGCAGCGGCAGACAGGGCTGCTGTAATGGTGATGTATTCTGACCAGCAATTCCTGCCATGAGCTGGGTGCTGTGATTTCTGCTTCCTTTTTCTTTTTCCTTTGGAAGACCCTTGGATCCTGCCCTATAGCCAATCTTCCAGTTTCCTGTCATTTCGTGAGCTCCACAAAATCTTCCCATAGACTATTTTTTTTGCCTAAAGTAGCTAGACTTCGTTTCTGTTGCTTGCATCCAAGAATCCAGACTGAAAGAGTACATTGGCGCTTCTGAGGAATAGCAAGTTAATACAGGAAAAGTGCTTCAGCGCTACTTGGTTCCAAGTAATGGTGGAAATATTGGCCCCTCCTTTTTCATTACTCTTCTGGCACTGTCACATGATAGAGTAGCTACTTAGATAGTCAGTCTTATAGGTTGGAATGCAGGCACTTTGTCCTAGTTGATTTTGCATCTATCTCAGTAATTGGTATATAGTTGGTATTTGATATACAGTTATTGGTTGGACTAAAAAAAAGAGCTAAATATACCTTTATTAAACACATAACAGACAATAATTATGTTTGATTAAATTCACTGTTCAGTTCATTTGGTTCACTGAGACTTACTCTAAGTTACTGTGAACAATATGAAGGTAAGTCATGAGCTTTGCCCTCTTACCTTTCAAAAATTTGTAATTTTGCAATGAAAAGATAAAATAAGAAACTCAAATTTATTCATTTTTTTCATGACTTTGATGTTATAGTATTGCATAATAAATTCAAATCCTGCCTTTAAGACTAGCTTCTCTCAACCATGGGTGTAATTTAATGCTAAATATGCTAAAATTGATTACAAAGTCAAAATGTCCATATTCTATGATGTTGTCTGGTGGTTTGGATTAGAGATGACCTATTACCTCCATAACCAGGGATAATTGAAGTTTTACTATATTTAATTAACATTCTGATTTTAATTGATTCCACTGAAAGTAGAAACAGTATTTTGTGTTTTGTCCTAGCAGCTTATTTTATTCAATAAATAACCATGCACAGTATGGTCATTCATAAAACACTGAGAAATGAATAAACCTGGGAATTGGGCTGAGTGCCAGAAAAAATTATTTAAGCCTGCATGTATAGGACCCATATCAGATCACCTAGGAAGAATTGTAACTGTATTTCTACACTCTAGCATATAATAGGAAACAACAATTAAGACGAGGATCTCATCGTCAGGATCTCTATTCCCCAGGGTCTGACTTTGTAGTGACTTACCAGAGGGAACGGAGTTTATTTTATAGGAACTCCTAACTCTCATCTCAGTATTCTTAGAGCTGGATTTTTCCCAAGTATCACTCCTCAGAGGGTGGAATGTCCATAAGTACTTGGGTCCGTCCACTGTTGTTTGCCCAAGACAAGCATCTTGCTCCAGAATGCAAATTGTCTTCACCAAACTCACTGCTAAGCTTGACTAACTTTTAAAAATTTTTAGTACCAAGTTTTTGCTTTGAACAAAACTGGGCATCCATCTCTGGTCTGACCTGAGTTTCTCATTTCATTGTAGACTGAAAACAAACCCTTTGTATTTTAACCACTTTGAGCAGTACTGATTGATACAGTAGCACCTGCGTTGCTTGGTAGGATGTGGTTTTGGGGACCACATAGAACCCCTCCTGAAGGGAGAGTCACTAGGAAACTTCATTTTCACTAAGCTCTGAAAGTCATCTTTCTGAACATTTAAGGTTTGAGAATCTCTGTTCTAAAAAAAATAGCACAGTCTTCCACAGACCATTGTCAAGACACGGGGCAAAGTCTATTTTTAAAAAATTTTCCAAAAATGTGAAATTATGTTATTTTGCATATTTGCATGAAAACAAGATATACGGTCAGTCTCTCCAAAGTAAATACTAATCTAATATCTCTATGGTTTAAGCTGCATTTTTCAGGTTTGTGATATTATACATACTAAATGCTGATGCTCACTATGTGGACATAAATGTACATTAACTTTTAGAGTTCCTAAATTTCAGGGAAATTTTCTCTCACATCTTCATTAATTCAAAACAAGGCCCTCACTAATTAATCTAGGGGAAAAAGTGTAAAAGTCTAAATAAGATGCTTGTAAAATCTTATTTGAGTTGAATAAGGAACTTTTTATAACTTTGAGATAATAGTCAGGGGTAGGTTTTATAGAAAATAAAAGTGAAACCAGATCTCAACAGATCCTTTCTGATATTTGAAATGTTTTGGCTCCTGAGGATGGGTAAATATCTGATTAATGCTGGTTCACATGAATGAGAAGGTCCTCGTGTTTTTGAATAGGGTGAAGACAACTCTGTGATTTGAGAGTCTCAGATAAAGCTTCTCAGAGCTTTGGAAGGGATCTAGACTACCTAAATTGATGCTCCCTTCTTGGCCATGTGCAGCCAAAGAAAGGAGTTAAAACCTTTCCAGCATGAAAACAGGTAACTTTTCTTTTGTCAGGAAAGATTTTGAGTGCAGATCAAAAGGGAAGATGCTGAATAGATGGCTGAACCAGGGTTTCTTGAGATTTTGATAGAGGAAGTTGAAACTATTATTATTATTATTATTTATTTTCAAGAGAGAGAGAGAAAGAGAGAAAATATATATATTTCTTTATATCTGCAAAGTCCCCTTTGCTGTGAAAGGTAACATCCATGAATGGGAGGGGCAGAGGAAGAGGGAGAGGGAATCTCAAGCAGACTTCACACTGAGCATGGAGCCCAATGGAGGGCTGGATCTCACAACCCTGAGGTCATGACCTGAGCAGAAACCAAGAGTCTGATGCTTAACCGACTGCACCACCCAGACGCCCCCAAATTATTCTTATTTTTTAATAACTCAAGCGGTTTCTTTGGTAGAGACTGAGATTTAATGATTTTCATTGATATTACTAGTGCTCATTTATATCTGATCCTTCTCTCCTCCTGAGTGCATGGAAGACTGCAAGTCTTAAGCTCGTTGCAATTGGGGCTGACATGTGACTAGTTCTGACCAATGGGTTGTGAGTGTCAGTGATGTCCCCGTTAGGCTGAGGCCTGGAAGTGTAGGTGTGAGGTCTCCAGGGATTCCTCTGCCTTAGCAATTCCTAGGATCTCCTATTGTGAAGACGGAGCCACAAAATCAAAGTAACCTAGATTCTCCAAGTAACTGCATGGAAGGCGGTGACCCGGGAATGCTGCCTGAACTCAGAAGAGACTTTGCATAAATGAGTAATAAGCCTGGTAGTGTTGAGCCACTGAGATTGTGGGGTTATTTGTTGCCATAGTATAGCTCAGCTTAGCCGACTAATAGAACAATTTAATACTGCCTTGGCTAGCTCGATCTTTAGGTTTTAGAATTATGAAAAGATCATGAAAAGTCTGGTTCAGTCAGAAGAGATAAACTTTTCCTTTGTATTCTTTTATTAATTTGTTCAACTGCTCGGCAAAGTCCCCATTTTGACATAGATTGTATGTCAAGCCCTGAGCTCTTTGAGGGAAGCATAATATTGTGATTCATAGCATGTGCTTTGGAATCACTGCCTGAGTTTGAATCCCGGTTCTGCTGTGTGTGGTGATTGTCCCGTCTTCATTGTCAAGTCTTCCCCTGCTTTAGTCTCTTTATCTCTTCACTTCTAAAATAGCAATGATAATAGCATCTAAGTAATGAGTTTTGTGAAGATAAAAGGAGGTAACACATGTAAAGTGCTCGGCATTCTGCCCCACTGAGTAAATGATCAAAAACATTAGCTATTAGTTGGTAACATTCCTTATCTCGCCGCAGCTCTTAGTCCAACCGAGCATAGCGCAACCTGCGAGTAAAAACCACTCACATTAATAATTCCTGCTTTATATTTTTATCGGTGCCATAGCAGGTTACCACAAACTTATCACTTAAGACGACGCACGTGTACTATCTCACAGTTCTCGAGACCAGGAGTCTGGATTGATTCGGCTGGTTTCTCTGCTCCTGGTTTCCCAAGGGTGAAATCGAGATCTTGACCAGCTGACTCTTATTGGAGGCTCTGGGAAGAATCCGCTTCTCAGCTCCTTCAGGTGTTGGCTTATGCAGTTCCTTGCAGTTTTAAGACTCAAGCTCTCACTTCCTTGCTGGCTGTCGGCTGGGGATGGCCCTTCGCTCCCAGAGGGCTTTCTCTTCTCTCTGCGTGCGGACTCCTACTTCCCAGAGCCGGCAACGGTGAGTCAAATCATTCTCCTGCTTGGATCTTGTTGATGTCTACCCTTCTACCTCATGGGTCTTTTGCCTCCAGCTGGAAAAACTTTTCTGCTTTTAAGGGCTCATGTGATTCAATCAGGCCATCTAGGATAATTCAATTAGGCCATCTAGGATAATTTCTCTATTTTAAGCTTTTTAACCTTCTTTATATCTGCAAAGTCCCCTTTGCTGTGAAAGGTGACATTCATAGGTTCCAGGGATTGGAGCATGGACATCTTTGGGAGATCATTATTAGGGGCCTCCTTCTGGCCCCTTGGGTCCATAGTCGACGCTTTGCTGAATCTTAATCATTAAACTACCGCATATTGAGTGCTTTCTGGGCGTGAGATTAAAACTCTGACTTTCTAATGCCCCACAACCCTGCAAACAAGTTATTGGTATTATTTTTTCCACTTTAAAGACAAAGAGCTGTTGCGTAGGAAGGTTATTGAAGGTGCCCATGTTACAGATTTACATAGCACATACGTGGTAGAGCAGGGATTCCAAGTCCCATCTGACGGCCTCCCTCAGAACGTCTACAGCACGATACACTCGTCATGGCCACTGGGGCCCACTTCTCATCCCTGCTTATCCATTATGCACGACCAAAGGGTTCCCAGACGAGCAGCAGTTCAATGACTGAAATTACACTCCACTCTCTAAAGCTATCTAAATGTTCCTGTTTGTTCATAGTCACAAACTTATTTTGCCAGTCTCTGGTACTTTGGGTCAACATCAGGATGAGAGATGGGATGGTGCCAGGGGTCAGGGGATAGACGCTGTTCATATTATAATAATGATAATAATGGCTGAGACTTCCAGAGAACCAATTACGTGCTGGGCATCGTGCCAAGCATAGCACAGGGAGCCTTAGCACTCATTTAATTCTCAAAACAAGTTTACGTGGTCAGTGCTAGCATCATCTCCATTTTACAAAGCGTGAAACTGCAGTTGAGAAGCCCACAGAGAGTTTATGTCACTTCCGTGAGGTCACACAGCTAGAAAGTGGCAAAGTTAGAGTTTGAACCCAAACCCTAAATCCCTCCTAGACTTGACTATTGCCCTAGAAATAGGAGTAGGCTTCAGATTGCTCTGCTTTAGTTTGTACTGTAGCTATTTGTGATTCCTTCTCCACCCTCTGCCCTCCAGTGAAGTTGATAACAAGAGGGTCTGTAGTTAGGACTGGGGCTGGGGCTGTTGGTCAGGGTCAAAAAGATGAGGAACTGGAGCAGAAAGGGTAGCCTTGGTGCTGGGTTAGAGTCTGGCATCTGGCCTGCCAGTTCCCCTCCCCGGCATGGGAGGGAGTCAGTCCCAGGGAATGGGACAGCTTGGGGTGCTATTAATATATCAGAGGATTAAGAAGAGAGACCCTCTCTGACACTACTCTGACACCACATTCAGCAACCACTTCGGATAGTTACCCTTCTCCACCCCCAGAATGCTTCATCTGTGTGGATGGTTTTTATGTCATTATAAACAACACTTCTCCTCCTTGCCAGATTGTTGTGCTGAGCAGCTGCTTTTCCTGACCTTTATTCCTTTCCCTTTCAGAAGTGGTAACATGGTAAAGCATATTCCTAAGAGTCTCTACACTTTTATTTATTTTTTGGTTCCGCTTTAGGCTCCTTTCACAAATATCTTGAAAACATCGTCTTACATATGTGACTGTTTTAAAATGCTTTTGAGGAAAGTTGTTAAAAAGTGATAAAGAGGTGTGTGTGTGTGTGTGTATGCACGCATGCGTGCGTGCGTGGTTGAAAAACTCTCAGCCATAAATTTAAAGAACAAAAAGGGAGATTAAGTACATGTTTTTGAAGTTATTATACTCTAGAGAAAAAGGATCTATAGGTATTTTAGAAAGACTTCCATTATCTTCTATAGCTTTTTCAGATTTCTTAAAAATGACATTCTACAACTTAGGAGGATATGTTATGAAGATAATGACAAATTTGGTCATAATGACAGAACTCACTTGCATTTTTTTGTACCACAGACAAAATCTGTAATGGTGATATTTGAGCAGAACTGGGAATTTCTTGTGATTTTGTACAGTGATACAAGAAGAATTCAGAAGTACAGACAACATTACATCCGTCTGTGGTCTAACATTCCCTTGAAAATATGTTTTAGCGAAAAACAATGACAATTAAAATGTATTCTTAATTATCGGGCTAGAAACGTGCATATACTACAATTATCTTGACTGGCTTTTTCTTCGAGAACTACAGGTGTCTTGCAAGATCCATTTTATAAAACTAGATTTTTTACTACCTTTAATATAAACAGCAGTAATTTTATTCTAATAGTTTCCCAGGCCTGGATCTGATATTACTTAATTTGACATCACACAGAAAAATACGAACTTTAAGTTGATAGAAAATGGTCTCCAAGGTTTTATTCATTTTCATTAATGTAAAAGGAAATTCTGTGATACAAAAATGTTTCCTAAGCTCCTGCCAATTAAAAAACACGTGAGAAAAGTCATCTGAAATATAATCAAAACTTAACACTCAACATCTAAAGGCTGCAATTTGGAAAACTTTGAGGACTGTGTAGCGAGGTGAAGTTGATTTCACCTCTTGACAGCAAAGGAAATGTGTCACAGAGGTTTTCAAGTTGTAAGATACGTTCTGTTTCCATTCTAAAATTAAAAACTGTTAACTTATTTTGGAAACTGACTCATATCCAGTTTTAAATTCTCCTTTGTTTAATCATTTTAAACTGTGATGCAAATGCTACTTTTTCTTTTCTAACTTTTATGAGGGATCAATGAGGGCTGGCCTAATCATTGCACAAAATTGTAAAGCTTTCCTTGAAAGAAGCAAACTTGGGATTCTTTAGTAGACTTTTGGGTTTTGATAAGGTATTTGTTCTGCGTTCTTCATGACATTAAAAGTTCCACTTTGCTGTTTATACAACAAGGTGCCGTTGTAGTTTTCAGCAAAGAGTAATGTTGTTTTTGAACTTGGCAACCTTATTGTATGGACTTGAAAAAGATCCTGAAACTATTTAGGAAACTGTTTTGAAACAAAATCCTTGCATCTCAATTTCTTTGTATTTTTAGATCTCTAATTTAATACAACACTAGATGCTTAATAGTTATTAACTTAATATTTCATTAAAGATCAATGGTTGATAGAAATATCATAACAGAAAACAAGATCATTCACTTATCCACTCAATAAATAGTTATTGTGTAAAACATTGGCTGAGTCCTGGAGATGCATCCATGAGCAAAATAGTCTTTACTGTCCTAGGCAATGAAAATAAACCCCCTTCTTTGAGGGCAACATGTTTCATTGAGTCTAATGGCACTAATTTTGAAAATAAAATTGTGTAAGATAAGCTCTAGCTGATTTCAAGCTGTGGTATATTATTAAAATACCAAATAGTGACTGGTAATAGACATATACTACTATTTCTACTATTTATTTTATTTACTTTGGTGGAGCTTTTTTTTTTTTTTTGAAAATTAACAGATAATTATAAAACATTATGCCTGTGCTTATTGGTATGCCAAATCTGAGATTAGCTCCCCTTTCCTGCAATCTTTTTAGTCTAAGGTTTACCTGTATAACAAAAGCAATAAAAACCATAGGTAGTACCTTCAGGAGGACATGGTGACCTACTCTTAAATTCTTGCTCTCTGGCTTCTCCCAGTGTTTTTTACTTGGTTATGTAAACTCTGTGTGGAAAGGACTCCTTGTCTGATGAATCTTAGTAGCCCCAAAATTATTAGCATAGTCCTTAGTACACCAGATAAAATTATATAACAATAAGTCACATTTGTATTACTATGTGCCTCATTGTATTAAGCACTTTACATGCCATGTTGCATTTTATTATTACAACAACTCTATGAGGTAGTTACTCTCACCTTTTACAGATAAGAAAACTGAACTCCCAGAGGTAACCTGACCAAGATCACAAAGTTAGAAAAAAAATGGGAGAAAGACTTGCCCTGCAGAGACAATTCTCACCAACATTGAGATTAAATATTTGTTGGGGGAAAAACTCTCTTTTTAAAAAGATTTTTTCTTATTTGTCAGAGAGGGAGAGAGAGAGAGCACAAGCTGGCAGAGCTGCAGGCAGAGGGAGGCAGAGGCAGAGAGAGAAGCAGGCTCTCTGCTGAGCAAGGAGCCTGATTGGGGCTCCATCTCGGGGCTCTGGGATCATGACCTGAGCTGAAGGCTAATGCTTAATCGACTGAGCCACCCAGGTGTCCCTGGAGAAAACTCTATTTTTTTTTTAAGATTTTATTTATTTATTTGACAGAGAGAGAGAGAGATCACAAGTAGGCAGAGAGGCAGGCAGAGGGAGAGGGGGAAGCAGGCTCCCCTGCTGAGCAGAGAGCCTGATGTGGGGCTCAATCCCAGGATCCTGAGATCATGACCTGAGCCGAAGGCAGAGGCTTTAACCCACTGAGCCACCCAGGCGCCCTGGGAAAACTCTATTTTTATAGCTCTGGCACTTCTGAGATACAGGACTATACATAGGGCACATGAAATAAATAAATGTCTCTCAGTTGCAAAAATAGTATAGCCGTGGCCTTCTTTTTGGAGGAGCAAGACTTAAGGAAGGCTCTTCTTTTTCACCTGTCGAACCTACTAATTCTAGCATCTCTAAAAAGGCATTTTAGGGTTGTCTTTCTTTTCTTTTACTACAGCTCCAACAGACCAAGCAAGGTTAAAATTCAACTCACTAAACTGTGAAAGCTGCAGTTTCTTTACTAGAAACAAATACAATAATAATAGCTAACTTAATAACTATATACATTTATTTTATTAGACTAACCAACATAGTTACCTCGAATAGTCATAACAACAAAGGAAATGCCAGCATTTTTTCCTTGACTCCTCTCTACCTCTCCAAGATTTTAACTAACGTGTGTGTGTGTGTGTGTGTGTGTGTGAGAGAGAGAGAGAGAGAGAGAGAGAGAGAAAGAGAGAGAGATTGGGTGCTTCTGTGCACAAAACACAAGCATTTAGGTCCTTGTGCTATGAAAGTGGAAAGTTGGCTAGGATTTTCTCCATAAGAATTTTCCAATAGAATGAGAATATAACAAACCTTGAAAATAGTGTCTCCTCCTGATTTCAATAAGCCCTATTCGTGAGAAGCATAATAATGTCTCCATTTGCTGGAAAGGTATGTTCAAATCTAATGCCATAATGAGTTGTGAATTTGGTTACGAGATAGAAAAGTTTATTAGAGTGGTGTCAAGCCTGATAATATGGCTCTGCCTCTAGACACATTTATAACCTGCATCTGTGACCAAGCTATTGGGAAAAGGAAATTATTAGAAGTTTCAGTGTGATGTGTGGGATGGTGTCTCCTCATGGGTGTGTGTGTGTGTGTGTGTGTGTGTGTGTGTGTAAGGCTGTTAATTAATCCGGGGTAAAGCAGCTCCAGGTCCTTAGAGATGGCTTCTTTACCACTCTGCTGTCCTAAGCAAAGTAAGGAGGCTGCTCATCTGATGGAAAGACCAGTTTGAGGACAAATAGAGAAACCTACTAACTCAAGTTGAAAGTGCTGAAAGCTTTGATTTTCAAATGCGGCGAGGCATGGGAATTTAAGAAGCTCTGTGGCCAAAGAGCTTTTCAAATGCCAAGTATGGGTGTTGGTCAGTCCCTGTACTCTCAAATGTCAGTGTGCTTTTCTTCACAGAGATCAGAGTTGCATTTGATTAGGAATCATCTGGGGGGTCGGGGAGAGGAGGCAGCGTTTTCATTAAGAGCACTTTTCAGATGGAAGCAGAGAGCACTGAGGTGAAATAATTATTAGTACCGCCCAAGACTGAGGGGGTCAGATCATTTCTGCACACAAGCCCAGGATGTCTCCTGGGCCCATGCTGACATTGTCAGGCCGGTGATGCCATTTACTCTCTTGGAGTGAAGCCTGAGTTTTGAGAGCAAAACAGAACTGCAGCTTCTTGTCTTGCTTTAGACCAAACTTCAGGACGTATTAATATCGGAGGCTGTTTAAACAGAGCAATAAAACGGCAACACACCATTTTAACTAAGCCCAGCTTGCGGGCTAATTTTAAGGCAGCCCGGTTGGAGGAAGCCCATGCATTAATTTACTCTAATAGCAAGGCAGGGAGGAGAGGGGAAAAGAGGTTGAAAGGAATTGTTTAAAAAAAAAAAAAACCAAAGAACTCACGCTCAATTTCTTTCTATCTTTTTTTAAAGGTGTTTAACACTTGTACAATTTGGTCAAATTATGAGCAGGGCAGCAAGAGAAGCTAGTCAGCTTTAAAAGACAGAGAGCCTGAGAGACAGGACATGATTACTTTGCTGAATCCCCACTTTTTTTCTCTTCCAAAAGAGACAAAGGGAAATACTTAAGAACCAATAGTGACAGCAACGAAGCAATCATTGAGTTGCAGGATACCTTTGTCTCTCGGGGGCACGCAGCAATTTTTACATGTCTACCACTGAGTGTCAAACCTTTCCTTTTCTTCTTCTTTCCATTCTAGATGGCCAAACTGATTATCTAAAATAGAAAATTAGCACACAATGGGTTTACTCTGCGATACCCCTTATGCAACTAATGGCAAAGCTTGTTAATTGGTTGTAAATGCCAGCAGGTTGCCAGGATAATACTTCGGAAATAAGCGGGTATTCTGATAATTACAGCAATCTTCATCTATAAAAGCTTAAGTAGATGAAGTAGTGGCTGGCTTAAAACCAAGATTTATCCCGCTGCACTCACATTAAAAGAAAAAATAAGATGAAAACAATAATGTAACAAAACAATTATATAGCAGGAAGCTTTGTAGGTTTTAGAGATTGTCAAAACTCAGAAAGTAAAACAGTGCTGTAATAACCAGTTATGGAAAAATAGGCCATTTACATTTGTGTATAATTAAATAGTAGGCTATGCAATTTCACTTTTTAAAGTAAACTGCCTTTTCCTTTTTTTATAGGGCAACGTAGCCATAATTGCTGCATTAAAGCTTTAATGAAAGAAAAAAGCAGCAGATCAAGATGACATGTAACGTCTACATTTGTACCGTGGCATTCTGCTTGTTTAGTAATGGGAAGCTACTGAGGAGATTAAAATTGCAGAATTCTTCATAGTTTGTTCTAAAATTGCTATAGGAAGATCGTTCAGGGTCTAAAATACACACAATTTATTTTTCCACCTTCAATCTGCAAGAATTTAATGGCTCTCGGAACCAGTAGGTAGTCGGGGATAGGTTTTATATTAGAGAGAGAACTCCTTTGGATCATAAAAATTATTGGAAGTGAATGGATCAGAATTTAAATCACGCAGGCCTTCCTTAGCGCATTAGCGTATCGTCCAAATATTAGATCATAGTTGGGGTTTGACCTCGTGCAGTAGAAGGAGCCTTCTTGCTCAAAATATCAACAGGTTGGTTTATAATATTATTCCTCTCTAGTTTACAGGTTTTTTTTTTTTTAATCCCCTCTTCCCCCAACGTCAGGAACTGGTGCAAAAAGGCAGCCAACTCATGGAAGCAGGTAATGTCCTGATGAACCCAACTGGCATGTGGGCCCATTTAGTAAAAAAAAAAAAAAAGCAATAACTCTCCTGTCAGCTTTTTTTTCTCATAAGTTTGAAATATTCCTTGGATGTTATACTCCATATAGGTTGGCTGTGTTTTCTGTAAACCATCCCTGGCAAACATTATCGGCGGAGACTGGAAATGTTCATTATATGTTATAGGACTGAGAAGAATGAGGACAAGCGAAAGACACATCAGGCAAGAGAGCTAGGAGAGAAATACCAAGGATGTGGGTGCCAATGGCTAGAGCAACAAAAAGTGGTCTTAAGGGAATTTTTTTTTTTATTTGTATAAAATCGACATGCTTTTATTCTTCCTTCTGTAGAAGAAGAATGCAAAAGCAGCTGTTTTCAAAAGAGAACCCAAGGAATGGACACTCTCAGGGCCTAGAAGTTTGGCCTTTGGGTTCTCACTGAAGCGAGTGATTCCCTTGCTCCAGGTTTTTGTTTTGTTCTGGCGTTCGCTTCTCGCAGGATTGACGAAATGCATCTTCATCAACCTTCTGTTTGTTCCCTCTAGTTAGGAGTCTGGCATGGCTTTTCTTCCCCTCTGAGAAGTTGGCATTGCTGGAGGGACACTGGGTGGGGGGATGGGGTAATTGGGTGACGAACATTAAGGAGGGCCTGTGGTGGGAGGAGCACTGGGTGTTGTCGGCAGCTGGTAATTTATTGAACAATATACCTGAAACTAATGATGTATTATCAGTTGGCTAACTGAATTTAAATAAATAATAGAATAAAGAAATGCATCTTCCTCTATCCACACTTCTTCCGGTATGGAACACTTTAAATACATAGCCTTCTGGAGTGGCTGGCTTCCGCACAGATGTCGGAGCGGGATAGTGGCTTGGGGGTGGGAGATCCGGGTTGCAGAGCTCTCTCCAAGGGCAGGGGCACCAGGCAGCAAAGCGTGCAAGGCAGAGCATCTTCTTTCTGGCAGGATGGGCCTGCCGCCATCCCAGAGATGGCACGTCCACAGAGGCTTTCTGTGCAAATGCTACCTGAAGGTAGAAGGAAAAAGGGCGGGGAACAAGAAGGGTCTTGGAATGCATATGGAAGTAAGAAGGGATCCCAGTCGATCACAAGTGCTGTACTTAGAATTATGTCTGTTCTCTGTGCTCCGCTACCCTCGTCCTGCTGCTCTGACAAGATGTGGCCGGAAGGGCCTTGTACCCTACCAGTGATATTTCATGTCCCTAGGAGGCAACCACTTGTCACAGCACTTGGGATGGGGGCCAAGAAGGCATTTGTTTTAGGCAACTGAGATAAGGTGATTTTCATTGATCTGCGATCTAAAGGAGCAGAGATAATAGCGGAGGGAAGCTTTCCTTCTAATGAGCTTGAAACCAGATCTTTGGGAGGTGGGTAGGTAGGGGTCAAGATGTAAGCTTTTAGGGGAGAGAAACTAAACAACCCACATGAACGATTCGGAATAAGAAATATGGGGTGGGGTCTAATCTAGGATTGTTTTCCTTTGACTCTCAGAAACCTTACACACAACTTTCCTCATCGTGTACCACAAACCTTGAGAGGTGTGGAAAGGACATCACAAAATGAATAGTGTCCACATCGAGGGAGAGAAAAGCTTGCTGAAAAGTTAAAAAAAAAAAAAAAGGTTAAAAAAAGAAATCTAATGAAAGTTAAGGCCAAGGGTACATGCCATTTTTGCCAAGGTGAGACTTGCTTTTTTTTTTTTAAAGATTTTATTTATTTATTGGAGAGAGAGAGACTGAGAATGAGAGGGGAGAAGGTCAGAGGGAGAAGCAGACTTTCCGCAGAGCCGGGAGTCCGATATGGGACTCGATCCCGGGACTCCGGGATCATGACCTGAGCCGAAGGCAGTCGCTCAACCAACTGAGCCACTCAGGCGCCCAGCCAAGGTGAGACTTGTAGAAATCACTCATCTAATATAGTTTTGCTTTTTCAGAAAGAAAACAATATTTCTAAGTCTGTTTCACACTTGGCTTGAATTCTTTATTATTCTTAATGCTGTGACATAGTTTCCCACATGTTAGTGAAATACTCATGGTCACTTTCCTGAAGGACAGATAAAAATGAACAAGTTGAGGAATTTAGTGTTTCGTGAATTTGTCTTTCATATGTAGGATGAATATTACCTTTTCCTCTGATGCCCGAACTCTTTCTTAGTGTGAGTCATTCATCCTTGGAGGTCTCACCTTCAAAATCCTTGAGAACTATTCAGTGTATGAGTCCTGTACATGATCTGATCACTTTACACATCAACTCCTGTATGCCACCAGCTCGTTTTTATCTTGTCCCTTATGTGAAGTAGATACACGGCACAGAGTATGCACTTGAGAAGTATTCGTGAGTGAATTATTTTTCACCGAAGAGTGGAACGTTTGTCCGTCTAATGATGAACACATTCAATTGCTAAGCATTCTTGAAGAAATGTCTCCAAGTCCGTGGGAGGGCTTAGTACTTACCGGGCAAAGGTCTTTGACAAGAACCTTCTCCTGGGAGTGGAACTTGCTTTCTGTACATACAAAAAGTGTAGTTTGCCATCTTGATGGCACTCCTGTGTGAATCGTGTGTTCGTCCTAACAGTGAACATTTTCACTGTTTCTGTGTCAGTTGTCACTAATCAGTTCTGCATCTGATGTGCAGATCCATCAGGGAATAGAATTTAAGTCATTTTGGCTTTAGCACATATGATATGCTTGTACAGGAGTTTACCAAAGCCCCTTCTGATACATTTTCAGAAGGGGACGTGCATATGTTAGGGTACCTCTACGGCAGCAGGGACTGAACTAGCTGACAAGTGACAGGAGGTTTTTTCCCCCTCTTTGGTATTTCACGAAAGTGTGCACAAATCATAACAAGTTGCTTCTCGCTCGGAAGACAGGGAACGTTTCCCTTAAAGCGCACATGGCTATATGGTGTGTTTGTGTACATGAAAATTCATGCTGCTATCAATTTTAATTTTGCCATTTTTGTTGTTTTTAAATTACAGGTTTGAGGTTTTTGAAGAGGCATCAATAATTGCTTTCAATTTTGTGTTGGCTGATTTTTTTTTTCACTCTCTCACATTCTTACTGAAAAAGTAAAGTTCTTTACCATTGGGAGAAACTGTGATGTACAGGTGACCCATTTCCCCGGGGCTGTTGCTTTCTGTATTTGTCAAGAAAAACTTGATATGTAGTAAATGGCTACTGTCTGCTGGGAAGTCCTCTGTTGGACGATGCATGGCTGGCCACGGTTCACAGCATCTGTCTGCACCCTGACCCATGCTTCAAAGCAGGCTAACAGGGACAATGACACGCAACATGTGAGCCCTTGCTCTGCAATGTCTTACCTGGGTACTAAGTTCTGTGGTGTGAGGAATCCTTTGACAACTGTTACAGGTGTTATCCTCAACCAAGATGCAATTAAGGGGGGGCAGCTGGTGGAGTGGTGAGGAAGTATGCTTCAGCATCAGCAAGAGCGGGGTTCAGATCCAGCCTCGAGTACCCACAAGCTGTGATTTTCCCCCGGTGTCAGGATCGTCACCTACCCAACACCAGTGCTATCGTGAGGGATCCATGTGAAAATCATTTACGTACAAAATCATTGACACAGAGTGGATGCTTCACACATTTTGTTCCTTGGAGCTCCCTTTTCCCTTGTGATCTCAGAGTAGCGAGAGACCCCATATAGTTTTCTCTAGGTAAGCTCCAATCTAGCTGTGTTTTATTTTGTTTTATTTTAAGGTAAACTGAGATCATTAGTGAAGAGGTTTCTGGACCCTAGAAATGGCCTGTTTGGCTGTGACATCTGATGTAAGTGCCAGGAAAATGATCTATCGCACGCAGCTAATGCATGCATACTTAGAGATGGGGTTTTTCTTTTTCTCTGGTCAGTGAATGTATTCTTTTTAAATTACTCAACCTTTCTATAATTATCCTAGAGAGTGAGATGTACCCAGAGCACTTGAATGGTAGCTTTCAAGTGCCACAAATGTTCCCTTAAATGGAGAGACACTCATTTAATCCTAGGGAATTCAAGGGACAGAAAGAGGGGAGGCCAAGGAGAGAATTTGCCCCGAGCCCTTTAATGATCCATTAATAATCTCAGGGCCCTGTGGTTAGAGGTGGTATTATTCTTTCTATCTAAAGAAAAGCCTGCTTGTACCTGTGTCCTAACCACATAGTATGTTATGATTTTCTGTCATGAAGACAATGAGAGCAGCATTATCAAACCTACCAGAGTTACTTGTTTAGACTTTACTGTCTGTACCAAAAAATCATGCATGGGGACTGTCCCGCTGTTGGTGCTGCCTCTCTTCCCCTTCATACCTGCTCTGTTGGTCACCTCACTCTTCTCTGCGAGGATGAGGAGTGTGAATCCGAGCTTTTGAGATCTTGAGGAAGCATCTTCCTTTTTCTTTACATATGAAGTGGCTTCTTTTTCTGTTTATATCTTCATGTGAACATTCTGGATGGTAAGAATGACAGATTATTGGCTCAGTCACAATTTGCCTTACACATACCCTCACTGCCAATTTTATTAAAAAAAAAAAAGATGTCTTCCTTTATGGAAGAAATAAGCTTATCTTGGTTGTGGTTTTTTTAAAAAAATCACCCAAAAAACTGTTCCACGAACCAAAATCTTCCATAAAAGCAAATACACCTGAATTTTTGTAAACCCCAGACGCCAGGGCCTGATTTAACCTGTTTCTTGCCCTACTCTCTTGTGTTGTAATTGTGATTTCAGGATGGTCTCTAACCTAATGATAGAGTGCTCTTTTGTGGCAAAATAATGATACTGATGATGGTAATAATAATAATATCATCTTACAAGGGTGCTTTCCTTCCGTCTTCCAGCCTGAGCGGCGAGCCGGTAACAATGTTAGATAGGGAGATGATACCGCACAGTCAGTGTGGCCGTGCATTATTTCATCCTCAACAGGCTTAATTAACATAAACTTGTCCAACCTTCTTTTTGCAATGACTCTGAATGAGGACGATGAATAATTTGCTAAGACCCCAGAGGAGAAGACAGTAGGAAAATGAAGAATTTTAATTCAGGTGGTTTGGTCTCATCCTTGTGCTTATTTAATGAAGCTCTATTGGGAAGCTTCTTTAAACCACAAAATACAATTGAAAAAAGAAGAGATGTTAATTAAATTTCTGTATTATTTAAACAGTTTTAAGGAGAACACCAAATAACTAGCTTATTCATGATGAGTAATGGGGGATGGGGTGAATAATAAGCAGTTATTTCGTGGTGCGTCTGTCTTCTTCAGAGGTTAATCTGATTTAGATAGAAAGATGATGTTAGCATTCTGGAGAAGATTGCAGCTTCCCGGGGGTAGCTTTTACTCCACGACCCTATTGTGCACTTAATGTGACTTTTATCGTTGCGTGAGAGTGTGCAATCCCTCAACAGACTGTGGAGTTCAAGTAAACGGCAGTGATTCCGTGTTAAGGTACGATTTGGGGTCGTGTTCTAGTTCTCCCGAATCCAGGTAGAAATTTGAACTAAAATTTTCATTCTCGAAGTTTTAAAGGCATCTTTGTTTTCTCAAGAGATGATCATCTCGTGAATGATGATAAAGAGGAGAAAAGGGAATTAAAAATCATTTGGTTTGTGTCGCATCAAGGGAAGCACATTTGAGATTACAGCGTTGGCAGAGTTTGTTTCCATGCAGCTTTGGGCCTCACTTGTTAGGTACTTCGTTAGGAGCAGAGTCAGAGGGGATTTACGGTGAGAGAGGCATTGAACTTTAGATGGCAGTCATCGTACACACATTGTAGATTACTGTACTTTTCATCCTCAGTATGCGCTGAGAAGTTAATAGATTGCTATCACTCATACAAATAATGTTAAAACTCTTGTATTGTTGGAGATTTATATTGCTTACTTATAAAATGAGATGGGATATTTTGGAGGACACACCATGCAATATTATGGGTTGACTAATGCGTTAGGACAGACAGAGGATCTGTAAAAACATAGTTTTCTGCTCAAGGCTATAAAGCATGCCAAGTGTGCAGTACTTGGCTCCAGTGGGGGCTGTGTGTCTTTAAGGCCCTAAAACCTTTAAGAGGTTTGAGAGTGATGATGTCATTAATTAATAACTGACTGCATGCTAATCAATACAATAGGTACACACTGTAATGGCTTATAAGCATGATGGCTTTTTCATGGCTCATGGATAAATGTTAATTGATTTAAAACAAAAGGAAATTTCTGTCTATTGGGTCAATAGTTTATGGATTATGGCTACCTTTTAGTTTGAGATTGCTAATGAGTGTTCCTTCCTTACCCCTCCTCCTCTACCCACCTAGTTCTTTTATGTTTTTTAATCAAAAATGCCTGTAAATGAGATATATCAGAACAATCATTGGGACTGGAACCCAATAACACTTGTAAAGCCCCAAAGGCTTCTGTAAGATGCCCCACTGGGGCTTCTGAGTAGATATCCTACAACATGGAATATATATGACTCTGCGGAGAGTGCCATGCTCACTTCTTTCATGATATATTTTACACAGGAGATAGAGGTCCTATAAATATGAAACCCTTGATATACTGTCAAGGATTTTGTATTTGAATTTTTTGCTACTCGGTGTGTAGTCAAGAGAGCTATCCTAAGTGACCTAGAAGATGAGGCTGTGCTATTTACTCTTAACATCTAAATTAAGAATCAAATAGACTTAGAACAGATTGAACATCAGAAACAAGAATTGGCAGATGGAATTTCACCTAGGAGACTCCCATTGGCAAGCATGGCAGTTGCTCACAACAGACTGATGAAGACCTAGGAGTTGGTTGTTGTAATACAGCTTTGTGCCTAATACAGTAGGGGGTGTGCAGTTAATTCTTTATCATTCCAGACAGCAGTTATTGCTTTGTCTCCTCCTTCAACTGCCATGTGAGCATCGCCCCCCCCCGCCCCCCGTTTTATTGCTCCATTCTTGGAGGTCTGTTTTGGAATGGTGCCAGTTATCTTTTTTATTTAGGCAAAGTTTACATCAAAATGCTGATTTGGTATATGAGGAAACTGGTGGCTTTTCAATAGTATCCCTGTCACCTTTTATACGAATGTGCACAAAGTTTAAAAAGGCAAATGGTGTTAGAATGGGTATTGTGAGAAACAGCAGTTTTTTGTCTGACCGTCTCTGACTTCCTATGGTTCTCACTCTTCAGAGAAGCACTGTCAACTCTTCCAGCTGACTTTTCGTTTTTCCTGGTGTTTATTTCCGTATTTAAAACAACTTCCATTACGGAGTCCTCATCTTTCAGTTTTGAATATATCTACTAATTTCTTTGTACAGAAGATAGGAATTTAGCACCTTTCTATCCTTCCCTCCCCAACAATACCATTGCTGAAACCTTCTTGGATTGCCTCAGTGTTTATATTTTTTTCCATATTATTAATCTCTATCCAAATTTTCATAAGTATAAATCTCCTCTTACTATGTTCAAACACCTCTGATAATCTGCCCAAGAACAGTGGGGAAAGCGAGACAAGGGGTCTCTTTTCATAGGTGGCTCTGTGTGTATGCATGTACGTGTGTGTTTGTGTGTGTGTGGTTGGGGTAGGGCACTAATGTTAGGGGACAAACTGAAGAAGAGAGCTAGTGAAGGAGACTGAGGAGGAATAGTCAAAGATGTGGGAGGAAAAGCAGGAGAAGATGGAAGACAAAGGAGAGAGTGTCAAGCAGGAGAAGGTAAACAAATGTTTAAAGCCACACAGAAATTAAGAGGGAGACAAAAAGGCATCTAGTGGTGGCTGCCAGATGATTGGGGTCCAAAGCCTCAGTGCAATGGGAAGTGATAAATAACTTTGTATTATTGACTTGAGGAGCTTGGTTCTGAAGTGAAGGAGAAAGAAGTTGGTTAAAAATAGTTAGCTGTGGCTAAAAAGTTAAGTTTAAGTTTTATTTGTTTGTTTTTGAGATGGGAAAGACCTTAGCATGTTTCCAGGTGAAGGAGTAAAGTGAAAATTGGTAGGTGACCAGCAGTCTTTTCCAATCATCTCTTTGACAATTATAATTTAATGATAATATTTTCCTATATGTTGTACCTTATAATGTTTAACGGGCTGTTAGGAGGATTATCTTACTTTATCTATACACACACACATCCATGTTGGTAACTGGCAGTTTAGAGGAGTGTGTGCCCACTTTACAGATTGGAGCCAACATGCCCCCTCCTCCTAGTCCCGAACCCTTGCCACCACTCTGCAGCTGCCCTTTGAGTTCTCCTTTGCCTCTTGGTTGATCTTTGCTGTGAAGCAGCTCCTCTAGTCTTGCTTTTTTTTGCCCAGGCTTATGTGTCCATCTGCCTGCTGCTATGCTATCATTTCCTTCAAATCCACAGCTATATCATGTGTTGACTAACTTCATCACACCATGAAGCTGCTGTTACTATTCAGATCGTACACAGACCCAGACATTTTGCAATGGGGAGAGATTTCCTCCAGTCTAGTAACCTATTTTGAGGACATATTTTTGTATGACTGTCACTAGAAACACCATTATCTTAAACAACATGTGGGCTTAGAGCCATACATCAGGATAGATAACAAACCCACTCTCTGTAATTGGAGTTTAACCTGGACACTGGTGGCCTTTGGGTGCCAGATTCGACCTGCAAATCTCACTAGAAGTATATGTGCTTCTCACTGGATGGTTTTATGACTTTGGTCAACCAGAGCTCCAAAGGCTGGTTTATTAAATGGGTACCAAAGGCAAGGGATGGTTTTCAGTTCTGCATTATCATTGAAAATATTTGGCTATGTGCAGGTTTCCTGGGTGCAGGTTAGTACATTCCTCAATAATTCACTCGTTCAATCTACAAAAATTTCTTCAGAGTCTATTTTCCAAGAACTATGCCAGAGGTATCCTACTTTTGGTGGGGGTGGTCTTAGTTTTGTAAGAGAGAAAAATCAGTGTGTTATGAGAATATCATATGATAAGGGCAAGATGTCTTCACTGTGAGTGTTGGGCTATAGGATTGCTCTGGAATCCATCTAGGTGGAGTAGCAGTTCAAAAACCGTTTTCTATTGATGGTGGCATGAGGAAGAAGCATGAACTTAAAGGACGAGAAAGAAGAGAGTGACAGAGAAGGAAAAGAAGACTGCGAGGCAGAAGGAAAAATATGTGCAAAGGCTAAGAGGCACAAGCAAGCAATACAAAGCTTGGTGCATTATGGGAAGAGTAAGCATGTCTTATGTCTGGAGTTCATGGTACATGTGGAGAGTCTGGTAAGTGGGAATGCTGGGGAGGTAAAAGCAGGATCCAGATTCTCAAAGGCCTTGCTTTTAAGAAGGTTGGATTTTAGGAGAATTTTGGAAATTCACAGATGGGTTTTTGAGCACAAGAGTCATGTAATGCCATCAGTCTTTTAGGAATACCAGCACTGAAGTAGAAGGAAGTGTGACCGGGATCATGAGACCAGAGAGCCAGGTGACAAATTCTGCCCTGAGCTGAGATTATGGCTGTGGATGAATAGGAGGGAAGATCAGAGAGACAGTAAGAAGGCAGAATCACCTGAGCTTCATGACCAATTTAGTCTAACATGGAGGAGAAGTCTTGTGAATGGTCACGCTCGCTTCTCAGTATTTCCTACTGTGAATTTCTGTAGTTAATGGTACTGGGATGTGCTTTGTGGTTACCTGAATAGCTGGATTATACACAGGGAAGCATTTAAGAATTTCTGAATGACAGTGTCCAGCTGAATGACAGTGGTCAGTTAATGACGGTGACCAGCTAAAATATCTTAAATACAGTATATATATATAAAAAAATCCCAAATATGAGTGTTATTTGGTGGCATCTTTTTAGCACTGTTGGGGACCTAGATTAAAAAATCCAGGGCACCTGGGCGGCTCATTTGGTTAAGCATCTGCCTTTGGCTCAGGTCATGATCCCAGGGTCCTGGGATGGAGCCCCAACTCTGGCTCCCTTCTCAGTGGGGAGCCTGCTTCTCTCTCTCTTCCCTACTTGGGCTCTCTCTTGCTATCTCTGTCTCTCTCTCTCAAATAAATAAATAAAATCTTAAAAAAAAAATCCTAGGCCTCCATTTATATTCTATGACTCATGATTAACCATATACAAATGCTAATGTAATTCTAAAATGAAAATGCTCTGAATTCTCAAGGATGCTTCTCCCTATGCTACAGAAAAGTGTGTAAAGTTGATATAAATGTCAGAAATTTCCTTTCTTTTTCCAGGAATTATGTTTGATCCTAGAAATTTGTAAGCTTTCATAAATTATGAAATGTGAATACTTCAAACTCACTAAAAAACCCAAAGAAACCACACTTTTTTGACACTAGCCAATTGGCTTTGGCATCCTGAGAACTGACCCAGAGAGTTCTATTTTGTCTTTGCATTTGAGAGTGGAATGGCTTTTACATTTTTTTAAAGGGGAAAATATTTACCTCTGTGTTTGCAAACTTCATTAATATTCACTGTGGACAATACAGAAACAAAAGAAAAATGTATAAAATAAAAAAAATCAGAAGCGCCATAGAGTCCACACAATACTATCACTGGAAACAATGGTTAAAGTTTCGGACATAACTTCCTATCTGTCATACACATGCATATATTTTTTAATGCTATCGTATTACACACAGTTTCTATAATCTGCCTTTCTCAATTACCGATGTCACAAGTATGTTTCCATGAAGTAAATAAGTGGCTATCCTTTGTGTTACTTTACTTATGTCTCATTTTTTCATTGAGTTCCTTCGTAGTTTTTTCCCCTAAATTTTCAACTAACTGTGTTGCTATGAATATCCTGGTACATATTTATTATTTTTTCCATTCCTTCATTTGAATAAATTTCTAAAGTAGAACTATTGCTATTGTAATCAAAAGGTTACATATATTTTAAATTTGGGTAAATATTTTCTTTTTATTTAATATTTTCAAATTAACATCTCAAGTTGTGCTAAGCACTTTTCTCCACATACTGTTACCTACCTTGGTGTAATCAACTTGATTTTTCTTTCTCTAGGAAGTAGGAAGCACAAAACAAAACTTATAACTATCTTAACTTGGATTCCTTTTATCTTTAATGGTGCTTTTTTTCTGATGTTTATTCTTTTACATATTTTCTTTTACAAATTGCTCGTTAAATTTCTTTACTAAATTTTCTGTTGTGTTCTTCTTAGTTTATTGATGATAAAAAGATCTTCCTATGTTAAAGTCAAATTTCTTCTTACACCTTAGGATTTGGAGATTTGCTGAGAGAGGCTTCCCCTTCCTCAAGATTATAAGTAGAGTAAGTTTTCATTAAAACCAAAAAAAAACCTAGGGGTAAAAGATCATGTGAAAAATTAAAAAAAAAATAATTACAGTGCTTACTAACAGAAAACATAGGGAATTGCAAAAGACTAGGATGGTCTCTAATAAAAGGAGAAACTTGTTTAATTTCACAATAAGATGGAAAAAGGACTAGGCTACAAATTGCACGAGGGTGGGGAGCTCTGTCTTGTTTACTGCTGTGTCCCCTTGTGGCAGTACCTAGAACACGGATGTTGCTTGATAATGTTTTTGAATTAAAGAATGCATGCACCTTAAGCATCACTAAGATGAGTACATGAAAACTTGAATTAGGAAATATCTAAAAACCAGTATTATTTCTATAAGCACAAATAAGAGAGAGAACACCAACATCAACTTTCGCTATCACTGGGAAACTGGTAATTTAAGCTTTAAAATCTGTTTGTTTATTGAGACTTTTTTTCTTGCCTTAATATCCCAAATTTTAGTCTGAGTGATATAATGCTAAGGAGGATAAAAGAATTAGAAAGGAATCAACACTACTTTAAAGAATCAAGTTAAAACTGGGCTGACGGTAGAATATTCATTATTTTGTGCTTTACCTGCAAATGAATGACAAAAGACATTTTGGATTCTTTTTCATTTGGGACTCTTGAGCAAATTCCAAGGTCTGACAAAGATGTAAAGTATACTGGGAAAAGTGTAAGAGATAATCTAAATAATTAACCTCCATTAAAAAAAAGACAGGAAAATGACTTATTGTTTTTATTGTAACCAATTCTTTGATCATTTAGGTTATATATACATACTAATACCTAAATTCTGAGTTCCAGTTTATGGAATAATACAATAACCTTCCCTTTTTTTTTTATAATTGAGATACTTTCTTGGATCATTAAAAATAGATTTTTGTAAGGTATGTTCTCTAGCATTTTTTCCTTGAAAGAATAATTCTTTTTTATTAGTGTAATAGCTAATTTTAATTCTATGTCACACAAACCCCCTTAACTTTATACGGTATTTTATATAGTAATGTTTATTTCCTATACAAACTCTCTAGGATGTTTTATCTGTTTTATATCCCATTGAATTCTCCCTGAAACTGCACTAGTTTACAATAATTTTATTACTTTATTAATTAAACGTTTTCCAACAAGCTAGCGATGGCATTTCTTATCATCAAGGGTTCCATTAGTTTTTAATGGTGTGAGACAAAATTACCATTTACCCACATGCAATTTAAGAAGCATCATTAACACAGGAAAAGCACCAGGTGGGATTTCTAATAGTTACTGTTTCTCATTTTTGTTTTTATTTAAAAGGAATAACTGGTTTTGAGATTTTTTTTTTTTTTTTTTTGCTGCTATATTGCCAAATCTTCACTTGGATTTTATGATCGAGATAATTTAAAATAATGTTCTTCTATCTCCTTAGGCACTATTCAACAGTATTTCACTGATGTACACAGCTCCAGTCGAGCACTTTTCCCAGTCGGGTGCCTGTTGTGGGTGCAGACGACAGAACAAAGAGAGTTGTGCGTGGACTCAGGCAGAGGGTGCAGCTGAGGGTGTGGGCAGGGCCAGACCAGTGGCCACAGAGCTGCCTCTGCTATCAGGGAGGCAGGGGCACTGGGACGGAAAAGATCCAGGGGGTCCTGAAAACCAGAAGAAATCCCAGGTCTCTTGCAAGGAGCACACTCATTTTTCTTTCCTGCAGATCATGTGAACTCTTGAGAAGAGGTCACATGTCCGAGGTTAGGTAATGCTTGCCCTCTTGGAGGTGGAAAGTATCCATTCCTATAAAAAAAGTAAATGTAAGAGAACCAGTCCGGACTACTCAGGGTTTGAAGGTGGCAACAACATAGATACTTTCAAAAGATTGGGAACATAGAGCTATCTTGCAATTCAGTGTATTGTAAGACATATGGAACATGCTACGGACCCTTACTTCCTTTAAACCCGAACTAGGAGTAGTCATTTATTCGTCTTCAGCAAAAGGCTCGTCGGCTATTAACAAAAGGCAAAGCTAAAACCAGATATACCAAAAGAGGTGTTATGCAACCAGTTTGGGCAATCATTTCAGATTTTGCTTTTATGGGATAGTTACTGGTCTAGAATATAAAGGAATTGGAATAGTAGAGGGAAATCAGTGTTTTAGGGTCAGGGTTTGGGAAAGATTCAAACTCTGACAAAAAATAGATAAAATTTAGTAAAATTGACCAGTATTCCAAGATATTTTTCATCAAAGAGTGGAATGTATTCAAGTATAGTGTACTTGTTTGACTCAGGAAAGCCAAATTAAAACATCTTTAATCATCTCCTAAAAAAATGTTTTATAAATCTTATTACCTGAACAATCTGTTGATAAGCAAAAAGTGTTAGCTTGATACCTAGTTTGTATATCCTTTCTTTCAAGTGGTTTGTAAATGAATAGATGTACGTTACTACATTATAGGGGTGTGTAGTTTATTTATACAGTGGTCAGCTCAGGAATTTTTATATAAAAGTATTAAATGTCATTCGATTTGATAAATATTTATTGATCACTTATTACAGGTTTATCACATTACATATATTGTATCTTGGTTAGCCCACTACATTGCATGACAAATTTTTGTTTCATTGCAGAGAATTTCTGTAACAGAGGAGTATTAAGGAAAAAAAGTAGAGAGAAGAAAATATGAATGAAATAAAGTCTTCTAAATGTGGAAGTTTTGACACCTAAGAAGAAATAGTTTACTTCCTAAGTTTAACATATTTTATATCAAGCCAATTCTACACTTCCTGCTTATATCAATCCACATTTTTAGTTTATTGCCCAGTAAATATGTGTCTGGATACAGAAATACTTAGGCTCATGCACAGCAGTATTGTATGGGTGGCTATTTTTTTCTTTGTCTGCACAAGGATCATGTGCTGGATGGATCTTCTCTTGGTGTATCAATTTTATATTTGTGTTGCCTACAAAAGAGGAAAATCTACAAAGTTATTGATGAGCTTCTGAGTTGCATTTAATCCTCTAGAGCAGTAGTCCTCTATTGTGAACTTGACCTAAATCAGTTATTAAATTTTAAGCAAGTCACTCTATCACTTTGAGAGATGTTATATGGATTGATTGCTTTTAGCATCCGTACATAGGAAGACTCCAAAAATTCTTCTCTGAAACGATTAAATGATTACATAATTTACTGGATAAGTTGTATTGTATTTGGCATGACACTTACTAACATTAGATTTTCAGGGATCCAGTAAAACATTTTTGGTGCTGTTGGATTCCTAGCATTTGCTCTATTTCCATTCAGTGTGCTTTTATTGTGCTTGAAGCTGACAGAAAATTGCTATAGCCAATCACCAAAAAGTGCTTATTTTTTTATGATCTTTTATTTTCATTGCTCAACATTAACATAATGAAACTTTAGATTTTTCTATTAAAACAATGCAGTACATGTGAAGTGTCATGATGAATGACAATTTCTGGTGATATACATTTTGACGCTTGTAAAATAAAGATTGACATTAGAGCTTCCTGGATTGGATACCCTCCAATTTTATTTAGAGGCTATATAAAAGGCGAACACATATCACACACACACTCACGTGTGCGCGTGCACACACACACGCACACACACATAATATGCCTAACCAGAAGAAAAGTCAAAAAAATTATTTATTGGAACATTGCTATTCCTATAAATATTATTATTCAGCATCTACAAATGTGACAGAGAGAAATTTTTTAGAAGTAGTGAGCCACTGAGAAAATTTCTTAATTTTCTTTTGTGTGGATAGCATAAAATTGGTGAACTTAAAAAAAAAAAAACATTTCTTGAGTGTACCTATAATGAGCTTTGACTGCTCTTATTTCAAATCGTTTTTCATAAAATGGCACAGAAATGAAGATATCTACAATGGCAAGAGAAGACCTGTAATGAAAGTCTGAAATGAAAATCCAGACTGGGTGGGACACATACTACAACCAAATAGTGGCATATGTCAGAGATCCAAGTCTCAGGCAATTGGGTGAGGAGAATTGGGTCAGGGGGCTGCTTCCACTTTGTATTTGTTTTGTATCGTTCTCTCTGCAGAGCTGGGCACATGCTAGAGAAGGAAAATAGCAAACTGGTTTAGATGCAAAGGATTTTGGCGTCAGACACCTTCTATTTCCTGTTTTGTCTCCAAATGATCGTGGGAAAGTCACTTCATCTCTCTTAGACCTGGTTAAGTTTTCTCAGCTGAAAAAGGAAAACACAGTTGGATGGTTTTAAGAGGCAGATGGGCTGAAGCAGTAAAAGCTCTGACCACAGTGCTTGGCACTCAGTGCTGGTTAGTAGTTACCCTCCTACCGATCATGGCTGTGTTGCTTCTACTTGCCGCAGAGACATAGTGACCCACGAGGTGGCTCGATTTGTCACATGTATTTTTTTATTGAATTTAATTGAATATCCAGGATTTTTGGCAATTAAAGGAACTAGTCTTAGAAATAATGGCTGACATTTATGAGTGTTTACTAGGTGCGTGGCATAGTGTTGAGCATTGATGTCTTGATATATGTAAGTGTGTGCACTTGCATGTGCTCTCTCTCACACACACACAGCTTCATTTTATTCTCTCTGAACATCTATGAAGTAGGTACAACTTTATCACCATGTTAAAGAGGAGGAAATGAAGGCCAGGGAGCTTCAGTCTCTAGTCCAGCACCTCTCCATTATTAAGTGATGGCAGTGGGAGGTGCCTCTAGGTAGTCCCAGAGCTCACATATTTAACACTAGGAAGAAAGTTGTAGACTAAATGTCAACACAAATAATTCCCTTCAAGGATGAGTCATAAGAAAGGTAGAACATTGAGAAAGAAGAACCAACAACAGGAACAAAATGAAACACAGAAATCGGTGCTTTAGAAAGTAAGATCATTTTCATGGACAGCAAATATTCTCATCATTTAAAAAAATACATTTGCAGTGGCCGTGATTTAGATTTGTTAAAGTTTTTCTTCTTTGGGGCTCAGTTTTCTCAGTTGGAAGCGAGCTCGTTGGAAAAATGAACTCCCTAGGTTCAGTTCTCCTAACTGAACATTTTTTCTTCATGAGTTCTAATCAGCTACAAATAACATTTCCCACTTCTCCATGTGTCACTCAGAGGGGGTCCCATCTAATGTCTGGTCACCTCTCATTACATTTCAGAGCTGTAAGTTGACAACTGATTCCACTGCCTGTCAGTTTGCCAACATGTCAAGGTGGGGATTGGTGGTTGGTGGCGGTATAGAGGGATAGAAACTGGGGAACATGATGACCAAGGGGCTCCCTTATTAGCAATGGAAGCAAATATCGACATTATGTGGGCAGAATTCTCTCTCACCCATAAACACATCTGTGCATATCCAACAAAGAAATCCATGTATGTAAACAGAATCTAGTCCCATTTAATATTTTAAGCTAGCAACTTAACTCATATCCTTAAAAAATTTGCATTTTGTGCTACCAAGGAATGAAGGGTGGGCTAAAACCGGGTCTTTTAACCTTATCTGAATGGGTAGTTGAAATGTCTGTCTAGAAGAAGTATGGTCATCAAAATCTTGTTCTTTGAAGCAGTCTATTATTTCAGGCTTAATGTCATTCTCAAAAAAGAGATATTTTATTTTGCCTACCTAGTGGTGCAATATGAACTAGAGACACAGTGATGAACTGTGTGAACATGGAACTTGGAGGTAGGAGCAAGAGGTACCAGGTGTTCCTGAGTGAGTCATCTGACAGGTAGGCGATGTGGTTAAGTGGAGCAAGGAGAAGACAGTTTGGGTTCTAGGTCTGACTGCAGCCCTCAGTAGCATTGCTAAGCTACAGTGCCCTACTCTCAACATGGTGATAATTCTTGACACATGCTATGAAGTACCACATAGTATCATGGGGCTGTTGCAAAGATAGCGATGATGTCATGGAAGCACTTTGGGAGCAATAAGTCACAGATGTGAAACAGCTCTGTGATTGACTTCATTGCAAGAGCTTCGTTGAAGGCAGTCTTACACAATGATAGCAGCATTGACAAAATAAAATCTGCAGAAAAGCAGGGTAAGTTTTCGCAGAGATCTATGGACCTAAATAACAAAACCAGGAGGAAGGGTATACCGGAATTTAAGTGCTGGAGAGGTTATATGGTATTAAAGAGACAAGTTAGCAGTGGAGTCAGTCACGGTCAGTTTTGGTATCTACTAATTTTTTTTAACATTTTCATAGCTTGGAACTGTGGAGAATGAACTGGTTAATAGAATTTTGGAAAATAGAAACTTAGGAAATATAATTACACCAGAAAATGTCGGACATTTTAAATACCTGCTTTTTTAAAGGCATACTTAAAACCATGTACTTGTCCAAGTTACCATAAATATTGCTTTATGGTAGAAATGACCCTAGATAATTCTGGTGTCTTCTTTGTCTCTTTATGGCTGTCATAAGTAATCAAAGTCAGGGACATACTTTAGCTTACCTCAATGGTGAACGTTACTGGTCAAGTACCTTTGATAATATTAATCAAAGTGCCAAAGTAACTTTATAGCAGGGTTTTTCAACCTCATCATTGTCATTATTTTGAACTCCCTAATTCTTTGTTGTGGGTCACTGTCTCATACCTCGTAGGGTGTTTGTTAAGCATTCCTGGCCTCCAGTCACTAGATGCCAGAGGTGACTTTCAGTTATGATGACCAACAATGTCCCTTGATGTTACCAAATATCTCCTGGGGACAAAACTATCCTCATTTGAGAGCCACTGCTCCATAGTGACTTGAGAGCCTTCAGCATTCATGACTCACAATTCCAAAAACTCTGGGGTAGTAAAATTAGTTAGATATATATTATAGAGAATAAATGCATACATATTTAAATGTTGTGATTCTAACATATCCTTCATGCTAACACTCTCTCTTGGGGTTTTCTTACGAAGATGTATCCTTCTCTTCATGGTCCGATAGTGTGCTTTTGAGGGTGGAAACTGGGTGGTATTTCTAAGGATCTGTATCTTTTTCTCTTCTAGCTCTGCAGTCTCTTGCATTTTCATCGACCTTCTGTTTCCTTATTACATCTCCTCGGATGACTCTCAAAGTAAGTAGAAATATAGGTGTGCTTGCTCTCCAGATCTTAGAAATGACTACTATTTCCATTTAGCTCATCTTTCCCTTGCATCTGTGCCTCCTGTGTCTTAAAAATATTTATTTAATTTTTATTTATTTGACACACAGAGAGATTATAGTTAGGCAGAGAGGCAGGCAGAGAGAGAAGGGGAAGCAGGCTCCCTGCCAAGCAGAGAGCCCGATGTAGGGCTCGATCCCAGGACCCTGAGATCATGACTTGAGCTGAAGGCAGAGGCTTTAACCCACTGAGCCACCCAGGAACTCCCCCCAATTTTTTTTTTACTAACTCATCTTCTAGGTATCCAGGCACGACTTAGGGTAAACTTTATCATTTTTTCCCATCTTTATTTCCTCTGCCAATCAATTAACAGGTTGTATTACTAATAAATCTGCAGTCTCTTGCTTCTTTTCAACTGATAATCTCTCTGAAATAACTCCTTGCTTTTAGCTGGACAATTGTCACTATTTTCTAACTGCCCTTCTTACTTCCAGTCTTTCTTCCACGTGTATACTTTACAGTGTTAGATTAGTATCCCTGAAACACACCTCTCCCAACAAATCCTTTAACCCCCTAAGGACTAAAGACTGACCCCGATGTACTTCTTCAACCCTTTTTCTTATAACTGGAGCTAAAGATTATTTCTCCTTACCCTGTACATCTTTAGGACTTCAATAATTTCTTCGAATTCATAGTCCCTAAATTCTTTCATAGTCCCTAAATTTTTTTTTCTTTTGTGTTTTGGATAATTTTGATTTACATTTGAGAAAGAAATATAAACCCCCCCTTAAAGTCTGAAGATATATATGGGAATTGGAGACTCTACTTCTACTTAAGTACTTTAAAGTTACTTTAAAGATTATTTTAGAGAACTACAATATGCAGATGGTTATAAAATACTTTATATAGAATTCATGCATCCCTGATGTTGATACTGTTTATTTTTCTTCTTGGAATTTAACATAGAGCAGGCCTTCTTTACCTCCTCATCTTATGGTGGGACATGAATATGGAAATTTAGTTTCTATATTAAAAAATTGTACATGAATCTTAATCTGCATTCCACTTCAATGGGTATTAAAAACATTTGCTTAGGAGAGACTGACTCTACAAAGTTCAAATATGGAGGTAGCATAGATAATTAGGGAGAAACATCTCATCTAGTGGACCTTACAGCGACAGCCATTGGTCCATTTATTGGAGGGGCATGAACACACATTGAACTTGCTCTTTGCCATCAAGAATGCTAACACTGTTATGTGGGAGAAGGCCTTGGCTTAAGCCCAGGTTGGTAGTAAATATAGGCCATTACTAGTTGATGTCTGTTTGATGGTCTGTGTGAAATGAGTCAGTGGTCTCAGTCCAGTTATTAGAAGACAGGTGTCTACATCTCAAAACATCATGACAATTGGCGCTAATTGGCACCCCTATTGGGAATCTCAGCAGAGAAGCAGAGGAATCAGTTGAGGGAGAGGAGAAATTATTATTGTCCTGCCCTTCAAGAGTTTCCTTTCCAACAACAGATGATGAAAATTCCCCTGCTTGTAATAAGAAAGGCTTTGGGGATATAAGCAGAAAAAGACTCCTTACTACTAAAAGAAGAATATTTTCGGAAGAGCTAGATACTTCCAATATTGAGAAATGTCTGTTATTTGTCCATCATCATTCTCTTATTTCCCTTTCTACTTCCACATCCCCTTATGTTTTAGAACTGGACTTATGGTCTTCTTTTTCTGAGTTGCAAGAACATCTGCTTGGGTGTCCACTTTATTGTTTTATCAGTTCCTCCGCAGTTCTTTGTGCTCCTGGTTTTGTTGCTGGATTTAAGGTACCTTTGTCCTCATGTGCATAAAACTGCTGAGTGTCTTGGTTCAATGGCTACCCGTTGATGCATTTTCTTCCATGACATATTTAACTTGGTTGTATTGGGATACAAGTTTCTTACACTCTGCTGTTCTGTCTTCCCCACGATTCTGAGCTCCTTGAGATCGGGATCCTTGCTTGATTCATTTTAGCATCCCTGCACTTGGTACCCTGCAGGGCACATATTAGGTACTCAGAAAGTAAATACAAGAAAGAAACAGTGAGTGAATGAATGAATGAGTGCATTCTTAGCCGGTTGGAGACATATATTGACGTGTAGGAATGAAGTGAGAAGTATGAAAGAAACAGATTTTTAAGAGACAGAGTGGTAGGAATTTGTAATTCTATTCTATTTGGTGCCTTTGAAATTCTCACACTTGCATTTTGAGTGGTTGCTTAGTGTTCCAATCCATGCAAGCCATTCTACACAATTGCTTTGTAATCGGTATAATTTAGCTTTGTAACTGAGAGCCTGCTCTGGTGTGTGTTTATAAGGGGGAATTTCTGTGTTCTCTGTTAGAGTTTATAGTCTCCCCATGGCTAAATCCAGTGTTCTTCATTTCACCTGAATTAAAAATATAATGGCAATGATTTTGACTACCCTAATCATTGATAGCGCTTAAGACAAAAGGGAGAATTTCATACCCATGAAAAACCATGACTATATTTTCGTACTGCAAATAAATATATTAGAACTGTTTTACTCAAATATATTAGAACCCAACAAGTGTTCCCAAGTGTTCTGCTTTTTTTCAAAATATAATTTATTCCCCCCCCCCAAATTTTAAAGTACTACTTTTAGATTATAAACCTAAAAATAGTTGTCAAAGTGTCTAAAAAAGAGAGCTTAATTTGATTCTTATTTTGATTATTCACTTGAGTAAGTTACTAATGTTTTAAATAGGACTATTAAATGTAGCAAATGGTGAATATAAACTAGTATATGTTGTCAAAAATATGTGATAAAGTGCATAGACCGAAGAAAATTTTAAAATTCTAAAATTCCTTGTTAAGATTTTTGACTGGTGAAATGCTTTTTCCTCTGATTGTGAATTCTGACTAGGGTAGTTTCTTACAGAATTTTATGAGAAAAAATGTCTATCATCTGAATATTGGTTAGAAACAACTTCACAAACATGACAGTTTTCCTATTGTCATTTGCAGCAATAGGGTTCCTTCGTTCAACATCATACATGCTTGTCTTGACTATCAAGCACCCAAATAGCAAATCTTTACAAATCCTCTTAGTATCAGAATCAATAACTCTTGAAGTAGTTGTCAGGAGTGTGCTATGTTTTATGTGGAATCACCATAGCAGATATTTATCAAAGGAAAGGGGCAATCAGATATGCAGGTTTGTGGCATAGGACCACATATATTTGAAACCAGGGCAAATCAGTTCAGATGTTGCAATTTTTAATAGCAGAACAAGAAACACAGATGGACCATTGCCCTCATTCATTCTTTAATTTTACAGGTAATTTAGAATATCTTCAATTACAAGCCAAATGGCACATCTCGTAAGGCAAGATTCCTACCAAGATTATAGCCTGTGCAGAGTTCACATGCATAGTAGTGCTGCATTAGATAATTCAGGTTAGTTTCAAGCAGCAGAAGTTTATTATTCTCAGTAAAGCGTGTCACAGTACAGATCCAACATAGAATTTCTATTCACAATAATCAATTTGTCAGCTGATCGATAGGATTTGCGGTCTAAAGCATTTTAATATGTTATGCTTTCATGCCTCTTGATATCATCACTAAAAATCTCATTGGATTTGTTTCCTTGATGCTCTTTGCAACAGTCTCTAGAAAACAGAGCTCATAGAATGGTTTTAAATTTCATCCCTTAATTCAGTTTATGGGGCCTCACCTTCAAAGTTTTCACGTTCCCTTAAGACATATTTGTGCTCGCCTTTCTTTTTGATGGAGTTGTAATTAGTCCTGGGGAGCAGTTGTTTCCAATTAACCAGAAGGAGGAAATCACAACTGAAGTTTTATAACAAATCATTAGGCATTCTGATATCAGACCAATATATTATGAATTCTTTGATATAAACCTGTTATGTATCTTAAAAATAATCCTGATTCTTATTCGCGATCATTATATTTTTGCTTTTATTGAAGATTTTTGAGAAAACAAATATCTTGATTTTTGAGCTGCCCAGAGGGATAGAATTTCTACCATGCACATACATAGCATTTTGCTACAACTCACTTATTTCACACAAACAACAAAATGCAAAGTACCCATTCTAACACAGTGGTTTGCATTTAATAGTCACAGCATTAATTTATTTTTAGCTAAGATACTTTTAAATGAAGGACACCAAAGTACTCTTTTAAGAAGATAAAGAAGGCGGCTATTTTAATGAAACAGGTATCTGATTTCATCTCACAGCTGATGACCTCATCCCACACTTTTGAAGAGTGATGGTGTCTGCCCCTGTCACTTAACTTAAAAAAAAGTATTGCAATTACAAAAGTTTGGGATCCCAACATTTAGAATTAAAATATTTATTTTTACATAGGATTCTCTTCCTGTATGACTACTAGTTCATTGTAAATACCAGTAAAATACCCAAGTAGAAAAAATGTGCTATAACTTATCTTTGATAATCATAAACTCTTTGGGAAGAAGAAAAATGAAACCTATCATTTAGCATTAGATAGCTTTTGATAAGATTCTGTCGGATATAAAGATGGTCTCTGTAAGTATTCTTTCATAGTTAAAAAATACACATATAGAAACAGATGTAAACTATATCTTTGATATGCAGCTCATGTTCAAGTCTAAAAGGTGGCCCCTCAGGGTGTGATTTAATCAGAATTCTAAAAAAAAATCTGCTAAAGCTGGGGAAGGAAGCTAACATTTCCCTGAACTTGGACTTCATTTCCGGCTTTTACAATACAAAATGAAATGTAATGTAATGAAATTGTATCAGTAAATTGTATCAATAGGCATGTATTTTTTTGTGTTCCGGCTCCAAGTAAAAATTGAACAATCTTCGGGTGAAGAGAGTGAATGAATGCTGTACCATTTATAGAACACAAAGCTAGGTTAAATTAAGCATGTCCTTTGCTATTTGAGAACCAGATCAAAAAGTTTTTTGAGGGCCCTTATTAAGCGTGTATTTGTGTGTCTGGGGAAGGGGATGAATTGGAGTAGAGGCAGTTGCCAGTCAACTATTTCTGCAACATGCCTCTATGATTAAAAAATATATGTGGAGTATTACCCTGTTTTTTGTCAGATAGATTCTCCCTTCACATGCAGCAAAAAAGTTTGCTTGGTGTCTAATCAAGCAATGCTGCTTCTTCAGATTTGAAGGAGAGCTCAGAAAGTTAGTGTTTTTTCTTTTTTTATTCTTCTTCATTTAAGTATTATTTTTTAATTGCAGCGTATTAAACATAAAATCTGGTACAATCTTTAAAAATAAATAGGACCTAACTATAAATGGGCCCTGTTGTGTTTTTATCTTTGACAAGCAAGTAATTGCTTCTCAAATTTATCAGTTTGTTTATGCAAAAACCATTTACCAAGCCTAGCTCAAAAGCATCAATTTCATCATTATCATCTTATTAATTTAGCCAAGCTATAACACAGCTGATTATTCCTGAGTAATATCCTCTGCAGCACATCATGTGTGGCAAAACCATCTGTACAGTACCTATTTAATAAATAAACCCTCGGCTAAATGTCTCTGTTTATTGAGAACTAATGTTTATAGAAAATATAATGGAACTCAATAAATAACTCAGCTTCATCAACCTGCATATGAATCAGTACGAAGAACGCTGACATCATCACCTTTCAAGTACCAGAGAAAGCAAAATTACCCAAAAGAGCTATAGAGTCAATATTAAGGCATTAAAACTGCAATGAAGGCATATTAATGCTTAAAACTTCATTGTTGGCAGTGGAATTGGCACAATGGACATATTTTATAACTCTAGGAATACTTAGGCTTTATGGCTGCTTCTTTGTTGACTGCCTTGCACTTAATGTAGTTTTCCACTTTAAATAAAAAAAAACCCTCAAGATCTTTAAAAAAAAAAAAAAACAAGAAAATTGCTGATTCTAAGCATTCATTTTTAAAATAATGCAAACTGCTGATTCCAATTGTTCAGATTTAAGAAAAAAAAAAGCCAACTTCTTTAACTCCATGCTTCCTGAATTCTTGTCAGTAGCAACTAGATATTTTGAGGCAAAGATTTGTTTAAAAAGAAAGAGATTATCCTGAGTGATAGCATTAGTACTGACAATGTGAGAATGATTAAATCATTTTTCAGAGAAAAGCCAAGTTTGCAGGTTTGGGGCCATTATTATTAATCATATAAATAATAATATGCATGCCCCAAATTAAAAGGTACACAATTATTTGACATATGCATATTGACTCTCGTCGCTGGGATATTAATGAAATTTAGATTAATAAGTTGAAGTTTTATGCTGGTACAAATCCAATGAAGCCAAGTGGATTGCTTTAAAATAGATCAAGAAAATGGGTTCATTTCTGATAACTTGTTTTAAAAGTCTGTCCAAACTTTGCTTTCCAAAAATAAAGTTTCATGGAAAAGGAAAAAACAAAACAAAAGAAGGTTGTCTTTATTCGTATCTAAGGAATGACCTTTATTGATCTTTGAACTCAACTCTACTTTTGAGCATCAGTATGGCCCGCTTCCATGTTGAAGCCTCCTTGTCAGGCAGCTTAAAAGCTTCCAGTGCCCAGGGGACTTGAGGTTTTTACCAAGGCTCAACCCTGATGTAATTTACGAGTGAGGGGAAATAGCAGGCACCGACTTGTTGCTGTAGGCACATTGGCTCATTCTCCAGGACTTGCTTCTATTTCTGCTCATGTAGCTCTGGGACCCACCTGGGATACTCTTTTCCAGGTGAAGACTTGTGTGTTCACACTGGAAGATGTTTTCTCATGGCCATGAGACCTGTATAAGTTCAAATAATAAGGGCACAGAGCTGCCGATAACACCTTTCAACTGTTGATCTAAAAGCAGAGTGTTTTTTGTTTTCTTTTGCTGTTGTTGTTCAAAGCATTTACTTATGAATCTCCCCGGAGAAAGAGGCCAAAGTGCGCTACCCCAAGAAGGGGTGAGATCCCATCTATAATCTGCAGACGTCAGGTTTCCTTCCGAGATGCGGGTTCCATTATTCTAGATGTACAATTTCTCTCTTTCTTTCTCTCTCTCTCTCTCTTAGGGTTTCAGTTTATGCAGTGGGCTCTGTGGTTTGCACAGAGACTACCCATTCCCCAAACCTAGGAGGGTTCAGGGGTAATCCTAACAGAATCACTGTACCTCCTAAATTAGGCCAATGCCTCAAACAAAATGAATACCACATCAAAAGAAGAGAAAGATAGTGAAATGGTGCCAGTAATTGCCTTGTGGGGCAACTCAGCTTAAACAACTTAAAGCTTGCAAACACTGCACCCACACTACCCAGAAGAATACTTTTGTTCCAGGGTCTAAATTGCAAGCTAGGGAGCCAACAAATCTAAAACCCTTCTGTTTGGGAGCCAGAGCACGCAGTGTGCCTCTGACATATGCCTATAAGTAAACCTGCATCTGGCACATCAGCAGTTTTGAATAGCTTGGGTTTGGTGACCAATGTCAACTTCCCACGTATTCTGTCACAACCGGGCCCAGATCAGCAAAAAAGGCTGTTGGATTGACTAACTAATTATATCTTCTTTAGGATGACCTGTGGTTTAAAAACAGCAAAAATAGAGGAATGCCAGCAAACGCGCTGCATACCGTCAAGTGGCTAACACCCAGAGGGCTCCTGAGTTGAAGCAAAGTACATTTTTATCTATGCGTTCTGAGTCTGCTTCAGTGTCTAGCCCTCCTTTGTGTAATCCATAAAGTCGCTTTCATCCATTTTAAGAGATCAATTTTAGATATTTCTGATGAGAGGTGATGTCAGGTCTTACCATTTTGAGGCAAGAAATCAAAATACCAATTCCAATCATCTACCCCGCGTTGGGTAGCAATGAGGCTGTGCATAAAAGCGAGGGAGAGTGGGCCTCCCATAAGACCTGAGTAATTTGGATATTTTTGAATGCATTGGCCTGATACAGCTCTTAAACAAATAGTCTCGATCTAGTCCTTAGGACCCATTTTTAAAGGAGCAGTGATTTAGCTTCTATCTGCTAACAACCAATATCAAGGACCACTGGGCATGACAAACCACAATTCAAGGTTATAATAATATGCCTAAGCCATGGATGCTAGGACAAACATTTCCCATAGGCAAGGCATACTCTTGGAGAAATCTGGGAATTGGTAAATCTGATGGATATCTATGGAAAATTCTTGGCTCGGTAGAGAAGAAAAATTATGAAAGAGGTGGCACATTCTTAGCTTTCTTTCATCTTTAGAAGCAATGTAAGAATTACCAGTTCCAAAGATAATATTGCAATAAATGCCAATAAGGAGATGGTAGTTTCATTTGGATTATTTTGCCGTGGTAGACTATATTTGTTTGTTCATTCATTCAATATTGCAGCAGTATTTATCAAGTGCCTACATTGTGCTAGGCATTGGGATACAATAGCATGAGGAAATGTCCCAGTTTCATGGAACATACAAACTGATGGAGAACTGAAAGATCACAGAAATAAATGCAAAATTCAATCACAAGAAAGACCATATAGGACAGACACAAGACAGAGGTGGGGACAACATTTCAAACAAAAGAAATTACCCCTTAACACACCCGCAGTGGTAAAGGAATCTATGGTGCATACCTCGAATTGAGAGTAGTGTGGTAACATAGTGGACAGCAAAAGAAATCCGGTGAAAGATGAACCCAAAGAACTTGGTAGGGTTGGGTCTTCAGGGCAATGTCATGGTCAGTCCGTATCATCCATGCATGACTCATTGTTTGGAGAATTTAGTACAGAGTCCCATGACAGAATATATTTGCCATCAGTTGGTGATAAGTTATTATTCATTCTTTCAACGGATATTTCACTAAACAGCCACACCATGCAAGGAATAGGCATTGGGAATCTGGTGGTGACCCATATGAGTGTGGTCTCTGCTCTCATGGAATTGCAGTCTCTCAGGAAAGATAAACTGTGAACAAATACAGGTGCACGAAGTGTTATAAAAGAGGAAACACAGGGATTATGACCGGGGAAGCCATTTTAGGAGGATGATTTCCCTGAGAAGTGATTTAATTTGATGCACCAAGACAAGCTGCAGTTAGGAATCTTTGGATAGCCACTACGGACCATGAGGAAGAAAGTGGGAGGGGTGAGGTTAAAGACAGAGAGGACATGGGGCTTGAAGCCTCAGCGACTTTCTCGCTGACAGTGGAAACGAACATGTTTTTGCCCAACCCTTGACAAAGGTGTGTCCCTTTTTATATTTTTCCTCTGCAGGAATACGTGTTTTGTGGAATGAGGACTTCTTCGTGAAATAGCTCCTCTAACACACTCAGTGTAACCTGGGTCTCCCATCTCCCCATGCCTAGCTGCTGTGCAAGGGCCACTGTGGCCCTTTACCTGGGTTCTGTGGGGGGTAAGGATACAAAGACCCTTGATGGGCCATCTTTTGTCCCTCAGTCCCCAGCGAAGCAGTGGGATTCTGCCTCTGGGGACAAGGGAATCTAAGCGGGGGATGTCATAGGGCCAATGAACTACTTCTTCTTTTCTCCTTTGTTCTTATTTTTTCTCTTCTTGGGAAACTGGCGTGAAAGTACATAGACTCTCTTTCTGCCATTATTCTCCCAGGGAAGGAAAGAAAGGAAGGGATTGGAAATCTTGAGCCGAAGCTGGCAGAATGGTGGACTGAGCAGAAGTGGGACTCACCATAGTTGACAGACTTCCCCAAATTTCCAGTTCTCTACACCATTCTGACAAAGAGTAAGTTACTCAGTGGCACTCTGCAATCTCCACACCTCCTGGATTGCAGCTCTGTTTTGCACAGGGCCTCAAACCAAAGCAATAGCCATAGGAAGAGGTATTGGAATAAGTGAAAATCGATGCAGTCCTGCAGAATCTCGAACACTTTATGTATGACATGGCTTGGATGTCACTGGATACAATATAGGAGTTTTCCTTCTTATTTTACCTTATCTGTCTAAAGGAAGTAATTCTATATTTCACAAATGGACATGTTTATGGCTTAAATGTCACACTGTCCTAGACCTTTGTCTTAATGTTACACCTACTGTTTCTGCTTTGTACTGATTATATGGAAAGAGATAATTATGTTAAAGCATATATTAAGTTAATTGTGGCCCAGGAAATTAAAACTATTGAAACAATAGTTTTGCCATGAACTTAAAACTCCTTAAAACTCCTTAAAACTCCAATAGTTTTAAGGAAAAAAAAAAACTACATCCTTTCTACAATTCCTTTTACATTCAGGGCCTTTTAGTTTCCTAAAAGCTATTTATTATTTTTAAAAGTTTTTAGTTTCATACAACTCTGCATACTGCTGAGCTGAGCAAAATGAACATCACTCTTTCTTGCAGAAAGGAGAAAATAAGATTTATAAATGTTTTCTGACATTTTTTGTAAATTTACAACATAGTTTAGTGAAAAGAGACATTTCCTACTTAATGCATTTTAAATTATTTGTGTTTATTTTAACCTCTTTCCTATAAATCTGTAGTTACTGTGGCAAGCCAAATTATAAGCATCCTGGTGGTTATTGCTCACTAAGAGGGGAGACAGGTTTGATTAGAGGGGGCGGCTTGGGCGAGAAGGGCCATTCCTTATACAGTGATGGTCTTCACACAGCGTGGTGATAAAAAGCTTGTTGGAACTCTATGGGTCCTCACTTACTTGCCATTTGGTGTCATTTTTGACTCTTGATTTGCTGACAGAGTTTCTCCTGATGCTAAAGATTGATCTCTCCTGCTGTACTCAAATTTGCAAATAAAGAGCTCTATGAGGTGCATTTCATCACCAATATAAGTTAGAACAGGATAATTGTTTAAAGATTTTGCACAGTCATGACAATTCATATAAAGAAGATAGAACTCAGTTAGTGTCCCTTTGATTTAGCCCTCGGATGAAGGAAAGAGCTCCCGAAGTCTTGGGTGGTTATTGCTTTTTAATAGCTTCTGAGCCATTTTTATTTCTTGGTCTTGCAAGTGTAAGAAAAGAGCAAGAATGTATCTACTTGTAGGCTAAATTTCACTTGCTTTTTAGAAAAGTTTTTGTCTGCTTCCTTTGGAATGGGGCTAAGTCTAGATTATATATCTACATTACCATGACAGTTTGATTTTTTAAAAAGTCATTTAGAGAAAGATAACCACCTAGTTGGTCAGAATGTCCTCAGTGTGATAGAGCACCTGTTAACCATAGCCAACTAATATAGGTGATGTATCTTTAAATATTTGGGTCATCTGCTGTCATGTAGAACAATATTTAACTACAGACCACTGATGTATATATCTGAAAATTATGTGGAAACTCTTACTGACTAAAGGGATGTTTACAGTAAAATCAAGAAGTCATTGGTTAAATTATAATAGTTCTTCCATGAAGTTATCCATTTTTATTAAGCAAATACTTTGAAATATTATGCTGCTTATGTTAAGGGAATCTTCAGGTTAAAGTTAAAATGTTCACCAGGTCAGTGATTTTCAACCATATGCTCCCTTTTGATAACATGTATTTTGTGACGCTTGATTTAGTAATCAAATGGAATTTACAGATAATACCTCCCTTTACACATCATTTAAAAAATCTGCAATGCCATAATTATAATACATAGGAAATATAAAAATGAAATAATGGGTATATAGTCTGTAAATGTTCTGACACCTCAATGCTCATTAACAAAAACACCCATCAAGATGTCTAAATTGCCCTCTAGGTGGGGAGGTCACCTGTCCTGATATCCATTCCAGGACTCATGGAGTTCCCAGACACCTGGAAATATACCTGTTTTATTTTTTGCTCTATATCCAGTTCTAGACATGGAATTTGGCATGGACTAAGTGCTCAATATTAATGCAGCAAATGTTGAATGAGCAAAAGAAAAAAAAAAAAAGCCCAAATCCAAGCCTCCTTCTTCAGGAATTTATCATCTAGCTGGAATGGCAGTTCACGTCAGTAATACATACAGCAAGGCTTTGGCTCCCCAGGTATTCCAAGAACTGATTATACAGTGGCGTGTGCTGCAGGAGTTTAAGGAAGAAGGGACCCACCCTCTGCAACCAGAAGTGAAGGACTGCTGTGTGTCTCAGACATTAGGGCTGTGGTGCAGTGATATGCATTTAAACACGTGTTTGCTCAGCACAGCTCTCCGCCAGGTGCTGGGACAGTTGCAGAGGGAGGACAGGTTAGGAAGGCCCTGTGCTCCCAGAGCTTCCATTCTAGGGTGTTTCCAGCCTCTGTGAGTGTCAGAAGGCCAGGAGGAATGTTAAATGCATATTCCCAGTCCCGACCTTGGGTATTCCAGGATGCATTTTCAGCAAGTGTTAGAGATAAGTTCTAATGTAATTCATGAGTCTCACTTTCAGAAACCACAGATATGGGTGCACAAAGAACCCAGTGTGTTTCTCCTGAGAATTTTCAGCATTTGGAAAATGAATGGCAACCCTTGGGGGAATTTTGAGAATCATCTCGAAAGGGAACTTCTCCTGGTCGTTTCATAAATAAGTGAATGTAAAAAATGAGAGAGTATATTTTTTAAGACATCATTATAAAATTGATGCTGTTGGTAAAATACTATTGTTTTAACATTCTTGTGACAGTAAAAATAGTCTTGGTTATAGGTGGTATGATTATGTTTTCTTTTGCTGATATTAGAAATGGAAATGTATTGAGGATGGAAATATACTGAGGAGGAAAATAGTTGTTCTTTTTTGCAAGATCTTTCCCCCCCCGCCCCCAGGGAGAGATCTTTAAATATTTAAAATCAAGTTTTTTGGTTTTTTTTTTTTTTTTTTTTTTTTGGTTCCCTGCTTCCTGCTATCCTCATTAAAGCTACTTTGACTCAAACGGTGAAATGAAACATTATGTAATAAAACAAATTAGTTATTTCTTTCACTAGCAACTTTAAAAGTTGTCTTTTTAATACCATGTTATACTAAAATTATTTCTAGGATTTTTTTTATTGCCTTACAATTTCTTTTTTAAGAAGCACTTAAGGATTAACCAAAAATGTTTACAATTTTTCTCATAAGGTTAATATTTTATTTCCATTACCTTGAAGTTTTTAACTATAATTAAAATCATAATGTCCCCCATGACACACACCCTTCTAATAGGATACATCTGATAAAATTTTAAATATGGAGTAATTGCCCTGGTTACAAAGAGGAAAGCTTAATTCTCCATATATCAAAGACTAATATAGGTTTTTTTTTTTGACTTTATATATTTGATTCTACTTTTTAAAAAGAGTGGCTAGAAGCAGAATAAAAGACTTTTCAAGTATTATTAGCATATACCTTGTAGCCCAAAACAAAGGGAAAGTGTTACTCTGGGAAATAAACCCCCCAGTTATGGTTAATGGCATTGCCCCTCCCTTCTGGCACTAGGGCCCCACCCCTGCAAAAGCTCCCTGCCACACCCTCTCTAAACTTCATCCTCGTGAAAATGAATCAATCAACTACAGAATCCTACTTTTGAATCACAGATCATCTGCCCTTTTTTTTAATAATTGATTTTTATATTTAAATCAATCACAAATTCATAAACCATAAAAAAACCATCAGCTGAGAACTCAATCAATAGTTCTGTCTGCGTGACACTTAAACAATTGAGTTTATTAATTTTCCGAACTGAATTTTTTCTGATTAGCTGGTTTTAGTGCAATGAACACTCAGCTTATTTTTTTTAATGAGAGAACTTATAGAGCCCTGAAGATTATAGCTTTCCTTCTTTTAAAACTAGTGATTCTCAGCATCTTTGAAGTAAACAGGATGAAAAAACCAACGTTCGCTTTATTGTTTTAAGCTTACAAATGATAGGAACATTGCCTTTTTATGTTTTGTGTTGGTCACATAAATTATTAAGATCAATTTAAAATGGAGGACTAGGGGCATCATCATTGGGACACATTTTTCTTCAAAAAGTTTTCCAAAGATAATTTGTATGGGGAGAATCTTTTGCTCATATGTATTTATTTTGTAGGTATAAACTCAAATGGGTAAAGAATATTCTGAACAATTCCTAATTTTCCGTTGGATTTCCTTATTTTATGTCTGAGCACTGAAAAGCTCTAGAACGAAATTTGATTTAAGTTACATTTAGAACTTTTCCAAGGAGACTCAGTTATGGAAAGGAGCAAAAAGGTCACATTGTGAGAGGTCCTTCCTCTTTCGTATGTACTCTCAGACTATGGACATTTAAAAAAAAAAATGGCCCTGTGCATGTTATATTCAAATAGAGGAATGATTTTTAACATCAACACATGTAGATTTCCTGATAGTTTTTAACGTTCACACAATGAGTGGATACTCAAGAAATGAGGTACAATTACACACAGACCCGTGCACACAGAGGACTGAACGAGAGCATTGGACAGTGGTGTATGGGACTGACCCAAACTGAACGGATAACCCAGTGGAAATGTGTGAAGGTTCTGCATTCGTGAGATCGACCACAGTTACACCAGATATTATAATAGGACACAGGCAGAAGTCCTCCTGCCTTGTGTCGCACTGAGAGTCCAAGAAAGTTTGGCAAGTAGAGCCCCAAGTCCTGTCCAGAGAATCCAAAATCATCACCCATGGAGCTTAATTCTGAATTTCCGGCCCAGACAAAACTCCGATTAAATTCAATGAGTGTTTCTCATTTTAGAAAGCTGTGCATGTGCATGCCATGTTCTTTTCTTAGATAAAAACATACCCACAGCTCCTTCCATACAAAATGAAACCAAACACATTTGGAACACATGTAAGCCATTTCTCTATGGGAAAGGCCATTTGTGGTTAACACAGAAAGTATTTATGGTTTCACTGTTAATTGTGGTTTCTTTGTATTAGCCAAAAAAGGTAGCATTTTTCATGGTAGGAATAGTATGAAAGCAAGAGCCTTTCTAAAAAATGTTCGAATTTTCTGGGGCATGAGGAAGTGACTGAATTTATGATCTCTTCTAAATACCGAGCGAGTATACACAACCTACAGTTATGTTTTCAATCTGAATAAAAGTTTATTTAAAATGGTCTTAATTGCTCTTTGGTACATTTCCACAAGTCGAATCTGTATAATCAACATTATATAATATTTAAGGCTCGGGTACATTTTAGTTTCTTATTTATAATTGTTATCCAGGGACATTAAAATTTCATTCTGGATCAGTGCTATTCCTGGAAATTGATAATTTCAATTTCTTGTGGAAATTGTTAATTTTACAAATGTTACCTTGTTAATATTAATTTTATTTAAGCAATCACTGGATTTTATTTCTTCTTTCCTTCCTTTCATCCTTCCTTCCTTCTTTTTTTCCTTCCTTTTTTTTGTATTAAAAACTGAAGAATCATTGCAGTGTTGAAATATTTTAATTATTTCATATTACAAAAGTATCATTTTAATTTTAAACTGCATTTTGGCAAGGATTCTGTAAGTGGGTGAGTGAATTCAAAAGAATAGTTAAATACAAAAGCAGATTAATTAATTGGAATGTGCATTTGTGGGGCTATATACTGATATTTTTTTAGCAGGCATTTCCACAAGTGTTTTAACATCTAAATGCATCAAATATATATTATTATAAGGTGAAAGAGACAATTGTGATTGTTAGGTCAATAACTAGAATACTCAGGAATATTTACATAAAAAGCAGTTTTTCTTAAATATTGGAGCTTTTATTATATATGGGAAAATATATTTGAAAAATTTCGTCATTATACAGTTTTATTTATAATTTTAGAGGAAGCAATGGTATATGAATGTTAGATTGAGTTTTATTAAATTTCTGAGAAAAAAACAAGTATTTAAGCCATATGACCATAATTGCCTCTTTCTGAGGGTGAGAAATATTCTTTATGAAAATGCTTAAAGTATAATTTATCAATTTAATCACATACACTTATGTATATCTCATGAGTATATGTGAAACTGAGTCTAAATGAACATTTTATGAGGTTAAATGCAGTTTTCCAAAGATTCGTATTTATTCATAGATCATGTAAAAGGCGATTAGCTTCGATAAATATTGCTGTGTCTTTTGCTAGGCATTTGTATAATTCTGGCTTTTAGTTTAATAGTTACAAACATCAAATACGTTGATACACTTAGATTGCACCTATGTTAGTATTCAAAACATTTCCATTAAAAATTTTCAAAGGCTTTTAGTATATGTTTTGTCTCTCCTTTTTCTTACAAATGGAAATTTAAACTGGAATATATGATTATATATGAAAAGTGTTAACTGATTTGTTGACATACCATAAAACTTTATGCACCTCAAATAATATTTTAATATATTTTATATAGTGTATAATATTGATTATTAGTATAACATATTTGACAGTATATTTTTGTCTCTTTATATTGTATTTTAAATATATTGCTAACCATAGGATATGTCTTTCATGCCTTCTTGTAATTTTTATTTTGAAAATCACTAACATTTTAAGATAAAATGTTCACAGAAAGTAAATACTTCTCTGTGAAATCTTTAAAAAAGGAATAAACCTCAAACCAGAGCTTCATTTTAATAAATATGTTACATTTCCTTTTCATGCTACTAACATCAAATGATTTCTGATCCCTGATACAGTTTTCTTTTTAATAGCAAAATATAATGTTTCTTTTCACTGTTATCTTCATGTATATTCAAATACTAATGTGAAATAGCCAAAGAATAAAAACAGACTTTACTAAGAGGTTACATTTTCTTGAGGTGTAGGCAATACGTGGTGAGAGTCAAATTCATGCAAAAGTTTTTCATTCCTTGCTGTTCACAACTATGTAAAAATAGGCATTCCCAGTGTCCGCGTATTTTCTAGGCTTTAAAGTCACATTTTGTCAGCCGAGCTTTCTTACCTTCCTTTCACTGACGCCTTACTGAGAATCCTCAGACAGTGCGGTTCTGTTCTTTCCTTGTCATCTGCTTGCGTTGTGCACGTCAGACTGTAGGGGGCACTCCTCAGCTGCAACACAGACAATCTTGTGCTCAGTCCTTTTTTGTGGTTCTGAGACGTATTTAATATTCATTATTTTATCAAGGCATTTAGTCTAAAAAGACTTCATAGCTCACCCTTAAAGCACGTATATTCATAATTGAGTAAAAAAAAATCTCACGTAGGTATCAAGGTGGGCATTTGGGTTCCTGGGGATGTTAATAAAATTTTATAATGCTGCATTGTGCCTGGGTAAATAAGTACTTTTCAGGGCTCTCCTCTTGTTATTCTTTTCTACTTGGAGCTAAGGGTGGATTTTATAATACCCAGATTTTTATTACTATACCTCAAGTCTTGTCTCTTTGCCTTGAGGACTCCCAGAGAGCAGGGTGTAGAATGATCATGATTTATGTTTGGGAAGAGGAACCACAGAGTTTTTACATAGAATTATGTGCCCTACACTGAAGCTTATAAACAGCTTATCTTTAATGGGAGTGAAATATTGAATTTAAGATTGTGTGTGGCCTTTTCTCCACTCCCTTCCCTCCACTCTCACTTCCCTGACTTGCCCCATCCCAAACAGACTACTTGTGTGGCAATCCTAAGATCCCTTTCCATACATAATGACACGGGCCTCTCACATATCTATACCTTCTGGGTTCACAGCAGCAGCTGGTGCAGCTGCTTCAGGCTTTTTCTGGCTTTTCATGCTTACCTCTTGGAGAGACTGGTAGCATTGACTAGTCTGGTAGGTTGGGGACTTACTTTCCTTCTGCATTCAACCTCTTACTTGCCTCTGGGCTCACTGCCCTCCTTGTCTCCCTGCGAGGACATTCAGCTCTTGAGGACCTGACTCTCCTTACTCCTGTCTGGGACCAGCCCCTTCTCTTGGGATGGAGACTCCCTTCTTCCTCTGGACTCTGGGTGCTGCTCCAGCAGTGGCCTTCTCTCCCTCCTGGTCATCAAACTTTTCTGCTCTATGTTGTAATTTCTCCTACTTTCAAAAGAATCCCTCTCTTCGCCCTACTTCTCCAATCTGCAGTCTCCTCTTTCTCAGTTTCCTTTTATAGCAAAGCCCTTCCAAGAGTTGGCCTTACTTGATGTCATGAACTCCTGTCCCTTCTGTTGTCCCCTCCCACTACTTGCTTCACTGACTCTGTCTTCACCAGTGACCTCCATGTTGCTACACCTAATGATCAGCCCTTGAGGCAACATTTTTCCCTCCACTGTAGATCCTTCACTCCTTGAAACAGTTCTTTCATGGAGCTTCCAGGAGATTGACTGTCTCCTTGTCCCCCCCAACTCGCCAACAGCTCCTTCTCTGCTCTTTCTGTAGTTGTACACACAACTCCTTGAGCCCCGAGGGGCTATCCTCAGGCCTCTCATTTTTATCTCTACTCTCTAGGATTATCTCATCTTCTCTCAGTGATGCCATCTATCTGAAAAATCTTACATTTATTTTTAGCCGGGACCACTCCCTTGAACTCTGACACATATATTCAACTGCTTTCTCTACTGGATGTTGCCTTTTGGATGTCTAATAGACTTCTTTTTTTTTTTTTTTTTAAAGATTTTATTTATTTATTTATTTGGAAAGAGAGAGAGAGTGAGAGAGAGCATGAGAAGAGAGAAGGTCAGAGTGAGAAGCGGACTCCCCATGGAGCCGGGAGCCCGACGCGGGACTCGATCCCGGGACACTGGGATCATGACCTGAGCCGAAGGCAGTCGCTCAACCAACTGCGCCACCCAGGCGCCCTCTAATAGACTTCTTAAACTGATCTCCATTCCACCCATCCCCACCCAAAACCAGCCAACCTGCCAACCGACAAACCAACAAACCCAGTTCTTTGCAGTCTTCCCATCTTAGAAAAGGGAGTTTTCTCAGGATAAAACCTCAGTCTATGTGACAGTCCAAGCTGCTGTCTTCATTCATCTTGATTATTGTCTCCCTGCTTCTGTCCACGCCAATACACACATACCTCAATCAATACAGCCGGGGGTGGGGGGGTTCAATGTCGGCTCCTTCAGCCACTGGTGGCTCCTCACACGAAAAGTCACAGCCCCGTGGATGGCCCGCGGTCCCTGGATCTGGCCTCATCCCCTACTCTTCTCCCTGGCTCGCTCACTTCATGTCAGCCACACACAGCCTTGCACTTGCTTAATAATCCTACTAAGTCCCTCCTCGGAAGCTCTTCACTTGGAGTGCTCTCCTCCCCGGGGGTCTTTATGACTCCTTCGCATCTGTAAGGTCTTTCCCCTAATGTCATCTTCACAGTGAGGAGGACTTCCTTGGCCACCTTATTTAAAATAGAAAGCCTACTCCAGTGGACACCGCATTCTGTATCCCTTCTTTCTGCCATTATTATTCGTCTCTATGGCACTTATTATTGTCATCCTGCCTACGAGATGTTCACATACTGGTCATCGTTGCCCCATCAGTAGGTGCCTTCCAGCAACAGGTGTTTGCAAAGCGTATCTGCTCTGGCATCCCCGCTGCCTAGAAGGTTATTTGATATGTGCTAGACTCTCAGGAAAATTTGCTGAATGAATGAACCCATTTTAGTATATAACACCTGTGAAAGGATCAACATCCAAATTTGGGATCCAACCGGGATTTGAATTATATTCTGTCTCTTCTGTTTTAAAACTTGCTTTCTGATTTAAAAGAACTTTCAAAATGATGCCACCTTATTTTGTGTTGGTATCTTTGGTTATTCTCTTTAATTGACATTGAACATCTTTTCATTTTGACATTTAATAAATACCTGATGCAGTAACTCATTAGACTTTAGGACTTTTTTTTTTTTTTCCTTTGTAGGAGGCTTTTTTTTTTTAAAGGGGGGTTGTAATTATTGGGGCTTAGGAAAGTCAAATCCCATGAGGATGGACTTTCCTACTTTTGGTAAAATGAAAAAGCACTCCTGATGTGGACAAACTTTTTGGAGCAAAAAGTTTCTGTAAAAGACTTCTCTTTCCACAGAATTTTGGGGAATTTGGTAGAAGTAGTTGATTACAAGACTTTATCTTTCCTATTCTCCTTGCTTCCCTTCATACCCCAATAACCTCAAGATTATTGTAACCATGTAGGATTACATTTTAAGTATTTCTCCTACAAGAGACATGTTTAATTCCGTGCATTATATTATATTATATTATATATTATAATGGTGGACTTTACCTATATAAGTGTGGAAGAAGTTATGCAGAAAGAAACCGACATTTGATCAGGTCAAAGATTATTCTAGGCCTTTTTCATATTTCAGCTTATTTAGTCCTTAATACAACTCATTATACAGATGAAATTGAAACTTAGAAAGATTGTATATCTTACCCGAGATCTTAGATCAGAGCATTAGGGTACTTGGATTCTGAGATTTGTCTGTTTCTCAAATTTGTATTCCTTTCAATGCATTATGCTCCCTTCTGTATTATCAGCTTGACATAATTTACTATAAATTCTGGAATGCTTTTTAGGCAGTTTTCACAAAGTAATATGTGTGTATACTAAATTTTGACAATCCACGAGGGGCAGAAGGAATCGCCACTGAACATGGCCTAATGCAGGGTAACCCCACAACCTTGAGATCATGAACTGAACCTAAATCAAGGGTCCTACCCTTAACCAACTGAGCCACCCCGGTGCCCCAGCGCCAGGTCTTTTTCTAATCTTTTATTAAATATTATCTTTAATGTTCATAACAACGTGAAAATGATGATATTGTCATCATCATCATTTTACAGAGAAGGAAATTGAGGCTCATAGAAATCATTTTCCTGATTTTAAAAATGCTGATGCCTTCCTGGGCTGTTACCTAGAACAATAGAACAGATTTTTTACATCTTTTATTCCTTCACTATATTCAAGTGTCTACTCAAATATCACCCTATCAGAAAGGCCCTCTCCAACCAAGTTTCCTAGACAGTTCCACCTCTAGATAGTATCCTCTTAGTCTGCTTAACTCTCTTATAAAATGTATTACTGCCTATGTATTATATATTTCTTGATTTGTTGTCTGCCCTTCCCAGCCAAAATGCAAGCTCTGTGAGTTTAGGAATGCCATTTCTGTACCAATCATGCTTAAGTATCAGTCAAATTGATGTGAATAAGTGTGGAGCTGAAAGCGTAGGTGAGGGGCATGGAGTTAAGGGTCTGCGTTCTGCTCAGATCATGAACCTGGGGTTCCAGGATCAAGCCTTGAGTGGGGCTCCCTGCTCAGCAGGAAGTCTGCATTTCTCTCCGCCCCTTACCTTGCTTGTGCTCTCTCTCTCTCTCAAATAAATAAAACCTTTAAAAAAAAAAAAAAAAAAGAAAGTGTAAGTGAAATTGGATTTATCTAGGTAAATTGAATAAAGAGGATAAAGGAAATTTTGAGTACGAAAGAACAGAAGAGAGAGGCCTAGAACAGGCTAGGACAGTCAGATCAGAAGCATTGAAGAAATGTGAGGGTTTTAGATTCTTCTGAAAATGGACCTTGTGGACACAGAAAGAAAGATGGCCCTTTTATGTAAGCTGATGAGGCTTCTAGAAGAAGGCATTATATATTTGTGTCAGAGAAGATTATTAAAATTCTCAGCATCTGCTGTTTAAAAAAGTAAGGTTTCAAAGCAGAGGGAATTCAGAACCTGAGATATAACTTTGGAATAAAGAGAAAAAGACTATTTGGGGGATACCTCCAGGAAGAAGTTTTGGTTGTAGAGTTCATCTGTAGAGTTCATGTTCAAAGAATTGACAATACCTGTAATATTTCATACCCCAAAGAAAAGAAAATGGAAAAAAAGAAAAGACTCAGAGGAATTGAGAGCACAGAGACCCAGAGTAATTGTTTAAGGTCACATGGCTTCCTAGCGGCAGAGCCGGAATGAGAAAGCCTGGCTGATGGTTGCCGGGGTCTCACACTCAGCACCATTAGGTTACCTGGTCTTTTCTGGCAACATTCTCTTGGCGTTGAGCTTTTAGCTTTTCTTGAAATACTATTACGTGTACCAATTTTCTCTTTTCTTCTCTTGCTGTGGCTTGCCACTGACATTGCTCCAGTTAAGCAACCTTGGGACAAGCAACACGGAGGAGCTTTCCTGACTTGGCTCTCTAGGAATGAGAGTCATCAAGAATTCCTTGAATGATTAAGTGATCACGATGGCTTGATAATTTGGCAGTGGGAAATCAGAGACCTTGGCAGGGACGACTTCCGAGAAAAAAAAAAAAAGAGTTCTGATTCTTAGTAATAAGATTTAAAAAGAGCCGATAGGAAGGAAATGTATGTAGCATGGGGAAGTTTTAAATCTAGATCTTTTTTTGATAGGGGGAGGTGCAGTAGGGTCTCATGTGCCTTTCTTGAGGAGCTGGGGATCCTGAATGCACTGAGTATGTGGGAGATAGGTGAAAGAAATACAGCATTTGAAAATTAATGAAAGAAAATAATTAAGAAATCAAGGATCCTCAAAGATGTGGAGAATGTACTTCAGATGCCAGTGGGCAGAGGAATAAAAGTTAAGGAGAAGATATATAATTAATCATGGTTAATCACCCATCCATCCATCCATCCATCTAATCACATCCTACACATCTGACAACAAAACAGTGATGAAAAGGAAACAATAAATTGATCAGGAATGGCATGCAGGCATCCTGTGAATCACTGACTTTAATAGACTCAAAAAGGCATTTTATTGGAAATAAACTTTCAATATAAATTATAATTAAATATAAATGGATACTCTCCCACACACATTTTCTTTGTTTAGAATTATACTATGTAACATGTGGCCCTTTCTCTTTCTCATGTTCTATATTAAGAACATACGCCGGCTGTGAGAATTGACATGCACAGATATGTGTCATTTTTAGGAGGGAATAATGGCCCAACAATGAGAAATACATCCTTATTTATGACTGATGATAACGTAGTCACTGCTCCTTGCATATATAAGTTGTATATATGGTAGGGACGATGTTGGAAACTTGTCCATAAACAGGTACTTCTCTTTCCATGAGCCCTCCCTAGTTGTGGAGAATCATTTAGAAACATGTAAAGTCAACTGTGAAATTAACACACTGTGAAAGGCATGCACTAGTGATGCTAAATTCAAAGTTACCTCTGCCTGGCGCAGCGAGCAACTGTATCAACAGAGCTTTGTATGTCTTACAGAGCCAGCATGTGGTATTAAGTGAGTATTTGTTGAAAGCTGGACTCAGAAAAGGAAGAGATCTTTTCCCATCTCAGAACAAGTGTTCATGCATTCTGTGCCTTTCAGATTCATTTAGGAAAATATACGGAAGGCTTTATGTTACTATTCTCAGCTCTGCCTTTCTGCCTTATTATACCATTTCCTTTTGCCCACATATACCATTCTTTGCCTGCTACATGACAGATGTGCTTTTTGGCTCCTCCTTCTTCATGACACTGTAGAATTATGCCACATTTCTTAGGTTGAGCTTGAATTTATCTTTAGAGAGTTGTTTCTTCTTGCCCTGACTACAGTTTTTTTCAGTAGAGCATATATGACTTGGCAAGTATTTGGGAGTGTCCAAGACATCTGTGACTCCCTGCACTGTGTTCAAAGGGGGCACACCTATAACCTTGGGTTTCTGTGTTGTTGATCTTCATTTTAGTTCCATTCATTGGAATGCAAACCATTTTGGTTTTCTGGGTTTTAGAGAACAATTATAGAGGTATGCTATATGTGACTTATGGTATGTATTCTGACTCCAACATGATAATTTTTTGGTTTTGTTTTGTTGCCATTTAGGAAAAATGTTAACTCCTTTCTGCAGCTCTCCCCTTGAAGCCCATTGTGTGAAAAATCTCTAATGTGAAATTAATCTGGGTTTGGCTGGATGCCAGGCCCATAAGAGATGAGAAGAAAATCACATGAAGTCAATAGCCTTATCTATTATGATCATAACATTGGGATTTACATCGGAGAAGGAGGCAGATACAAAAGAATGCCCAGAGTAATATGGGTCAGGAAAGAGAGGAAAAAAGTTGTCCTCAGTAGGGGACAGTTAAGCACTTGCTGTATACTATAGGTCCCACCTGGACTTTTGGCACTTTTCTGAAAGGGAATAGCAGTGGTTATCAAGGCTAGTGGCTAGCTTCAGAAAGGGCATCTCATCTGATCTCCATTTAGGAACACTGCAATGAATGAGATTCGAAGGCTCATAGCTATGCACATTTTGGGAGGTTGGAGAAGCAACTTAGAAATGCAGAACACTCTGGAAATAAAACTACCATTCATCCCAAACACGGAGAGGTGCTAGTCTGACAGAGCCTGTATCTTCCAGTGATATACAGACTGTGTGCTGAGGACGGGTTTGCCATGGTTAAAATCAGTATTCCAAGACTTGTTTGTTTAAAATGGAAAAAAGACTGGTGGTTGGAAACCTCATTTTTCTTTGTTACTGTTTTTGAAACATCAGGACATCAGCTTGTCTCTTGGGACTGTGCCCAGGAGGTCTAATTTTGCTGAAGGATCCAGTCAAGGCTTTGGAGTTAGTTTAGTATTCTAAATTAGTTATATTTTGATTTTACTTGGATTTGTGGAAAAACTAAAAAAGTCAACATCTAAGAGAGGCAATTCCAGGTTCTTCCTACCTCCCATGAAATTGTATTTTGGTTGTTATGTTGAACACACAAAAGTAAAAAATATCCCTCTGAAAATGTTCATGCAGCACGAGCAGTTCCTCTCTGAGAACTCATATTCCCTTGGATGAATGGCATAATTTCATTCCTAAAAGCATAACAGGGATTCCCTTTTCCCGTTCAGTGATTATAATTTTGGAATAAATCCTTGCCTCCGTTGACTCCCTAAAGTGTGCATACCTGGAGTGAATACACTATTGATGATTTTACATCACCAGAGTAATGAAACGGAATGGGAGTGGGGGAGGGGGAAGCAGAATTAGAGATTCAAGCTACAACCCAAATCAGTGAAGGCTGAAAATGGCAAATCAGAGGGTCAAGAGATCCTCTGGATCTAGGAAATAGCCGGAAAGTGAAAGTCGAAGTAGAGAAGTGAGTCAATATCAAAATGGCGTTGTACATGAAGTGGAAGTGCAAATAGAGTGTTTATAAAAGCAAGTTACTGTAAGTGTATGTGGTTTACCAGATAGATGACCATGGAGCTTTGCCTTACCTTCTCATCTATCTGACAGAGTAGGGACTGATGACTTCTGGCTCTGATGGGAAGAAACCGGGGACTCAAGGCCATGCATCAGACAGATAGACACTCTATTATCCAACAGGTGGGAGGAATAGGGGCTTCTGGAATGCCCTAAAGGTTTGAATTTGGAAAAGATGTCTGTGCTGTGAATCCTTGTACTTTCTGTAAATTACATCAGCATTCCTTAGTCCATGCCATTCGTAAACATGTATTGCAAATTTAATTTGGTTAATTCACAAGTCTATTTTTTACCTGTTCAATTTAATACCATTCAAATTTGCCAATAAGTGATATGCCAGTTTCCTGCCAGACTACTCAAGGCAAAATGTGAATCATCAGTGGCTAAATGGCTTTCCTTGACATTGAATAAATGTCCAACTTCCTATTTAATAATGATGCATGTATATAACTGACCTTAATAGGAAAATAAGATCTTTCTACAGTTTATCTAACTCAAGTCTTCACATAATTCTGCTTCATTGTGGATTTTTGTGTGGTTAGCATAGCTGGCTTTAAGTATATAAGATGTATAATGTGACATAAAGCCATGTAGATTTACACGTAAATACCCAAGGCTGTGTAGAATAAAATGACACAAAATTACTAACTTGCTGTTTTATTTAATGTCAATTGAATCTATGTATGCAAAATTAAGAATTTTCAAGCATATTTTATCTAAGCTTTCTAATGGCTTTTTTGAGGTGGGTATTATTAACCCTATCTTCCAGTAGAAGAAACAGATTCCAAGAGATGAAAACATTTTCTGTAAAACTCTGATTCACACTAAGTCTGTTTACTCCAAAGCCAGTAGTCATTTCTATTGTCTCATAGTGTTATTTTCCTTACAGTGTTCTTATTCTCATTTATCACAACATAGATCACCCTGTTTTATTGTGATAGCTCATGGATCTTGAATGTAGGTATGAAATTTATTGCCATAACACACTTGTTTAATTGCTGCCCTGTATTTTTAATACCTGGGACTGAATCCAGTGAGGGAAACTTTAAATGTAAAATTTACATGCCAGGGTTATCTTCCAGAGCAATTTTCAGTGTGTATAGATATGTGTTACATATTAGGAATAGATGCCTCAGAATACCAAAACTTCTGAATTCCTTGATAACCACATCAAAGGTAATTCTTGAGGTCTAGAAAGACAAAAATATTCTTTAGAAAAACAAAAGAAAATTAGTAAAAATTAGTCCAAACACAAATACCGCAAGGAAAACGGTATAACTGTATGCCCATAAGTATATGTTAATAAATTTAGCAACAAAAATATACAGTGCTTCATGATGTGACTCATTAAAAATGAATTTAACTAGATGGTGGCAGAATATGAACAGCATGCACAATGGTTACAGTAAATGTGCAAGTGTAGCCTTTCTTTGAGACCAAGTATTAGGGAAGAAAATTGCATACTTGATGTCTGGCGGTTTCTAGAATGCTGTTTTTGTTTACGGGTTGGGCAAATGCCCGTGGTTTCAACAAAATAAGAATAGAAATCATACATTATTGTGAAGTTATTTTAAAACAACAGATGCAAGGCAGGTCATGGAATGTTTCTGTGACTATTGGGCAGGGAAATGGAACCAAACCTATGAAATTCTTTAAGGATTGAGGATATAATTTTTATTTGGAACTTCCTAGAATTAATATTGTGAATGCCTCCCCTGATGCACATTATGGAGAAATATCAGGGCATTGGAATATTTGACCTGAATGAGTAGTTGGAAACTGAACAAGTTTTTCCTGGATGTAAAATAAGGGTGCTTACTTTATATATATTTGGAATGGTGCTAAAATCCATAAATCTCTTTTTTCTCTTTTTAACCTTTTTTTTGTTAGTGCTACCTCATAGAATTTGTATATGGTGTTTTAATTTTATAGGAGTAGCTCCTTAACTCATTTTAACTACGCCTATGCAAGACTTTCTGAGTATTGGTACCATGTGCAGATTTTATCATCATAAGCACCAAGGTAAAGTAGGTGTAGCCCATGGAAAGAGATGAGTCACAAAAATCATTTCCCGAAGCATGTTCTTTTTATTTCCAACCCATGGTATACATTTGAAAGGACTACTTGATAGGAAAATTTATGGAACTTAAATGGATAAGAGTGGTTCACAAGGTGAAGGCCTTGGGCCACCAGAAGGTCTATTATGGAGTGTTTAGCTCATATGTATGTTCTGGTTCAAACAATGGGTTACTGACCTGGATGTTTTTTTGAGAAGCTATTGCCTAAGTCTTTAAATCATTTCTTGAATAATCCATCTACTGTAATTGTTGCCTTTCAGTGGAGATACTTGAAGGTTAAAATATAACATGAAATTTTTATCTTTTGAAAGAATTTCCAAATACATGTGCTTATTGCAGGCTCTCTCTTTCATTTATAACGCAATTTCTGAACCGTTATTTTGTCTTCCTAAACCCCACCCCAAAATGCAACATTTAAAATTTTTATTGGTGATGGTTTGACAGCTCACTGGGACCTCTAACTGTTCTATGTATTTCCTGGCTGGGCCCTCCAAAAAATTTTTTTCCCCTCTTACCTGTTTGTGTTTTCTTGGCTTATCTGTGGTCAGGGCACAAAGGGCAGTGTTGTGCTACCCACTGGTTCAAGCCAAGCAAGGGTGTTCATGACTTAATTCATTCCAGTTCATTTTCAACACTGCCAGCATGATTATGCTAAAACATAAATGTGATTAAACCATCACCCTTATTAAAAGGCTCAAAAGCCTTTATGATATCTTTCTCACAGGGTATGAAAACTTCAGGATATAGTCTATTGCTCTGGGCCTACCTCAAGTGGTATGAAGAATTGGCCTTGACCATGCTGAGATACCCCTGCAACCAAAGCTACCTTCCCTGCTCCACAGGGAGCTAAGCTGACTTAAGTAATCTCCACCATGGTGAGCAGTGAATTCTTTCCATCTGGGGTTACCCAGATGAGGTAGGGGTACCACAAGAGGCTTGATTGAGTCCTGATATGCTACCAAATTTATGGAGTTCTTTATTTGATGACAGGATTCTTCCCTTCCCAAGGTCACATATGCCATTAGATTTGCTGAGTCTGGTTGGGTTCTAGTACCAGCCATAGTGGGACTGCAACCGTTCTTCCCCTCTGACACTCACACTTGATGGTGGGATCTGGTCACCCTTCCAGACATTTGTCCCTGTGACACATTCTTTATCAAGGACACTATTATCCATCGCTTAGGATTTTTGCTTCCCTTCAGGTGGTCAGATAAGTATAAACCCTCAGCTGTAAATGTGGTTCAACTTGCTTTACATACTCAGAACATCCTTAGCCACAATGTAAATTAATGAATGCCAAGCAGGATACTTGGGAAAAAGCGACACTCCTCGTATCACACAATATGGGACACTAAAATTACCTATTGTCCATGAAATCTTTGTCAAGACCAATGTCATGAAGCTTTTATTTCTTTTTTGTTTCGGAATTTTATGGTGTCAGGCCTCATGTTCAAGTCTAATCCTTTTTGAATCGATTTGAATGTGTGTATGTGTGTGTGCATGTGTGCACGCATATCGTGTAAAATAAGGGTCCAGTTTCATCATTTTGCATGTGGATACCAGTTTCTCCAACTCCATCTCCTGAAGAGACTATCCTTTTCTTGCTATATATTCTTGGTGCCCTTGTAGAATATTAGTTGACTGAATATGTGTGGATTTATTTCTGGGCTCTCTATTTTGTTCCACTGGTCTATGTTTATCTTTATGCTAGCACTAAACTCTTTTACTTACTGTAGCTTTGTAATATGTTTTGAAATCAGAAGTTTGATACCAAAACATGCATAACAAAAGCAAAAATTAATGTGACTACATCAAGTCAACTTATACACAACAAAGGAAACAATCAACTAAGTCAAAAAGCAGCCTACAGAATGGGAGAAAATATTTGCAAATTATATATTTGATAAGGGGTTAATTTCTAAATATACAAGGAACTCCTATAACTCAATGGCAAAAAACAACTCAATTGGAAAAAATGGGCTAAGGACTCAAATAGACATTTCTCCAAAGTATACATATAAATGGTCAAGAGGTATATGAAAAAGATTCTCAATGCCATCAATATCAAAGAAATGCAAATAAAAACTATAATGAACTATCACTTCACACCTGTTAGGACAGCTATTATTAAAAAAATAAAATGACAGCAAGTGTTGGTGATGATGTGGAGAAATTAAAACCCATGTATGTTGTTTGAAATGAAAAACGGAGGGGTACCTGGGTGGCTTAGTTGGTTGAGCATCCAGCTCTTGATTTCGGCTCTGGTCATGATCTCAGGGTTGTGGAACCGAGCCCCACGTCAGGCTCTGCTCTCTCAGTGGGGAGTCTGCTTGAAATTCTCTCTCTCCCTCTCCCCCCACCAAATAAGTAAATCTAAAAAAAGAAAAAGAGAAAGAAATGCAATATGGTGTTAGCTCCTAAGGTAAACAGGATGGAAGCTCCTTAAAAAATTAAAAATAAAATTACCATATGATTCAGTAATCCAACTTCTGGGTATTTATCAAAAAAGACTGAAGTCAGAAGAGATACTAACACTTTAATGTTTATTGCAGCACTATTCATGATAGCCAAGATATGAAAACAACCTAAATGTCCATTAAAAGATGAATGGATAAAGAAAATATGGTATATACATTCCATGGAATACTACTTAAAAATAAAAAACAAACAAACAAAAGTAAATCTTGCAATACATGACAACATGGATGAATTTTGAGGACATCATACTAAGTCAAAGAAGCTAATTACACAAAGACAAGTACCGTATGACTCTACTTAACATAGTCAAACCCATAGAAGCAGAGAATGGAATGGTGGTTGCCAGGGCCTGGTGGAAGGGGAAGCAAGGAGATATTAATCCAAGGGAACAAAGTTTTAGTTGTGTAAGATGATAAATTCTAGAGATCTGTTGTACAACAATGTGCCTATAGTTAATAACGCTGTATTTTATGCTTAAAATGTTGTTAAGAAGGTAGATGTCATATTCTTCCTAAGTGTTCCTAGGAAGCTAAGTGTTCTTACCACAACAAAGTAGGGAAAAAAAATGTCTATTGTTTTTCTTCTTCACAAAGCTGTAAACTCCTTGAGGGCAAGAAATGTGTCAGATTTGTTTTAGTATTCCTGGGGTTTATCACAGTCTGTGGCCCAATGATAATGGTATTTGGAGGGTAATGAACATAGAGGCATTGAGTTGCATCAAGTTGTTAAAGACCAAAGCTCTTCAAGGGGAGGATTCAGGGTAAAAGAGTTCTTTGTGGCTCTGGGAATGATTCTTCAAGTGCTAGATTCTTTTTCAGAATAAAGGGAAGAAATAACTACAGACTCATTCTCAGAGGTCCGAGTATAACCTAAAAGTTTAGTATTTTTATTCCCACTTTTTTGTACTAGACCTGTTCAGTGGCAAGAAACAACAATACTCTTGGATACAGAGTTTGTCTAAGAACAGCCTTCAGTCTTTGTTTCCTTGGCCATATTATGACCAGCAAATGGGCAGGATTAAATTTACCTAATCTTCATCAGCTGACAGATCTATGTGTTTTTTTTAAGATTTTATTTATTTATTTGACAGAAAGAGAAACAGTGAGAGAGGGAATAAAAGCAGGGGGAGTGGAAGAGGGAGAAGCAGGCTTCGCCAAAGCAGCAAGCCTGATAAAGGGCTCGATCCCAGGAACCTGGGATCATGCCCTGAACCCAAGGCAAACACTCAACAACTGAGCCACCCAGGCACCCCTACAGATCTATGTTTGATGTATATTTGATCATGAGAAGTTCTGGTAGTGAATGTATAGTAATGATATTTTTAAAAAGTATTAGTTATGTTAATGTCAGAGATGAGCAAATGGGAAACAACACATATGTACCCTGTGCCTTTTGTTTTCATGTAAGAATTGGTTTGTCAATACTCTTGGCAAAAATAAAAGTACAGAACACTAAAATTCAGTTGACAGAAACATAAATAATGCCATAGTTACAAATAAATGCAAAAATAAGTTTACATTTTTAAACGTGTAGGTCAGGTTACATATGGAAAAGAATAAACAAATAGATTTCATTGCTTCATTGGCTATAATTATTTCCAGTCAATTAGCTTATAAAGTCCAGATTCTTTTCTTGTTTCACAGCATAATATGATGTGAATAAATACCTGTTTTTCAGAAGGAAAACAGTGCATTGTGGGTATTGGCCTAAAGATACAAGCATCGCTCTATAATTTGTGTGCTGTTTTTTTGCTAGCTATATAATTTTGCCTTGATAAATAACACATGATACAGTTGGCCTTGCTGCCTGACCACGTCCAAAGAAGATGCTTCAAAGACTCTATAATATTTGCATAGGGGTTGGGTCAGTGACCACAGGACAATGGCTACTTCAAAGCAAATGAACAAGTAGAAGTTCAGTGGTGGTCATAGTAGAGAACAGACAAGTCAATCTACAGATGAGAGAAAGTAGAGAAGAACTGTGAGTAGGGAGGCCCATTCAGCTCTAGAAGAAATGCCTCAGAAGGGAGAGAATGCTTTACCTACTGAGCCTGCCTATTTTACTATCAGAAATAATTTTCTTTTATTTAAGATTTAAAGATACATCTAAAGACATAATGTAAAAAAAGAACAAGGAATTAGCTTTACCATAAAATCCTCCTTTTTCCAGTCTCCCAAATTCAAAGAGAATTTGAAATTTCTCCTTGAAATTTGAAATTTGAAGTGAAGGCTTTGAAACTGTCCTCTCTGTGCCTTAATTTCCTCATCTTCAAAAATGAGATAATACATAAATTGTAGAGCTGAAAGATAAAATCAGGTCCTGTAGGTGGAAGTACCTCGCACTATACCTGGCACATCTGCTAATATTAGTTTTCTTGCTTCCACCATTCACTCATGAATCGTTCCATCCAATATAACCTTACTGCATGATAATTTATAATAATTTGTGCCAGGTCTTGCTTTTGGCCCTGGGATTCCTAACCACATGACTCCATGGGAAGACAGTTTCTATCAGATCTCCTAATTCAAGGTGTTGTAAGCAAATTGATGTGTACAGCATCCCAAACATGATCACAGACTCTTGCCTCCTAAATCTTTGCAGATGACAACTGTTCCATTTCCATGGTCCTCCTCACTCTTTGATTTCCACTAGCTTATTGAAAACTCTTTCCTAAGTTCTCCTCTTCTATGGGATTTTTAAAGCTTATTCCACCTAATTTAGTCACTGTGGTCATTTTGATAACTTCCTAGAACTTTTTATATAGTTGTGTGCAACTCTAAATAGCAATACATGTGTAATATGTTTTTATCCATTTGAAATATTTTCGATATTACATGGTATGCAGTGATGTAGGATAGATCTCCTTGAGACTCGTATACCCTAATAGATGTTTTCTTTTTTTATATATACAATGGAATATTACTCAGTCATCAGAAAAGATGAATACCTATCATGTGCATTGACATGGATGGAACTGGAGAGGATTATGCTAAGTGAAATAAGTGAAGCAGAGAAAGACAATTATCATATAGTTTCACTCATATGTAGAACATAAGGAATAGCACAGAGGACCCCAGAGAAAGGGAGGGAAAATTGAATGGGAAGAAATCAGAGAGAGAGACAAACCATGAGAGACTCTGGACTCAGGGAAACAAACTGAGGGTTACAGAAGGGAGGGGGTGAGGGGATAGGGTAAGCAGGTGATGGGTATTAAGGAGCGCACATGTTGTGATGAGCACTGGGTATTATACACAACTAATGAGTTGTTGAACACTACATCAAAAACTAATGGCGCACTATATGCTGGCTAACGAAACATAATACAAATAAATAATAAATGCTTTCAAACAAATGGGTATTTGAAAATGCTGGCTGGTCATCTATCTTCTTCCACACTTGATCTTTATTTTCATCATGATAGGGAATGGGATCCTTTTTCATACTACTTATTTATTTTTTTAAATTTTAAAAAAAGATTTATTTGTTTATTTGTGAGCAAGAGAGGGTGAGCAGAGGGAAGGGCAGAAAGAGAATCTCAAGCAGACTACCTACTGAGCGCAGAGCCCGATGCAGCCGTATGCGGCAAGATGCAAAGCTGATGTGGGCTCAACCACATGACCCCAAGATCATGACTAAGCTGAAATCAAGAATTGGACACTTAACCAGCTGAGCCATCCAGGTTCTCCCCTGCCCCTTTTCATACTCTTTAATTTGGAGTAGTCTCTGTGCCTTTACCTTACTACTGAAATATCCACCTCTATCCATTGATACACATTGCCTGAGTGCTGTCCAATTTTTATCTGAAGCTCATGGCATGAACTTAGCTTCCACTGAAGAGTCTTCAGCAGCCTTTGGTCTTATTGATAGTTGTAATATGATAAATGGCCTGATACCAGTAGCTAATTTTTTCCTATCTGAAATTTTTAATGATAAATTTTAATTTAAAATGAAGGCATAGAATGGTCTATTTATGAAGAAATTGTTTCTAGTTTCATATGCCTAGAGTGTGTGTCATGAGATATGACTCAGAGTAGCTAGTCAAAAGGTCTGGAAGAAAAGTCATAATTTAAGAAAACAAAATCTATGCACCATGACATTTTTTAAGGTTTATTACTTAAAAGTAGTAAACATTCTTTTGCGTTTTATATGTTAAAGTATATGGTCAGGGTAGTTTATTAAATAAGAGAAAAAGCCCTCACATAGTTATTCTATTATATTCACTAACGTTCTAGAAAACCTATTTATAAGCCATCATTTCCTATAGGATCTTTAAGAGATTTAAAGAAAGATCCAATGATCAACCATGAGCGCTGAAGTTTTGCTGTTTTAAACATGTGGTATGGTGGAAACTACTAAAAATCTGATGGGCTTCAACAGAAGAAATGTGGGTTTCCTAATACTTAAAGGCTCATAAAAGGGAGATGAGGGAGGAAAAATAAGGGGAGCTTATGTAAATTCATGGGGTTGGTCAACCGAAGCACAGAGTAGCCATTAATACAGTGATGTAGCAAACACAAGGCTAGCCTGTCCTTGGAAACATACACAGAGCCATTAAAAGGCAGAATTTGCCTTTTAAGCAAATTTGACAAGAGGCAAAACAAATGAGGAACTGGGAATCCATTGGATAGAGCTTTTTAAAATGTTCAGATACCTGAATTATTCTCTAAGGAAACCCATGAAAAATTTGAAGCAAAAAATTGGGAGTATGAAGGAAGGAAAAAGAAAGTCAACTTATTTTTAGCAATAAAGGAGTAGTTAAAATGTTACCTAAATTTTTGCTTTTTTTTAAGTTTTTGCTTTTTGCATACACTTTATACACATCTAGGTGATTGATCTAAGGAAAAATCAGATTTAATCTAATATTGTAATGGAACATCATACTATCTGGCAATGTCATTTTTAAAACATATATAGTGAATTACATTAGGCTACATTCAGTGTCATCTGAAACTCAGTTCCATAAAATTAATTTAACTTTTACAGACCAGTTAGAATATACAGCAACAACAATGTGTGTTTCCTTTTATTATTACAAACTTTTCAATAGCAGCCTTCACATTTGCTTGACGTTGAAAGGATGCATAAACAAGATACTTAGCAGCCAGGAACTTGTTTTGTTCCCATAAGTTTCCTTATGTTTTGAAAGTTGTTGGTTGATGTGAGACCTGATGTTGGTCCATGAGAGTGAGTTCTGGCTTGCTCATAGTCTGAGGCATGATTTACCTTCTGACCCTTTGTCTCCCCTAGAGCCTAACATGCCTCCACTTCCTAGATTTTTGTGATTCAAACCAGACTCCTTGGGTATGAACATTTGACTCAGAAAATTACTTAATTAACACAAAAGTGCTAGACAAATTGACCAATGCTGCTTTGCTAAATATTTTTAACATATTGAATTCATCTTATACTTGTCTGTAGTAGTTTAAGCTTGGGACAGATACAGTTCAGCATTCTTCATTTCCAAGCTATTGCTTAGGCAGAAACCTTTGGCACTGTCTTTCATTTCTTCTTCTGAAGAAAGACTGAAGTAATGTGTAAGGTTCCTTTTTTTTTAAATTATTTTTTAAAATTTTATTTGATTTTTTTCAGTGTTCCAAGATTCATTGTTCATGCATCACACCCAGTGCTCCATGCAATACGTGCCTTCCTCAATACCACCACCAGGCTCACCTAACCCCCCATCCCCTCTCCAAAACCCTCAGTTGCTTTCTCAGAGTCCACAGTCTCTCATGATTCATCTCCCCCTCCGATTTCCCCCAATTCACCCTTCCTTTCCTTCTCCCAATGTCCTCCATGTTTTTCCTTATGCTCCACACATACATAGTGAATAAATCAAAAAGAGTGAGCTTGCAGATCAAATAGCCATGGGAAAGACAGAAATATAACACAGTCATAGAACAAGAAATCAGGAAGATTTAAGGTTCCTTTTGTTACGGTTTCTTTTATTCTCTCCCACCGGATACTTTTCTGTTATTAAGGGCTGAACTTTCTCCACACAGCTTCTCTATTATTCTTCTCTTCCTGATTTCTTGTTCTATGACTTTGTTATCTTTCTATCTTTCCCATGGCTACTTGATTAGCAAGCTAACTCCTTTGGATTTATTCACTATTATTTATCTCCTATACATCAAGATTAGGTGGTACAATGGGGAAAAAGATACACTTGCTGCTCTCAAGGAGTTTATAATCTTACAAGGTAGAGAGAGAAGTAGGTAGAGAATTGTATATGTGCTCAGTGCCCCAGTTGTAAATACAAGTAGAAAAAAATGAACGGAGTTAATCAGATTTCTTTCCTCAGGAGTTTAAACCAAGTATACTGAATTACCCAATTAGCAGTGTGCACTTAATCAGAAAGATCATGAAGAAAGATAAGAATTTAGGATAGCTATGAGGTAGCAGAGAATGTAAGAAAACAAAGGACACTAGTCAGTATATGGAGAAAATTAGAACAGGCACCACAAACATTGAATTAGAGCACCACAGGAGACCACGCAGCTCCTCCTAAGAGATGTAATTACTGAAAGGGCTGTAGTGATGGTACATGCAGGGGAAAGGAGTCATGCATCTTGGAATTGTGATTTTTCAGGGTATATTGATTCAGTGTTTCAGAAAGTGAGGTGGGCGATAATAGAGTGTGGCAGTTATCAGCATTGTGTTGAGAATGACATGGTTATATTGTGTGACCTTTGGCAAACTGACCATTCTAAGACTCATGTTCTCTTCCATAACCTGGAGGAGTCAGTAATAATTAACTTTATGCTTATTTTAAGATTGGATCAGATAATCCACGTTAAGTGCTTAGCATAGTTCCTTACGCATCATAAATTTTGAAAAATATTATCTATTACTATTTTATTTTGCCTTAGTGTACTAAAAGGCATATAAATTGGTATTTTTCAAACTGTGGGTTACAGTCATGAGGTATAATATAATAAAGACATAATATAATAAATTTAGCGATGAGCAACCAGTAATTTAAAGAAAGAAATGGAAAAGAATGTATACAAAGCATTTTCTATAGTAAAGGTATTATTTGCAAAATTTTTTTTCAGCTACCCACACACACGTATGTTTGTACAGGCTCTTGCTCATAAAAATCTGGAGACCACTGCACTGTATGAATGCCAGATGGATAATAGATTAGATCATGATATATACAATTAACTGGTTTGCCAACTCTAACTCTGAAAAGGGGACACCAATCTATTCATTAGTGAAATTAAGGCCATGTGCAGGGTTGGTCCAGATTTTGGTGTTTGCGTGTATGTATATGAATGTAAGTAATAATTGTCCAAAACTTTGCAGCTCCCAATGTAAGGGTTTTGGGATCTCAAAAGTTGTACCTCCTTTAGTCTTAGAGAATCTTAATAGGCCTGCTGGGATTTCTACTGTTCTGACTCTCTTTCATATCCTCTGGATAAAGAATGGTAAATTTATTGCAAAGCATCTATTTTTGCTCATTGTACAATCTGTGTATGTAACAGAGGACATCAGTACTACGCATGGCATCACTGATTTCTTAGAGTGAAGTACAGATATGTGCATATACAAGTAATTCAGACAAAAGATTATCTGAGTACTCATCCCAGAAAAATGGTTGAGAAAAACCATCTAGTTAGACAACATCTAAGTAAAACTGAGGCCCTAAGAAAAAGTAAGATAAGAGGAGATGTGAGACATGTGCAGAATATATGCTTTAACTTAGAGAGTACCTAAGAAAGTATATCATAGAGAATAGATAAAATTTGTTGGATAAATATGATAATACTATAAGAAGCTTAATTATAGTCTGGAATCATCAGCACAAAACATTAGGAAAACCTAGGAGTGGAAGGAATAGGGAGAGGTGGGTAAAAAAATACTCCAAAGATCACATCGTGTTGATTTGAAGATGTGGGGAAGCATCTTGGTTGTTGGAAGAAAGGCACCTTTGCTGGAGATATAAAGTTGGTTGTCACTGGCATATTGATGGTAATCGAGGCAATGTAAGTGGCTTTACTTTCCCAGATAGAGCACTCATACTCTTCTGTTTTTCCTTTCTCCTCACTAGCAGTTTTTTGGCTCTCTTTTGTTCTCTAACTATATTCATGGTCTAGATTTCACCTAATCTCATCACATTGGAAAACATGTATCTAATGAAAACTGAAATTTATACATCCAGTTTTGACCAGATTCTCAGCACTCCCTTCTTCCAACTGACTCTATCCACAGACTTCCCTAACACAATTTCTAGTAACTCTATCATTCTGGTGGCTCAGGCCAAAAATCTTGGAGTTGTTCTGGGCTGTCTTCAGTTACAACCCACCTGAAATTTATCTATCTATCTATATATTTATTTTTTTAGTGTGTGTGTGTGTGTGTGTGTTTTATTATGTTATGTTAGTCACCATACAGTATATCATTAGTTTTTGATGTAGCGTTCCATGATTCATTGTTTGTGTATAACACCCAGTACTCCATGCAATCCGTGCCCTCTTTAATACCACTGCTTCCCCCTCTGCCACCCATCTGCAATTTAATAGCATATCTAGATGATCTATCTTCCCAATATGTACAAAATCTGAGCACTTGTCATTCATTCATACACTCTGATCTAGATTCCTGCTATAAACTCCTAGCTGGCTTCCATTTTGTGTCCTTTCCCTTATTCTAACACACAGTTAGAGTAATCCTCCCCCGCCCATTTTATTGAGAAATAATATATATAAGACTACGTAAGTTTATATAGCATGATGGTTTGATTTACACATATTGTCAAATGATTACAATAGGTTCAGTTAACATCCATCGTCTCATATATATATGAAGTAGAAAAGGAAAAAAGGAAAAAAAAAAATCCTTGTCATGAGAACTTTTAGCATTTACTCTCTTAACCATTTTCCTATATATCATACAGCAATATTAGACATAGTCATCATGTTGTACATTATATCCCTAGTACTTATGTATCTTGTAATTGGGAGATTGTACTTTTGACTACCTACCTCCAATTCCCGCCCCCCCCCCTTTGCCTCTGGTAAACACAAGCCTGATATCTTCCTATGAGTTTTTTTTCTTTTTCATATTTTACATATAAGTGAGATCAGATTATAGAGTATTTACCTTTCTCTGCCTGAGTTATTTCATTTAGCATAATGCCTTCAAGGTTCATCTATGTTGTTACAAATAGTAGAACTTCCTAATATTTTTTGTGGCTGAATAGTATTCCATTTTATATATGTATACCACAATTTCTTATCCATCCATCCATCCATCCACTGATGAACACTGGTTGTTTTCATGTCTCTGATATTATAAATAATGTTACTATATGAACACGCGGGTACAGACATCTTTTTGACTTAGTATTTTTGTTTCTTTTGGATATGTTCCCAGATGTAGAATTACTGGATAATTTGCTTGTTCTATTTTTAATTTTTTGAGGTTCTTCCATATTGTTTTCCATAGTAGCTGCATCAACTTAACAATGCCACCAAAAATGCACAAGAGTTCTTCTTTTTCCACATCTGGGACAGCATTTTCTAACTCTTGTCTTTTTCTAATAGCCATTCTAGTCATTCTGGTTTTAACTTGCATTTCCCTAATGACTAGTGATGCTGAATATCTTTTCACATATCATCTTTGGAGAAATCTTTTCAGGTCCTTTGCCTATTTTTAAGTTGGGTTATTATTATTATTACTATTATTATTATTTTGCTATTGAGTTGTAGGAGTTTGTATATTTTGGGTATCAACCCTTTATAAGATATATGGTTTGCAAATACTTTTTTCCCATTTGGTAGGTTTTCTTTTCACTTGTCGATGGTTTCTTTTATTGTGCCGAAGCTTTTTAGTTGGAGATAGTCCCTTTTTAAAATTTTTTATTGTGTTACCTGTGCCTTCTGCCTGGTGTTATATCCAAAAAATTATTACCAAGACTCATGCCAAGGAATGTCATTCTTATGTTTTCTTTTAGGAGTTTCATGGTTTCAGGTCTTACATTTAAGGTCTTTAATCCATTTTGAGTTAATTTTTGTTAATGGTACAGATATGGGTCCAGTTTCATTCCTTTACATAGCAATATCCAATTATCCCAATGCCATTTGTTGAAGAGACTGTCTTTTCTCCACTCAGTACTCTTGACTCCCTTGTCAAATACTAGTTGACCATCTATGCAAGTGTTTATTTCTGGCCTCTTCATTCTGTTTTATTGGTTTATATGTCTGTTTTTATGCCAGTATGATACTATTTTGATGACTGTAGCTTTATAGTATAGCTTGAAATCGGGAAGAATAACCCTTTTAAAATGTAATTCAAATTATATAAATAATAAAACCCTCCAATGGTATCCACACTAACAAGACGAAAAGTCAAAATTTTTATAATGGCTCTACCACCCTATACATTATGGAATGTAACTCTGTCTTTGCTCTCCTTTCTGGAAATATCTTCCTGCAGATATTTTCATGGCTCCTTCATTTTTTTCAGCTCTTTTCACAAATGTCACCCTCTTGGTGGCTGACTTTGACAACACTACTTAAAATTGGATCTCTGCAATCTTATCTTCCTTTTTAGCATTATTTTTCTTCATCAGAGTTATTACTACATACCACCCATACCTCTTACTTTTTTTTCCTTTTTTGTCTGTGAATTCCCCCACTAGAATGTAAGCACCAGGGAATTTTTTAAAAGATTTTTTATTTATTTATTTGAGAGAGAGAGAGCATGAGCAGGTGGGTGGGTCAGAGGGAGATGGAGAAGCAGACTCCCCACTGAGCAGGGTACCCTATATGGGGCTTGATCTTAGGACCCCAGGATCATGACCTGAGCCAAAGGCAGATGGTTAACAGACTGAGATATCCAGGTGCCCCACCTCCAGGGATTTTCTGTAGTTATTTGTTTTGTTCCCTATCCTTAGTGCTTGGAAAAGAGCTGCCTGACATTTAGAAGGGACTCACTAAATAATTCTCTCTTTTAAAAAATATTTTATTTATTTATTTGAGAGCAAGTGCAGAGCAAGAGAGAGAGCAGGAGCAGGAGGGAGGGGCAGAAATAGAGGGAGAGCAGGCTCCTTGCTGAGAAGAGATTGGGGTGTGGAGCTCCGTCCCAGGACCCTGGGATCATGACCTGAGCCAAAGGCAGACGCTTAACCGACTGAGCTATCCAGGGGCCCCAGTAACTCTTGGATGAGTATGTGAGTCTGTAGACAAAAGAAATACAGAGAAAATATATGCAAAGCAGATGGCAAGTAAAGGATTACTATCTCCATAGAGAAAGAGTTTCTACGAGTTCATAATAAGAAGCCAACTCAGTAGAAAAATGAGCAAAGACTATTATTCTGAAGGCTAGTTGTTCCACCCAATGTCTATTCTCTCCCTGTTCCTTATGACTAAGGCTCTAAGTTCATTCAGGGGATCCCGGTTGCAGCTAAGGAACTGCATCTTCCACTGCAGTTCAAGGTCGTCATGCTGTAGTTTTGGCTAAGGAGCATAAGCGCAGGTTGCTGTGTGAACCTCCGAGAAAAATCTTTTTGCCTTTTTGTTCTTCACTTTCTTCTCTAACTGGAGCTCTGCAGCCATCCTGGGATGAGGTCATATCCCCGAAGGAATGAGGAGAGAGTTCAAAGCAGCCCAGGGCCCTGGTGACCTTGGGAAGCCACGGCACCATGACTGGACTGCTCACCTCTGCACTTGGTTTTCTAGGAAAGAAAAATAAATCCTTGTTATATCACTCTTATTTGGGCTTTCTGTGAAAGGCAGCTCAAATTCATCTCTGATATGAATATAAATAAATAATTCACCAGAGAACATACCTAAATGAGAAATATACTTTTGACAAGGAATTCTACCATTTTAACATTCAGGAAATAAATGAAATTTAAGGAACAGAACATATCACTTTATACCTATCGCACTGACAAACAAGTTAAAGCAAAATTAGCACAACATTAAGGACATAGGCTATGAAACCAAATAGCCTGGGTTTAAATCACTGCTTTTCTATTGATAAACAGTGTTTCCTTGAGAAAATTCCTGAACCCCACAGGGTCTCAATTAGTAAACTAATATATATAGAAGTTTTAGAATTATGCCTAGAATTTAGTATCTTCATTATTGCTTTTTAAGCCCCTATTCAGAAGAGGCTGCAGAATAAAGGGAATTATCATAAATCTTTGATAAATTGGAGCTTTTTGAGGAAACAACCTGGTGATATCTTTTATTTTTTTTATTTTTTATTTTTCCAGTAGAGTAAAAATTTTTTTTTATTTATTTACTTGAGAGAGAGAGAGGGAGAGAGAGCGCACAAGGAGGGGGAGCAGCAGAAGGAGAGGGAAATGCTAGCTTCCCTCTGTGCAAAGAGACTGACACCAGGCTCAATCCCAGGACCCTGGGATCATGACCTGAGCCAAAGGCAGAAGCTTAACTGACTGGGCCACTCAAGCACCCCTGGTGATATCTTTTAAAAATAAAAATATACATACATAATCTCCAAACGGTATTCCCACTACTGGAAATCTATTCCATAGGAGCATGTAAGGATGTATGTGCAAGGATAATTAGTTTGCAACAGTGTTTGGGGCCTCAGGAAACAAATAAGTGCCCCCCCCATCCCTCTACTGGAAATAAAATGAATGCCTGTCACTACAGAGTTGTATTATTTGTGCTACATTTTTATGATGAGATATTATATAGCCACTAAAAAGAATCAGTATGTGGGGTGCCTGAGTGGCACAGTCAGTTAAGCTTCTGACTCTTGGTTTCATCTCAGGTTGTGGTCTCAGGGCTGTGAGATCATGCCCCAGGGCGGTCTCTGAGCTCATTGTGGAGTCTGCTTGAGTTTCTCTCTCTCTCTCCGTTTGCCCCTCCCCACCTCTAAAATAAAGAAATAAATCTAAAAAAAAAAAGAATCACTGTGATGTATACATTATCAGTTAACTTGGAGAAATCTTCGCCATCCACTGTTACATGGAGGTAAAAAAGATTTAGAACACCTGTATAATATATACATGTATCTTTGCAAGCAATTGAATGAACAAGAAGACTTGAAAGAAGGATTTGGACTAGGTTAGTATTGACTCCCACAGTGGGGTGCATTGTCATTTTGGAGGGGTGGGAGAGAAAAGAAGAAAGATTTTAAACTGCAGTTAGACGAGGTGATCTAATGGAATGTGATGCCATGTATGTAAAATTATAGCTGTGACTGGGCTCAGATATGTGAATTGGAGCTTGAAAAGGGGTTTTCCGAAATGTTAGAGGTGACCAACTCAGGGAGATGGAGTTTCAGGTTCTTTTTACCTTTTTTTGTTACACTTTTATTTGTTGTTTGCTTTTTAAAACTTACTGTGGATTTTATATACTCTAAAGTAATTTTGTTGATATAAAATTAAAAAATAGAGGCTAGGAAGTAAAGTAGTTGAAAAAGTTTATGTAGATGATGATGGTGATGATGATGGTGATGATGATTGAGGTGCTTAGTTATTAAAAAAAACAGAAGCAATGTGGATGCTGGAGGTGAATATAGGCATCAGTAAAAGTTTGGTTATGATGGTAGTTACCAGTTTGAAGTTGAATGCTCAGGTAATGACTGTAGAGAGGGAGAGTTTGAAGACTCGAATGACAGAGGGGACAACTGAAGGAGAGAAGTTCTAGAAAAGGTGAGAAGGTATGAGAGGATGGGGTCCAGAACAAATGCTGAGGGCCTCAACTTTGGCAAGAGAAAGGTCACATCTTCAATTGTAATGGGCCAGGAGGGGTGCTAAGAGAGGGGAAGGCAAATGGAAAACATAGTAAGATTTGGGGTTGGGAAGTTGGGCAGTTCCCAGCTAAGGGCTTCTATTTTCTCATGAAGTTTGAGGAGTGTAGAACTTGTTGGTTGTGGCATAAAGTGGAACTTGGTGGGAGAGCATAAATAGTCATAAGGGAGAGATGGAGAGTGAGCTTATTGGAGAAATACAGAATTGACTGGTGAGAGCAGCCACCCTGTGTACTGTATGTGTCCTCTGTTTCCTGGCCAGCTGCCTTCTGGCTATGCTGGACCAACAAAAGGTATCAGGATCTGCTCCAAGTGGTGGGCAGAGTGAATCCATATTGGGTCTGAGCTAAAACAAAAATTCCTCCATTGATGATACAGAGAAGATTAACATGGCCCCTGCGCAAGGATGACACACAAACTCGTGAAGCATTCCATATTTAAAAAAAAAAAAATTCCTCCGTTGTGTGGAAATGTGGAAGCCATGACACTTTTTATATAATACTATTTAGCACCAAACCACTATTATGTGTGCTGTAGTAGAAGTGCCCAGAACATAGAAACAAAACATGGCCACTGTTATGGGGAGAAAACTCCGTAATTGGAAAATATTTATTGAGTGCCTTTTTATATATGCAGAATTGTTGGAAACAAAATTAAGTTTAAGACATAGAATTTCTGCCTATCAAAAATCTCATGAGACAATTGGATAAAGAAGGTGACGTGTGAGGCTGATGTCAGACTGGAAGTCAGGAGACCCATGTTACAGTTTCACATCCACCTCAGGCTGTGCAATCATGGGGACGTTGTTCAGAGTTCTGGAATTCTCCTTCGTTTTCTCTTATGGCAATTAAATTATATCAGAGGTGCCCCTTCTAACTTTGACATTATACTAGCTATGAACACTTTACTTGATAGATTTGCATGGCTGAGGGCTTCTTCAATGTGTTGGTTTAAATGTCACCTCATCAGTAACTGCCCTGGTTAAGTCAAGGCCCCCCCAAATATTCTTTATCCTTGATTCCTATTCATTTCCCAGATAACTTTTCTATGCTATTTTTTATCTAAAGGCAGAGATTAGATCTTTTAATTCACCAATCTGTGTCAGTGACCAGTGCAATGCTTCACACAATAAATGGCTTACTAGTTGGATATAGATGCAACAGATATTCAGAGAAGCAAGAAGCCAGTGGAGTAGTCCTGAAAGGATTCATGAGCTTGTCTTTGAAGGGTGAGTGGGATTAGGTGAGAGAGAGGATGGAAGGTGTTCCATGTGCAGGAGAATACTGGCTGGGATACAAAGGATAATGGACGTCTGTCTAGGGGACAATGAGGAGATCTAAACTGTGAGTTTTTGACAGGGTGGGAGGCAATATGATTGACCTTAAATGAATGCAACATGGGCACTGTTGTTGGTTCTTTATGAGGTGAAAGTAGCATGGCTCATAGAATGAAAGTCGCATGGCTGAAGAGCACAAGGCAAACAGCCTGCTGTGGTAAAATTGGTCTCGTACATGAAGATAGGGACGGGATGGAACTAGGCTGGGTTCGGAATGCTGAGGGGTCCTGGAACAGAATCTTAATCCAGAGTTATTTCTACCCCCTCAGAAATTTCAAATCCACCCCTTAGAATTCCAAACAACATGGCATCTTCACTTTCAAGCCATCTTAAAACCTTGGATAAGTTGTCTCTGCTAATAGGTTATCTGACCAGTATTGCATTGTTCAGGCTGGGTGCATCTTATGATTATCCTTTGCCATCTCATGGACTCCAACCGTCACCTCTCTGTAGCACTGTCCTGACTGTGGGAGTCCAGATCCTTCTAGTCTTGTCTTTATCTAGGAGTCCCTTTTTCCTGACCTCTTCTTATTTAAGAACAAATTTTTAAGTGATATTATCAATCAATGTGTAATTTTGAGGCTTGTATATGTGTTGCTATGGTTATTCATAAGATGGGCTTTATGTGGCCCGGACGAGAAGGCAGAGGCTGCTTCCCTGTCAATGTCCCTTTGGTCCAGCTTGCTATTCCCAACACCTGACTCAATGTGTTTGCTTATACAGACTTATAATCCAAACCAGGACACTTGCAGGAGATAAAAGAGACAGTCATAATAAATAAGCTGGGGTAGTATCTGAGACTTCTCTGGGCAATCTGGGGTTTACAGGTAGTGATATTGTACCTTTTCCACCTATTCTTTTGAAATCATACCTATTGTTTTCGTTCCTTAATGCTGCTATAATAAATTGCCACAAATTTAGTGGCTTAGAAGAACACAAATGTATTCTATTACTGTTCAGAAGGTCTGAAATCTGAAATAAATCTTACAAGCTAAATTCAAGATGACAGCAGAGGTGAATTTTTCTGAAGGCTCTGAGGAAGAATCAGTTTCCTTGTTTTTTTCATCTGCCAGATGCTACCTGCATTCTGTAGTTCATGGTACTGAATCATATTGTCTTAACTTCCCCTGCTTCTGCAGGTACTTTTGCCTTGTTCCTCCTTGCCTCCTTCCTATGATGACTTGTGTGATTCCACTTAGGGTTAATCTAAGATAAGCTGACCATCTCAAGAGCATCTTGAGAGCTGACCATCTTTTAATTACACTTGCAAAGTCCCTTTCCCATATAAGATGATACTCACAGGTTGTAGGGATTTGGAGGCCATTATTTAGACTGCTATTCTCATCCTTTCAGGTAACGTCTTTCAGGAAACTAAGATGGATTCCATTTTGCAAGTGACCTTTCTCAAAGCTGATTTCCAGTAGCACCCACCCATACTTTTCTTCATGTACTGTGGCTTGTTAGGCTGCATTACAGCTAACTTTGGCTCTGTTTTATTCCCCTGAGAAGCACAATGTAAAATACAGGGATGAATTGGATATGGATCCCGTCCTCCAGAGTCTTACGTCGGATGTAGAGAATTGCTAGAGATTTACCAAATATTTATGTCCCATAATCTCTCTCACAGAAAGAGAATCTGAATTTTCAGCTGGCCATCTTTCATGGCTTTCCATTGCTGTCAGAATAAAGTCCAAAGTCTTTATATTGACCTACAAGGTCCTGCATAATCCGACCTCACACGTTCTCTGGTCTCACTTTGTACCACTTCCTTGCTTCTCAGTACTGCATTTCTTATATCTCCACAGGTGGTTTCAAGGTATTTTCCTTTCTCTTATTCTTTTTCTGTCCCCTGCTTCCCTATGGACTTGTGTGTAAGTGCATGTGTGAAGACACACACACACACACACACACACACACCCCTACTACCTGAATATATCTTTTCTTCAATCTTGAGGCCTCACTAGAAGGCACTCACCTATAAGAAAAGTTTCCCGACCCTCCAATTAGTTTGGTACACTTGTTTGCCTCTTTAACATTTGTTTGAATAATTGTAATTATTTGATTTGTCATCACTTAATTTGTCCATCTTCCTTCTCTTCCCCACTGAACTGAGAGCTTATCCAGAGGACTTTTCTGTTGCATTCACCATGAATCTTAACACCATGCTTGATATACGAAAGAGTATAGTCAGTGTTTACTCACTGATGTTGTGTGAAGGAGAGCCTCATTTTGGTGACATTTGCCTCAATGTCTACTTACTCACTTGACTTCAAGAGAAATTATATATTTTTTAAAGAACCTAAAAAAATCCTATATCTTTCAAGACTCTTGGAAACTTTTGCCATGCATATTGGCAAAGAACCTGATGCATCTGATATTACTTTTTTCGTCATACCTCTGATTCCAAGGAGGAAGTAGTAATGATATAAGTCTGGGGCAGGAGCAGTTTAAAGAAATCTAACCACAGTCCAGGCTTATGCTAGGAGATAAGAGAATCAGACTTTGTGTCTTCATTGTATGTTCTTTGATGAGTCTCATCCACATAAACTTAGAAAGTCTTAGATATGAATTCATGAAGGGACCTAATAGGTCTCTTTGAACCTGCTGGGAAGAGCTAGTCACACGGGTGAGTAACAGGCTCATCCCGTACCTCTAATTTGTCGCAACTCCAAGGGAGGCCATACTTTTTCTTCCCCACGATTGTCTACCTTGTCCTGTTACCACCAGTTTTTCTTTTGTCTCTTCACACAGTACCGTACTCAAAAGTGTTTCCTACTTTATTACACAAATTGTATTCTCTCTCCGTATTATATATGTGTGCATTTGCTATAATTGCCAAAAGCAGAAGTGTGCGAGTATCCTATCTCTCTTTCTAGTAGTTAGTTCTTTAAATGTAGAAAACTATTCATTTTCAGCTTCTCAGAGACTCTAACAAGGGTCTATTCTGCTTTCTGAACCTTTCTGGGTTGTAACAATGTGCACCATATGGCCTCAACAAACACTTCTTTGCAATGCCTAATTTTTTTGCAGCCAGCTTTCCCTCTTGAATGTATGTACTCGATGTGATTTTGCATATGCTTCTTTTATATAATGATCCAGATTCTTTGCTCTTCTGTTACATTCTTTCACCATTGCTTCAAGGTCTTTAGCTTAAACGAAAGATGACAGTGTCATCTACATATTTGAGGTGTCTCTGGTCCTTGAGTCCTTTTCTTTATCTGTAGAAACCTTGAAAGTTTTCTCAAGGCAGGAGGTGAAGAGCCTTAGTGAGACACCACCTATTAATTCTACACTACAGGCTGACCTTTGCCACCCAATGTTTGAGTTAAATGTGACTCTATCATTTGTGAAGATCTGTTTGGGGCACTTACCATGTGGGTCTTCTTTTGCTTCCCTGGCAGGGCTTCCAACAAAGCATCAGTTTCCATTAAGTCAAAATTATTTTCAGGCCCCACAAAAGCCATACAAAACGACTTGTTTATTGTCTATTGTTTAGCCTGCTCGGCAGTTTGAAAGCAAATAAAAAATAATGCCCACTCTAACTACAAGCTACATGCTGGTTATATCAGTTGCTCCATGCTGTCGATTGTCTATAAAAAAATGTGTCTCTGATTGAACTTCTGGGCCACAGATAATATTAATCAAATGATTAATTAAGAAGCAGCAACCTGAAAGAATAAACATCGACTAAGCAAATGGCCACGCTTTCAAATTGATTCAGCCAACACTGTCACCCAGTTCAAAGTGCAAGCATGACAAAACAGGAAATAACACACAAAAACTATGTAAACATCAGGAACACCACACATGCCTATAAAATTTAGATGCTACTCATATCCAGGCAGGAGTCTGCCTACACAGCCTCATACACTGAAGTTTGGAGTTTCTCTATGAGTCAGAGGGTCTGCTCAGAGTTGCCTTTGCCGTAACTTTCATTCCCTCTCTCCCTCCCTCCTTTCGTACCTCTCTCTTTTCCTTCTTCTCTCCTTTGGGCCTTCCTATCATTTTGGTGAGGGTCATTTGTGAAATAGGATTTTATGGTGCAAATTTGTGTATTCAAAGTGGAATATTATAGGAAGAGGCTCAAGTTCTGTAGAAAGATGTTTTCATTGTTATTTAGGGCTGAGGAACAAAGAACTCTAAAATAGCAGCTTAAAACAACAAATATTTATTACCTTGTTTTCTGCAGGTTAAGAATTTGGGGGTAGAAGAGTTTTTGACTCAGTTATCTCATGAGGTTGTAGTCAGACTGTCAGCTGGGGCGGAGGTCTTACCTGAGGCTTGAGCTGGCCAAGGGTCAGGCAGGGAGGGTAGGTCTGAAGGCACTTCCAGTTGAATCCACTACTCAGTTGGTTGTTAGCAGGTTTCACTTTGTTACCACATGGGCCTTTCTTCGAGGCTGTGTCATGATGTGGTAGCTGGTTTTCCCCATTCTGAGTGTCTCAGGATAGAGTGAGAGAGAGAACACAAAATGGAAACCACAGTGTTTTTACAACCTAATATCAGAAGTGACACTCTTTCAGTTCTGTTATAGTCTGTCCACTAAAAGTGAGTCATTCACTTTTGTAATGTCATTCAGTCCTTACTACACTCAAGGATAGGGCTGCACAAAGGCATGAATATCAGGTAGTGGGGAATATTTGGGACCATTTTAGAGGCAGCCGACCACAAGATTCAGGGATTTCTTTTGCCTCCTCACTCCTCGTTTCCCTTAAAACAGAATCTAAAGAAAAAATGAATAAACAGAAAACAGAATCAGACCCATAAATACAGAGAACAAACTGATGGCTCCCAGGGGGGAGGAGGGATGGGCAAAATGGGCAAAGGGAGAGGGAGATACAGGCTTACAGTTATGGAATGAGTAAGTCTTGGGAATAAAAGGTACAGCATAAGGAATACAGTCAATGATATTATAATAGCAATGTATTAGGACAGATGGGAGCTACATTTGTAAGCATAGCTTAATGTATAAACTTGTTGAACCACTGTGTTTTACACCTGAGACTAATGTAATATTGTGTGTCAACTATACTCAAAAAAAATAAATACAATGGAATTTAAATATAATTCATGTATTTCTCTGCAGTTAAATGTGGAAGCAATCACTTATTTCCATTTCGGTGCATTTGCAAATATAGTGATTTTCATAGGGGAATGACTTTTTATTCCTAATCCCTACCCTGCTTCATCTCTTTTTATTGAAACCCTATCTGTGCAACAAGTTTGCCTATCTGATGTATTTCTGTTATTTATCTACCAATGTATCCCTGGTGTCTAGCATAGTGTCCTGTGCCAACTGTTGAGTATTTGTTCAATGAATGAAATATGCCACCTCCATCAAAAACCATCAAAAACCATCAAAAACCATCACCAGTGACCTCTTCCATTATGAGTTCTCCTTCCCATCAATGTCCTAGCATTTTGAGAAAGAGTAGGGTTAAACACACAATCTTTGGAAGCAGAATTCCTATATTACATCCTAATTGTGCCTCTCACTGTCCTTGGAGAGGATATTGAAACTCTCTGTGCCTCAGTTTCTTTATCTGTAAATGGTGGTAGGGTTGCTGTCAGAGGTCAGGTGGGATAACCCATGTAAAGCTTAGAAGAGTGTTTTCACAAAGCTGACACATCGATGATTTTCTTATTTTGTTGTTGTTGAGTGAATTTTTTTAATTTAAATTCCATTAGCTAACATAGTACATCATTAGTTTCAGATGTAGTGAAAAAATCAGAGGGGGAGACAAACCACGAGAGACTCTTAACTCTGGGAAACAAACTGAGAGTTGCTGGAGAGGAGGTGGGTGGGGGAATGGGGTAACTGGATGATGGACGTTAAGGAGGGCACATGGTGTGAAGATCACTTGGTTATTTCTCGTGACTTCATTATTCTCGTTATACCTCTCATAGGGAATCTTGTGTTCATGCTATTCACATATTTATTTTTATTCCAACAAGTAGAATGTGTCAGAACAACTATAGTGAGGTCACCTACCCATCTCTTTCTTCTACACTGTGATTTCCTTAAAACAGAGACCTTGTCTGATTTGTCGTGATATCTCTGACATCCAGGACTGACATACAGTTACTGTACGTCATCCAGTTGACTGACCTACAATTACTTTTTAACATGTATTTCTTGGACTTTAGACTAAGTGTGGGCAAGAATAGTAATTATCTTTGTGTGTGAGAGAGAAAACAGAGACAGAGAGACAGAGTAACAGAGAAATTATTAAGACTCTACTAGTATAGTGCCTTTTGTAAAGATGCTCAGAAAAATTGTTTTAATTGATTTGAATTAAGGGGCACCTTGTCCATAACCTTACCTTTCCTCCCTGTAGTCATGGTGGCTTCACACAGTGAATCCGGACCTTTTGCCATATAACACTTTTTAGACTGAGATGGGACATGCCTAAGTCAATGAAACTGACTCATCATGTATATCTTTGGTTTCAAGTCTTTATTTGTCTTGGAGCATTACTTATTTCTTTTAATCTCAGGGCATTACCTATTTCCCTTAGTCTCAGAGACACATCTATAATGATTTTTTTTTAAATTTTTTGTTAACCAAAAATACATAATTATAATTCTTTCTTAGGATAGATGAGAGTGGTTGAATATTAGTAAACATGGTAATAAACTATGGAGATTTGGCTCCCAGCAGATACAAAGGTGAGAATATACCATATATTAATATTTTCCATGACCGTTTTTTCTTAATCCAATTTTTTTCATGCAAAAATTGTGCCAAACTTACATTTGGAGAACAAGAGCCTCAAGAGACTGGTACGTGATCTTGAGTTTGATTATGCATATGATAAGATAAAAAATTAGTGAATTGAAAGATATAGCCAGGAGAAAAGCAAAAAGTATCCAATTATTTATTTTTATAGTCTTTTAAAGTAAAAAGAGAAAATGGCAGCTAAATAAAAATCAAGCTATTCATTTTACTGTAAGTACACAAGCTAAGGAACCAGGTTAGATGGTGTCTCTGGAAGTTGTTAAAAGGTTAAATTCATTAAAATATTGCATAGTTAGGCTAGTATTGTTACAGAAGGGAGTTCCAATGATAATTCAAACAAGGGATGTTCCTAGGTGTTCAAGAAAACATGGGACCAAGTTTTAAAATAACTTATTTTACTAAAATGTAAAGTATAAATTTCTCATTTGGAGTCGGTTTCTACCAGCTGTCTTTTAAGTATTTGCGATTATAGCATAAAGAAAGCTAAAAATGAATAAAGTAGCATGATTCATTTTCTATAAGTTATTTCAAAGATTATAGACTTTCATTTGACGTTTGTGTTAGGAACACATTTTACTTTTACCATTGTGAACATGTGCAGACCTACAATTAAAATTTTGAAAAATGCTGGTGATAGGTGAAGGTAGAAAGTAATGGCGCAATGACGCCTAACTTTTTAGCAACAGGGAAAACCAGATCCTCCTCTGTTCTAATTTGTACAAAGAGCACACCAAAGTTCTCCTATGAGCGTCATTCCAAGACTACTTCAGGTCAATGTCCATAGGATCATTTGAGTTTTGGAATACCCTCAAGTCCATTGACATTACTTTGAATACCAAAGAAGCTAAAGAAAGAAGGATGCTGAAAGCCATATGAAGAAATATGGGTGTAAGGCACTGGGGTGGCTCAGTGCACCAAGTGTCTGCTTTCTACTCAGGTCCTGACCCCAGGGACATAGGATCGAGCCCCACATCAGGCTTCCTGCTCCTGGGGAGCCTGCTTCTCTCTCTGCTTCTCTTTCTGTCTCTCTTGAATAAATAAATGAAATATTAAAAAAAAGAAATATGAGTGTAAAAGATTAATGCTCAATAATACAACAAAGGAGTGGAAAGTTAAGAGAAGGAAAAGAGAAAAAATTTAAATGAAGCACCTGCAATCTGGTCCTAAGTTATCATGTCAAATGAAGAAAGTGTTAGAATTTTCTACTCATCAATTGAATAAAGAGCTGCTCTTTCATTCTGCCTATCTAAGGTCTCATTGTGGTACCACAATATGCTTTTCCTATCACAATGAGCTTTTGGTATGTTCTGTTCCCTCAGGGACCACTGCAATCTCAGGTGAGAAATTATGGAAATGGATAGATTTATTCTACAATATGAGCACTTCAGGGAAATTACAATATTTGTCCTTTAAAGAGGTGTTTTAGAAATGATGTTGAGGCTTGGAGATTTCTAGTCCTTTGACCGGATTGAGGAAGGTCTTTCTTCACCTTTCTGGAAATTGAGGCTGAGCAACTGAAGACTTCCCTATCCCATAGCCCTATTGAGAATAAAGTATTAGGTTTCAGAATAATGAAATATTTTGCTTTCTTAAAAGGTAATTCTGAGGAGGTTTCTAATTGTTGTTTCAGTGAAGTAGAACATTAGAGGCAAGAATAGAACATTTCCTTTTTATCAGTAGTCACTGATTTTAAATAATTTAATTGAACCATTATTGATATACTCCAGGGTTACTTATTGGACTTTTCTAAGTGGAATAATACATTATATATAAGCAAAATTGTGTTTAAAAATATAATATGGACTCTTGATTCACTGTATATTCTTTTTAGGGGAATTTAATATTTGGATATAATAAACCAACATTTGGATTATGCTAAATAAGCACAATTAGAAAGGATCTTTTTTTTTTTAACAGAGAGAGAGAGAGAGCATGCGAGTGGGCATGGGGAAGTAGGTGGAGCTCAACAGGGGGGCTCAATCTCATGACCCTGAGATCATGACCTAAGCTGAAATCAAGTCAGATGCTTAACTGACTGAGCCACCCAGGCACCCTGAGAAAGAATCATATTTTTGAAGAGAAATTATTTTTATTCAAGTTCCCAGGCCTATACTGGAAATATTAAGAAACGTAAAAGATGCCATGAATTGCAAATTGACAGTCTAATTAATAGGGTCTTTCCTGCAGACTGATGTTAAATTCTAAGCACTGATGTTTTCCTTTGCTTACATTTGGCTCTTAGTGAAAATCTGGAACCAAGATGGTGTGGAAACATCAGTTTTTTTCTGAGCCCTGTTTAACACTATAGAGATGTCAAATTTTCCTTGAATGTTCTTTGGGTTTATGAGATTTCAAGTACCAGATATTTTAAGTACCAGATAGAGATCAAATGATCTAAGAAGGTTTGACTTGCACTAAGACTTCATCCCAATCAGCCCAGAGGGGTTGACGAGGTGCTGCTTCGCCCACAGGGGGGCTGGTAAGATGAATACCTGAAGTTTCTCCTTCAGAAGCTTGTGGTTTCCACAAGCCAACACTATAAGGTACTCTGATTACGTTTTGAAAGAATCTCCATTTGGCCTCCAGGATACAGGAATTTCCAAGTTTTTGGTTGAAGTTGGGCATCGCAGGGTCTTCTGTCTCTGTGGGGAGGATAATGAGGTGCTGGGAAACAGCATGAATTTTGAAGCCATAGTTTTGGATCCTTAGCTATAAATTGGTTATCCGTTCTGAGCCTGAGTGTTTTCACCCATAAGGTGGGCAGTTGGGATCATGTGCATCTCATAGGGCTGCAGAGGGAAGTAAATTAAGTGACGGATAAAAAAAATATCTAGTCTAGGGCTGAGTTTATTGTAGGTACTCAGTATCATTTATTCTCCTTTTCCTCTACTGTGACCGGAGAGCCACTTTAACTTACTGTGGACCCTTAGTTGTTCTCATCTATCTTTATGCTTTTCTCCTCAGGGAGCAGTATAGCTAGCATTCTAAGTGCTTAGTAAATGGGGATAAACTAATACTAATCCCAAGACAAAATCGGCGAGGTACCCATGGTATTAATTTCAGTCAATCCGAAGGCTTGAGAACTAGGAGCTCCGTGAGCTAGAAAAGATTGATGTTTCAGTTCAACAGTGAGGCAGAGAGAAAGTGAGAGAGAAAGAGAGGAGGCAGACAGAGAGAGAGTTAGTACAAACTTCCTGTGTCTTTTTTTTCTAGTCAGGCCCTCAGTGAACGGGATGAAGTCCACACAGATTGGGGAAGATCGTCTGCTTTACTCAGTTCACCAATTCAAATGTTATTCTCTTCTGGAAACACCCTCCAGACACCTTCCTACAATTAATGTTCAACCACTTAACTGGGCATCCTGTGGCCCAATTAAGTTGAATAAATTTAGCCATCCTAGCCCCAAGGGGAAAATGTTGTATCAACTTAACATTATCATCAGTAGGGAATGAAAGTGTCTAGTTTCCTAAAATGCTCATTGACATAGGATATTTTAAATTAAAAAAAATTTGACAGGGGGCACCAGGGTGGCTCAGTGAGTTAAAGCCTCTGCCTTTGGCTTAGGTCATGATCTCAGTGTCGTGGGATCGAGCCTTACATTGGGCTCTCTGCTCAGCAGGGAGCTTGCTTCCCCCTCTCCCTCTGCCTGCCTCTCTGCCTATGTATGGTCTCTCTCTCTCTCTCTCTGTCAAATAAGTAAAATAAAATCTTAAAAAAATATGTATGACAGAGGGGGAGATATAATTTTATTTGGCAAAAAATGGCAATATGTTACTATGGCTATTATTATCTGAAAGATAATGGTTTCTTCCCGTTTTGTGAGTTCATTATTAGTTTGGAGAAGATGTTTAATCTTGTCATTTTATTTGATATTTTGCATTCTATTATAGATCTAGATTTCTAGGAGAAAAATCGATTTTGAGTTTTTCTAAATATTTGTGTATCCTCTACTTAGATGTTTTCTCTCCCTTGATTTTCCTTGCTAAAAGAAAATGTTCATTTTGTCTTGAGATTAGTGTGTCTATTTAAACAAGAGTGCCTAGCCATGATCTAGTTCCTCAGGGGTCCTGTACAGTTGGGTTCTTATGAAGTGAAGTTTCTACTTTTCAAATTTCAGCTTCATTCTCTGAATATTCAAATACATTTGTCAGCCGCTTTCAGAGAAGAGGCTGTGAAAGGATGATGATAAATCTGGAAATATACTTCTGATTTTTTGAAATATAAAATTGTGGTACAAAGAGCAGTGGTCCAGTGGTTCCAAATCTAGACCATGTCAGAATCACCAAGGAGATGAAAAAAATATTCAAACCCTTCCTTGGTGCCACCCAGACCAACTAAGGACATAGAGTAAGTCTGAGATGTTATGTCTGCAAAACTTCCCAGGTGATCTAATGGGCAGCCAGGATGGAAAAACAAAGGTAACACATGTGGGTTCAAATTGAGTTGCTGCCCCAGCTCAGCTGTGGCATCTTAGTCAAATCTCATAAAAGGCCTGAGCCTCCTTCGGAGGAGCGAGATGAGGGTAGAGAGCTCCAGATTTCTGAGTTCTGGGCTGGTTCCGCAGTGAGTCGAGTCTTCCACGATGCAAGCCTGTCCACAGCCCAAGGGTATCAGGAAGAAATGTTAACATTGCAGGTACATGTCAGTGTATTTGATAGAGCATATTTGTGTGGTTTATATACAGAGTATATCATTTGAAATTAAAATAGAGGAAGTTTTAAGTGATTTCACTTCAGGGTCCTTGCTAAAGGCCGGGTAACGCTGCCAGTTCTTCTGTGAGAATTACAGATTAGCAAAGTGAGAATTGTAGCAGTTTGGCTGTAAAGATATTAAAAAGTCTAGTAAGTTTAAGTTATTTTCACTCCAGGAAAACTATAATCATTTGAAAGATCGAAGAACAAGAGTGAAATTTAAAATAAGATTACATACTCGCAAATCACTGTGTTGCTGGTAAAGAAGGCATTGATGATTGCATACCTGTGTTTCATTGTGCAAACGGGCTAATACCTTTCTATTTAACACAAATGCGGTATCTATGGGGAAAATGCTTTAAATCTGTAAGATTTTAAAAATTTTGCTTGATTTTTTTGGTAGTGGTGGTGGTAGAAGGAAATCGTCTCCTTTCAGACCAAGAATAATTTTCTTTATTGAAAAGTCAATGGAGTGACATAAATGTCAAAAGGTCACTGAGTACCTTTTCCAGCTAGTCCTCAAGGTGTGAGCTAATACAATATGCTTGGTTCTTTGCATAGAAATTCTAGAATAGAGTTTGCTGACCCCAAACAACCCAAAGGAAACACATTATAGCATTCAAAGTGGAGCTTAAACAGGGGAAAAAATGGTGGTGAAAGTGTCCATAGATCTGAATTTGTAAGAGTTGGTGTGAGTTGATGTAGATTGCCATGGCCTTATTATTTAGTCTTCTACATGTGCGTCATTATTAACTTTTTATGCGACAACTGTTCCTGTGCTGAGTGCAGACAGTGTGAGAGGTAGAGATCCCAGCAGTGGCAGACACACATTTCTTGGTCCTGCCCTTTAAAGGGACGCTAGTGAGGAAAGTAGCATAAAAGATGGAAGAACCCAGGTTTCTCATGAAATTTAAATTGTATAAATTCATAAATGAAAGTTACTGCTTTTCACGCCTCTGTTTTACCGGTATATTTTCTAATCTAGGGCAAGTAAGCTAAAATTCATAATTTATAAACAATCTGTGGAAAAATTAGTGAATTATTTACCACACTTTTGGGAAAAATGTGTTTGTATCTTATACAAAAATTAGCTACTCTGTTAATCACAGTGGTGCCACAAATATGCTGGAAATTAGGACTTCCAAAAGTGAGTTTGGGAAAAAAGAAAAAAAGAGAGTCCTGTAACTCAATCTGAAATTGGAAAACCAAACTGATCCTGAATGGTCTATTTAAACAAGTGCCAATTATTGAATAATTCTCAGACCTAAACAGAAAGTTATTGCATATGGAAAATTTTTTTTTCCCTTGGAGTGCTTTATTCCAGATGCCCTTTTAAATTGTTTTTAATTCTCTGTGGGCAGTAGATAACTAAACCTACGAAATGTAGTAATGGCAAGGAGGAAGCAATCACGTTGGCCACTTCTGGTTAAGAGTCATGGAAAAGGCATCTGTTATATATGAATTGCAGACTATAAGGACTTTGACAGTCCATAGACCAGACCTAATTTATTAAACTAAGTTTCTAATATAAACAGTAATTTGTTTCAGGCACTGACACTGCAGGTCTGGATTATGTGAACCAAATATAAAGAACTGTATTTCTCTTTTGGAAAGCGTGTGCCTTTCGAGCACTGAAAGAAAATAATCTAATATGTCATAATAGTAAATATGATGAACGTGGCCCACCTTCCTGAGCATGGGCTGATTCACACTCTCTCCTTTTTATATTTTCCAGAAGTTATTTTAAAAGTACTGAGGCATGGTTTATAAACTTCAAAGCACACCTGTGAGTTCTATTCCAAATAGATGAGAAAATGGTGAGACTACTTAGCGAGGCTCAATCTTCTGAGCATTTTAAACCTGAGCTATAGTTTAAATTGGTGAAAACATTTTCACCTACAAAATCAACCGATTAGAAAAATAGGAAGATTCTCTTTACCTTGTGTTACTTTGCAGACAATGTTTGATAGGAAAGGGACTCTGAAATTGACATGTTAAATAGACCGAGATTTGGAAACAAAGAAACAAACTATGGACTAAATACAGCTTTACCTCCAGACTTTTGAAAGTGTTTCAATTAGGTCAGATAAGATGTGGCTCAGTTCTTAAGTGGTTATACTCTGTGAAAGCATTATTATAGGTTCTCACATAGACTCAGTACCCCTTACTAAATTATTTAGATGCTGCCAATTCCTATGTAAGACAAGGAAGAATCCACAACTGCTTGCTTTTTTTCTTGTTCTAAAGGGCAGCACATTAGCTAGGATGATTTTGGCTGTAAGGAACAAACTCATCTTAAAATGTGGCTAAAACATAAAGGGCATTTTATTATCTAACAAAACAAGAAGTGGATGGCATATCCATGACTGGTTAATTTGGGGACTTCCTTCTCATGTCTCAGTGTTGCCAAGCACATGACAGGATTTCTGTCATGTGTCCCAATGTAAGGGAGGAAAAAACATTCTCTGCCATCATAAATCAGAGATGCCAATGTTGGACTCATTGGTCTGTGGGTGGGGTCTTGTTGCCAAGCCTGTGTTGACCAGGGCTAGGAGAATGGAATTACCCTGAGGCACTGAAACGTAATCAGCATTCCACTCCCTTTCAGGATGGATAAGGCTGTGTGATACCTAAGAAAATTGAGATACATTTAACAAGAAAGAGGGAAGTTGCCATTAGGTAGGCAACCAGCAATGTCTGCCAAAGGTAGAAATGAGAAATATAATTGATTGGTAACACCTGAACAATAGATGGTAGGCATTAAAGGAAAATCTGTACAATATCATTTTATTACCTGCAGGCATCTGGGAAGGAGTGTTTTAGTATTTTTCCATGACAAATTTTACATCACGTAAACAAAAATCTTTGTAGCATAATACGCTTACAGTAAAGTAAAATTCCAGGGGGGACAATGTGAAATACTTAGACTGAAACATTTAGATCATTCTGGTTGAATCAACTCTGCTAGTTCGTCACAAATAGGGTTAGTTTTTTCAAACCATTTTGGTTTACATATCCCTGCATTGACCAATTATTGACAGACTACAACCCACCAATAAGTTGTTTTCATGTTTCAGAGAAGCAATCTGAATTTTTATCCTATTTAATCATTCACTTGTCAGGGGTAATGTTAGTGGGATATGGGGAAAATGAGAAAAAACGAGAGAGGGGAGAGGACAAACAGGTACAGAGGGAACAAAGGTTGGGCGCAGTGAGTCCTTCAGAGTTCCTTTATTTTACCACATTGAGTGGTAGATATTTTGTTTTTGCTTGTAAGAAATTGATTTAAATAATTCTTTTATTTTTTTAAGAGTTACTCTTGAAGATCTAGCTGTCACACCTTAGGGTTTTGAAATAATGGCTTAACAAAATAGTCCTCTCCATCAATGAATGGAGAAGTCCTACTAGAATGAAAAGGAGCTGTACTACTCCAAGGTGTGCCTGTCTGTAGCAGACATTATGTGCTCCTAATCTTTGAAAATATTTTAAAAGAGTAAGAGATCCAAAAAGAAAAACAAAACAAAACTGCTTTAATCAGAAACACACTAATTCAGGGTGTGTCTGGAGACTACCAAAGATTATACCCAGATACTATCTGGAGAATAACTGCAACTGTTTCTCCCCCAACTATACCCCAAATATCATGTAGTCCTTCTGTTCTAGAACGATCTCACCTGGTCATTGCTCTGATGCTGCCTACAGTTGTGCTGTATCTACAGAGTATGGCGTTCAAAGATGGAGACAGAAAACATGCAAGCAAACAATAAGAACGAACCCAGTCTTATTTTACAACTGGACAGGGCTTTGGATTTAGCTGTGCAAGTTTATATATGCAGTAAATTACTTGGGGAAGGCACATTACTCATACATAGCTTTATAGTTCTTAAAACTAAAATTTACTTGTCAGTGTTATTACTGCTTTTTTATTTATAATCTGTTTTTTTTTTCTTTAGAGTATAACTTTAATATTTGGATTGAAAAACTTTGGAATAAGAGCATTAATACATAGGAAAGTCAGTCTGGGATTTAAATGAGCCAGGAGCTCACATTAAAATCCTGTAAAATACTACTTTGCTCACTTGCCTCTCTCTCTATGTCCGCTGCTCCACTCCTACGTCCTTCCCTTGAAAAAGAATTAGAAAGGAAAATTGATCAGAAAAAAGCATTTTAGTTGGAGCCCAGATACTTGAACTCTTGTTCTGCCGTTCTCCTGACTTGACTCTGGTCATGCTTTATTTGGGGATAATAGAATTCCTGGGTTTTAAAAATTTTAAAATATTTTCAAAGATTAGGAGCACATAATGTCCATGGCGACATAGATCGCCATTTTCAACAAAACCATATGCTTCAATTTCCTCATAAGTAGCTGTAAAATTCCATGATTTTTAGAAGTGTTTATGAATGGTAACTCCATCCTGTTTATGGACTAATGATCTTTGTTTTGCATGCCATGACTAGAGGCACATGGAACTTTTAACACTTCAAGGGAAGGATTTCAATTACAGATTGGTTCTTACTGCTGAGTAGTTACATAGCTGTTCAATCATGGAATGAGGTACACCTGTCATGAGTGTAATTTGCCAATTAGAAGGATAACTCATTTCAAATACAGGTTTTTTAAAACCAAGAAATTGCAGGCATATAGTCATACCTGCAAAAAAAATTTTGAATTTGAAAAATTTCTCTGCATGCGTTTAGCAGTAAATTTGGTTAAAAATAAAGCAAATTCTATAAATTCACTATGGCTTTCTTATATTAGAATGCTTTTATTTGAGTTTCTCTTTGCGTCAGTGTTATTTCTGGCTTGAGTGTAAAACTTTAAAAGGAATTTTAAAAGTCTGGAGCTTGCATTGTTTGCTTCCTCTGAGAGAAGTAAAAGCAAAATGAGCTTTTTTTTTTTAAGGGTTATACAAATCGTCTTTTTAAAATTAAATAAGCCTTTACATGTACAAACTTCTAAAGTATTTAAGTTTGGTATTTAAATGAATTTCAATTTCTTAATTTTAAGACCATTTCCTTATAAACAAAATAATAAAAAGTGAACATAGGTATATCTTTGAGCCTATATGATTCTTTTGGTTTTCCACCAAATCTCATATAAAATAAGAAATTATTATTGCCAGTAGTTGCTGTTTTAGAACATGGACTCCATAAGAACAATATTTTACTTGTTATTTGTGTTTCTGTGTTTGAATTTTAATAACTTTTTGATAGGGCACAGGAAGCAGGTATAAATCATGGGCAGATTATTGATCAGTTATATTTAAAAGCTTTGGGATCTGTCACATCAAAGAAGAAACTCAATTCACCTACTCTAAACTAGAACAAAGCATTATTCCAAATGGTTTCTTCATCCAGCATTGAGGGGATTAAATCGGATGTATCAAATTTCTAAAACAACTTTGCAATATTTGTCTTCAGTAAAATTCAGACCCCTTTTTCCCCCCCGATTTTTTTACTTCCATTCATGCTTTAGTTGGGATAATATAATTATATTTCTGACTCATTCTGACAGTAAACTACGACTTTTCCTTATATTTATTGTATATCTTATAAAAATTACCTTAATAGCTGTCTTTTTCTTACCAGCAGCTATAGTTTATGAATCGGAAAATATCTAAATATCAAAACATGGAAGTTGATGTGATACCCGAAGTATGGCAGAGTTGCTATCCAGCAGAGGGTCACATCAGAGTCTAAGGGAGCAGAAAGTAGTATTAGCTTGATGGTAATGGTTTTGCTTTTCAGCCTTGTTGATGGAATACTGGATTCAGTCTGTTTCCTCCTCACATGATCTTTATGGTCAATAGCCAGGAATGCTGAGTAGCTGGTTTAGGTCCCATGGAGGGGATCTGGTAAAAGGAGACCATTGTTTCCTATTGCATTCCCAAACTCAAACTATTTGTGCGCTTGCCCATCCTGGGTACCTCAGACCATGGGGATAATTTCTAACTCATTCTCACAATGAATCACACCTTTACCTTACAAATTAGGTTTCGTGAACTCTGGAGATGCTACACCAGGTGATGTACTGGGTAAATGGTGGTTATTGGGGTGAGAGTCAGGGAGGTTACAGATGAGACTTCTTTGTGTAAGATCAAATGTTAGAAGCTGATTACCGTTCTGATTTTTAATATTTCCAAGAGATACAGTTTATAAAATGATATTAAGTTGATGGGAGTTGGTGACCTAGATAATAAAAGTGAAGAAATTGTGGTACTATTTTTTTGAATGTTTGTGTGCCCCTTAAATCATATATTGGCATCCTAACCCCAAAGGTGATGGTATTAAGGGGTGGGAGCCTATGGGAAGTGATTAGTTCAGGAGGGCAGAGCACTCATAATTGGTATTAGAGCCCTAATAAATGAGACTCCAGAAAGCTACCTCATCCCTTCCACAATGTGGAGACTCAGTACAAGGGTGAGACCCATGAACCAAGAAGTGGGCCCTCACCAAACATTTGCCTGTGCCATGATCTTGGACTTTCCAGTCTCAAGAATGATGAGAAATAAATGTTGATTGCTTATAAGACATCCAGTATATCATATTTTTGTTACAGCAGCCTGAGTGGACTAAGACTAAGGTCATTTCTATGGTAAATTACTTGGGCTTAAATTCTTTCCTTCTGTGCTTCTATTTTGCAAATAGTGCTGTCTTTGAAACCTTTGAGAGCAACCTATGTGGAAATTAGTTTTCAGAAAGAAGAGTGGAATAGGAATTAGACCTTACAAAAGTGATGACAATAAGCCAAACTTTTTCCCCGCCTGGAGTGACTGGTAGGCTTCTAGATGCCTGCTCTTGTTGCTCCAAAGCCAAGAGGAGAGGCTTAGTTTTCTCTACTGCATTGAAGACCAGGAAGAAGCAAGAGGTTATAATGTAGACGGATCCTAACACCTGCTCCTCAACATGGAATTTTTTGGATATGTGCCCAGAATCCTGCAAACAGGACCACTCTGAATAATAATGGTTCAGTAGTCTCCACACATTTAGACTCCTGCAGGAGCCTGGATGCCTCCAGTACACCTAGAGTTCAGGATTTGCAAACTCTAATGCCCCCACAGGCCCAGATAGTGAATCCAAATAAGCCAGCTGTGTTGGGTGCAAGCTGTAGCCACGTGGGGAACACAAGTTCTTACTCAATGGGGTCCCGGTGACACCTTTTGTTGCCAAGTAAGAATGGAGTTTTCAAGAGGAACTAGAAGTTTAGATTTTCATGGAAAAGATGGACTTTTTAATGTGAAATCTAACAATTTTTAAATGTTGGCAACTGAATAAAACTTAGAAAAAAGAAAAAAATAACCCCTCTACCAGTCATATTGCAGCAGTGAATTTGATACCTCAGCTCTAGGTAGAGTTTGGTTGCTTGTAATGTTGGCAATGACAGTAACCAATTTTCTCTTCCTAGACGGAGACGTATAATCACACATAGATATATTCACTAAAGCAGTCTTTGCACTTAAGGACACACATGGGGACCGTTTTTGTTCGTGTTCACAAAAGGGGAGAATTTGATCAAATCTTTGATTTTTTTTTTTTTAATACTTAAGAGTCCATACTAGTTTTGGGTATTCCAGTATATACTTTAATGCATTGAAATACCATTATTTTGATTAGAGTAATATCATTTTTGTGGCATTAGAAATCTGAAATTTGAAATTTATCTACCAAGACATACCTAGAATGAAAGTTTCTAATCAAATACGGTTTAAAGAGTATTTTTTCTGTACCTCCCTCACCTATATAAGGAGGAAGAAATAGAACAACACAAATTTCTTTTGCAACAAGAGTGTATGCAATCATACTCAATGTCAAAGACTGTCCAAACAAGTGGAGTATGTAGCCAGGTTGAAATTACACAAGTAACTGCATCAGAATCTCTACCTACTGTGATAAAAACCAGTGACTGGAAGGTGGAACTGGAAATGTTTTTTTCTTGAAACTAAATTATAACATGCTATCAATAAAATGTCTACAGCTATAGTACAAATATTTTGATATTAAATAGTGACTTAGTGTTGCCATTTGCCCTATATTACAACCAGTATATGTACTGACAAATTATGGCTAATTTATAAATGCATGTAAGTGAGACTTCCTTATTTCTCTTCTTGTGAGTTTATATGCGCTCAGGAGATATTATTCCTTAAAGGAACTCAAATACTCTCACTTAAATGACCTATTCAAGATCAATATTCTAGTTATCTTTCCTCAAACTTGCATGACATTTTTGTAAATTCTATTTCTCTTGGCACATTTTCCCATGATCTGCTACCTGAATAATTGAAATACATCTAACGTGTATTTTTGGGTGAACTTTCAATCTTCCGTAGTCCATTTTCTTTTTGTAATTCACACAAAATTGATAGTGCTTTTTTTCAACGCTCTTCCTGGCTATTTTAAGTTATGAGAACAATACATGATACCAAACTGTTCTAATTTTCTTTGTAAAAATGGAATGTATACAATGACGTATACTGTAAAACACATAGTAATTATCAGGGGGAGAATGCAAATTCATTTGTGGGGAGGGGGGAAGGCTAAATCTTGGAAGAGACTACTTCTAGGTATTCTGACTGCCATTCAGGTGTTCAACCAAGCTGCTCTGCCTTTGTCTTTGAACTACGGAGCTCAGAACAGCTTTTGCCCAACCTCACGGATGTGTGTTATCATTTGCTGGAAGGGGACCGAATGTGTGATATTTCTGAATAGATACTAGTGGTTATGAATGTTATGTTATATTTTTAAAGAGGGTACTAAATTTTATAATTTATGCACCTGTAATATATTAGTTATTTTGCTTAAATAGTATTGTTTACAGCTGAAATAGAAAATTGAGGTCAGAATAAACAGGTCTTGTTAGGTAGAATATATAAAGTAACTACCATGGTGCTGGTGTGTGTGTGTGTGTGTGTGTGTGTTTAAGTGTGAAAATCTCAAAGGGTTGCCTTGAGATTTTCAGAGCAAAAAGTGATACTGAGCAAAAACTAGCAAACTGCAAGAAATGTAATCAGTGTGTGGAAATTACATTACATTTAATGGAAGTGTTTCAATAGAGACCACCTAACTCAGGCTAAACTATCAATTATCATTAAATATTTTATATATGCAAATGAAATGCCTCTGAGACTAGTTTGAAATCAGCATGACCAATAAGGAAACAGTCAACAGGTATATTACTTAACCTTTACAATGATCTCATAGGAGTAAACGTTTTCATAATAGTTTTATTAAACTGCCTTCTTTGATCCAAGATCCTCAGTGACCTTAAGATAATCATTTATCATTATCAGGCAGTAGGAAAGTACTAGACCATCTACAGCTTACAGGGAGGTCATGCCTAGTAGGAGTAAACCCATTTTAGTTGTGATATAATGAACATTGGGTCTGTGGAACAGATACTTAAACTACTGCTTGGAGGTTCCTGGGTGACTCATTGGGTCAAGCATCCAACTCTTGATTTTGGCTCAGGTCCTGATCTCAGAGTTGTGATTCTCTCTCTCTCTGTGCCTCTCCCCTGGTGGGTGGGTGGGTGGGTGGGTGGGTGGGTGTGTGTGTGTGTGTGTGTGTGTGTGTGTGTGTATGCGCTCATGCATGATCTCTCTCCGAAATAAAGCAATCTTTAAAAACAAGCTGCATGGGCGCCTGGGTGGCTCAGTGGGTTAGCCTCTGCCTTCGGCTCAGGTCATGTTCTCATGGTGGTGGGATCAAGCCCCGCATCGGGCTCTCTGCTCAGCAGGGAGCCTGCTTCCCCCCACCCCCCACCTGCCTCTGTCTACTTGTGATCTCTTTCTCTCTGTCAAATAAATAAAATCTAAATAAATAAATACATAAAGTAACGTGAGAATATTTAAAACAAACAAACTGCGTGTTGGTGGTGGTGGTCTCTGGGGAAAGGTGGGTGTCTGTAATTTAAAATGCAGAAGTGATTGGTGGCTATTTTTACAAATAAGATCTTCCTATTTCCTGAATTGATAGTAAAATGCTTTACATGAAAAGAGCCACTTTTTAAATATAAAAATGACTAGATGTGTGTGTCCCATCTATTCCTGAGCCGCTTTTGGGATGGGGCGAATTCTGAGATGCGGAATAAAAAATAATAATCTTCCTGGCTCTGCCAAATCCTCAACATGTGACCTAAGACATGGGGCAAGGCGGGGAGGATGGCAAGAGAAACACCCAGAGCATTGCAGGTTATGCTGTTGCCCTTAAAGGCGAAGGTGGCGTCCTCAGAGAAGTCAGCCTGGCAGGCAGCAGCACATCTCCCTTGAGTATGAGCCTGGAGTTGCGAGAAAACAAAGCTCATCTCCCCAGTTGGCTTGAGGGTCTGCCCAGGAAGCATTAATCTGATATACGAAGTGTGGACATTTTATTTTGCCATGTTTAAAATAAGGGCTTGAACTTACAAGTCTCTGAGGTCTCTTTAAGTACGAAAACTTGAAAGCCTTCTTTTCCATCACACTAAGCTTCATTTTCTGGTATTGGGCCTTTCTACTTGGAGCAAACACCAAACACTGCTATGCAGCCTTTCTTTCTTGATCAGTCATGGAGAGGCTCTGATTTCCCTTGCAAGTCTGTTTTCTGTACCCTTGGTATGGTTCCTTCTTCATTCTTTTGCCCGTGGAACGCTCTTCTCTCATTGGCTTGTACAAGTTTTAAATACTTGATCCTTTGCATATTTCTTCCAGGTTTGTCTGCTTGTATTTCCAGGAGCAAATGTTTCATTTAAAATATATCTGGTTTAAATTATTTTTATGAAAACTTGGAACTATGTAAGTTTAAAATGTTCAAATATAAAACGGATATTTTCAATTATGAGGAAGGGATGCGTGGCCGTATGGCAAAGTGTTAGGTGAATTAGAGTATTTAAAAATTATATATTGCAGATGAGTTGGGATTTTTATGAGAGTCTTTGCAGGAGTGAAAAAGGTTGTATGTCCCCTTTCATTAAAAGGCTACGTCTTTTATTTTTTTAAGTGCCTTTTAATTCCAGTCGTTATGCAGCGTTATGTTAGCTTTGGTTGTACAATATAGTGATTCAGCAGTCCCATACATCACCTGGTGCTCGTCACAGCGAGTAGGCTCCTTAAACCCCATCACCTATTCTACCCATTAACCCCTCCCACCTCCCGCCTCCCGCCTTCTCCCCCCTCCCTTAACCATCAGTTTGTTCCCTAGAATTTTTTTTTTTAAAGATTTTATTTATTTATTTATTAGGAAAGAGAGAGAGTGAGAGAGCGCATGAGAAGGGAGAAGGTCAGAGTGAGAAGCGGACTCCCCACAGAGCTGGGAGCCCGATGTGGGACTCGATCCTGGGACTCCGGGATCATGACCTGAGCCGAAGGCAGTCGCTCAACCAACTGCGCCACCCAGGGGCCCTGTTCCCTAGAATTTAAAGAGTCTGTGTCCTGCTTTGTCTCTTTTTTTTCCCCTTTGCTTGTTTGTTCTGTTGCTTAAATTCCATTTGTGACTAAAATCATAGTATTCGTCTAACTGATTTTGCTTAGCATTACGGTCTCTAGCTCCATCCGTGTTGTTGAAAATGGCAAGATTTCATTTTTACAGCTGAATGATAATCATCGAATATCTATACCACTTCTTCTTTATCCATTTATTGACTGGGCTGCTTCCTTGAGCTGCTTCCATAATTTGGCCTATTGTAGATAGTGCTGCTATAAATGTAGGTGTGCACACACCCCTTTGAATTAGTGTTTTTTGTTTTTTTGGAGGTAAGTACTCAGTAGTGCATTGGTGAATTATAAGGTAGTTCTATTTTTAACTTTCTTGAGGAACCTCCATACTACTTTCCACAGTGGCTACACCAGTTTGCCTTCCCACCAACGCTGTAAGAAGGTTCCCCTTTCTCAACATCCTCACCAACACTTGTTTCTTGTGCTATTGATTTTAGCCATTCTGACAGTTGTGAGGCGATATCTCATTGTAGCTTTGATTTGCATTTCCCTGATGATGAGTGATAATATTTTTTCATGTTCTGTTGGCTATCTATATGTCTTTGGAAAAATGTCTATTCATCTCTTCTGCCCATTTCTTTTTTTTTCTCCCCAAATTTGTTTATTTTAATTTTTCAGTGTTACAAGATTGATTGTTCATGCACCACACCCAGTTCTCCATGCAGTATGTGCCCCTCTCGATACCCACCACCAGGCTCACCC
>CM052810.1:141657874-141860712 GCA_028533885.1 Nasua narica
TACATATAGCTGTCCAATTTTCCCAGCACCATTTATTGAAGAGACTGTCTTTTTTCTACTGGATATTTTTGCCTGTATTGTCAAAGATGATTTGACCATAGAGTTGCGGGTCCGTCTCTGGGCTCTCTATTCTGTTCCACTGGTCTGAGCTTTAAGGCTTCCTGGTTGCTAGAACTCACAAACTTGGCACCCTTTTGCTTCCCTAGCCAGTTGGTATGGGGAATCATTTTCCCTGTGAGCTCCCTTGTGCGTTAGTCCATCCCTTGCCCTTCTCTGTGACTGCAGCACTCTCCTTACCACAGCAGCCATGATCTATTTCTCTCCCAAATTGTGTCTCCGTGCTTCCTACCTTCTTTGATGTGGCCTAATAGCTACCTTTAGTTGCGAAGTTTGTTCCGCCAGTCCTCAAGTTGATTTCTGGGGATTTGGGGATATTTGATAGTTATCAAATTGTTTTCATGGGACAAGGTGAGCCTAGCAGATAGCTTCCCCTCCCATATATATTTTTTAATTTATTTTTACATTTCCATTTAAACATCTTTATTTTTAGTTGTTTTTAATAAAAGTTATACTTGAGACATAATTTAAAGAGTCAAAATTACAAGGGCTTTGTTTATGAAAAATAGCAGTTCCCTGACCCCTCATTTCCTGATTCTGCCCCTTCCAAAGACAACCCTTCTACCTCTTTTGTGTAATTATTTTAGAATTTGCCTCCACATCTCTGAATAACATGTTGGTATTGTTATTCTTCTATTTGTAGTTTCCCACTACAGAAGATGTAGATTTATCACCTTTTTCTCCTCCTACTCCCACCATTCACAACCTTGTCCATTTTCTCTAATACAGGTATATGATGGAAGAACAATAGTCAGTTTTTGACTATGAAGTTACCATCCTTTCATGAGCTAGGAAATGAACTACATTGTTTCAAAAACAATTTTTTAAAATTGAAGTGTAATTTACAGTCTTATATTAGCTGTAGGTGTACTATATGATTCAGTGATTCTATGCATTACTCAATGTTCATCAAAACAAATGCACTCTTCATCCCCTTCATTTATCTCACTCATCCCCCCCCACCTACTTCCCCCCTGGCAACCACCAGTTTGTTCTCTGTATTTGAGTCCTTTTGTTTGTTTGACTTTTTTTCCTTTTCCATTTGTTTTTTTCTTAAATTCCACATATGGGTGAAATCATATGGTATTTATCTTTCTCTGATTGGCTTAATTCACTTGCCATTATACCTTCTAGGTTCAGCCATGTTGTTGCAAATGGTAAGATCTCATTCTTTTTGATGGTTGAGTAATATTCCAGTGTGTGTGTGTGTGTGTGTGTGTGTGTGTGTATGCGTATGCGTATGCACATACATATACATACACATACCACATCTTTTTTATCCATTCTTCTATGGATGGAAGCTTGGGTTACTTACATATCTTGGCTATTGTAAATAATGCTGCAATAAAATAGGGGTGGATATATCTTTTCGAATTAGTATTTTTGTTTGCTTTGGTAAATACCCTGTACCAAAGTTACTGGATCATATGGTAATTCCATTTTTAATATTTCAAGGAACCTCTACATTGTTTTCCACAATAGCTGTTCCAATTTGCATCCCTACCAACAGCGTACAAGGGTTCCTTTTTCTCCATATCTTTGAAAAGACCTTTTAAAAATAATACTTTTAATGGAGAATAGGAGGTTTGAAGTTAAGATATGTTTATCTGGAATTAGAAACAATGCTAAACTTTTCCAGGTATCCTGTGAAAAGAGTCTTTAGATAATATACATTCACTGAAGTCTGTTCTGTGGGAAATGATGTGCAGGGAGTTAGGGCATGAGTGATGAGGGAGTGGGAGATGGCAAGGATGAGGGAGACACTGGCCTTGGCCCCAAGAAGTTTATAGTCTAGCCGGATGGATGTGGAATGCAGTGAGTGCATGGATCAAAGGGCCGAGAGGAGAAAGCCTGGGTAGAGATGTTTTGATCACTAAAAAAGCTAATGTTAAGACCCTGTATTAGAATATAGATTTGACAGTGAATTGGGGATGCTTTCTTCTTTTTTACTTCATAATCATTTTATGGAGCAAATAGGACTTGAGCTGACATTTTAAGATACAAGTTATAAGCTATAACTTTAAAAGTGACTTTAAAAATTAGACTTTTAAATAAATTATTAATTTTGTACATTTAAGGGTTATCAAGCGGGCATGCAGGAAATAAACTTGTTTTGAGTTGTTGCTTTGATGGTTATTTTATTTTAGAAACTTGAGCAATGAAAAGTAGAGTTCTTAGATTGCTGATGACAAAGTGCTAAAGAGATCAGTTAAGATTTCCTCTTCTCCACGGGCGATTTGCTGTCCGACACAAATTTGGGGTAGAGGGCAGCTGGGAGGGGATTTTGGATGCAGCAGCTGGAAGGTGGGGATACTGATGGGACTCAAGTGTGGCACAGAAGACCTGAAGTTTGGTCTGTTCTATTTATTTACCTTTTGGTCTGAACTTCCCTGATCTTTTGTTTCTTGGTTCATAAAAAAAGTATTAATCTCCACTCTGCCTATATCACAACATTGCTATCACATTAAAATGAGATGCTATATGTGAAAGTTGTCTGAAAACTTGTGAAACACTACGTAGTTGCAAAGACTTGAGATGAAGGAATGATAAATGTGTGTCCGTTTCTCCCGGCGTTTTGGCCTCTCCGCTTAGAAACGTTAATTCATAGATATAGGGATATTATCTTTTAGAATAGTAAACCAATATAGGTTTTGAACTTGGTCATCTCTGGTTTCTAGTTGTGTTCTGCTTATCTAACAAGAGCTGAGTCTGGTGAATCTGGGCCTCAAGGTTATTAAAAACTAGGGATAGCTGGACCTGAGGATATGGCACAAAGGAGTCCCTACCATGTGGAAGGGGAAGAGTGCATTCCCTTCCTTCCTTAGAGGAATGTGGGAAGAAGAGAAGGAAGGTTAGGTAGGATGAGAAAATCCTTCGATAAAATCCTCGTTACCCCTGTTTTTAAGCTAAATCTTGAGCGAGGGCAGAGAGCTATAGAACCTTCTAGAAAGATATGGGGAAACTGGAGAATACCAGAACTAATGGTTGTTTCTCAAGCACCGTTCTCAGTGCCATGTGCAATGTGGCTTTGATAAATAGGGCAGGTCTCACAGAGAGAGGAGCTGGAATGAGGGTGTTCGTTTCTTAGCCTGTGTGTGGTCTATAGGGGATTGAAATGTACTTGTGTGATACCCTAATGAGGTTAGGCAAGGGTAGAATCAGCAGTTAGCGGCAATGGATGCTTTTATACGCTGAAAGGCCAAAGAGAACTGGTACATCACCAAGGATTCAGGGATGACAAGGCCTCCAGCATAGACACAAGAGGGAAGGAAACACTTGAGTGAGTAGTAGCCTGGGCTCTTCCTTAGCCACTGCTATGAGATCACATGACAGCTTGCTCTTGATATGGGGGCAGCAGGAGATGGAAGAAAACCTATAAATGTTTATTCATCCTAAATTACCATCTGAAGGAGGAAACTCAAGGGACGCCTGGGTGGCTCAGTTGGTTAGGCAGCTGCCTTTGGCTCAGGTCATGATCCCGGTGTCCTGGGATCGAGTCCTGCATCGGGCTCCTTGCTTGGCGGGGAGCCTGCTCCTCTCTCTGCCTCTGCCTGCCTCTCTGCCTGCTTGTGTTCTCTCTCTGTTAAATAAATAAATAAAATCTTTAAAAAAAAAAACATAAAGGAGGAAACTCAAATTGGAAAAGATGGAGACAATGGGCAATGTGGCTTTGATAAATAGGGCAGCTCTCATAGAGGAGCTGGAATGAGGGTGTTCGTTTCTTAGCCTGTGTGTGGTCTATAGGGGATTGAAATGTACTTGTGTGATACCCTAATGAGGTTAGGCAAGGGTAGAATCAGTAGTTAGCGGCAATGGATGCTTTTATACGCTGAAAGGCCAAAGAGAACTGGTACATCACCAAGGATTCAAGTTTTGTATCTTCACTACCACTCTCTCATCTTACCTCCATCTAACAGGGTGGAGGCTTAGGAGGAAGATAAAGCTGTAACAGAAAAAAGAAATTTAAGAAGTAGTATGAGAAAATGTTGCTCTTCTACATACATCTATATTTTTTATTGACTATGTTCCCAATGCTATACTTTTCATCTCTGTGATTTATTTTATAACTGGACACTTGTGTCTTTTAATCCCCTTTATTTTACCCACACACCTCCTCTCTGGAAATCAACATTTCTCTGTATTTAAGAGTCTGTGCATTTGTTTCATTTTTTTTAGATTTTACATATAAATGAAATTCTGTGGAATTTTATTTCTGCCTTCACTTAATATCCTTTAGATTCATTCATGTTGTTGCAAATGGCAAGATCTCATTCTTTTTTTTATGGTTGAGTAATATTCTCTGTCTCTCTATACACACACACACACACACACACACACACACACACACACATCTATCTACTATATATAAAATCACATCACATCATGTCTTCTTTATCCATTCATCTATTGATTGACACTTAGGTTGCTTCCATATCTTACTTAGCATTACAAATGCTGCAAAAAATGTAGGGGGTGCATATAGCTTTTTGAATTAGTGTATTTCTTTGGGCAAATACCCAGTAATGGAATTAATGGATCATATAATATTTCCATTTTTATTTTTTGAGGAACTTTCATCCTGTTTTCCCCAGTGGTTGTACCAATTTATCTTCCCACCATTAGGGTATGAGTATTTCCTTTCCTCCACAATCTCACCAACACTTGTTATTTCTTGTCTTGTGATACTAACCATTCTGACTGGTGTGAGGTGATACCTCATTATGGTTTTGTTTTGCATTTTCCTGATGATGAGTGAGCTTGAGCATCTTTTCATGTGTCTGTTGGCCATCTGTATGTCTTCTTCAGAAAAATGTCTGTTCAGGTCCTCTGCCCGTATTTTAATTGGATTGTATGTTTCTTTCATGTACCATTTATTGAAGTGCTATTTTGTCAGATGTAACTCATTTTCCTTATAGTTGCTCACACTTTATTTTGTTGTTCATAGTCATTTAACTTTATTTTAAAAAGACAGTTTTTTAAAAAAGATTTTAATTGTCAGAGAGCACACAAGTCAGGGGAGCAGGAGGCAGAGGGAGAAGCAAGCTCCCTGCTGAGCAAGGAGCCTGATGTGGAACACGACCCTGAGATCATGACCTGAGCCAAAGGCCAACGCTTAACGACTGAGCCATCCAGGCATCTCTAAAAAGACAATTTTTAAGAGCGTTTTTTTTTTTTGTTGTTGTTGTTCAGATTTGTGATAAAATTGAGAGGAGGGTGCAGAGATTCTTTATAAACTCTCCATCTTCATATGTGCACAGCCCGTCCACTATCAACATCACTCACGACAACGGTATCTTTTTTTTTTTTTAACCAAGAATGAACCTATGTTGATGCATTATAATCACCCAAAGTCCCCAGTTTACCTTAGGCTTTCAGTGTCTGTGTTATACATTTGGCAGGTTTGGACGAATGTATAATAACGTATGTCCATCAGTATATCCTAGAGTATTTTCACTGCCCTTAACATCCTCTCTGCTCTTATTCCTCCCCATTACCTGCAGCCATGGCAACTGCTGATGTCCTTATTGTCTCCATAGTTTGCCTTCTCTAGACTGTCATTTAGTTGGAACCATATGGAATCCATAGTACAAATATTACTTTCAAATAAAAGTTGATTTAGTCTATATTATGTGCGAGGTACTGCTTGTGCTTCATAAGTGCTAATTCCTGTAACTCTCACAGTAGCTCAGAAAGCACTACTGTTGTCCCCATTTTAGGGTAAGAAAACTAAGGTCCAGAGAAGTTAGATTGGTAAAAATGTAGGAGAACCAGCATTCCAACTCCAAAAATGTGGCCTCTGAATGCTTGTTTGAAGCTCTCTACCACATGCCTTTCAGCCTTCATATTGACTCATATTGAGCTTCTTAATCTCTTTATACTAAAAACTCATACATTAATATTAGTATTAGACAATTTTAATTTGTACGCACTGAGAATTACTGAATCCTTATGTGGTCTCCAACTCACAGGTAAGGAGTGTTTTAGGAGCTCAGGTATTATTTTCCCCAAAGGGCCAGATGTCAATTAGCAGGTGGTTGTCATAAAATTCACCTATTAAAAGCCATTTATTGCATTCTAATAAAAAACACACATGAAGTATGTATATAACTTTTAAGCAGTTATAAGTTTTTATTTGGTGATTTTTACCAAGATTTTGTTTTGGTTTTCATTGTTTACCTAGAAGCCCTCAGGAGACCCATGAAATGTATTTCTTAGGTTTCATAAAATTAATACGAAATGGCAACAGAAGGCTATTTGGGGGAGGATGAATCTTTCTTGTGAAGAAAGACCCTGCTAAAAAAAATACAAACGTGGAAAGTTGGCCTATTACCGTAACTCTGATCACTTACCTATAAGAATCTCAGAGAAATCTGTACACACAATTATTTTTGTCATGCTGTGTGCAAAACAAGATCCAACTACAAAGAAGTTGAAGGTGCTTTTAAGAAGCAAACCTGCAAATTTGGTGCTTGTTTTCTCAGCCAGAGAAAAGCAATATTTTGCCTACATATGTGGAAAAGAATGACAGCCGCATAACTCTCTGTATTGGCTTTTGCTAGAGTTCTCTGTTGTCTGTATAGGGAGAAGTCTCTCTCTCTCTCTCTAAGCCCTACCTCATTCTTCTGAGGAATCATGGGTTATTGTTTTCTCGTCAGGCTGTATGAATGCACCATACAGACGACTGAGGCAGTCAAATCTTGAAGAAACACTTCTTTCTCTATGACGCGGATATCCTATACGCAGCCTCTGTTGTAAAAATATATCCAGTTTAAAAAAAAAAAAAGGTACAGTATCTGAAATCACTTGTGGCCAAATTACATGTGGGCTTGCATTTTTTTAAAAGAATGATAAAAATAATAAAATTGTACTGACATAAAATACCGTCAGCTCATTCCTGTGGCATGAGGGAAAATAAGCACTTATAAGGCTATATAGAGCTTTTCCTGTGGAAGGTGAGAGGTTAGCGAGGCTGGTGGGGTGGACGAGCAAGAAGGGCCACAAGGAAACCAGGCATCCCAGGGCTCTGGAGGCATGGCCCACGTTCCTAGAGAGACACTAGATGCAAGAGCAATTACCTGTCTTCTCTAGGAGCAGTACTAGTTGTACTTTTTTCTTGTCTGTCTATCTTGTCTTTCATTCTGTTCTATCTTCCCTCCTGCCTGCCTTTTCTCCCTTCGTCACTCCTCCTTTCCGTGCCTTCTCCCTCTTCTCCTAACTCCCTTCCTCCCTTCTTTACTACACAACGGTATCCTCACCATCTTAGACATGAACAGAGAGGGTCTGGTCGAAATACAACATCAGACAAATTTAATGAGGCTCAGGTGGCGGCAACAAAGGTGACAGGACTCACTGCTGGTCTCTCTGCTTTCTTTTGGTTTGCTTTTCTTTTTTTTTTTTTTTTTTTTTTTTTTTTTGGTTTGCTTTTCTTAAGAGTATGGATTCATAGAGCTCTACATTACATGTTTCAATAAATAAACTCTGAACTCTTTTTATTTACTTTCGTAGTGGACCTCAGACATCTTTTTTTTTTTTTACTCTCGCTCTCTAAATTTATTTAATGGCCAGCTGGCCGTGGAGGACTGAGTGAACCTAGACAAAAAAATGTGCAATTCTGAGGAGTTTTAAAAATAAATGAAATGTTCAAAAGATGCCAGATAAGGGCAGTGTGAATCTTTTATTAACATAATGTATCATTTGATTCAGGGATACAGGTCTGTGATTCAGCAGTCTTACACAATTCACAGCCCTCACCTCCCCAATGTCCATCACCCAGCCACTCCATCCCTCCCACTCCCTCCACTCCAGCAACCCTCAGTTTTTTCCTGAGACTTAAAGTCTTTTATGGTTTGTCTCTGTCTTTGGCTGCTTCTTGTTTCATTTTTTTCTCCCTTCCCCTATGAGCCTCTGTCTTGTTTCTCAAATTCCTCGTATCAGTGAGATCATATGATAACTGTCTTTCTCTGATTGACTTATTTCACTTAGCATAATACCCTCTAGATCCATCCATGTCATTGCACATGGCAAGATTTCTTTTTTGATGGCTGCATAATATCCCATTGTGTGTGTGTGTGTGTGTGTCCCACATCTTCTTTATCCATTCATCTGTTGATGGACATCTAGGATCTTCCTATAGCTTGGCTATTGTGGACATTGCTGCTATAAACATTCAGGTGAACGTGCCCCTTCAGATTACTACATTTGTATCTTTGGGGTAAATACCCAGTAGTGCAATTGCTGGGTATAGGGTAGCTCTATTTTCAACTTTTTGAGGAACCTCCATGCTGTTTTCCAGAGTGGCTGGACCAGCTTGCATTCCCACCAACAGTGTAGGAGGGGGTCCCCTTTCTCTGCATCCTCACCAACACCTGTCGTTTCCTGACTGGTTAATTTTAGCCATTCTGACTGGTGTGAGGTGATAGCTTACTGTGGTTTTGATTTGATGCTGAGTGATGCTGAGCACTTTTTCATGTGTCTCTTGGCCATTTGGATGTCTTCTTTGCAGAAATGTCTGTTCACGTCTGTTGCTTATATCGATTGGATTATTTATTCTTTGAGTGTTGAGTTTGATAAGTTCTTTAGAGATTCTGGATACTGGCCCTTTATCTGATATGTCACTTGCTAATATCTTCTCCCATTCTGTCAGTTGTCTTTTGGTTTTGTTGACTGTTTCCTTTCCTGTGCAAGAGCTTTTTATCTTGATGATGTCCCAGTAGCTTATTTTTGCCCTTGCTTCCCTTTCCTTTGGCGATGTTTCTAGGAAGAAGTTGCTGCAACTGAGGTCGAAGAGGTTGTTGCCTGTGTTCTCAAAGATTTTGATGGATCCCTGTCTCACATTGAGGTCTTTCATCCATTTTGAGTCTATTTTTCTGTGTGGTGTAAGGAAATGGTCCAATTTCATTCTTCTACATGTGGCTGTCCAATTTTCCCCAACACCACTTGTTGAAGAGACTGTCTTCCATTTCCTGCTTTGTCAAAGATTAGTTGGCTATAGAATTGAGGGTCCTTTTTTGGACTCTCTATTCTGTTCCATTGATCTGTGGTCTGTTTTTGTGCCAGTACCATACTACCTCGATGATTACAGCTTTGTAATAGAGCTTGAAGTACGGAATTGTGATGCCACCAGCTTTGGTTTTCTTTTTCAACATTCCTCTGGCTAATCAGGGTCTTTTCTGTTTCCATGCAAATTTTAGGATTATTTGTTCCATTGTCAGACATCTTTTAATTGTGGACCCACTTCAGAAGAAAGATTTAGACCATGAGCACTCAGTAAATGCATGTGTTTTCATTACATTATTATTACATAGGATATTACTTTAATACATATTTATTTTATTTTTAAATAACATATATATTATTTGCTTCAGTGGTACAGGTCTGTGAATCATCAGTCTTTCACAATTCACAGCACTCACCCTAGCACATACCCTCCCCAATGTCCATAACCCAGCCACCCTATCCTTTCCCCCGAGCCCCAGCAGCCCTCAGTGTGTTTCTTGAGATTAAGAGTCTCTTATGGTTTGTCATATTTTAATATACCTAATATTTTAATGCTATAACAAAATTTAAAAACCCAATAATTTAAAATAGTATTTTATATAAGTAGTGTACTACTTACATGAGGTAAGATCACTTGGCAAACTATACCCTTAAAGTGAGGTTTATTATCAGCAATGGTGGATATAAATCCATATTTATTTATTTATTTATTTTTTAAATCCCCATATTTTAAATACTCCCTTTGAAGACTGCAAAAAGTCGACCCTACGTCATCTCAGAAGTTGCTTTTTCCTCCAAATGGGGCTGGCAAGCTCATCAGAGGGAGAAGAGAAATGGCAACCTTTCTCCTGCTGTTTAGTTCTGCTTACTTTGTATTAAGTCTGTCCATAGTTTAGTTTCTTTGCAATAATCTTTTATTTATTTGTTTGTTTGTTTGTTTTTGAGAGTGACAGGGTGGGAGGGACAGAGGATGAGAGAATATTAAGCAGGCTCCACACCCAGCACCAGGCTTGATCTCACAACCCTGACATCGTGACCTAAGCTGAAATCAAGAGTTGGATGCTTAACTGACTGAGCCACCCAGGTGTCCCTCTTTGCAATAAACTTTCAAGCCTTGTTCTCCTTATGAGAATTAGTTTAGTTAAAATTTGATAGTGTGTAAATCCACTTCCTTGAGCACCCATGCCCTATAGTCCGCTGGAGGGTGCTGAGAACTCCCAAATGAGTGTGTGTTCTTCCATCACTCACTCAGATTCTTCCATCCAAATGTTAAGAATACCATGTAGCACACTTACCCACCAATAGAGACCAAGGGCATCAGCATCAACCCGAATGTGAATATTAATAAAGCTTTCTTTCTTTCTTTCTTTCTTTCTCATTTTGTATAAATAGTAAACACAAATAAAAGTTCTAATAATAAAAAATAATAATAGAAATAAAAGGAATAAAAGGAATAAATAACAGGAATAAAAGTTCCTGTGCCATGTGGTTTGTCTTGCTCATCTTTGAAGGCTTCTGCTGGGGGAAACCAGCAAAACGGTCTTCAACCCACCTTGCTTACTGTATATAGTTCTGCTACAAGCACATGCTAATTCACTGGTTCTAAATGTATTTCATACGTGGGTAGACATTTCCTAGATGACTTAGTCTCCCAGGATTCTATTCCATTTTACAATTAAAGCAGATTAGTTTTGGGGCACCTGGGTGGCTCAGTTGGCTAGAGCCTCTGCCTTCAGCTCAGGTCATGATCTCAGGGTCCTAGGATTGAGCCCCACGTTGTCAGGCTCTCTGCTTAGCAGGGAGCCTGCTTCCCCTTCTCTCTCTCTCTGCTTGCCTCTCTGCCTACTTGTGATCTCTCTCTCTGTTAAATAAAAAAAGGCAGGTTAGTTTTCTACACTTAATTTTTAGAACACACACACATGGCCTTTTTCTTTGCTGGTCTTCCAAATAGCAGTCCACAATAAGTAGTATTCAACTTCTACATTCTGAAGCTGCCTTTTTGATGTTGGTCAATTTCCTGATTGTCTCTGTGTTTAAAGATGACCAGTACCTATTTTTAATATATTTTTAACCTATGTTAAAATTGATATGCTTGGAGGTAGCATGTTTTTGTTTTTTTCCAAGTTAAAGAATTTTGGTTTGTATCTATGAAAATAAATTAGGTAAAGTATAGCGATTCTAGTCTCAGGCTCATAAAAATAAATCAACTAAACAAATATGTACAACTATCTTTGATTCATCATTGTTTATGTAACAAATGAGAGTGTAATGGAAACATTTATAGATTCAGATTTCACATGTTGTTCAACCTTGTAATCAGAAGAGGAAAAGAAAATTGGAACTGAAATATTGCATTGACCTAGGTTTTTCAGAAGGACATGAACCTGATCTCTAAATAGGAGCTTAGAAATTTAATGTCTGAGATAAACTTACGTGTTAATAATTCAGAGCCAGAATGAAGTTGATTTGCTTGAGCATATTATCAAGGGCTTGAAAAAAAAATCCTAATCTAAATGGGTAGATGGAACGAACATTTACATTATAACCTTTGCTGAAAAGCAATAACTTAAGCTTTGGAGTTCTTCTCTTAACTCTGTTATTTCTTGTGTAACTGAAAACAATTTTATTCATCAGCGATTTATTTTCCCACTTTCAAAGTAAAAATGATAATTACATTTATAGGAGAAAATCCCATAGTCTCATATTTGACTGTTTTGGAAACTATATCTGCCTTTTTGTAGGTAGCTATCTTCAGAAAAAAATAAGTAAAGTTGCAAAATTAAGAAACAGTTTTATCAAATACTTGATTTCATATGCAATATAGAATTAAGATTTTAGAATAAAGAAAAACGTTTTATAAAGTTAAAGAACCATAAAGAAATACCCTATATTCAGGATTTAACTTCAGTATTAGTTTTTGTAGTCTTTAGACTAAAGCCTCACAACCTCTTGATTACTCTGCTTTAGTGCTAAAGGTATTTTATACTATGTTCCTATCAATTAGGCGATGATTATTGAATAGTCTGTTACAAAGAATGAACATTTTTAACAGCTTTTCCTTAAACTAACATGACAGCTACTATAGTGGAATGTTGTTAATCTTTTCCTAAAAGCTAATGTTGCTGGTCGGTCGTTTACTAATAAATCAGAGAAAACATTTCTTGTCACTTTAACTTATATAGAGATAGATGAATCATCAGTGTTTGTGGAGATAGAAGATACTACAGGAAAAGGAATGATCGTTTGCTTAAAAAAAATGTAACACAGACACACACACACACACACACACACACACGCACACTGATGTAAGAACGGTACCTGAAGATAAGATTAGAAGAAATCACATATGTAAAAACACTTTGTAAACTATAAAGTAGCAATATGCAGGTGGTTTTATGAACCTACCTATCTGTCTTTGCGTTTATTTCTTATTGGATCTACTTGCTTCTCTGTTGCTTTCTTAAAAGTCAACCAGAATAGAATACTTCTTGGTAGTGTTGCAATTTTATGTTTAGTGTCTTTCAAATCACATTTCAGGCTTTTATGTCCATTGCCTCTGGAGATTTGTTTATTTAAAATTTTGGTACAGGCCTATCTTCAGTTTCCTGAAGGTTTCTTTGATCTCAGTTTTGAAAAAAAAAAATTGTTCTGCTTGGGCTGATAATTTGGTATTGCAGACTACTAGGAAGTAAGATAATATGTGCCTTTAGGCTCATGACTTTGTTTATTTCTGTATTCCCTCTCAGTACTTTGTGGCAGTAGATGGTGAGCAAACATTTAATAAGTGGGTGAGTGAATGAAATAAAGAAAAAAAATAGGCAATTTTGGAGGGTTGAGTTATGAAATGTCACCAAATATCTAAACTCTGGTTTTCCTTTGGCAGCAACACCTGAGTTCTTGATGGTGGGTGATGACAGTGCTAAAGATACAGTATCTTCATCATATCAGCTGAATTTTATGCCAAGTTTTGCTTTGGTTTTAGTACTTCAGCTATTTTTTACTCAACACAAAAAAATACAGAAATTTGAAAGGCTAGTTAAAACAGGAAAACGTGTCCAGAAGGCCATATGTAGTTCTGTTTCTCCTGAAAAAGGAATTGATCTTTGAATCAGACTTCTAGAGTTATTAATTGAGAAAATTTTGGCCTGCTAATTACATAAGTTGGTGCCTTCCCAAGTTATTAAGTTTTTAGAATCATTTGCAAAACTGCCTTTATTGGGTTTCATGAAATGTTAATGTTAGTTATGAACTATTCAAAACCTCTAGGAATCAACATCTCTCTGGTGTTTAAGTATCTAGAAGATTTAAAAGTAAATATATTGAGCAGAATGAAATACCCCAAATTAAATATTTCCCTCACTTCAAGGTATGTTGTCATCAACATTAATGTATGACCAGTCTTTCTGACATGATTAGGTAATTGACAAAATTGGGTTGTAAGAACAGGGTTTTTGTATCTTTACTTTTTTTTTAGCAGAACTGTATAAACTAGTTTAAGAAATAACACTGTTCATGATGCAGAGTAATTGATCCAAGTTTATCAGTAAGAAAGTCATAACAACTAGAAACATTTTTTCTATGAGAGGGGTTTTTTTTTTAAGGATTTTATTTGAGAGAGAGCATGCATGCAGGAGAGCATGGGTGGGGGGAGGGGCAGAGGGCGAGAAAGAAGTAGTTTTTCCGCAGAGCATTGATCCTGATTCCGGGCTGGATCCCAGAACCCAGAGACCGTGACTAGAGCTGAAGGCAGCTGCTGAACTGACTGAGCCACGAAGGTGCTCCCATTTGAAAGGTTTTAAAATACATTTGAAAATGTCTCGCTTTCAGCAACAAAACCTTGACTGATCCAGGTGAGCTAGAAGGTGGGGGTCTTGTCTTGGGAAGCTATAAGGTGTAGGTGTAGGGATGGGATGTGGTTAGATTGAAAAGCAAAGTCTCTTTTTCTTTTTCTTTTTTAAAAGATTTTATTTATGTATTAGAAAAAAAAAAATAGAGGGAGAGGCAGACTCCCTGCTGAGGAAGGAGCCCGATGTGGGCCTCCCATCCCAAGACCCTGAGATCATGACCTGAGACGAAGGCAGATGCTTAACTGACTGAGCTACCCAGGCATCCTAAAGTTTCTTTTTAGACCCCAAATGATCCATTCCCTAGGTCAATGAAGTGGTATTTTCCCCCCTCCTTCAGAAACCTCTCGTCTAAGTTTTTGAGGGTTAGGGAAGAGAGTTTGTTAGGAGCACTAGAATGTCATGCTACAAAAATGCTGCAGTGGGCAAGAGGAGGGACAGTGGGAACACAGAGTTGTTGGTAGTTAGTGGTAGGAGGAAACCAATTTGAACGTGATCTCGGGAGCTGCTAGCAATACCGCTGCTTATCGAGTAACTCATTCTGTACCACCCAAAGAAAGCATCTCAACGTGAAGTCCTTTCATTTTCCCCCCCATATTGATTTCCTTTCTCCTTCTGTGATTTCTGTTGATGCTCCCCCTCCCCACTGCCCTGAGTTTCCTTTTTACCAACTTCACAATGTTTCTGGTCTCTCACATTCTATCTTATCATCATAGCCAAGTATTTGCTAGGATCTGAAGATGTCTTATGACACACCCATTATTTCCTTTCCTTCATTCAGTCTTTGCTTCTAGTGCTTCCCTGTATTCCAAAAATCTAGTCTCGATGATGCTGCCAGACCAATCTCTTAAAGCTCAGACCTCATGGATATACCGTTCCTGATGACAGAATAAGGAATAAGCTGGTCCAAATTTTATTTTTAAGTTTTATTTATTTATTTTGGAGAGAAAAGGAAGCACTGGCAGGCATGCTAGCAGTGGGGAGGGAAAGTAAGGGAGGGCGTGATCTCAGGACTCTGAGATCATGACCTTGAGCTGAAACCAAGAGTCAGAAACTTAACTGAGTTCACCAGCCAGACAACTCTGATTCAAGTTTTATTTAATCTGACATTCAAGGTCCTCCATGATGGTTGGATCAAAATCCTGATCTCATTTGTTTCCTATTTCTTTTTCATGCCATTTTCGATCATTAAGTTGGAATGCTCACTCCTGTCCAAATAATCCTAATACTCCCATTTCATTTGGAGAATTTCTTCAGCCTTACTCTTTGTCATCTTGCTACATTTGAAACGCTCTACATTCTTCAGGAACAATTTCAAATGTCTTTTCCTCCATGGTGCTAATCTGACTTAATTAAGTGATCTTTTCCTTCTTTTAATTGTCCATGACACATTTCTTACAGCATTTAAAAGCTTACATTTTTTTTTAACAATCCAGGCATTTTTATCCACAAATGTGTCTCAAACAATAATACTATTCAACATGTCAAGTAAATAAATGAATATTTCCATGGATGAATTTCCTTGTGAGATCATTATAGAATCGCAGACAAAATGGAATTATTTTGTTTAACTTTTCATAATTTCCAAGGCCATAGTAACCTCAGTAGAAAAGGACTTTCATAAACAGTATGTAGTAGCAGGAAAATCATCTGGAACATTTGACTGTTCAATGACCATTTGCCTTGCTCATCTACAGTTTCAAAGGTCCTTCTAAGACTGAGATATTAAAAACTGTTTGTGATGATTTTCGTGTTTTATGGCCACTGATTCACTATTTAAAACATTGATCTTTCATGTTCGATTTGTCTCAGTTTAGATTTTCTGTTTTGGATATTTCATTGTGAATTTTGTCCAAATCCTCTTTTTTTTTTTGCCAAAGTGGGCCACAAAGCATTTTGAGTTTTCATTGTTTATGAAAAGTTTTATTGTAAATGATTGCAGGAGGTAGAGAAGAGGAAATGGCATTTCAGGCTGACAGAATGGTTTGAGCAAAAGTAGGGTGAAAAACATTACAGTCTTTTGAAAGTTAATGTTTATTTGCTTGCCATAGATAAAATGGCAAACATGGCAATTCAAGAACAGGACATTGAGAATCTCACCTTAACAAGCTTAGGCCTATAGGTGTCTGAGACCTTTAGGAGGCTTACCTTCTGGGAAATAGAAAACCTGCATTTTCATGTATATGCACGGAGCGGGTATGAGGGGTGGATGGGACTATCTCTATGAAAAACCAGAGAGGAGAAAACTGGGTAAAAGTCCACTGCGACAGAGTAGGTAAGAGGCCCTAAACCAGATAATAAGGGGGAGGGGGCTGGGTCTTAAGTTATCATAGAGGAAGACTGAACAGGTGTGTGGTCTGCAAAGAGTTGGGACATCTCTCTCATTCTTCTAGCATGACTGATGGGAAGGAGGGAGATGGGAAGTTGGGACGCTACAAGGATGAATTCAGTTTCTGGCCCAATGAATCTGAAATGTTATGGACATTCCTATGCAGAGAACTGGAAATCCAGATAGGGAATTTAAGACATAAGGGGCATAAGTACAGATTTAAGTCCTAGCCTGGATCTGATCATTGAAACTGAGCAGAAAGATAAAGGTAGTCATCAAAAAAAAAAAAAAAGAGCAGCCAGACAGAGGATTTATGGCAAAAAGAAAAGGATGGAACAAAAATCCTGTAAAAATAGGTAAAAGGAAACGGCTGGGAGGAAGGATTGAGATGGAGATGAAGCAAACAGTGTCTGTGGAAAGGGTGGGTCAGTGCATTTTCCTCAGGAAATATGTGAGAAGCCCACCTGCAGCACACTTAGGGAAGTTAAGCCAAGAGAGCAGCAAAGAAGGTCAAAGCAGTACAGCGACTGAAAAAAACCACTTGAGTTTGCAATGACAGGAGAAGGTAGGAAGTCTGTGTGAATGGTTGCCTTTGAGCTATGTGGCGTGGAGCCAGGCTGCAGGGGGAGCGGCAGGGGATCAGGAGGCATTTAGGCCTTGCTTTCCCCTGTGAGTGATCCCTGACTAAGCAGGCAACCTGTTTTCACATATTTGAAAATTGTTGTGAAGTGATCTCCTTCAGTTGTCTGATTTTTTTTTTTTTTAAGACAAAAATGAGTCCCCCTCCCCCCACACTTTTTTAGCCTCATAAAACCTAGCCCTGAAAACTTTTAAAAGATTTTGGTGACTTTTTAAAGTATTGCCTCGAACCTTCCCTATTTCCTTTTACATGTGAGCCCATTTTACATTAAAGAGTACCAGATTAGCTAAAGAAGATTATGAGCCTGTTTCTTCCTTGACCTGCCACTATTGTAAAATTCTAGGGGGGTATTTGGTTTAAAGCCTGAAGCACTGCGTGGCAGGCCCCCATTTGGTGCGCTACTCTTTCCCCCTACTTTTGCTCCCATTACAATACCTTCTGCAGGTTCTCTAAGTGTACGTCAAGCATGGAAAATTGTTTGCAATGGATCCTGAAAATGAGTTCAGCCTTAATCAACTTAATAGCTATTTTTAATGTGGCATAGTATTACCTAAATGTGTACCTATAAAACCATCCAATTTGGACATGGATTAGTCATCGAACTGGTCAACTTAATAAAAACACAATTATGGTTAACTTGGTTGCTTCTTCTTATTCCATATATGAGCTTATGAATCATAAAAGAAAAAGCCAAATAAGCTGGAATTCCAACTTTTTTTACTCGGTCATTTAGAACAACTTCTTCTTTCCTGTTGTGTGTGTGTGTGTGTATATGTATGTGTATTCTGCTACTTATACTCTGGGGTTCCAGAGCACTTTTTGCACATTCTCTATTTTCATTCTATATCTAGAACTATATTTATTTTAAGATTTAATTTATTTGAGAGAAAGCACGTGAGCAAGCACGAGCAGGGGGAGGGGCAGGCAGAGGGAGAAGGCTTCCCACTGAGCAGGGAGTCTGACCTGACGTGGGGCTCGATCGCAGGACCCCAAGATCATGACCTGAGCAGAAGGCAGACGCTTAATCAACTGAGCCACCCAGACACCCCTAGAAGTGTATTTCCTTCTCTGTATGTCCTCTTGCCTCCTTCATAAGACGCTCCCCGCCCCCTGAAGTTAGATCAGTGTCTCGTCTGCTCTGTGGTCTCTGTAGCACTTAGGTTTGTTTTGCTCCAGAAACATACTTAATAAAGAACTGTTAAAATAATTAATCCAAGTGACATCCTAACAGTGTAGAGATACTGCCTTTTGTATGTCCAGCTGAGATTTATTACATCCTTGAGGCAAACAATGTTTCTGAGGTGTCTTTTTTACCTTTTGTCCTGCATGTTCTATGTGACCTTGCCTAAGGTAGGTGCAATTACTGATGAAGCTGAGTGTAACTGCTGCATGCAAGGCACTGTGTTAGGCATTGGGATGTACAAAAACAAAAAGATGTGATCGCTCCTGAGTCAGGGAAAAGAAAGGGGCCCACACATTTCTTAAGGAGATGTTTGGGTCTAAGTGAAGCTGAAGGTTTATGGGATGTGTAGTGTAGGTACAGTTATAAAGTATCAAGATGAGACGGATCTTGAAAGCCAGCTGAAGTATAGATATAACCTTATAGACAAAAATATGCAATTTATTCCTTTTTTTTAACATCACATGTGTGTTAATTTCTATTATAATGTCTTTGTACATAAAGGCTGTAGTACAGAGTAGGATAGTATAGCAATAACTATTCTTTCTTCTTAGCATCAGACTCTGACTTTTAGATGGACATGTGGCCATCTGAAAAAGATTTCCCATCCACCTGCTTTAAGGGGTGTCTGTGTGACAAGGTTCTGACTGGTAAGATACCGTATATGTGGAGGCAGTTTATGAGACTTCCAGGAAGGCTAATTAAAGGGAGCTATCTGAGATGAGAGTGCCCAGTCTCTGACTCATATCTTTCTTTGTTTTTTATTCTGGCTTGAACACTTACGTGATGGCTGGAGCTTCAGTAGCCATTTTGGACCATGAGGTGATCTTCGTAATATAACCCATACATTAGAATGATGAAGCAGAAAGATAGGAATCTGGGCTCCTGATGAGGCTGCCTAACTTAAGGGAGGAATGTTAGACTGCCAATTTTCAGGCTTCTGATGTAAAAGAGAAAATAACTTCTATCAGTATAAACTTCACTGATTTTAAAGTTTTCTATGTATGTACCCCAAATTAGTTCTCATTAGTACAAGGGTCACTTAAAACATTTTGTATCCATCCCTTTGGAACATAGAAAAATATTATAGACGTAACAAGTCCTCTTAGGCATGCTTCGATTTCTTGGCAGACAAAGTTAGCTGAGTGAGGATGTTACAACCCCAGATTATTGTCTAAGGCTACAGAAAAAGCTCTTCCAATAAAATGTAATTTCCCAGTTTTTGAACTTAAGCAGTATCTTGTGAGGGAGGGCTATATATGCAGTAAAGAATGAGCCTTACTTTGAATCCTTTTCCTGCTGTGTGACTATGGACAAGTTCTCTTCTCCTCATCTGTGGAAAGGGGGTTGCATCTACTATCTGGCTGGTTGTAAATATTAAATGATTAAATGAGGTAACAGAAGAAGGAACATATGTTCTTAATCCCCCCCCCTTCCTTCCTCTAAGAATAAGAAATTGGAAAATCATTAAAGAAATTGGAAAATTATTAAGAAATAAGCCAGGGTGACGAAGATAATCAGTGTTTATCTTAGGCCCTGCTACTGAGATCTCTCTTGGTACTAGTGTTGTATTTTTATTGAAAAACATGAGTTTTGATCTTACTTGCCTTATGCCAATATACGTACCTTCTATGCTCTACTATAGAACAAGTTGGTTTTGAAAATTTTTACTAATTAGATGTGCTTGAGTTATGATGGCCTCATAGATGGCCACAAAGAAACTGATTGTTTTCCTTTTTTCCTTTTGCATAGAATTCAATGTGATTCTATGTCAGCACTATAAGATTCTTCCTAATGTGCTGTCATTAATACTGATTACCAAGCTGTTCTCTTAACCAGCTTCCTCATCTGATTCCATATGGAATTGTAAGTAGCATAGTTGTTTTACTGGCATTAGCTTTTAAGAAATATAGATTATGTTCTTGTGCAATTTTAATTTTTATCTTACATTATCCCAGTTTTGTGATTTTTTTTAACTCAAACATAAACAATGTCTTATTAGATTTATTTCCAGAAATGTCATATTCCAGAAATAAAAAATGTACACATTTTTTTAAGGTTTAAAATTCAAATGGCTGTCAATATATAACAGGTGGTAGTGGAGAAAACAGCTATCCTAAATTTATGATTTTCATCATATATTTAATATTTGGAAATTAATTTTAATATCAAAGGAAAATAGAACAGAGTCTGGTACAGATTAGAAAAATAAAGGATGACATGAATAATTCACATATGGGTTTCAAAAGAGATCTTCATTAATCATTAGCAACTGTTATAAATATTTTAGATTTTTATTAAAAATCTGATGCCAAACATTTTATAATTTGCATATTGAGTGAGATAGTGGTGCTTGGGAAAAATTTTATAAAGTAAATTCAGAGTCAGCTGGAATTTCAGAACTGAACTTTTTTATTCACTTGATCAATAATTGAAAGGACCCTGTAAATAATTGCCACAAATAAGCATAAACAGCATTTCTGAAAACGTAGTTTGATTTGTATTCTAAATACGCTGTAAACTTTGTGCAAAATATAGATGAAAAGAACATACGAACTTTTTTCTTGAAAAAGTATAAAAACTTCTAAATGATAACTTCAGTTTATTTAAAAATTTGGTTTTGAAACTAATTATGCAGTGATAATAAAGACAGCGTTTGGAGGGCAACCACTGTTCAGATAAACTGAGATTTCCATCAGGCTTGCTCAGCTCTTGGTGATGGCTGGCTTCTACTCCCTTTCCCCGAATTCCCCTCATTCTGTGCCCAGTCATCCTCTGCTCCCCTGTTTGCCATAATCACTTGGGCTTTTTCTTTCCTCTGCTTTGGTCCCTCTGCTCAGAATTGCTCTTCTCCCACCTCCCACCCTGCCCACCTTTCCCCGGTTAAATCCTACTCTCCTTCAGCATCAACCTAGAGGTCCTTCGCTCCACAAGACTTCCGTGAGCCCCAGGCTAAGTCAGAAGTCCTGCCTGTGTTCCCAGAATGTGTTCGCTTTCCTACTGAAACTACCATGCCTCTGCCATACCACAGCCGATCTCCTCTAGACCCACCTTTGGACTAGAAGCCGCCAAGGGAGGTCCCTGGGGCTCCCGCACGGTCTCTGCTACACGGGGACACCTGCATCTACCAGGATGCTGGCACAGAGTAGGCAATCAATGAATATAAAGAATGAATGAAAATGAAGCAAGCAGGATGTCAGCTAGTGAGATGTATACATGCCTGTAAGATGTTGGCTCTGACCACATTTGCTCCCTGTTCTTGAACTGGATTTCTGAATGACCAATTGGATTGTAACCCCCTCTAGGAATAAACGCAAGCTATTGCTTGATTTCTTTAGTCACGGTTTTGGTGATGATTGTGAAGGTGACTATGCAGGTCACAATGACATCCGCATAATGCTGCGTGTTGACCATTCCATTTAGAGAGATTAACCATCAAGATATATTGATAAAATTATATAGTATTATATAGATTATATACATATATATAACATATATACATTATATACATATATATAACATATATACATTATATACATATATACATTATATACATATATATAACATATATATACATTATATACATATATAACATATATATACATTATATACATATATATAATGTATCAAAGTGGGGGAATAGTAATATTTAAATTACAAATATGAATTCAAATGGTTTTTAATGAATGGCTGGGCATTTTAAAGGAAGAATTTAAATAGAGGAAATTGGCAGCAGAAGAGTTTGAGTAAAGACTTAATTTAAAAAGGTCCTATCTCAGCATTACCTTTATTTTTTATATCAGATTTTCAGATGTTTAATTGCACTAAAGCCGGGGTAAATGCAGGAGACTAAACATACCACAAAGAAATTGCTAGACATTCTTTTCAAAGTCTGCAGTGGCTTTTCTCTCCTTTCTATATTTATCCTTCAACAGTAATAATAAAATAAGTTGGAGGAATTGAACCATGTAATCACTCCTCCATGGCCCCATTTAAGCAACCCTGTCATCTAGGCCCATCTCCGGCCCAGAAGCTGGCTGGGTATGTCTTCAGGCTGCCAGGCCACCAGGTGGGACACCGAGGTGGCAAAGCCACCAGGGGCGACAATCAAATCCAACGCCTAAAATCTGCAGCTGGGAACCCACACACATCCTTGGGTCCTAGTGCTTTTTTAGCATTTGGAGACAAGAAATCTGTCTGCCTGTGTGTCTCCTCTGCATTCCTGTTAGTCTCTCTCTGTGTCTTTCCCCATCCTCGGCCTGATCCATACTGTATCGCTGCTTTGTGGTGGCGGACGCGTCACTACGCCTTCAAGAGAGGATGAACACCCTGTGCCCCTGGGCTTTTGAGGACACAGTCCACAACCCGGGTTTTTCGAAAAAAGAAAGAGACCTCTTCAGCCAGCCAAATAAAGACACCGATCACTCCCTCTGGCTAGCTTGCTCCTGTGCATTTTGCTCTGAGAAGCGGCCCCTCCAGTAAGGAGAGCCTGGGGCCAGACCAGCTGCAGCAATAGGCAGAGGTATCTGTAGGGACTGCTGCAGGGAACCTGGCTCTGGGATAGGACATGCAGTGAAAAAAGCGAGGAAGCAGACAGATCCCAGAGAGATGCACAGGGAGTGGAGAGGGGCATGGCTCACCTCAGTCCTTGCATATGGGGGATGTGCTGCCTGGAGAATGGTTCCCAGTAGCTCTGTCAGAGCTCAAGGGAAGGAAAGCCATGCAGTGTGTTTACTTCTTCTCTCCTCTCTCACTCATCACGCTCTCTCCCCTAAGCCTGGGGCAGCTTCTCCGGTTCCAGTGCACCTGGAGATTTCAAGGGAATCTCTTCACAGGGCTGAATATTTTGTTCTGTCTGGTTTAACGAAGGTGGTAACCACTGATGGCCTGGCCCAGATTCGTCAAACCAGCGCTGTTTGGTTGCATTTATCACTGCATGCTTTGGTACGTTTTAGTTATGTAGATTCTGACATTTTAGCTGAAAACTGAAGGGGGTGGTGGAGGGAGGGACAGAGAAAGAGAGGAGGATGGGAGGGAGGGAAGGATAGGAAGGGGGAGAAGAAAGAGAAGCAGAAGGAGAGAGATCTTAATGTCAGAGAAATAACAAATGGAGAACACATTTTATATTTCATTAAAATTAAGTGCATGTAAGTATGTATATAATCCTTGTAAAAGCAGTTCTTAAACATTTCAATTCTTCTTGCAGCTTCCCTTTTCCCCCTTTAAAGCATGGAATTCATTTATTCCACTGATAAAAAGATAACTTAAAATTTGCACAGATAGCTGTTGAGAAACTAATTTCATATTTGTCAAAAAGGGCATATATAGTCAGGATAATGAAAGTGGCACAAATTTTGTTTGTTAGCATGAAATTCTCTATTTTGTCAGTGAGTCTACTTCTGAGCCTGATTCTAATATTCTCATCAGAGAGAAATGACCAATTCCTCTTGTTCTATTGAAGAAATGTTACTTAGTCAAAATACTAAGGTCATGGCTGCCTAGACATGTTTTTCTTGCTAAATAATACATTTCAGCCTCTTTTTTTTCCCCCTCTTTTCTTAAGGATCTCTTACAGAAAGCTTCTCACTGCCACCGTGCTAGGTCCTTATGCTTCCTTTTGGCTTTTTGGGGATACAAGTGTTACTCTTTCTAATTCTTCCCATTGGGGTCTGAATGTGGTTGGGACATAAGTTTGTGCATGACAAATGAAAGAGCTCTTCATTCTCATTGAAAACGTCACCAGATGGGATGAGGTTGACAAGTTCAGAGATCCTCTTCCATTTCCTCCAGAATCAGCTCCTGGAAACAGATCATCCACTAGGACTTCTCAGTGGACAGCCTTCATGGTGCCTTTGGTTCAAAAGCCTTGCCAGGCCCATTACTGACGATAATCATAAAAGTCTAGGAGGAGTATGGCCGTGACAGCAAATTCAAATATACAATATAGATAGGATTCTATTTTAAAAAAAAACTCAGACTGAGCTAAGTAAATCAAAATGGAAAAGACAGTATATTTTGAGTAATGAAATATAGAACGATATGCTGCCATACAAGGGCATCCAAGGATGAAACTCATGACTGCCATTATTCTATCTGTAACCAAAAGCAGCAGCTGCTCTGACAACGGACATAGGACCAAGAATGTTCTAGAATTTTGCTGGCTTCTCAAAGAGGTAGACTTGAGGACACCTTTCTTTAAGAGACTGAGGGAGAATTCACCATGCCTCACATCCCTTGTGATGTCAGTCACCACTTTACAGTCCCAACTGAGCCATCACTCTAGATCCTAAACTGACAGTGCTGTGCCCATCCCCAGACTCTTCTGGATTACCTACTGAACACTCCCTTCAGTGCCCAGGGACTTTCCATATTCCTTAAACTATGCTCTTGAGAACTCCATCTGGTCTCCTTAATTGAGAACTGTTGTCCCTCTGGAAGACTCCTTTCTCTGTAGCCCTCTCAAACTTGTTCTCAGGGTCACTAGGGGAGGCAGGTGGCCTCCTCTCTTGTGGTTGCCTTGATTCAGCTTCGCTTCACTCCTGCACAATCTGTTGCCACTCTGAAGGTCATGTCCTACTGCTGCCATGCCACGTTCTCATCATCTCTTCTCACAAACCTACCAACTTGGACGTTTTATCCTTGTTCATCCAAATTTCATGTCATATTCCAACATTTGATCATCTTGTTGGGTTTTTCAGCATCCATGGGGTGACCACACGCCTTCTTCTTACTGCTATTTTCTTCCTCGTGGTTCTTCAGTAAAGGGGAGGTAAGTTTCTGGCCTCTTGGATTCTTGATAGTGTGGCTTCTCCTTTCTGTTTATGAAAGGGGAAAAAAAACCCAACTTATTAGAGTGTTCCATCCTCCTAACAGTAAATTTATAAATCTTAGAGCCACATCTACCTTCTGTCTTTTTACTGTTAAAGTGGAGGAACTGCACCTCCACCTTTCAAGGGCAGATAAATGGTTCCACTTGTCCCCCACCCCTGCTTCCTTTTCAAATACTTTCCTTCTTCAGTTATTCCCCTGAATCTCTTGCACATCAACCATTTCCCCCTCTATAGTGAATTATTTCTACTAGCATTCAAATATTCTGGAATTTGTCTTCCTGAAAGCCCCCCACTCCCAATCCCACTTAAGCCATCAAAGACTTTCTTTGGCCCTCACACTCCGTGCAGCTACTATGTCATTTCTTGAGCATAGACTTCTCGGGGATTCTATACCAGCTGTCTCCCTCCCCCTACCCCATTGCTTTTTCAGTTGAACGTGGCTTTTGCTTCTATCACTGAACCGAAAACAGATTTTGTCAGGGTCACAGTAACTTTCGTGTTGCCAAGTACATCAAAAAACATAATTTTCTATCTTCATCTTACTTAACCATTTTGCAGCATTCAACAGAGGTGACTACTCTTCCCCTTTTGAAACCTTTCTTAGTTTCACCGACACTGCAGTCTATGGGTCTTTGTCTCATTTCCCCAATGCCTTCTTTTCACTTCCTCGGTCAACTGATGAGTAAACTTTGGACAGCACTGGGTTTGCCGTCTTCTCTCTTTACATCCTTTTGGGCTGCTCATCCCTTTCATGAGTTTAAATATCATCCATATGCCCGTACCTCCTAAATTTCTGTCTTCAGCCCAGATTCTCCTTAACTCCAGACTCCTATGTCTTCCCCACATCCACTTGGATACTTAACAGACATCTCAAACTATATATACACTCCTGATCTTAACCCAGCCACCTGCTCCAACAGGTCTTCCTCTAGTTTTCCTCATTTGAGCTTGATTTTGCTTTAACTTCACTTCCACCTCTAAACCATCAGTAAGCCCCATTGATTTTACTTTCAGACTATATTCTTGAATCCCTCTGCTTCTATGTCTCCTCCACTACCCTGCTAGTCCAAACATGATTACCTCTCACCCAAACACCTGCACAACAAAAGCAGCCAACGTTCCCTTTTGCTTCTTCCACTCTATTTTGTACCTATCAGTCAGAATGACCTTTTAAAAATGACAATCAGGTTTTGTAGCTCTCCTTTTTAAAACCCTTTAATATTTTCCTATTCCTCTGAAAGAAAATCCAGACTCTTTATGGCCAGTGATATCCTACACTATGTGGCTTCTACCTGTCTCTAGAGTTTCATCTGTGTATGCTTTTCTCCTTGGACACTGGACTTTAAGTACTCTGACTTCTTCCAGAGCCTGTGCTTATGCTTATCCTCCTGCCTAGACTGCCTGATCTTTTCCTACTCTTTCGTTACTGACCCCAAACCCTAAGAACTGACTCCTCACTATCTGGGTCTTGGTTTATATGTCAACCCCCCAGAGAAATCTCCCTGACTCCTATTTAATACTGATCCACCTTTCTTAATCTTTAATATGTCATTCTGGTTGTTTCCTTTTTAGGAATTATAATTTATGCTTATTTACTTTTTTCACTTATGTATCAAATTAGTCATATCCCCCAGTAAATGGTAAGGACCATGAGGTCAGACAACCATGTCTTTTGCTCACTGCTGAGCTTCTCGGGCTTAGCACATTTCCTGGTAGATAGCTGTTGATGAGAGGAATCTGTACCAAATTCATCCTGAAACAAGTCGGGCTTTTTTTCCTTCTATCTCCTTTCTCCACTATAGTACACCGTATTCGATAAAATTTTTCTTTTTCTAAAACAATTTTTTTCTTGTTCTAAAAACATATATACTCAAAAGAGATTCCATACTTTTTTTTGGATAATAGTAATCTCCAATTATAAATGCTTATATAATAATACTCTATAATTATGTGGTACTTTTTATTTTAAAGTCTCAAAACTCTTTAGAAATAATTAATGGAAAAGCAGTTGTGGGAACACTGGGCCATTAAAATAATTTTACATACAGACTCGAGCTCGCTTTCTTGACTCCAGCTCTAATATACATCAAGTTTCTGATTCAAAACTTATGTTTAACTGCTTGACCTAGTGATCCTCATTCAGTAAATGATGTGCCAACAGGTGGGAAAAAAACGTAAAGCTCCATAATGAAAGATTCATGAGACATTTTTGCTGATAGCTATAAAATGAAAAAGATTGTAGTCATGAGGGGAAAAAAGCAGAGAGAAAGAGAATAGTAATCAAATAATTACACTATTTTTAGCTAACACTTACTGAAAACTCACTCTATTCCAGAAAGTTTTCTGGGCTCTGGACTGTCAAGCTGTATGTGATATGGTCTTTGATTTCATTGTAGTGGGGAGATATGTGTATCAACAGGTACGTGTAATAGAATTTGTAAGTGCCCTAGAAAAGTCTTGTATGTATGAAGTGCTTTGATACTTAAAGAATGAAATACTAACTCTGCCTTGAGAAGGCCAGCAAAAACTCCACAAACGAGACTTTTGGACTGCTAGTTAAGGAGTAGAGGTAGGCCAGGTAGAGGAGGTTAAAAAGAAAGAGGAGGGCATTCTCCAAAGAGGAGAGAGGCATGAAGGTGGGAAATGTATGGCATGTTACAAGAATGATCATCAGGGTTGGAACAGAGGGTACAGGGGGTGTTGTGGCAAGGAATGGTGAACAGACTCTAGCTGCACTGATGTTTCTGTAAAAAGAAAAAAAGTTGAAGTCTTTAGAATGTTTTATCAGTAACTGAGAAGGTTGTAAGACTGAAAACCTCATTCTACGCATTACATTTTAGGTTACTATCATGATTTAAAAGTTCATAGTCTTGATAATGTTATTATAAAACTGTTTAAGTAATCAGACTGAACATTTCCTGCCATTTTTCTTGAAGAACAGAGGTCATGAAGTCCATTCAAACATGGTGGTCTTTTATCTATAGATTTCTGCATCTTTAGATGATTTAGGGCCTAAATTTTAGGCTATCAATTTCAGGATCATTTAAAGATTAAATTGAAAAAGTTTGGCTCATTAGAGCTCCTCCCATGACTTGTCTTTTACATATGTCGAGTGGGTGGTCATCTGTGTTATATGATGGGAAGATTCCAGGAATGCCTTCTCGCTCAAAATTTTTTTGCAACCCACATGAGTCACAGTGATAGACATGACGCATTAGAAATTCCTCAGGGTTAAAATATTGCTTCCCAAACCCAGCTTCTTTATCTTTGCCTTTTTATTTTTAAGGTGCAAATGACTTTCTAACTGTCACATTCCAAGGACATTCTTAAATTGTCATCTTACTTGACTGCTGCCAACTTTGAGACTGAGTGCATGTTTTTCTTGAGCTTGTTTCAGTTTTCATGTTCTCTAATTAGTCTTGGGTTCTCTAACCCTTCAAACTCATGCTTAGAAGATATAAGCCAGGGCTTAGAAAACAGGTTTTATTTAATCCCACTCACTTTAGAACGTTGCTACCTTGTAGCCTTCTGTTGTCCTGGCATCCCCAGGACACAGGTTGTTCCATTTACCTTTTTCCAAGGTATCTGCCTTTTCTGCTCTGCCTGGGCTAAAGAGGGCTTTCCTCCTGGCTGAATGGGATGCTGAATGGGGATCTGGAGTTCACGTTCTCCATCTTCCAAGGTTCAACCAATCCTCTTGTTTTTTGTTGGCAGTGCCCTTTTCTGTTTCCAGAAGTATTCGATTGCTCTTCTTCATGGCCTTTCTAGGTTCTTTTAATGCAGGGCCATTTTCCCCTCACTGGCGTCCCTTCCTTTGACACTTAGATCCTTTTCAGCTTTGTTAAATCAGCAATCATTTGAACTTCTGTCTTTCTCAGCATAGTTGATGTCATCTCCTGTCATTGCCTCTTCCATTCTTTGGATCTTCTGGAATTATAGAAGTTTTAATGGCTTTGGTAGGGTTTAGGGAATGAACTAAGATAAATGTCTGGGTTTGGATGCCATGTTCACTTGGAGATCTTCAGGACTATTATTATATAATACAAATGTCCTAGTTATATTTTGTCTAATACTCTCCATGCCTTCTCCCATGTACCAAGTAAAATCTGAATTCCTATTGGATGTTTTTCATAGTACTTCATGCTCTGGTCCTTATCAACCTGTCTTCCACAAATGTTCTTTGCTTCCTTCAATTCTGGTCCTTTATAAGTCCACTCCAGTGTAACTGTTTCCTAATCTCTCCCGGTTGCATAGACAGAGAAGTAGGAGACCCACCATGATAAGCTTATAACGTGCATTGTGGAATAAGGAAAGGCTTTGGACATCTTGATATATTAAATACAGAATATATACAGAAGAGGATTTCAAAAGAGAAGTGAAGCTTGAGGTGCTCATCAGAATCCCAAAGTGGCTCCAGGATTAGATACAGCACACATACTGGGGGACAGGAGAAACAATTGGCATAAAACAGAGGCTTTTATTAAAAGCCTGTTTACCGAGAATAATTCCCTCCAGTTCTAACCATGTCAAGGAAAATAGTGGGTATTCATCTTTTCTGATGGCTGAGAAATATTCCATTGTATATGCTAAGTGAAATAAGTCAAGCAGAGAAAGACACTTATCAGATGGTTTCACTCATATGTGGAACATAAGGAATAGGGTGGAGGACCACAGGGGAAGGGAGGGAAAACTGAATGAGAAGAAATCAGAGAGGGAGACAAACCATGAGAGACTCTGGGAACCAAACCGAGGATTACAGAAGGCAGGGGGTGGGGAGTGAGTAAGTGGGTGATGGGTATTAAGGAGGGCACATGTGGTGATGAGCACTGGGTGTTATACTCAACTAATGAATCCTCGAACACGACATCAAAAACTAATGATGTACTCTATGCTGGCTGATTGAACATAATAAAAAGTAATTAAAAAATAAAAGCCTGTTTACCTATAAGCCTGTATAAATTCAGTCCTCACCCTTCCTTTCCCATCCCTTCTTTTCCTTTCATTTTTCTCTCCTTCCTCTTCTTTTGTCCCCACTTTCTTCCTTCAGCTAAGCCTTCCCTCGCTGTTCCTCTTTCTTAAACTCCTCTTCTCCCACTCTCCTTGCAAGTGATTGAATTATTGGTCCTAAATATTGACTCCTCTGTAATAGTACCATATATCAGTTTGGTCTGGGCCTTCTGGTGGGTGGAATATAGTTCCTTATCCCTTGAATTTGGACTTTGCAATGTGATTTGCTTTGGGCACTGATATGTTAGGGATACAGCAAGAAGCCTTGAACTGTGCTTTTGCAGTTGGTCTGGCTTTCTCATCCTTCTGACACAGCTGTAAGAGTAACATTCTCTGAGTACCCACTGCCTTCCCATTCTGGCTGCCAGAGAGAGACCTGTAGGGCAGAGCCGTTCAGGCCAACCCATAGGCCTGTTTCGTCAAGCAGAGCTGCCCAGCCACCCGCAGATGCAAGGTCGAGAAAAATCCTCTGTTGCTAAATGCCACTAAATGTGATCCCTTTCATGCAGAAAAGTGGCCTGTACAGAAACTGATACCAAGAAATAGGGTACTACCATGAAAACCTTGAAATGCAGGGCATTGGCTTTTGGTCTGGGTGGTGGGATGAAAAACCTTGTTTTTCAAACAAGGTTTGAAAAAATGCAACCCATGTTACGTTGTGGTAAAGAAATCTGGTAAAACAAACAACCAAACAAACAAACAAAACAACTATTGCCCATGTTATAAAAACAATGTGTCAAATAAACCTGCAAAGTTTGGTGAGAAGATTTTAGAGGGAATGCTGAAAGTATGAACTGGCTGCTGGGGGCTGAATTTGGTAACATACAAAGAGTGAATGCTTGGAAAAGGACTGGTCAATTTATATGCAGAATGGAGAGGAATACCATAACCCAGAAATTGCAGGTTTAAAATATAAAACTCTTTCTTACCCAATCAATTATAACATAATTGAATGTTATAACACAATCTTCAAGTTAAAGACGAAATCCAAGGTACTATCAGAAAGATATAGCTAGTAAGATATAACCAAAGCAAGGATGTGGCTGAAACACCCTTTAAGATATTCAAAAGGATTAGGATGATTTCAATTGGTAATTGTGTTCCATTTTTCATATCTAAATACTTTCTATCTAAATGTTCCTTCAGTTATTGAGAAAGGAGTGTTAAAATCTATCACTATAACTGGCTTTGTCTGCTTATTTTTTCAGTTCTATCATTTTTTTTCTGAAAATATTCGGAAGTTCTGATTTTAGATGCATGATTGTTATGTTATTTTGATTAAGTAAATTTTGAATTCTTTATAAGTTGATCTTATTTATCCCTGCTAAATTTCTTTACTCAGAAATATATTTGCCTGATTAAGTTAGATACTCCAGTCTTCTTTTGATTAGTGTTCATATAGTATAGTTTTACCTTTTTATTTTTAACCCATATGTCTTTATATTTAAAGTGTGTTTCTTGTAGACATTTGGTTTTACTTTTACTCCCCAAACTCCCAAACCCCCGTTTTTTCAAGATCTAATTGAAATATAACATATTAAGGTATACAACATAGTGATTTGATATTTGTATATATTGTGAAATGGTTACCCCATAAGTAGTTAACATCTATCATGTCTCATGGTCACAATTTTTTTTCTTGTGATGAGAACTTTTAAGATCGAGTCTTTTAGCAGCTTTCAAATACAATACAGTATTATTAACTATAGTCACCATGCTGGATAGTACATCTCCAGGAGTTATTTATCTTATACCTGAAAGTTTATACCTTTTGATCACATTGGTCAATTTCTCCTACCTCTGGCAACCACCAATCTGTTCTGTTTCTATAAATTCTTTTTGTGTTTTTGTTGTTGTTACTGTTTTTAGATTCCACATATAGGTAAGATCACACGGTGTGTGTGCGCGCGCATGCCCGCACCCGCGTGGACATGTGTTTAGACTGGAGAGAGAATGTGGTGTAACGGTAAAAACAATAGCCTTTGGAAATAGACTTCTGGATCGAGTTCTGCTTTTATTTCTTACACAGTATTACTATTATCACTAGCTATGAATTTACTAGCTTTGCCTAATTTACATCATTGCTCTCTGCCTTATTTACTGTAAAGTAAGGATATTAAAATAAGGATTACTTATCTTCATAAGATTCTGCTTTCATTTTTACTTATGTTTGTTTAATTTAGAAATTATGTAATACATGTAAAGCACTTACAAAATTTCGAGGCACATGCTAAGTGCTCCATATATTTACTTGTTATTATTATGGAAAGCTACTTACATTGCCAATCATCCTGTAGAATAGTATTGAGTGATTTAAAATTTTTGGAAGGTGTAGTCTCAAGTAAAGTAAATTATCAAATATATATGTCAAATTTCTTTTTAAAAAAGATTATTCCAAAAAAGAACAAAACATTTCAATGGCTATTGCTGGTGGCATTTTTCTTTTGTATTTTCTGCCCTAGTTTTTATAATCAGAAAAGTCACCTGAATTACACTGAATATGTGTGTGTGCGCACGCGTGCACACGCGCACACACACACCTAAATGTCTTTTCTTTAGGCGCCTTGCCTAGCTCCATGTTAATTACTCCCTTTTTAGTCCTCCCATAGCATCTATTAGGAAATTGTGTTACAATGATTTGTTTATATTTCTGTCTCTACCACTAGACTCTAAGCTCCTTGAATGAGGAACCACGTTTGTTTAATGTTATGTCCTCGGTGTCTGACATGTAACAGATCTGTTAGATATTAAAATCACCCTTAATGAGGTAAAACTCATAACCCCTTATAGCATCGACTTTTCATCAGTGGTGGAGGGAATAGTGTGTGCGTTATTTAAAAGGCATATTCAGTGTTAAAATACAATTTTATATTTGGAACATGAAATCCAAAAAGGTAAACTTTAACAAGTCATCCTTGGAGTTAGTGATAGACTGATGTGTCTTCAGTGGGGTGTGGGATAGGCTATCTTGGAAAGGTTATGTAATTTGTGGTTTGGGAGATGCAGTGTATGTATATATATGCATCTGCATGGTGTTTATATTTAGGAAATTGAGGCCTGGCTTTGAAAAGTATTGGTCTTAGATATGCCTTTGGAGTGGACGATCTCCAGTTGAGAAAAGAGCAAACCTGATCCTCCTGAGTTCTTTGGGTTTCTCACCCAAAGTCATCTCTGATGTTCTAGTTCATCTCTGAGCTCTAGTTCAGAGTCATCTCTGAACTAGTCTGCAGTGGTGTGCTGCTCTTTCCACGTAGGTTTTGGCCCAAACAGTCAAAATCCTTGCCCTTGGAGACAGGCACCCCATGACTCCCAGGGAGTTTTATATAAATGCTTAGAGGTACAAAAATTACATTTGAGGAGTATGTGGAACATAACAATTGCTTAGAAAATTCAGTTTTCTTACCCTTTTACAGCTAATGGCCTCCAATTCAGTTCCACATGAGATTTTAGGGATGGAATAAAGCCTACCAGAGAACCTCATTTACTCCGTATCCCATATTTACCCCATTCTTTCCTTAGGATTCAGGTTGTATCTCCCAGGCTTGTCCTCAGGCCTGAGAGACCGTGTTCTCCCCACCAACTGACACCAGGAGAGGCCTTACTTACCTTAGGTGAGCCTGGGCATCTTAGCGCTTCCTGTGAACTTACTTTGGCACAAGTTCAATAGTAGAATCAAGATGGTGAGTGCAGAGTTTCAAAGCAGGAATTGAGCAAATATTAACAAAGTGATTGCCCCCTATAGCGTGCACTGTGATTCTATAAAGGAGAGTAACCGTGTTCTTTTATTCATGATCTGAATATTCATGATCCCAAGAAAATATTTTTAAAGATTTATTGGGGGGGGGGCAGAAGGAGAGGATCTTTAAGCAGACTTCCTACTGAGTGTGGAGCCCAATGTGGGGCTCCATCCCACAACCCGTGAGATCATGACCTGAGCCAAACACAAGTCGGAAGCTTAACCGACTGAGCTGCCCATGTGTCCCCCACTTCTAGCAGGTATTTTTGAGGTATTAGCTGATGTGCTTATGTTCTTGGTATTTCTTTCTCGTTCTTAACCCTGCCCAGAGAAACATTTTACCTTCATTGTCTCTAAGTGCAGAGAGTGAAGAGGAGGTAATTTTTAATTTCAGTTTTGAAAGCTTAGGCACTACGAAGCCAGAGCAAAAGTTGAATATGGCATCAGGTGGAGTCCATATCTACCTGCTCAGGTGAGGCCTGGGGAAAAAAACAGGACACCAGATTCTTGGTACGTAAAATGACAGCAAAGCAGAAGTGTGCATATGTGACATACCTTGCCACTTGGGGTTCTACCACCTCTTAGAGTTTCCTGTAACACAGTGTGGTACCAAAGGCATAGAAAATTTCATGGCTCAGGAGGGGTGAGGTGCCATTTCCAGAATGGGAAGGACACTGCCTAAAGCTCAAGGATATCATGTTCATTGGTGAGGGAGCACAGGATGTGAACAGGCCTCTCAGTTGAGAATGAAAAGCTCCAACTAACCTGGCGCTCTCTGCCTTGAATCATTTAAATCCTCTGCTCATTTTTTGTGATTATACATGATTATGGGTACAGAAAGGGGCTATAACTTAGTGTAGAACAAAATTTCTGATTTGAAAAGTATATTTGTTGCAAAGGGCAACATGCAAAACAAAGGAGATAAACAGAAAGTTAAAATTTATTGAAAATATTCTCTTCGCTTATAAACAGTAGTCATATAATTAGCCTAACACACAAATGCAACATAATGCTCTTGACAAAAAGTGTGTTTCAAAATATCTAGGAATATTATATAATTATAATGTAATTGAAACCATTTAAAGTAACCATTTTGCCCTCTTCTTTCATCTTGGGTATTCTTTCAGTTTTCACCCCCATTTTTTTTCCGATTCAAAAAGGTAGATACTGAGGTGTTTCAAATCTCTAGACTTCTTTTCCTCTGATAAACTGATTTTATATTTAGCTTCTTCTTACATAAGCTTTTACTGTGATCCAGAGCCATATAAAATTCACACTAACAAAATACAGATGTGTCACTTTGATGAAATATATAACTAATCTCAACATAATATGAAAGTTCCAAATATAGCTACAGAAATAGATAATAGTATGGGTACTATGAATAATCAGTGTTTTTATGGTAAAATGATGTCAGCATTTTCATAATGAATCCCTATTTCAAAAATTATAACTTGACCAAAGGATTTTATACTAAGACTTAATGTGGTTTTTGAGCTCTCCACCAGAGAATTTTTTTTTCAAAGTGCTTTTTCCCCAGACAGATTTGACATTTGCTAGTATTAGACAAGTTTAGAAGGAGGACCGATTTCCTCACTGCACCAATGCTTCACATGTCCACTTGCCACTGAAGAAGCATGCTTGCATACAAACAGAAGCAACAGAAGGCTACCTGGCTCCTGGGATACATATGATGGGCTGTCTTCTGGGGGAAACAACTCACCAGTCATTGGACTCGATTGGGCTCCAAAAATAGCATATTTCCTTTGTTACTAAATCCTTCTTCTTATATAGACTTTTAAGAGTGTTTTCCTAGTTCTCTGTTTCAAAAACCATACATTCTCAGTCTTTTTCCCCCACTTAGATCCTCTCAAGTGAATACATCATCTCCCTAAAACTGGAAAGCCCTTTCTATTATTTATATTTCTGTTGTTGTGGTTGGTTTAATAGATATTTTCTTACCTTATTCTTGAATTTGAAGATAAGAGCTAAATGAATTTCCCCAACTTGAAATTTCTAGTGACGTAGCTCAGGGCCTTTTATCCTCAAACACACTGATTTGATACCTCCTAGGCTCCTAGTTCCCATCAGTTGAAATGAAACAACCTCTTCTTCCTCTCCTTTTCCTACTCCTCTTTCTCTTCCTCTTCCTCCTCTTCTAGAGTATCAAATGATTTTATTACAAAACTTAAAGCACTTATTTATCATTGACTTTTCTAAAAAAACACAATCATGAGAATAAAATAAACACACCTAAGACTCAGTAGCCCTTGGAGGAGAGAAAGCAGCCTTGGATAGAAAGCCTGCAAATATTTTTCTTTGTATCTAATGTCTGTGCTTCCTCATGAGTTTTAGAATCCATATTTTGCTAGCTCTTACAGGGAAAAGGAAACTGAAGCAATAAGATTCATGGACAAGAGGGTTACAACATTAAAACAACACATCACCATCATTATTGTTGTTCATATTGTTTTGTATTTGTTTTGTTCCCATGTCCTCTGAGTTCTTCTGGCACTTGGTTCAGATCATTTCCAAAGCACTTGATCTGTACAGAACTCTTTGCCATAGGACCTCTTAGAAGAAAATGTCTGTCTGACCTAATTCTGTGCCTTTCCATTGGTCTGCTTCATCTATAAACCAGAGTACTAATGTAAAACAAGCCCCCTCGACTCTGGCCTAATCCAGGCAACTGCTTGGACTCTGTCATTTGGCTCTGCTCACATTGTTGCTACATGAGACTTAGCTGGAGCTCACAATCTAACATATACCTGACCACAGAAGGTCTCTGTGGTACCCACTGTGCACCTCCTTCCCTCCCATAAGGGGAAATTGGGACCAGGACAACTACTACTTGTAAGCCCAGAACTAAGGACATAACAAGTGCTCATTAAATATTTCCTGCATAAATGAGATAATCCACTAATCAATGAATTGAGACTTATTTGTCCATTCTCTTAGTAATTAATATAAAAAGTAGTTAGAATAAGGGAATGTCTCTTTGGCCATGGGGCAGAATAAATGGAAATTAAATACATGATTCTATCTGTATTAGCTCCATTCACCAACCAAATGAACTCACCATGTGCAGACTGTTCTGCAGAAGGTGTTAATTCACAATGATTCAAATTAACATTAATATTTGCAGACATTGCCTTTCATTTATCTTAGCTCATTTACTTTATCATAAAATAAAGCTGAGTTAAATATTACTATATGCAGAAGAAATTTTAGATGCTTATGTAGTAAAGCGAGCCTTATAAGGCATTAATCTTCATTACTGAGGCGACATTTGATAATTCCCTTAGGGATATACCACTTCAGTTATGATTCCTCAAGGGAAAAGATGAATGCTTTGAGATATAAGCATCTTGCATGTTACACAGTTAAAGGATTTCTTTTGATAAATTTGAGGATGGAGTCCAGGAAAAATGAGAAATGTATATGTTGTAGGTTGACTCAATTGCCCCAATTTTTTATATCTCCCTACAGTCATTTCCTTTGGTACCACCCTCCCACACTGATCTTAGACCTGGCCACATAACTTTTTTTTGGCCAATTAGAGGAAATTGAAGAGGCTTGAAAAGTGCGTGTGCATTTCTGTTTATTCTCTTGGATTTGTGCCACCTTCAAAAGTCCACCCTAGCCAGCTGGAGGGTTGGGCGAGGGTAGAAAAGGTCCTAGGTGTCCTAGCTGAGGCCTCTCAGTCCATCCAGCAGCTGAGTGGATCTTGAACTCATCCCTGATCAGCCGAGCTGTTCTACTCAGTGATAATCTTGTAAGAAATAAGTAATGGTTGTCTTAAGCCACTAACTTTTAAGGATTGTTTGTCACATAATGTTATTGTGGCACTAGGTAATTGACTTGTGGCCAGTTTTCCTACAAGACTATGTGAAATCTCCAATTTATTAAAGAGTACATAATTTAGATTTCAAAAAATAAGCTTTTAGTGATTTCAAGTAGAGAGGAGACATACAGATAGAAAGTTGAACTGGAAATTAAATTTGTTTTCAGAAGGAATAAAAAAATGGGGAAAATGAAATAACTTTCACCGTCAATATGTTCTTAATAAAACACAGGCTCTACAGGCAAAATATTCAGGATAGAATTTTGGTTCTAACAGTTTAATAGCTGTGTGACCCTGGTCATATTACTTCCTCCATACTACGTTTTCCTCATCTCTAAAATTGGAATACCTACCGATGGTTGATGGTTATTAAAATTATTTGAGATATATGTAAAGTCCTTTGAACAGTTTTGACACACAATAAATAGCTATTATATAACAGGTGAGATATAAAATAAAGTAATATAAAATTATTACTATGTGGGAAGTTTTAAGATACAATCTAGGATTTTAAATAGACTCTTTTAGCCATTATCAATTGCTTCTTTCTGGAACATATTTAAAGACCCGTATCAGTTGCAAAATTATTAAACAAGAGAGGAGTAGGTGGGGTATAGGGAATGGCAAAGCCAAATTCAAGTTATGTGTTGATAGGCAAGTCATGGAGCCTTCCTGGAATTCAACTTATTTATCAGTAAATGTAGGTGTGGTTGAGCAAGATGATCTCTGAACTGTGCACCTTGAACATTCATTACCTCTAAGCCTATAGTAGTCAAGTGAGAAAAAATAAGCTGATCTCATGTCAAAACTTTGAACCAGAGATTTTCTTAATGTATTAATAGTTATAAATGATAAGAAAGAATAGCAGTGATAATCTTTCAAGTTATACTCCATTGTTATATACTAAGACAAAGAACATAATATGCATTGGTGATGTTTCCTGAGGACCTACCAGATACTGTGGTAGATGCTAAGGACTAAGCCACAAAAGCACATTTCCATATAGTGCCTAAGATGTAGTGGGAGGACAAGACTATGGAAACCAGGACACAGACCAATAAGGGCATCAGAGAGAGAAAAAAATTCCTACTTTAACAAAACAAAACAAACCCCCCAAAACTCTTATATCTTGTTCTTCACAAAAGGTTGGTCTTGCTGACTGATAAGAGAGAAAGTCAGATTTCTTGTGTTTTGAGCCACTAGAACATAGACCACCCTCCCCCCACACACACAGTTATTGTTCTCTTATTTTTTCATAAGAGTGTAAACATGGAAAAATCTTATTCCTAAACAAAAACCGCTCATTGCTCAACACAAATTGAAGTGGTGCTTATTAATAAGTTACCGCCTCAGGTCCATAGCTAGCCTTCTATACACAGCTTGAGGATGCTGGGGGCAGGCTTCTGTGCCTCACATTTCAGCCTGGTCAGAACCCCAACCCCCGCCCAGGCTCTGGATGACTCGGCCAATAGAGGGCGCTAGGGCGGGGGGGAGCTAGGGAGTTGGAGAAGAGCGCGCAGGAATTTCCTCCTTTCTCTTTGTTCTTGTGAGCTTCCTGTGGGCTTCCTCTTGGTTCCTGGATGCAGTGACGGTCACTTTAGTAACATCTAAATCCAGTTTGCCATTTTCTCAACACTTAGAGGACCAGCTTCCTGGTGTCTCAGTGCAGAGATACGAACCTCAGCTGAGCAGTAACTCCTATGCAGCCTCACTGTGCCCTTCCTTGAAGATTCTGTTGTCATAATCTCAACCTTGTGTTTTAATACCCTCGTCCCTGGGCTGGTAGCTGCAATGCTGTTTTTGCAGCTGCTGTTTTGAGATGCTTTCGAGTCTTGTTTTTACTCTTTCAGTTACCTAGTTAAAAACTTAATACCTAGTTATCAATTCTTTAATGTTAAATTATCTCCACACAAAAACTGGTGTGGTTTCTGTCACTGGACTGCACTGAAACCGGAGGCAAAATAAGGATCCTAACAAACAGATATATTTCAAATGTTTTTAATTGAAATACAATTTGCAGAATGTGTCTTTGTTCGGGCTGCTATAACAGAACACCATAAGGTAGGTGGCTTATAAAAACTTATTTCTCACAGTTCTGCAGTCTGAGAAGTTTAAGATCAAGGTGCTGGCAGATTCAGTGTCTGGAGAGAGCGCGCTTTCTGGTTCATAGACAGCTATTTTCTTGCTTTGTCTTCACATGGTAGAAGGGGTGTGCAAGCTCTCTTCTATAAGAACACTTAACTGAGTGGGCTCTACTTTGTAAGGGCAGGAATTCTAATCATGAGGACCCAACCCTCATAACTGAATCACTTTTCTCACTTCCAGATACCATCGCATTGGGAATTAGGTTTCAATATATGAATTTGGGGGGGGGGGATTTGATCTGTAGCAGTGTATGAATCTTTAAAGGTTGATAAAAGTGTGTGTGTGTGTGTGTGTGTGTGTGTGGTGTGTACGTGTATCTCCTATGTAATCATCACCTGGGTCAAGATGTAGAATATTTCTAGCACTCAGAAGTCTCATTGTGTCCTTTCCCAGTCAATACCTGCAAACATAACTACTACTGAAATTTATGTTGGTAAAATTATGCAGTATATAATTTTGTATAGGTCTGGTTTTCTTTTTTCAGAACTTAATATTTTTGAGAAACATCGATGTTTTTGTGTGTAGTTATTCTCTCTCATTAGTGTGCTGTATTCCATCGTATGTGGATCATAATTTGTTCATTTTTTAATTGATGGCATTCGGTTCATTTCTAGTTTTTTTGCTATTGAATAAAGCTTTTATAAGAAGTCTTGCACAGGTTTTCTGGTAAATAGAAGCACTCACTTTGTGGTGTATACCCAGAAGTGGAATTTTTTGGGCCATAGAATATATATATTTTAGTTTTATTAACTACTGCCAAACTGTTGTCCAAAGTGGTTTACTAATGTATACTCCCACCTGCAATGCGTAAGCACGTCTGTTGGTCCACACCTTTGCCATTATCTCTTTGAATATTACTTTTTTTCTAGTTTCTCTTTCTTCTCTTTCTGGGATGGGATGAATGAAGGTTGGAGTTTATGTCCCACTCGTTATTTATTTTATGCTCTTAAAAAAATTATTTTTTGGTCTGTGTCTTCATTTTGGATATTTTCTATTTACCTGTCTTCAAGTTTACCCATCCAGTCTTCTATTGTATCCAGTCTGATGTTAAACTCATCTAGTGAGTTCTGAATTTCAGATATTATATCACTCAGTTCTAGAATTTCCATTTCATTATTTTGAAATTCAGTGTTAAAATCCTTTGTGTTTTCATCTATTTTGTACGTGATTTTATTTTTAAAAATATATTAAAGTTATATAGAAGTTCCTCCTTAGTGATAGCTCCTCTGTTTGAAATATCTGTGGATCTGTCTTGATTTCTGTTTCAGTTGATATTATATATACTTTTGAAATTATGCATATTGTATTAAATTGCCATTTAAAATATCTTCTAGAAGATTACCCTATGATTTAATGTTGAAATGAAAACTCATTGTATATTTAGTAAGGCACGGAAACTGGGGTATATTAATTTTTTTCCAAGAACCAGCTTTTGATTTTACTGATTTTTTTCCTATGTTTCTATTTTTGTTTTCATTCATTTAGGCTCTTACCTTTGTTTCTTTACTTCTTTATTTGTGTTTAATCTGCTCTTCTTTTTCTAGTTTCTTAAAATAGATACTGGTTTGAAACCTTTCTTTTCTAATATTAGCACTTTGTCCTACAACTTTCCCTCCAAAATGTTTTAAGTACACCTGCAATTTTTTGTTTTGTTTTTATTTTAATTCAGTTCAAAATATTTTAAAATTGCCTTTGAAAACTCATTTTTTATTAACATATATTATTTGCCCCCGGGGTACATGTCTGTGAATCATTAGGCTTACACATTTCACAGCACTTACACATTTCACAGCACATACCCTCCCAAATGTCCATAACCCAGCCACCCTATCCCTATCCCTCTACCCCCGAGCAACGCTCTGTTTGTTTCATGAGTTTGAGTCTCTTATAGTTTGTCTTCCTCTTGATCCTATCTTGTTTCATTTCCCCTAAAACCCCCCACCCTGCCTCTCAAATTCTTCATATCAGAGAGATCATATGATAATTGTCTTTCTCTGATTTATTTCACATAGCATAATACCCTCTAGTTCCATCCATGTCGTTGCAAATGGCAAGATTTCATTTCTCTTGATGGCTGTATAGTATTCCATTGAAAACTCATTTTTGAACTGTGGTTATTTAGAAGTATGTTGTTTAATCCCCAAATACAGGGGAATTTTTGCAACATTTTTTTCTCCTAATGATTTCTAATTTTTTTACAGATTTTATTTATTCATTTGACAGAGAGAGAGAGAGAGAGAGAGAGAGAGAGAGAGATCACAAGTAGGCAGAGAGGCAGGCAGAGAAAGAGGGGGAAACAGGCTCCCTGATGAGCAGAGAGCCTGATGCGGGGCTCGATCCCAGGACCCTGAGATCATGACCTGAGCTGAAGACAGAGGCTTAATCCACTGAGCCACCCAGGAGCCTCCTCTTAATGATTTCTAGTTTATTTTCTTTTTGATCCAAGAACATACTTTGCATGATTTCTTTTATTTTAAATTTGTTAAAGTTTGTTTTATGACCCAAGTTATGGTTTATCTTAGTGATAGTGTCATGTATGCTTGAATATGTATTTTGAAGTTGTTGGGTGGAGTGTTCTATAACTGTCAATCAAATTTAGTGGTTAATAGTCTTCAAATCATCTGTATAATTATGATTCCCTTGTTCAACCAATTAGAGAGGGTTATTGAAGTCTCCCACTTCAACTGTGGATTTGCCTACTTTTTTTTAGTTCAATCAATTTTAACTTCATATATTTTGAATCTCTGTTAATAGGTACATACTCATTTAGGATTCTTAGATCTTCTTGGAGAATTGACCCCTTTGTCATTATGTAATTTGTCCCTCTACATCCCTAATAATAATTATTATTTTGAAGTTCAATTTATTTGACACTAATAAAGCTAATCCAGCTTTCTTTGGATTAGCATTTATATAATAGGTAGGGGTGTGTGTGTGTGTGTGTATTCTTTTATATTTAAAGTATCTGTGTTTACAGTTGAAATGGGTTTCTTGTTGACAGCATATTATTGGATTTTGCATTTTTATTTAATCTGAAATAATCTCTGTATTTAAAATTGTAGTTTAGCCATTGACATTTAATGTGATTATTGGTATAATTGAATTAAACCAGTTATCTTACTAGCTGTATTCTATTTTTCCCATCTGTTCTTTGTTTCTGTTTTCCTGTTTTCTGAACTTTTCTGGCTTAATTGAGCATTTAACTTTATCTCTTCTATTGATTTATTATTTATATCTCTTTAAAACATTAGTAGTTTCCTTAGAGTCTACAATATACACATTTAATTGTTCAAAGTCTATCTTCAAGTAATACTTCACCACTTCATGTACAGTGTAATAACTTTATAATAGTATGTTCTCAATTTCTTCCTCCTGTTGTTTGTGCTATTTTTTGTCATATTTGTCATATTTGTTTGTGCTATTTTTGTCATATTTAGTTGTGCATTTGCTATAAACATAAAAATAAATTGCCATGGTACCATATTCTTTCTCTTTAGAAAAAAATCCTTCTGTATTTCTTAGAGTAGTACTTTTGGTGCTGAATTTCCTCAGTAGTTATCTACCTGAGAGAATCTTTAGTCCTGTTTGGAAACACATATTTTTGTTTGGTATAGAATTCTGGGTTAAAAAAAAATGTTTTTTAACATTTAAAAAATGCCACTCATTGCCTTCTACTTTGTATGATTTCTAGTGAGAAATGTGTAATTCTTTTATTGTACTATAGGTATTACGTCTTTTTTATTGTCTGCCTTTAAGATTTTGTCTTTTTTTTCAACATTATAAATATAATATGCTTTTGTAGTTTGTTTATACTTCCCTTATTGGTGTTTTCTGAGGCTCTTCAATCTGGGGTTTACTATTAGTCATTAATATTGGAAAATTCTTGGCCATTTTATACTCAAATAATGCTTTTGCCCCTTTTTTCCCCTCTTTCCGTCTCTACTTTTTCTGGGCTTCAAATTGTATGTATGTTAGAGAAATTTATATGTTAATATTATTCTACAGCTTTTGGATGCCATAGGTTTTTGTTTTGGATTTTGTTTTTGTGTTTTACTTCTCCACTCTTTTTCTGGTTTGATTTGAGTAATTTCTATGGCTCTATTTTCAAAATATCTTCGTGTTCACTGATTCCTTTCCTAGCTATGTCAGTTCTAATGATGAGCCATGGCAAAGACATTCTTCATTTTTGTTGTTGTATTTTTAATTTTCAGCGTTTGTAGTTGATTTTCTCTTATGGTTTCTATCTCTCCCCTGAATATACCCACTGATCTTGCATGCTGTCTACCTCTTCCATTAGAGGTTTTAGCATATTCAACACAGTTATTTTAAATTTCCTCTCTGAAAATTTCACCATCTTTGTCATATCTGAGTCTGGTTTTAATGATTTTTTTTTTTTTCTCTCAGGAGTGTGTTGTGTTTTTTTGCCCTTTTATGTGTCTTGCAATTTCTGTTATTGAAAGTTGGGCATCTTGTGTAGTTTTTATGCCTGAAAATCAGCATGTCTTTGCTTCTGCTAAACCTACAATGTAGAGATTTGGATTAATGTAGTTGGAAGTTGGGCCTAGTTTTAAGTTTGTTGTGGTGGTTACTCTTCGGGTACCACCAGCTTCAAATTCTTGCAATGATTCCTTGTGTTAGATTGGTTTGTTGGAGGTTTTTCCCCCTCAGCAAGTGCTCCTCTGTTAATTTTAGACCTTCCTTTGTGCTGTGCCTCAGGGTGTTTCTTTCCTTGCTCTTTTTTCTCCCTAGGTCCTGGAGTGTGGGCTCCTCAGTGATGCCCCTCCCCAGATTATAGTCCGGGGCCCTGAATACAGTTTTCCCCTCTTAGGGTAGGATTTCTTTTGTTGTCATTCCCTTCCCCATATGCAAGTGGTTTTCACCAGGGTCCTCAAGATGATAGTGTTTTCGTCTTGTTTCATTTGTCCCCTTATCTTCTTAGCTTAAGGGGGAAAACTTTGCTCCATCTGGGTGGTGGGGAGGGTGGGATATGTACAAAAAGTCTTTGATCCATCATAGAAGGATACAGGTAGGGTCCTGTGCCAGCACTTATGGTGGCTGATCTGCACCATAATTAACACTTTAAAATTTTCTTCAGTCTTTTTTGTGATTGTCCTTTGTTCATGGAGAATAAAACTAAAGAGAATATGGAATCCCTCAATTTTTCATCTCCCAGGGACTTCACACTTTTTCCAGATTATATTTGGCCTTCACTAGTTTTCCAAACAACCTAAGTGAACTCTTTTTGCTGGTTTCAATTGCATCTGCCCTATGTAAGCTATGACTTATGTCTTAATACTCCCTGCAGGCACCTGGCTTTTCTTAGATTTTGGGTTAATTGGTTGCCCTAGCTTTCAGTGATTTCAAGAAAACTCATGATTTTTTTTTAAATCTCTTATATAAGTGTAAATAACACTCTTTCCAGCTCTCCGCATTGCTGGGTGGAAAATAAGTTTGATATTAATGAAGTGTCATTGTAGAAATGATCAGAATTTTATATTTTCTTGCAAATTAACAGCCAAGGGTTTTATGGACATAAAAAGAAAGATATCTACAAGTAGATAAAGATGTGTTATGTTTTGTTCCTGAAATACTTGCAAAGAGATTATTCTCACACTCTAAGCACTGTAACTGAAGGTAGGATAGATTGCCAAAATCTTTGGAATAGATGAAATCATTTCAAAGCAATGAAGGGCTGATGTTATCAATTCACATGTTGCACAGGATTATCATGAAGACAGCATGTCATGGTTTAAATAGCAGCATTTTTTCTTAGTGGTTATAAAATAAATATTCCTTACAATTGATGGCATTCTCTGTACTGTTAGCAGTGGAGTGGGGCCTTATGTAGGTAGAGCGGCAGGTGACTTTCAGATTAGGCCTTGAGATTTAAGTGCCTACAAAATAAAAACATATCTATGTAAGACAGCCACTTTAATTTTTTTTTATTTGTGATTGCCTTAAAATAATTTTATTCATGAGGTTATCAACTGTTGTAATGAAAAATGGGTAAAAGTTTTCTGGGGCTTGGAATGAAGATCAAGTGTATTTATAATGAGGAAAAAGTAGATTAAAAGTTCATAGAAAAGCAAGTATTATTGATATCCAAGAAGTACACATGCCATGGGAGACTTGGGATGAAAAGGAAGGAAAAGGCTAAAAGACAAACAAGAGAGCTGGTGCATAGAGACAGGGAAACATCAGTAATACTGCACCATCTTCCCAATATGACCTGGATCAGTCTCTTCACATATTGCTCTAAGGAGAATACAGTACATGTGAATTTATGATACTGATCTCTTACTACATATCCAAAGGAAATCTAACTTCTCCTTGGACAACCATAGCACGTAAACCTAGGGAGTAGAGTGGATGCAGGATTCTTAAAAAGGAAATTGACTCTTGGTCAACCTGCTTTGCCATGGAGACATCATATTGTGGAATTCTGTATGTTGACTTCCTGAATTAGTCTTGTTCATGGTTAGAGAGAATGTGTACGACTTAAAAGAATCTTTCAGCATTTTACTAAATATTTATAGTTCTTGACATGTAAAAAAATTTTGTACATCCCTATCTCAAAAACTGATAAGAATTTTCAAGGCAAAAATGAAGTAAAATTAAGAGTTGTGTAAAGCTGAGGTTCCATCCTTCTATAAACACTTGATATCTTTGCTTCATATTAGGATGTTATCTTTAATCTTTGACTATGAAAACAAAACGTAAGATGTACATGTCCTAAGTTAGGGAATAAGGTAGAGTTAGGTCCAGATAAATATTTGGTTTGCTTGTATTCCTCCGTTAGATCATTCATAAAAATTCCAAGTGAAGAGATATGCCACATGCTAGTGTATTTTTTGTAATGTATTTCTTTGGTAGTATTTTAAATAACAGGGAGTACCAAAAAACTGATCATTATGGAGGGATTTAACCTCAGCTAGCTATTTTATAACCAATGCTTTATTCCAGCTCTATAATTAACATCTAAAATTAACATTTTCAACATGACTTTAAACATTAGAGAATCTAAGTAGATATAAATACTTAAAGTACTATTGCTTTGCACTTTTTAGGCCTTTCAAAACGGAACTAAAGGCAGTCTCTCTCCACATGAAATATGGCACAGTACATGCTTTGGAACTGTTTTATAGTTTTAAATATTTTTTATGCAATTGGGTATAACTATTTCCATATGTTTATAAAGAGTAAAAGGAGGTAACAGCAGAGATGCTGAAATGTTCTATGTCCCTTTTCATTACTAGCCACATAAGAGAACCAGCCTCTTCTTATCTCTAGTCTATTGGTAAATAGAATTTATTCACTTTTCTTAATAGTAACCTGAAGATGCTGTTTAATGCACCATAAACAAATCTTATGAATTTTTTACATGATTAAAATGGTCATAACTATCCAATGTTTCTTGCTGATTGAATCTGCCACTTCTGTTTACTAGGAAAATAAATAACACATGTTTGCTCTCTTTCTAAAAGGTTCCTATTTATTCTGTGGTCATTTCCCACTTATAATATTTCCAGCTTAATTTCATAAAACAGCTTTTATAAGACTTAAAAAAAGCCCTTATTGTACATTGTCTTCAAGTATTTTGCCTGTGAGCTCTGGATTTTTATTTGAAGAAACATCCAACTATCCAGTTTTTCTTTTCTTTACCTACCTTCCTTCATTCCTCCATCCCTCCCTCCCACCCTTTCTTCCTTCCTCCCTCCCCTCCCTTCCTTTTTTTTTTTTTTTTTTTGAGGCCTGTATTAGAGTTGGAATTTAAAAAGTGCATGGTTTACATGCACACACAGAACTGGCAGAATACAGCTGTTTGTGAACTCCCCCTCCCCCAACTGCCATCCGTATTAGAAATGCTAGTGCCAAATTTATAGTTGTCAAACAAAGGAAAAACGAGGTTTACAGGGCATTTGTCTGCCAGAGGGTTCATTAAGATGAACAAGCATGCAGAGAAAACTGTCTATCAAGGAAACTCCTGTTGTTATCATTTCTTAAGGATAGATGCCATAAGTAATGCTATTTATGTCTCCCTTTTGATAATTGAAGGCCTGTATGAAGTTCAGTGAGCAGAGCTAAATCACGTCTTGAGTAGGTAAGTTCCTAGTATGTCATGGACTCCATGTTATATACTTGATACTCATTCAAATGGAGAGTCAAGGCCTGTTTCTATCCCACCACATTTGTGTTAAAATATGAAGCTACTTTGATACAGATTTCAAGGGTTATCTCAAGTTCCAGCTCTTCTGAGGAACTTTCCTTTTCTTTATTTGCTCATGACCTCAAGCCTGCATATGATGGGACATGTGCTGTATTGTATTACAATTGTGTGTGGCTTTGTCTTCTTTCCTTTCCTGCTGCCCTTATCTAGACGTCTCTCTTAGTAATAGTTGTCTAATCTAAAGCCAGTGCTGAGGGTATATATTCTTTATGTATGGGGTTGAAATAGCTGGCCCAATGTTTTCCTCCTCCAACTTCTGATAATATGTTGATGTTGGGAAAGTTAAGTTTTGGTGTAAATAAAGAATATATAAAACTAGATACAATCAATATATAATAGTCTATTAAAAGGCGTAATATATATAATAAACTTAGTTTGACCTATTTCTCAGTAATTATGTGAATTTCATAAAAACATTGATCTTTAGAACTGGAAAGTACTTTAAGTTCAAACGACTCCCATTCCAGAAAGAGGACACTGAGATTCAGATTTCAGAGACATACAAGAACTTTGTTTCATTTTCAGTTAGGAAAACTGTAAGACGATCCAGAGGTGTTCTGATTGAATCACTAATGATTCTTCTTTTGCTTAGAAATTTTCTCTGTTAACCTTGGTGAAATAGGAATTGTGTCATTATCACCATGCTGCTTTTATCTTTGAGCAGTATGCCAATGATCCAATCATATTTCTAAGACTTTAAATTTTAGGAAACAATACTATTATATTTTATTCCCACCATACTTGTAGATGATTCCCAAGTTATTCACACAGAATCTTAGCCAGTCCACTTCTGCTCAACAAGCTTGATACATGGTCATGGTGCTCGTTGACGGGGGTAAGCACCTTTGGGAAACTCTTTTGTTAAGACACGGAGTTCAGAGTAACCCAAGGTTTGATAGAGTTAATCTCAGTTATCAATATAAAACTCAGTATCATACAGCTTATTCAAAGCATCTGTCATATAAGGCATACACCCAGTTATGGACCAAATGGACCTAGAACATTTTACCGCTTTCTTCAGGTCTTACATCATGGGGCTCACAGTTTTAAATTAGGCTTGCTATAAATGAGATTACCCAATGGAAAAAATGAGAATAAGTTTATATAATAATTTTCCAACCTTTGCTGTAGAAATTATTTAAATTTGCAGCTGAGTATATAGTTTTTTTGCTGACAAAATAGACAACTATACGAGATTCCATCAGAGAAGTATATCGTAGGAGCCAGTGCATGGTAGTCATATTGATTATGTCAGGTACCCTGATGAGTGCTACACATGTCTTACCACAGTTGACTTCTGTAATAATCTTATGAGATTGGTATTATGCCCATTTTATACATGAGGTACCTGAGGATCAGTCACGTGAATTAGTGAACGATGGCACTGAACTTCAAATTCAGGTTTGTCTTAAAACTACATATTCCTCATTACATGAAGATGAACTCATCCTAAATTGAGTTGTAGATCTCTCATTATTTGGAAATCTAAACTTGATTCAAATTCATTTGTGTGAAGAAAGGCTGAGTTAGCTTTATTTGTAAGTGGAGTTGGCATATTATATTCCATAATCAACATAATGTGTAGCAACTGCCTTTTGCATTTCCAGATGTAGAAAAGAGGGTTATGTGAATTACATGAACTTGGGTTATTTAATAATTAGCAACTCGCATACTGTGTAGATTCTGTGAAGTTCACATCAAAATATGGAAATATAAAGTGTTTTTGTCTTTTGGGAGCTTAAATAAAAAGAGTTTGTGGGAGAAACCAAGACTATTATATAAGTGGGGTATAAGGTGGGGTGAAGGGAGAGGTGTCCTTCCTGGAAGTGTGAATGAGCATTTTCAGGACAAAGTCAATAAGATAAGATTGCCCAAAGGGTCGTGGCAAAATATCATAATATTGCCCTTGATTGTAGGGTGATAAATATAGCTTTGACCCTAACAGTTGAATAGATAAGCTAGATAGTGTTGCCATCTGATGTAAGCCAATCCAGGCATACACAACTGTTTTGTTTGAGCAGTATGCCAAACAAGAATTAGTAGGTGAACAAGCAGTTAGTGCAAGGGTTAGATCTATCCTCATCTTTCCCCTAAGCTCTACTTCTGCCACCTTCACTCTTCCTTTCTAAAGCCAGTCCTCTAATGGTGTAATAGGTTCCCTAATTTCTCCCTTACTCAAAGACATTGCTCTAGAATTCTCCCCTTTCTCCTGCTCACCAATTTTAACTCTGTTCATATGAATCTCCTATTTCTCCCTGCTGTATATTGATCCAGTGACTAAATAGTAAATAACAACATGGTTATTATTTTTTTTTTGAGGAAAATGATACATTAAAAAAGTAAACTCATTGACATTTGGGACTGATCGAAGTTATAAAGACTTTGTAATTTATGGATAAATACAGAAGCTTGAATGATTATTTGAGGCTTAATATATCTATGAAAATTTCCACTGAAAGTTTAAAAATCACCAGATTTCATGTTGATTCACAACTCTGCTCAAATCATGATAGAAAAACCGTAAAAAATACATTATTGCTTTTATAAAGGTGAGGAAACTCTAATAGTAACATATCTCAAAGTGAATGGCATGGTATAGTAGGACTGTTCCTTCATGAATATACTACAAGGGAAAGGAAAGTCTCTTTGAGCTACAGATTGCCTTGGAGTTCAGTAGTTTAGGACTTGCAATGACTAAGGATGTCAAGGGTGGCAAGGGCATGTGAACAATGAAGGAAACATGTCAGAAAAACACTGTAGCTTCCAAGATATATTGGTGATCTATTTGGAATATGTAAACTAGCAGCTGCCTGGATAGAAGGCTAGGCTGTAGGCCTGTGAGGGTTGTGCCTGTTGCACTTGGTAATGACCATGGATAACTGCTGACAATCTTCAGTATTTTTGAAGGACAGATAAAAATCACAGAAAACTGATACTGGAAGAAATCCAGTATTTAAATTTATCAGTGAAAATGAAGATAAAAAGATAGATCATGTCTGTGTGTGGAAAAAAGATAGAATTATTCCATTTCTCAATTTGTACATACTTGCTGGGCATCTATGTGTGCAGCAAAACTATGAGAGATAAAAATATGTAAAACAAATGTTTCCAGTTTTTTATTAGATTTGTAAGTGCAAAAGTATATTCACTGAACTAATCAGAATGATTATAAAAAATAATTAAGTTCTCTAGAATTTATTGAGCAGCTGCTATATGCCTGTTAAAATCCTGGCTTTATATGCATACATATCTAAGGAGTATGCATATACTTTTCCTTGATGATTTTGGTTAATGCTTACAGCAATACTGAAATGCTGGTCTTAGTCCATTTCATTTCCACGGACGCAAGTCAAGTAACTTATTCAAAGCAAGACAAGATTACCTCTCTCAAGTTTCAAAGAAAAAAAGTGTTCCCTCTAGACTGGGATTGTCAAAGACATAAGTTTGGTATTGGGCAGTGAAGAATGAAATAAATAGGTAAGAGAAATGGAAAGATACTTGAGGTCAGGCTATGGAAGGAGTATTGTGTGTTATGAATACCAATTGATTGGAAGAGAGCAGCATATGTGTAAAAGCAGTTGGAAAATATTTTGGAAAGGGAAGGGGACCTAAATTACAATGAGTCTTTGTACTTTTATACCCTTCCCTCCAAACCTAGCTCTGGTCTTTCTAGTTTTTTAATTCCATTGAGAGAGGTGCTTTTAGTTTCATATTTTATATTTTATAGTTATTAGTTGATGAAAGATCAAAAATGAAACAAAGAATATTTTAGTTTCAGATCCTGTATCTTATAGTGATTTGGTTTTATAAAAAGATGCCCAAGCTACACTATTTGGATCAAGTTTATAATATGTGCCTAATATAGTCTACACCTCAGATATGTATGCATATAAAGCCAATTACAAGCAACTTAAAAGTAACACAGGAAATTCAGGTTAACATTTGTCACAGTTTCCAATGGAAACAGCCTCTTCTATTTAACTTGTGATGAAATGAAAATGCTACACCTCATTTTCTCTCTTAGTGTAAAGCCTTCTTCTCCTCTCCTAGCCAAAATCCCACAAACTTGGACATTGCAAAGAATACTCTCTTCCTGGCCTTTATTGTGAGATGCCGAGGACTGTTTTCTGTAAAGGACTAAAAAATATGCATTTAAGAGATGATGAATGTTGCTCAGTGGTAAATCTTTGTGTAAAAATGTGTTAAATTTTAGTCATTTTCTGTGGGATTGTAGCATCAGCAACTGGCATGAGATGAATCAGACTGATGATTCCAGTTCTTTGCAAAGCAGACAGCATGATATAATGGCACTGAAAAAATCTCCCTTGGCAACTTTTGTAGCCACGAAGTGCAAAAGAGGTGTTAGATATTACTATACTTGGAAAGAGCAGGAGTCCTCATTTCAACTATTGAAATTATTTGAAGCCATCTTTTACCATTTCCTCTAATGCTCATAATGTGGATATTGTCAGGATTTGATCTCTTGAGCCAGACAGCCTTATCTTAGTTTTCTGTGGGGTCCTGGAGCCCTTCAGGAGTCTAGGAACCTTTTCTGTAAAGGAGTGTTTGAACAATACATATCCAGATATATTTTTTCTTTGCACACAGTCAACCTTGCCAAGTATCATTTCAAGAATTGAATGTTTGGTTTTTTGCAACAGCCATAATCTTGCTTGGAAGGTCACCTTCTGTGAGAACTGAATAGATGTAATTCTTTCAAGAGAAATTTTAAGATGGTTTATATATTCATATTTTTAAAGAAACACACAAGTTGCAGAAATCACATAAAGCAATTTTCCTTAAGCAAGAAGTTGTAAATGCTGTCAGAATATGTTAATTTAGGAGTTGCAGGGATTAATTGACCACCAGGAACTTTCAGTCTATTCGTGGCGCCTACCGTGGTTGCTCAAAGCGATGAATACTAGCATAGAAGTGTTATCTAAGTTCTGTTGGAGCACAGAGCAGAAAGAGACTAATTCCAACCAAGTTGGCATAATTGTCTCTTGCCTGATTATATGAAGTTATTGACTATTATAGAAGTGGGAAATCTGTTTTTAGCCACAGTTTGCCTACAGCAGCCAAGTACACTCTCCTCAGTCCTACCCAGGCTAAATCCTAGCAAAGTTATAGAAATCATGTGGCTTAGATTCCTGGAAAATAGCACTGACATCAGGTCACGGCAACAGGATTTACCTGATGCTAGCCTATTTCTAGGTGACAGAAATACCTATGTGCCCATTACGAGGAGTTTAGAGTTCTCTCCAGCTGCTCTTCCGTTTTGCCTGTTACTGTTTCCATTCTTCCATAAAGCTTTCTCTCTCTATTGTTCATACTTTTGTAACTATATAGTACGTAACTTCAAAAGCTTTCTCCTGTGTTGCTCGTTCATACTCTATAATATAGTACGCCACATAATGTGGCCCTTTTAACATTATTCAACAACTTTAAGCTTATTGCTGACAGGTGCTATATAAACAGTCTTTTTGTGATTTTTGGTATTTTAGATTTAAAGAGATACTTCATTTTAATGATAAATATTCTTTCATATTTAAAAAGTGCTTTTCAAAGTACACTGCTTTGTATGTTTGTCGTAATAAATACTTCAAAGGTCTGGTTCTTACAAAAGACCAAAGTCCGGTTCTTATGCAGTTTATTGATCTTTTCTGGACATTCTCGATATTGAGGTAATCTAACTGCCACAATAAATGCCAAATCTCAGTTAATATCTATGCAAGTTTATTTCTTATGCCTGTTCACACAGTTCAACATGTATGTTTTGGGAGCAGCTTTTCATATGTTGATTCAGGGACTCAATTTCCATTTATTTCCTTATGCTACTATCTTTTACGGTCTCATAGGCTGAATCCTTGTTCTCCAGCTGTCAAAGAGGTAAAGAGGATGATCCTATGAGAGGATATTTATGGGCCAGACCTATGATTGGTCTGTCACTTCGATCTACCTCATATGGTCAGAATTCAGAGTCACATCTTCATCCACTTAAATGGGAGACTGGGAGATGTCTACTTGGAATTCCCTAGGAGGGAAGGGGAACAGAAAAACTAGATAGACTTTACTGTAGCTACTCTTTCTAGATTTATAAGCTGCTTATATATCTGGTATTGAATAATTTTTTCATAAACTTTGGCTTTCACAAGGTAGTATCTTTGCATTGAGCTTCAAATGAAGTAACTTCAAATTCCAATCTTTAAAAATATTTTAATGAAATATTTCCTTATCTAAAATGTACAGTTTCTTACACCTCGAGGAACTAAAAATAAAACAAATGAGGCCCAAAGTTAGTAAAAAGAAAGCAATAACAAAGACTAGAGCAGAAATAAATGAAATAGAGACTAGAAAGAAAAAAGAAAAGATTAATGAAACTAAGAGCTGATTCTTTGAAAAATAGGATTAAATTGACAGACCTTAAGCTAGATTTGCAAAGAAAAAAGAGAAAGGACTCCGATAAAACTAGAAATGAAGGAGGGGATATTATAACCCAGAAATACAGAGAGACAAACAATTATACACCAACAAATTGGACAGCCTGGAAGAAATGGGTAATTCCTAGAAGAAAACAACCTTCTAAGACTGAATCATGAAAAAACAAAATCTGAGCAGACTGATTACCATAAAGGAGATTGAATCAGTAATCAAAAGCCTCCTGACAAACAAACGTCTAGGACCAGATGGCTCCACTGGTGAATTCTAAGGAACATTTAGAGAATACCTATCTTTCTCAAACTCCTCCAATAAGATAGTAGAGGAGGGAACACTTCCAAACTCATTTTACAGGGTCAGCATTACCCTGATACCAAAACCAGGAAACCACAAGAAAATAAAATTACAGGCCAATATTCTTATTAAGCATAGATGCAAAAATCCTCAGTAAAATATTAGCAAACCTAATTGAACAATGCAATAAAAGAGTCATAAATTGTGATTAAGTGGAATTTATTTTAGGGATTTAAGGATGGTTCAACATCCTCAAGTCAATCAGTGTGCTATGCCACATAAACAAAATGAAAGCTAAAAATCATATGATCTTCTCAATAGATGCAGAAAAAACATTTGACAAAATTCAACATCCATTTATGACAGAAACTCTCAACAAAGTAGATTTGGAAGGAAGGTATCTCAATAAAGTCCATATAGGATAAGCCCACAGCTAATGTCATACTTAGAGGAAATTTTTCAACTTCTCACTTTTAAGATCAGGAAGGAGACAGGTTGCCCATTCTTGCCACTTTTATTCAACATGGTAGTGGGAATCCTACTCAGAACACTTAGGCAAGGAAAAGAAATAAAAGTCATCCAAACTTGAAAGGAAGGAGTAAAACTGTCACTTTTGCAAATGACATGATATATTATGTGGGAAAACTCTGAAGACTCCACACAAAAAAACTGTTAGAACTAACGTGCTTGATAAAGTTGCAGGGCACAAAATCAATATATATAAATCTGTTGTACTTCTATTCATTAATAAAAAAATCAAAACAACCCCATTTATAATTGCATCCAAAAAAAAAGAAAAGAAAAGAAATACCGGGGCACCTGTGTGGCTCAGTGGGTTTTAAAGCCTCTGCCTTCTGCTCAGGTTATGATCTCAGGGTCCTGGGATTGAACCCCATTGAGCTCTCTGCTCAGCCGGGAGCCTGCTTCCCCCCCTCTCCCTGCCTGCCTCTCTGCCTACTTGTGATTTCTCTCTCTGTGTCAAATAAATAAATAAAATCTTACAAAATAAAGAATGGTATACCTAAAAAAGAAAAAAAAACAACGAACAAACCCAGAAAACTAAAAGACATTGATGAAAGAAATTGAAAAAAAGAAATGGAAAGATATTCTATGCTCATGAATCTGAAGAATTAATGTTATTAGAATGTCCATACTATCCAAAGCAATCTATAGTTTCAATCCCTATCAAAATTCCAATGGCATATTTTTTGCAGAAATAGAAGCAGTCCTAGAATTTGTATGGAACCATAAGTGACCTCACACAGCCAAATCAATCTTGAGAAAGAACAAAGCTGGAAGCACCACACTCTCTGACTTCAAACTGTATCACAAAGCTATAGTAATCAAAATGGTGTGGTATTGGCATGAAAACAGCCACATAGATTTACTAAAATAGAACAGAGGGCCCCCAAATAAACCTATGCCTGTATTAGTCAATTGATTTATAACAAAGGATCCAACAATGTATAATGGGGAAAAGATGGTCTCTTTACCAAATGGTGTTGGGAAAACTGGACAGCTACATGAAAAAGAATGACACTGGACCACTATATATTACTATATCCAAATACTAATTCAAAATGGATTAAAAATTTTAAGACTCAAGCCCATAAAACTCCTAGACAAGGAACATGGTAAGCTCCTTGACATCAGTCTTGGCGATAAGTTTTTGAATTTGACACCAAAAGCAAAAATGAACAAGACCATATCAAACTAAAAAGCTTCTGCACAGCAAGGAAGCCATAAACCAAATGAGAAGGTAGCTGACTAAATGGGAAAAAATATTTGTAAAAAAATATGGGAAATTGTAAAAAAAAAAGTAAATATTTTTTTACATGTAAAGTAAAAAAAAATTATAAAAACAAATAAGAAAAAAACTTGTAAAAATATAGGGGCACCTGGTTGGCTCAGTTGGTTAAGCAGCTGCTTTTGGCTCAGGTCATGATCTGTGGGTCCTCAGATCAAGACCTGCATTGGGCTCCCTGCTCAGTGGTGAGCTTGCCTCTCCTTTCTCTGCGGATCCCCCTGCTTGTGCTCTCTTTCTCTCTCTCTCTCTGTCAAATAAGTAAATAAAATATATTTAAAAAAACTAAAATACATAAAGAACTCCTACAACTCAATAGCAAAAAGCCAAACAATTTGATTAAAAAAATGGGCAGAGGATCTAGATAGACATTTTTCCAAAGAAGACATAGGGATGGTCAATAGGTACATGAAAAGATGTTCAACATTACTGATCAGGGAAATGGAAATTGAAACCATAAGGAGATATCACCTCACACCTATTAAAATAGCTATAAAGTGTTAAGGATGTGGAGAAAAGGGAACAGTTGTGTACTATTGGTAGGAAATGTAAATTAGTGCAGCCACTACAGAAACACTATGCAAGTTCCTCAAAAAATTAAAAATAGAGTTCCCATATGATCCAGCAATGCTACTTTGGGTATTTATTCAAAGAAAACAAAAACACTAACTCAATAAGACATATGTACCACCATGTTCATTATAGCATTGTTTACTGTGGCCAGCATATGAAATAACATAAGTATCCATTGATGGATGAATGGATAAAGAAGATGTGGTATATATAAATACAATGGGATATTATTCAGCCATAAAAACGATTGAAATCTCTTCATTTGTGACAACATGGATGGACCTCGAGGGCATTATGCTAAGTGAAGTGAGTCAGATAAAGAAGGATGAATAGTGTGTGATGTCACTTACCTGTGGGATCTTAAAAAGCTCACAGATAGGACAGAGGTGGGAGGTGGGTGGAATGGGTGAAAGGAATCAAAAGATTCAGATTTTCAGTTATAAAGAAGTAAGTCATGGGATGTAATGTACAGCATGGTGACCTTAGTTTATAAAACTATATTGCATATTTGAGATTGGCTATGGCAGTAGATCTTGGAAGCTCTCATCACAAGAAAAAGTACTATAACTATATATGGTGACAAATCTGAGCTAGATTTATTGTGTTGATCATTTTGTAGTAGATACAAATACTGAGTCATTATATTGTACATAACAATATTATATACCAATTTACCTCAACAAATAAAAAAATGCAGTGTGCTTTCACGTTTAACTTCTGGTAAGCATGATTGTTTCTCATGTGTCAGTAGTTAGGTTATTAGTAGGAAAGATTGTCAGCTTACTGACCATTTACTTTGACAACTTCCTCTTTAACTTCTTTCTAGAGTTCATAATTTACAGAACCTCCTACCTAAACCAGATGCTCACGGTCGTAGTGTTTGCTCCCAGTTTTCAAAGAACCTTCATCAGGATTTCTATTGACCTCAACAGGTGTTTACTTCTTGCATTTTAGAGGTGGCTTTCTGGAGTTTAATTCTTTTATGCTCTTTTTCCCTAGTGCACCTCCAGAAACACTGATTGTCACGATATGTTAGTGTTTCACACAGTTGTGCAAAAATGCACATACATAGACACACACATACATACATGCACATGGATTCCATGGCCCTCTAAATTTGGGGGACATTGATTTAAACAAAATTTAAAAGTTTATCTTTTAAAATAGGTCTTAAATTCCATATTATGTTAATATACATTTTGATTCCCCGATAATTAAAATTATGTGGTGTTTCCTAAATTTATTTCATTTTTCTACCTTAAAGAATTCATCTGCAGCAACACGCTATTTGGAAAATACTGCTTTAATCCACAGGGATGGACCTTTATTCAACATGTGGGTGCTATGGCAGGCCGGTGTAGGTGACAATTTGTACCAAAGCTTTTGTGAAAGGAAGACTATCTCTAATGGGATATCAATTCTTTTTCTTCTGCTGAGAAGAAATTACTTAACTTGAAGCAAGCTTTGTTTTCAATGGACACTGTAGTTGAGAGATATGATCTAATTCAATTAATATTAAAAACAAATTAATTTTTTGTGAATTCTATAAGGAGCAGCTAATTTGATACTTCAAAGAAGTATAAGAAACTTCTTATTTTTAATAATTGTCTACCTCTCTTTGGGAGATAAAAAGGATAAGTGTTTTATTTTTACAGTGAAGGGCAATTCTAGTGTACTTGAAGAACCTTTTTGGTCTAAAGAAGGAACTCTAATGACTAGTTGGGAAGGAAACAAAATGTTGGTATTCTTTTGAATCTAGACGGCAAGGTTGTGGTGAAGGATTTCAAACCATATGCTATTTGTAACCAAAATTATGGGAAATGACATTAAAATATTTTCTGACCTACGGTATAATTTTAAGTCCCAATCTTACTGGCTATATATCTGCAGTTGAAGTAGAATTACTTAAATTATTAATTTTCTGTCCACTTTCCTTATATATGAAATTACCATAAATCAGATTTTCTGGTTCCTTGGTCAGTAAATAGTTATCAATATGAGGCAACCAGTCAAATATAATTCAACTTCAAAATAGTGAATTCTAAACATTTTTTTTCCTTTATGAAAATGTTGAGAACTTTCTTTGTAATGCACTTTCCCAAACCTTCTTTGCCTAAGGATTATGTATATTTGAATAAAGATGAACACTCAAAGCCTCTTTTAAACCACATACTGTAATTTCACCAGTGGGCTAAATAGAGTGCATTGGAGAAAACTAGCCCTGGGGCTTTAGATCTTGCATCCCATCTTAACAAGAGACTAAACAGTGTAAACCACTCCTTTGTTAATGGTTGGGCAGAAAAAAGGATAAATGATAAACAGTGAAAAAGTATATTTGGATCTGTTTCTTGGACATCAACTGATGACATGCCAACAAAACTGAGGCATTTTTAAATGACATGTTTGTTGACATCAAAGAGTCTGGGCAAAGGTTAAGTATCGATATGATAAGATTATTTTTAACTTTGTATTGGCCACTGAAAGTTCCCTTTCTTCATCTCTGCCAGAATAGGAAACATTGCTGATTTATTCACTTAGTTAACATGGGAAATATGTACATACAAGTAGCATGTATGCTTTTTCTGCCAATAACCCACACTGTTTTCCATTAGTGGTTTTAGTTATGTTTCTCACAAGTGTTCTTAAAGAATTTACTTTAAATATATAGACAATTAACTCTATTTATAGATAACCTTCTTGACTAGATATCAAAATCCTGTCAGTCCTTATGTGACTTGCCTAGAGCAAGGATAGCTAAAGGTTTAAATTACAGGAAATCTTAGAAATATGTAAGAAAACATAATGTTCATGTATCTCTTCATGAGCCAGATATTACCTGCCTTTCTGTTTGGTCACTGAAAATCAGATTTGCATTTATCCAATAATTTAATCTGCTAGATGGAACTTTTCAGAAATTTTATCACATTGAAGATGTAGAATTTCACATGCTCAGAAGAAAGTAAGGAACCCTATACTGGTCTTTTCTGACTAACAAGTTGGAGTTATTTCCTGTGAAAATGAGGCCATCCATATTTTCTAGTAGAAAGACAACTTTCATCTTTTTAAAATGGGATGTTGCTGAAATAGCTAAGAAGATATTAAATGTCATGTAAAACATTTTTTTCTCAAAGACAGCAATCATAATTCTTTTAAAGATTCTATTTATTTACTTATTTATTTGTCAGCAAGTGAGAGAGAGTGCACAAGCCAGGGGAACAGCAGGCAGAGGGAGAAGCAGGCTCCCTACTGAGCAGGGAGCCCAATGTGGGACTCGATCCTGGAACCGTGGGATCATGACCTGAGCCAAAGGCAGACTCTTAACCTACTGAGCCACCCAACCATCATGCAATCACATTTCTTTGAAAAAGTTATAATTCTGTATGGGAAGCTTAAAGATGCTGGACCATGCACAAAGTTTAATTGGCACAAAGTGAACACAACAGTGTAACCAATATCCAGATCAAGTTCCCGAATATCACTAATACTTTAGAATTAACTGTCATGCCCTCTTAGTTTATTTTCTGTCCTCTCAAGGTAACCACTTTCTTGATATCTAATATGTCATGTATAAACCATTTTCATAACTTAGAAAAACAGTTTCATAAATTATCCATCCTTTTCTCTTTGATTTCTTTCATTCAGGATTATATTTGTGGGGAGAGTGCCTGGATGGCTCAGTTGGTTAAGCAACAAACTCTTGACTTGGGCTCAGGTCATGAGATTGAGCCCTGTGTGGACTCCGAGCTGGGCATGGAGGGACTCACTCTTTCTCCCTCTTCCTGTGCTCCTACCCCAATGCTTGTACGTGCATGCTTTCTCTTAAAAAAAAAAAAAAAGGATTATATTTGTGGGATTCATCCCTATTGGTGCATGTAGCTTTAGTTTATTCATTTTTTTAAATAGATTTTTAATTTTAGAATAGTTTTATCCTTACAAAAAGTTGCAAAGTTAGTTTCTATATATGCTATATCCTGTTTTTTCTATGATTAACATCTTGCATTAGAATGGTACATCAATCACTATTAATGAACCAATATTGATACATTAATATTAACTAACACCTATGCTTTGTTTCTTTTGTTTTTATCTAATATTCCTTTTATCTTATATCTAATAAAATTAAATATTAGTTTTATCTAAATTCCTATTCATCCAGAACACTGTGTTTCATTTAGTCCTATCTCAGGTTTTTCTCATCTGTGACAGTTTCTCAGACTTTCCTTGGATTTGATACCATGATATTTTTGAAGAAGAATTGCCAGAGATTTTGTAAAATGCTCCTCTCTTAGGATTTGTCTGATGTTTTTCTCATGGTTAGACTGGGGTCATGATTTTGGGAGAAGACCAAAGAAACAAAGTACCGTTCTCCTCATATGATATCAAGAGTAAATACTACGTATATGATAATCTTTTTTTTTTAAAGATTTTATTTATTTATTTGAGAGAGAGAGAGAGACAGCGAGAAAGGGAACATAAGCAGGAGAAGTAGGAGAGGGAGAAGCAGGCTTCCCACTGTGCAGGGAGCCCGATATGGGGCTCGATCCCAGGACGCCGGGATCATGACCCGAGCCAAAGGCAGACACTTAAGGAGTGCGCCACCCAGGCGCCCCCGTATATGATAATCTTGATCACCCTACTGAGGATAGTATTTGTTAGGTTTCCCTACTGTCCTGTACTCTACCCCCACCTGCTTTTAACACTATACTCTTTGGAAGGAAGTCACTGTGGGCAATAAATACTTGAGGTGTGGGGAGTTATGGCTGCAACCTTGAGGGCAAAATAGCTTCATAAATCTTTTGGAATTCTTATGAAAGAGATGTTTATTTTCTCCCATTTATTGATTTATTCAATTATTTTAATATGGACCCAAGGATATTTATTTTATATTTTGGATTATAATTCAAATACTACTTTGTTTTTGTTGCTAAACTTGTTCCACCTTTGACCTTTTGGGATCTTTTTCAGTTGGCTTGTATGCTTCTTTGACCTATCCTCATTAGTGTGTGTGTGTGTTTGACCACTTTTTTATTTCTGGCACTACAGAATTCTCTAGATTTATCTTGTGTATTTCCTGCATTTATAAATGAAATAATAGAGTATGTGGCTTCTTTAATTATCAATGTAAATTTAAGATTCAGCCATATCTTTGCATGTTTTGCTAGCTCATTCCTTTTTTATTACTGGGTAGCATTCCATTTTATGGCTCATCCACAAGGCTTGAGTTTTAGTTTTGTCTTACCTACTAACATTTATGAAGAGGTTTTTCTGAGCCCAGTGTCCTCTTAGATATTGCATGGCAAAGAGAGGAATAATAAAGACATCACACTCTAGGTATATAATATCGTTGCAGAAGCAAGGATTGTTAAAATGTAAGAATTAAATAACAAGTCCTTTGTTCATATTTAAGTTGGGTTGGAGTTTTTTTGAGGCATTGTAGGAGTTCTTTATGTATTCTGAGGTACTGGGACTTGAAACTTAAACATGAATTTTGGGGTGGACACATTCAGCACATATCAGGAACTCTGGGAGATAGCATACAGGATACCTTAAAACCTTTTCTTTAGCTCAGAGGTAGAAAACTGCTTTATAAACTGGGAATTTTGACTGATTTCTGTGATGTATTTTATTAGTAGGATCTGAGTGCAGCCTACTGAGAGTGTTTTCACTTGTGCCTCACTAACCTCCAATTACAACTTCTTATACTTAGTCCTTACCATTATTCTGTAGGGATAAAGACCAATTGGGCCTGCCAAATCTAGCATAACTGAAACTGAGGTCCAGAAACATAAACCCTAGTGAGGGCATCATTGTTCCTTTCGGGAAAATGGGGAAACAATTTCACACAATTGGTCAATTTGGAATTGTGCTCTGGGTTACACAGGGAAATTTCTATTATATGTTTCCCAGATTCTTTTTCTTTTTTCAAATATTTTTTTCTAGTCAGGAGGTATTAGGGTCTGGAAGAATAAAAATCTATTTGGGTGATCCTAAGGAAAAGAAAAATCAAATTGATTCCTCTAGGAAACAAAAAGCTGAGGGGAGAAGAATTGTAAAGATAAAGTACTTTCATGCTAGTTAAAAGTGGAATTCATGAAAACTATTGGATGTTCTCAGACTCAAAACTCAATTTCTATTCTGCTCTGTTGAATCCTACCTTAAGCCAAGTACATAGACATTCCGTATCTCATAGTTCAACTGATTAAATATTAGCTAGAAGCTCACACAATGGCAGAGAAGAAAATAATTTAATCATTGGTTCTCTTTTTTTGGTGGAAAGTTGCTGTATAGACTTCCAGTTCCCATGCATACACCATACCAGGACATTAGTGAAATGTTAGAGAAACAGGCAAGAAACATGTGATCAGGTGTGCCAGGTTGGATCTAAGTTAAAGAAGTCAAAAGCTCATACAGAACTGATTATCACAGGGGATAAGAATGTCGAACACCAGAGAATCTGAAGTAATGAACAGGTGTCCCATAAACCAGGTAAATTAAAAAAAAAAAAAGTGAAGGGATTTTATTTAACCTTACAATAATTATTAGAGAGTGAATTATATTAAAAATGCAAAACATTGTGGTAAAAGTTATTCTTGACTACTCCATTACCGTCGATAATATTTAATGTTTCTTTTGCTTACAATCCACCAGAAAACATATTTAGGCCCCAGGGTGCAGGCTGTGAATGGGGTGCTTGAGCATATGTTTCCCTAGAAAATTCAACTTGCTTCCCATTGAAGTCATGGACTCAAGTATGAGTCAGAATACTCTTATAATACACCTCCCTCCTCCCCCCCCCCAAATCTGATCATTTCCAGATGGAAAGTGTGACTGGGGTTATTTACAGGTTAAAAATGAATTTTAGGTTAAATTAGCTGCAGGTCTGTCATTGGAGGCACTTTTAAACTCAGCAAGTAACGGGGAATTAGCCAAGTGACAGTTCTCTTAAAACAACCCAATTATAGTGCAAGATGTAGAGGACTTTTTATTAGAGGATAAAAGCCTAAACAGTTCTTTTCCTGGAAGCCAGATATCATAACAAATTTGACTGAACCTAAAAAAGCTCAGTTATTGTCATGTTAATATATTTAATGCTTAATTATTTTGAAATGATGACAATTTAGAATAAATATTTCCTAATGTCACAAATACCATCTCTTCCATAATGGAAAAATGATGAGTTCTTTTCAACTTTTTCCTCCATAGATAAATATTAGCCTGCTTTCACATAAAGTTTTTATTTCAAGACCAGGAAGGGCTGGATTTTTTTCCCAGTCTGGTTGAGGTATTAGAGCAAATGAATACCAGTTTTCAGTGTTACAATTTCTCTTCTACTACCATAACCTGCAGCATTAACCAGAAGTCTTGAAATACGTTATGTCCTGATTCACACAGCAGTGTAGATTTTGGAGAGCATGGGAGAGTCTCTGTAATTTTTCAGTGCTTTTGTAAATGTTGTTCTGAATGCCTGTTCCACTGAAGGTAGATTGCAGATTAATATCTATCTTCCCATCTATCATATAAAAAAGCAATGCACTTTAAACCAAGAGAATCTATAGCTTGGTAAATTAAGGGTTTATTTTTGGAAAAGCACATAATTAAAACTAGAATAATTATTTAATTAGTTTATTGTCTAAAATAATGTAAATACTTTTTAATTGGTAACTAAAAGATTCTTACATCTTATGTTTATAAAACTTGTTCAACATTAAAAATTGAACATTTAAGCTTCTGGTAAATGTTAACGTACTCAAAGACCTTTGTTATGTCCACTTCTCATTTAAATTTGTAGGAAAGATCATTATTAAAACTAATATTTTTTTAGGAAAATGTAGTTATTACTATTTGAAAATCAGCTTCTACACATTCACAGTTAGGTATAATTTCTCAACACTGTTTTGTAGATACCACATTTAGCTTTGAATCAAGCTTAGACTGGTATAATATCAGGTTGATAATGTCTTATTAACAAATTACATGACTGAGCAGTTTCAAGGAGCAATTAGAAATTTTAAAGATAATTTATTTTTTAAAACTACTATACTTCTGGACTGCTAGATTTTCAAGATTTTTTTGTCAGTTTTATTTTAGGGGGCAAATATGTTTAGAAGTGTTCCTGAGGTGTGACTTAAAAATATGTGAAGAGTAACTAGATGAGATTTATTTTGTAAATTTACATTCTAAAGAATACTCTTCAGAATCTTTCTAGAGTAAAACTTTAAATAAAAAGAGCTACCAGGAAAAGTTCTCTATTTCTTTTTGATCCTATGCATTTTGGCTTGCTTATCAGGAAAATCTGCTAAGTATTTTAAAGACTGTTAGGAATCTTTGAGGGAGGGAAGAACAGGGACACAATTTGTCTTCCTGCCTTAAACAACTAAAAAAACCCAGACAAAATATATGGGGGGAAAAAAAAGGATTTGGATATTGGAAAGCAGGCAACTCAGGAGAGGGCCTCTGAAACGGTCAAGCTTTAACATTGCCAGCTCACTGCTTGAGTAGTGCTGTGATGCAGGGAAGAACAACTCCAAAGATTCTAGTAGTCTCTATAAGGCGATGTAATTTAGAGTGGCCAAGGTGGCTAGACCTTGGGCAAAGTGTTGGAGAAAAGAAAACCGTTCAGTTAGAGAGAGAGAGATTGGGAGTGTAGTCTTCAGTTGAGTATTGATTACTATATGCATGTGAAGGTAATGTACGAGGCCAGGAAAACCCCGGAAAGGATAGATCAGACATGGCTTGCTCACACACAGCTAGGGATAGTTTGTGTTGCCACAGCAAAATTGAAAGAATTCCTGTCACCTAGGGTATTGTGAAGAGAGTCCTGAGCAGAGTATTGCCTTAGTTGTGGAGCAAAATTAGCTTTAGGCCAGGGGTCAGCAGACTATGGCCCACAGGTCAAATCCAGCCTACTGTCTTTGTCACTAAAAATGGTTTGTAAATGATTAAAGGATTAAACCTAACTTAGTTCACTGGTGAATTTTACCAAACATTTAAGGAAGAAATTAAACCAATTCCGTAAAGTCTCTTTCATAGGTTAAAAGCAGAGGGAATTCTTGTTAATTCATTCTATGAGGCCAGCATTAGCCTAATATTAAAACTAGACAAGAATATAAGAAAACTACATACCAATGTTTTTCATGAACATAGATATAAAAATCTTCAACAGAATATTAGCAAATGGAATTAAAAAGTATTGAAATACTTACACACTATGATCAAGTTTAATTTATTCTAGGTATGCAAGGCTGGTTCGATATTCTAAAATCAATTTATGTAATCTATCATATAAAGTCTAAAATAGAAAAATCATGTGATCATATCAGTAGTTGGAAAAAAAGCATTTGACAGAATTGGAAACTGATTAATGATAAAAACTCTCAGCAAACTAGGAATAGAGAAAAAATTTGTCAGCCTCATAAAGACTACAAAAAATCTACAATTAATATTGAATGTTGAGAAACTTAAAGCTTTCCCATTAAGATCAGGTAAAAGGCAGGGATACTAGAAGTCCTTGCTAATACAATAAGGGAAGAAAAGGAGGGATAGGAGGTATACAGATTGGGAAGGAAAACATAAAATGTCTTTGTTAGCAGATGGTATAATTGTCTATATAGAAAATCTGAAAGAAAAGAAATGAAAATTTGAAAGAATTGACAAAAAAACTGCAACTAATAAGCTGTTACAGCAACATTGCAGGATCCGAAGTTAATATATAAAATCAGTTGCTTTCTCAAATACCAGCAATGAACAAGTAGAATTTGAAATTAAAAACACAATACCATTTACATTAGCATACCCACCAAAATGAAATGCTTGAGTATAATAACATATATATAAGATCTATATTAGGAAAACTATAAAACTCTGGTGAACAGAATCAAAAAACTAATTGAAGAGACATATATATTAATGAGTAGAAAGACTCAATATTGTTAAGATGTCCATTCTTTCCAACTTGATCTATAGATTCAATGCAATTCCTATCAAAATCCCAGAAAGTTATTTTGTAGATAAAAATAAATGGCTTCTGAATGTTATGTGGAGAGGCAAAAGACCTAGAATAGTCAACACAATATTGAAAGAAAAGACCAACTGTCAGAAGAAGTGTTGGAGGGCTGATACTACCAGACTCCAAGACTTAACTATAAAGCTACAGTAATCAAGACAATGTGGTATTGGCAAAAGCATAGACAGAAAAAGCAGTGGAACTGAATAGGGATATAAGAAATAGACCTGCATAAATATAGTCAACTAATATTTGACAAATGAGCAAAAACAATACAATGGAGCAAAGATAGTCTTTTCAACAAAATATTATGGAATAACTAGCTATCCATGCAAAAATATGAGTTTAGAAGCAGACTAAGATCGGTTCATATTCAACAAAAATTAAATGGATCACAAATCTAAATGTAAAATACAAAACCATAAAATTTCTAGACGATAACTAGATGACCTTGGGCATAGTGATGCTTTCATAGACGCAATGTCAAAGACCTGGTCCATGAAAGAAATAATTGATAATCTGAACTTAATTCAAGTTAAAAAGTTATACTCTGTGAAAGACAATGTCAAGAGAATGAGAAGCCACAAAATGGGAAAAAATATCTACCAAGACACATCTGATAAAGAACTGTTATCCAAAATATCTGAACTTTTAAAATTCAATGGTAAGAAAACAATCTAATGAAAAATGGGTCAAAAACCATAACAGATGAGCACTGGATGTTACATGCAACTAATGAATCGTTGAACATTACATCAAAAACTAATGATGTTAGTTTTGATGTTGGCTAATTGAACATAATAAAAAAAAAAACTATCAGACATCTCACCAGAAAAGATATACAAGTGGCAAAGAAGCATATAAAAAGATGTTCCATGTGAAATATCAGGGAAATGTAAATTAAAATAACGAGATAGCACTATATATCTATTGGAGTGGCCAAAATTGGAGTACTGCAAACACCAAATGCTGGTGAGGGTGTGAAACAATAGGAACTCTTTTGTTTGCTTGTGGGAATGCAAACTTGTATGGCTACTTTGGAAGACAATTACATAGTTTCTTCTAAGCATACTCTTAACGCATGATTCAGCAGTCACACTCCTTGGTATCTACCAGAAAGAGTTGAAAACACGTCCATACAAAAGCCAGCACATTTGTGTTTTTAGCAGCTTTGTTCATAATTTCTGAGACTTGGACAGGCTGTGCTTATTTTTCAATAGGTGAATAGATAAATTCTGGTACATTCTGACAATGGAATACTAATCAGCATTAAAAAAATGAACTATCAAACCATGAAAAAAGTGGGATACCCTTAAATACATGTTACTGGATCAAAGAAGCTAATCTGAGAAGGCTACGTACTGTATGATTCCAACTATATAACATTCTGGAAAAGCTAAAATTATGAAGACAATGAAAAGATCAGTTTTTGCAAAGGGGGGATGGTTGTATGTCATTATACATTTGTCCAAACCAATCGAATGTACGACACCAAGAGTGAAACATTAGACAAACTGGGCTTTGGATGATTGATATGTCAGTGTAGCTTCATCAAAACAAAAAAAGGATGATTTTGATGAGTGATGTTGATAACGGGGAAGACAGTACATGTGTGAGAGCAGAGGTCATAAGGCAAATCTCTTATCTTCCTGGCAATTGTATTATAAACTTAAAACTACTGTGAAAATAAAATCTTTAAAACCAATCATCTAAACAACCAACCAAAAAACTCTAGGAGAGTATCACTCATGGACACAGATACAAAATATTAGCGAATTAAATCTAACAATATATGAAAGAATAAAATATCCTGACCAAGTATGGTTATCCCAGAAATACAAGACTGTACTATTCCAAAATCAATCAAATATAAGTTGCTGTATTAATAGACTAAAAGAGAAAAACCATATGATCATTTCAGCTGAAACAGAAAAAATCATGTGAAAAATTCAATATCCATTCATGATTTTAAAAAAAAACTGCGTAAACTATGAATAGGAGGGAATTTCCTCAACCTGATAAATTGTGTGTACAAAAAAAATCTGCAGAAAACATCATACATAATCAGATTAAGTGCTTTCCCCCTACCATTTGGAAGAAGGGGAGAATGTTTGCTCTTACCATTCCTCTTTAACATTACACTGAAGGTCCTAGCTTGGGCTGTAAGTCACCTAAAATAAAAGTATGTAGATGCGAAATGCCAATATTCTTAACTGAGCATAGGATAGGGATAGCAAGTATTCTTGTTTAATTAAACCCTAATTTGTTTCTAGTGTAGATGAATGTAGTTTTCCTCTTTATTTTTGCATGTTTAAATTTCCTCTTCCTCATTAAATAAAATACAGAGGTAAATGCACTTCATAGTGGTACTTTTCTAAAAGCTTCCCCCCCCACCATTAAGTTCTTTTGAAAGGCTAATGTCAAATAATGTCTTTGTTAGAAATGTGTTTCACAATGCCTGTTAATATTGACCAAATAAGTATTTTCATATTCTTACATGGCAGTTAGCCTACTAATTTTTTGGCTAGCTCTATAATATCCTAGTACATTCTTATAGACATAATAACTGCCAGGAAAATGTTTGGCCAGGACTCATTCAAGTAAGGGAAAGGATATTCATGATTATGTGACATGTATATTTAGAATATAATATTTCAAGTTAGATTTGGCAAGAAAACAGTCATGCACTAAAACATGTGAGATATCTTGAATCCTTTTGGAAAAACCCTCAAAGGAAAATAATTTAGGAGTTACATTTGTCTTAGCTCTGACTTCCCAATAAACTTTTGGTACATTTGCATTTTTCTTGACTAGTTTCTTTTCTAAATGAACTTTCATTAAACATGATTTCTTTCCAAGTATTCTTTGTTGTAAAAAACCATGTGATTTATATTTTCATATGAATTTATATACAGTGAACAATGATCATGTTTATGTATTTATTTAGGAGATTATCATGATACTGGGGAACACTACTCCCAGTTACATAAAAATAGTCTGAAGCACATGAAGGCTAGGAATGTGTGTGAAGGTGCACATACGTGGAACATCATAATAAACAGAAGTTCTTGTTTTGGTTGGCTACAATTAGAAACCTAGGCCATCAGCTATACTGTAATTCTGTCCTCTGATCTCCTTCAAGCTATAAACATGGAGATAACTTCTGCTTGAGATAACTTCTCTCTGGTCAAACTCAATTTTCTGTACAATACATGGCAACTACCAAGGAAAAAAATCCAGCTGGTTTGACTTCAGTTGTGTTGACTCGTAGTCTCTCCTACAGTTTCTCATGTCAAAACCAAATTCCAGTTGGTTTTGGTTAATAAAAAAAGCACCAAAAATTCATGGAGACATGGATGGTCGGATGATAAAAGGATTGGTCACTGTTGCAGATGTTAGAGACTGTAAGCTTGGTGGGGAGGGCTTGAAACAGCTTTTTAGTATGAAGATAGGAAGATAAAGAGATCAAGCCCATTTATCTCTTCTATCTCTTCTCTGTACTGTATGTTTGTGGAGACAGATCTTCAATTCCACTAACATTACTCAAGAATATGCCTGGGGAGTCTATTCTTCTATGACTTTCTGCCAAAACAGCTTGAGAAACAGCTGGTGATAATTCTGGCTTCATTCCCCCGCTCAACAGCTGATGTTCAGAAGCAGGAAGGCAATTGAGTGGGTGTGTTCTGAGCCATGGCATCACTGCTTCCCCTTCAGCTGCTCCTGCTCCCACACTAAGGAGCACATTGGAAGGCTGGCTTCCTAGAAGTGGCCTGAAAGGGAGGACAGGCCTACAGCTTTAGGGACTAGGGGATCAAGACAGAATGATGTTGCCATGTAGTGGTTGAAGGGTAGTAGTTTCTAATACCAAGTGCACTACCTTCTGCAGAGAAACCCTTAAGATTCACTAAAGGCATTCCATTCTTTTGAAATGGAACAATGAAATAACTATGGAATTTGGTGATTTACCATCTAAGGATAAGAATCTTTCTTTTTTTTTTTTTTAAAGGATTTTATTTATTTGACAGAGACAGAGTGAGCACAAGTAGGCAGAGCGGCAGGCAGAGGGAGGAGAAGCAGGCTCCTCGCTGAGTGGAGAGACCCGATGCGGGGCTTGATCCCAGGACCCTGGGATCATGACCTGAACCGAAGGTAGCTGCTTAACTGACTGAGCCACCCAGGCGCCCCAAGAATCTTTCAATTAACATTGTTTTCATTAATGATTTTAAATAAGTTACTTTTTCCTAACTGTGGGTCCTATTGACTAGAAAGTTCAAAGGTGGTAGCTTTAGATACAGATAGTATTGTTAACTGTTTTAACAGTATAATGTAGTAGAAACTTCCCCTCTGCAACTGGAAGTTTTGAGACATGAGTTCTAGTCTCAGTTTTACCAGCACTGTAATCATTAATATGACTTTATATCTTTAATTATCTAATATCACTCTGGACAAATCACTTTTTTCCTATAGTCTCATTTTCTCCTTATAAAATGAGAGATTTAGGTTAAATAAATTCAGTTCCTCAAGCTGAAATCAGTATATATTGTATGTTGTTATCATAATTTTGGAACATTATAGAATGACTTTAAGCCCTCTTTTGCTTAATAGCCTTTCCCATATTTGGAGAATGCATCTGTGTCCACCTTATATATTTCTGCTATAAGCTCATACGGGTTCTTCTTTACTCTCTTTTTCTTGAGGTGCCTGGATGTCTCAGTTCATTGAGCATCCCACTCTTTATTGTGGCTCAAGTGGTGATCTCATGGTTTGTGAAATTGAGCCCTGAGTGGGCCTCCACACTCAGCGAGGAGTCTGCTTGAAGGTTTTCTTCTGTGCTCTTCCCCCTTCTCATGCTCTCTCTAAAATAAATAAATCCTTTAAAAAAATCTCTTTTCCTCATGACTAAGTTTCTGTTAAATAAATCTGAACATGTTGAAGGGTATTAAATTGGTTCTTATACCAATTAAAAAATCATACATGATACTGTAAATGTGTTCTGGTCATTTCAGAGTAACATTAATTTTTTTGGCAGTTACATCCTCTTGATTTTTGTTGAGCTTGAAGTCAACCAAAATCATGAAATAATTTTAAAACACTGTTACCTTTCATCACTGTCTACTTCAAACCCCCTTTAACATTTACATTGTTCGTCTTTTTAGATTGAAGTGGAGATATTTTATTTCATCTACATTTAAAAGGAGCACAAATTTTTGGTTAAGAGTAAATTTTTTGTTGTCATACCTGCGTTTAAATCCTAAATCCTAAATCTGACATTTAGAGCTTTGAGACATTATGAAATCCAGTTAGAGCCTTGATTCTCTCATCTGTAAAGTAGGGATAATATTGTCCACATAGTATTTTTGTGTGAGCATTTACAGAGTTGATGTAAGGGTAGCACTTGGTATACCCTCTGGAACCCATTGGTAAGGAATGGTCATTGTCATAGCCCTAATTCCATCTTCCATAGTATTTTCTCTCTCATTGAAGTTTCATAAATAAGCCATCCATGTATTCATTTAGGGCTGTGATGAAATTCTTTAATTAAAAGGACTGGGGTGTGAATCCTAAATTATGCTACTAGTGATCTCTAATAGGTGAGGTTGTTTGTTTAGTATTTTTTATTCCGCATTCCTTGGGCCACTTTATTCAATCATATAAGTGTTCATCTAAAATTATTTTCCAGCTCTCATATCTCCATCTTGTCTGTAAGAAAAATGTAAAAGAATTAAGGTTAATTCTGACCTAAGATATTTCTCCTGATGTTATTCTGTGTTCAAGTGATCAATAGTTTCCATTCTAAGTTTTCACAATTTTTTAATAATTTTTTTCTAGAAGTTTGTCCAAATGTATGTCAAGTTTACTGACACTGTATACTGCAGCATTCTCTTTTTCTCAATTTCTAGTCATTGGCACTGCACACTATCATTCCTGAAGAACTATTGTGGTGGTCAGATGATTTCTTGCTACAGTATTTCCATTCGCTTGAACCCAGTCAGGAGACCTGCTTTTGAGAACATTTAAATGGTTCTTGCAATATGCTCTCTGATTTGGGTTTCAATTTCTCTTACCTGTGTTTTCTAATATTGTAAAGTCTGGTGATACTTAAGAGTGTCTTTCTTTCCTTTTCATTTGGAATCATTTTTGTTTTGAAAAGCTTGGGAGCTTCTTCAGTAAAGTATTAATTGGGATTCTTTTGGATGCCAGTAACAGAAAATCCATGGGGTTTATTGGGAAGCAACTAAACAGGGGACAATATAGCTCAGACATTTGAGACAGGGATTTAAACAGTCCTCAGGACCTAGCTTTTCCTCCCTGCTATGGATGCCTGTTTCCTTTTTAAATTTACTCCATTTGTATATATTTGGCCTGTTATGTATCAGTGTCTTTGGTGGCTCTAGTATGTAAGTCCTTTCATTCCACTGGGAAAGGACACTTGGATTTCTGGCCACTTCATCAAAAATTGCCTGGTATCTCATTGGCTCTATTTGGGTTGCATGCTCATTCCTGAACTAATCCCCATGACCAGGGAAATTTAAGGTGCTGTCTACCATGCTTGAGTGTTCACTATTTCCCAAGAGAAAGAAGGATCTAATTCCAATAGAATTGCGGAACATGATTGAGGATTCAATTCAAATGAGGAACAATACTATTGCCCTAAATTGATTTGGTAAAGTAGAGAAGGCAATGTATAATTATAATCAAATATAATCAAATTTATAATCAAATATAAATCTTTATGATCAAACAAACATAATTATCAAGATTTTATTTATTTGAGAGAGAAAGAGAGCTTGGGGAGGGGTAGAGGGAGAGAATTCACAAGCAGACTCCCTGTTGAGTGCGGAGCTGGACATAAGGCTTGATTCCAGGACCCTGAGATCATAACCTGAACTGAAATTAAGAGCTGGACGCTTAACCAACTGAGCCACCCAGGTGCCCCCAACACAAACATAATTATCTCTTTCTCTCACCATCATATGTGCACACACGCACATGTAAGTATACCAAATATCCATTAGTTTTTTTTTTTTACTCTTCTGAATTCCGTGTGTATCTGTTTACCCCTCTCTCTAATAATTGGACTTTTGCAAAGAAAAAAAAGTCCTTGTTCTTAATTTTAAAGTGATAATCAGTTAAGTGAAAAATTTTATATACATATACATATATATATATATTTTCCTATGCTCTCTCTCTAAACTGTGCTAAAATTATAGTAATAATTACACAAAGACAAAGAGAACAACTGAAGACTAGAGATGTAAACAACATTTTAGAAAATGGAAATTTTAAAGACCAGCAGAATGGAGAAAGCCAGTACATCGCATTCTTAGTGAAAGAAGACGATAAAAACAAGAGAATTTGCATTGGAGGACCTCAGAAAGTGTCAAGAAAAAGTCAAAAAATAGTTAATTGACAATCTGTATTACAAATTCTTAGAGTATTCATATTTATTCTTTTGCCCCTACAGAACACATATAGGATATATTCCATGGAGAAATGGACTCTGACCTTGAGAGTCCCAAGCACAGTAGATGCTAAGGTGAAGTGCTAGACTGAAATTATCAAGATTAATCCTTCCCACTGAATCTTGAGATTCAGCCTCCTTTTCCAACTAAGCCCTAAAATACTGGCAACCAAGCTGTAGCACTAGTCAAGGGATTGATATATTTCCTGGGGAAACTTACCAATAAAAGAGAAAACATTTACATATATTAGTATTTGGGAATCTCTCATTAAAGCCTGAAAATCTTATGTATGCACTTAGAGTTTTCCATATGCATTTTAGATTCTTACCCTTAAAATATGAATGGTCAGAAGTATAAGATCAAGCCCCACCTTGGGCTCCTTGCTGAGCATGGAGTCTGCTTGAGATTTTCTCTCTACCTGTACCTCTGCCCCTTCCCCTTATCTCCCTGCTCTCTCATGCTCTCCCTCCTAAAAAAAATAAAATAAAATAAAAATAACAACAAAAAAAGAATGGTGAGTTAAGATCATAGTTCTATAAGGAAAGCCAATAACATAAATGACAAAGATCAAAGTATGTAAATGGAAGATAGTAACACAAAGAAAGCAAACCATTTAGAGTTCAGAAGACTGAAGAAAAGAGACCAAATCAAAAAAACTTAATTTGTATTTAATATACCCAGAGAGATAATGAGTAGGCATTGCATCACTAAGAATAGGATACTATAAAAAGAAACATTCACAGAGTAAGAAACATATTTTATACACACAATTAGTCCAGAAAGTCCAATATCAGACTAATTAGAATGGTAGACACTGTTATTAGAAAACAGAAGAAAAATTATCAAAGAAATAAGATCTCTTTGAACTGGAGGACATAGGATCCAGATTAAAAATTCACTGAATATCTGGTAGAATGGTTAAGAATAATAATAAAAGAACCAACAACATATTGGTAATGACACAGAATAGTGAATAGTGCCTATTCCCATCAGCCAGACTGGAAAGTTTTATGAATCATGGCATATTTTATATGATACAAAGGATCTTGCTTCAGTAGTAGGAAATAATTAGCCTTTGACCAGGAAATACTCAGATCCTATGTAATAAATCTTAAAATCAAGAAAGGATCAAATTGTTTCCAAGTAACTTAGCTGGATCTCGTAACAAAGCTCAAAAGCACTTATAAAAATATAAAACTATCCAGCACCTAATAAGGTAAAATTCATTATGTCTGGCATCCAATAAAAAATTGAAAGTCTAAGAACTAGGAAAACACCCAGGATGAGGAGAAAATAAGTCAATTGAAAGTGATCCAGAATAGATACAGATGTTAAAATTGGCAGAGAAGAACATTAAAACAGTCATTATAATTATTTTCCACATGTTCAAAAAGTTAAGTAGAGCCATGGAAGATAAAAAGATGCAAAGTAAACTTTGAGATATGAAAAGTACGACGTCTGAGATGAAAATTATATTAGATAAGATACACAGCAGGAGAAATTAGGCAACTTGAATAAATACTATTAGAAACAAAAATGAAAAAATAGAAAAACAATAACTTAAAGGTCATTTAAAGATGAACATAGCAACAAAAGTTATGGAACAATTTCAAACATCAATATTGCATTTAAGTGGAGTCCCTGCACCACTGGAGGGAAGGAGACAGAAAAAAATATTTGAAAAAGTAATGGTTGAAAGATTCCAAACTTGATGAAAACTATAACTTTGGAGAACCAATAATTTCAATGAACTCCACACAACAAGCAACATAAAACTATAGCAAGGCAAATTTTAACCACATTGCTCAAAACAATGAGAAAGAAAAAATATAAAAAGAAGCCAGAGGAAAAACACATATTACATATAGAGGAACAAAAGTGAATAAAGTCATACTTCTTGTCAAAAACACTGCAAGTGATAGGAAAGTGAGGCAGTATGTTTAAATTACTTAAAGTAAAAAACAAAAACACTTAGCTAGAATTTTGTACCCAGCAAACATATCTTTCAACAATAAAGATTAAATAAAGGTTTGACAGAGAACCTCTCACAAAAAGGAAGCCTATCAAGCATAGGAAAATGATTCCAGATGGAAATATGGATCTATATAAAGGAATAAAGAGCTTTGGAAATAGTAATTATATAGGTAAATATATAATTTTTTTCTTATTTAAATATTTTAAAACAACTATTTAAAAATAATGTAGTGTGGATTTTATAACATGTTAAAGTAAAATGTATGATAAAATCAGGAAGAGAATAAAAGTGTACTATTGTAAAGTTACAATACAGTATACATAGTTGAATAATGTCACTTAATGGTAGACTATGAGAAGTTAAAGATACATGCTATAAGCTATAAAGCATCCATTAAAACAAAATTACAGCTAATACGCTGACAAAGGAGATAAAATGGATTCGTAAATATTCAATTAACCCAAAAGAAAGCCAACAAAAAGGAAGATAATAAGAGCAAAATAACATATAGGACAAAAAAATAAATAGCAAAATGATATTTTTAAACCAAACTATAGCAATAATCACACTAAAATGGTTTAATCATCAAATTTAAAGGGAATGATTTTCAAATTGGATAAAAAAGTAGGATCTAACTATATGCTGACTATAAGAAATGTACTTTAAATATAAGACACAAGTAGGCTGGAGATAAAAAGATGGAGAATATGCCATACTAACACCAATTTTAAGAAAACTGGAAAGGTTATATTAATAGAAAAAGTATATTTCAGAGAAAAAATATTACCAAAGATAGTCATTTCATAAGGATTTCATGATTCATCATGAAAACATGTTAAATTTGGACACATTTTATATTAAAGCTTCAAAATATCTGAAGCAAAATTAATGGAACTTCAAGTAGAAATAGTCAAATACACAAATATATTTGGAAATTTAACACTTTCTTACTAATGACAAAATGAATAGGCAAAGTCAGTAAGAGCATAGGAGATATTTCAGTCACAATCTGACTTAAACATAATCCAGAATTTTATGTCAGCCCAGTGAACATTCTGATTTCCAGTGCCTTTTTCCCCCTTCCTCTCTGGGGCCATCTATGTTGGGGGGTGAGGACTGAGTTTCCATACCATTCACCATCAGGGTGTGAAGGGGAGCAGAAGGGCTTTTGGTCTGAGCAGGGACCTTGGGTCCTTGCTGACCTCGGATTCTCTCTTTGGTCCATGGGCATGTGGTGCTGTCATCTGTTTTCAGTATCCATATTCCCTGCCAGGATGCTGGTCTCAATGTAAACCACTCTCATCATCACCTTGTTTCCAACTCAGTGGCCTCCTGTTCTCCTCAGCCTTCTCAAAATTTTGCCGCTTAAGTATGTGTTTGTGTTGTAGAAGGGAGGCCTCAGGGCTGTTCAGGAATTCTCTTCTGCTTTTCCAGCCCCAGTAAGGCTTCTGTAGGCTACCTTCAGATCCTGTGTAGGGATTTCTCCCTCTACCATTATTTTGGGTGTTCAGCTACTCTAAGCCACTTGGACTTTCCTGGGCTATGCCTAAACTCCTGGTTTCTAGATCTTAAAAATCAAAAGCTTGAAAGAATCATGCTGTATTCCTGTGTTTGCTATTGGGGAGGGGGGAGTAAAATTCCTACTATCTCAACTATTTTGTCAGCAGCTCTTAACTCTTTTTACCCTGGCCTAGTGTATATGGGAAGCTAATGTATTGATAAGAGTAGGTTAAAGCTAAAGAGAGTAGTGTATTAATCAGTATATTATTCTTTGATATTATTCTTTGATTATTTTTTGATTACTCTAGGTTTTTAATTGTCTTCACTATTTTTCTTTTCTCCGCTTATTTATTCTAATTTTTAGCCTTTCTCCAAAGAATGTATCTTTGGCACCTCTGTCCCAAGCCCCTAGTACAGTATAAATTACCTTGTATGGTTAATGTGTGCTGGATTGCAGTTGTTTGAATGAGTTTCATATTTCACCTTCATGTGCTGGACCTAAATCCATGGATTCTTCTTAATGTCTTCGAGAGTGGTAAACATCAATTAAGCATACATGTTAACTGATGTTAATTTTTCAATGGTATAGTCATCATAATTCTTTAGAACACAAAATGATAACTTGAACTGTATTAGAAGAGAGTTATTTGAGGGACCCTGAAGTATTTAATGTAACTATGAGAAGAGCAAGGATCCTAGTGGCCCTTGGGACTAATAGGGACTGAATGCCTCCAGGACTCTCTCGGTCTCCTCTCTAAACACGGCTTTAGTTTCCCAGTTCATTTGGTGGGACACATGACCACTGAACTCACAAGCCTCGCATATCACAAACTGACCACCAGGGAGGAACTGCTTTCCACTCCCTAGCTCACTGTTAAAGAGTATTAGGTTAAAACTCTAGTTAATCTATCATGAGTCAGGTTCTTGCGGAGGGATGACTTAATACTGACAATAGGTTGTTATTACTGGCCCCACTGAAGCCAAATAGGTTGTTGGTTCTTTCTTAAGTGAGGTGACCAAAATGAATAAATAATAACTGCATTGTATTCCTTATGTATTTAGCAGAGTTATGAACACATAATAGGCATTCATAATTATTTGCTGATCGACTACATGTTATTTGATTAAAGAAGTGAGAAACTGGTCCAAGTCTATAAGGCAGTATCATTTCAACTTGGCGGTTTCTTTGAATTGTTCTATTTCTTCATGTGAATCCAACTTCATTGTACATTTTAGGAAAAACCAGTCTTCTAATTTATCATCAAAACAAGCATTCAAATATGTTATAAAAACATCTTTCTGCTGTTCATGGCTTAATTTTCCCTCCATATACCTCAGCACTTTGTGTATGTAATGCTTCATAGAACACAGTTCAGTAGCTAGTCCTATTTAAATACTATGACACAGGGCACGTGGGTGGCTTAGTTGGCTAAATGACTGTCTTTGGCTCAGGTCATGATCCCAGGGTCCTGGGATTGAGTTCCACATTGGGCTCCCTGCTCAGTGGAAAGCCTGCTTCTCTCTCTCTCTCTGCCTGCCACTTGCCCTGCTTGTGCTCGCTCTCTCTCTCCCTCCCTTTGTTTCCTCTGTCAAAGAAATAAAATCTTTAAAAAATAATAAAAAGTCAATAAATAAATAAATAAATACTATTACATAATCTCCTTCGAACTCTTAAAGCATCATGATGTATCACTCTTCTTTTTATGAGGCTTGTACATTTAAAGTATTTAAAATAAGATGATTATTGGCTAATTTTCTAGGTTGCCATTACCCTTGTTCACAGCTAAAGAGAGTGCTAGAGTAGAGAGTATTAGGGAAAGGACTCTCTGGAGTTCAAGGATCTTACTCCCACTCTCAGGTACTTTATATAAGCCTAAACCATCTGTATGTCTTCTGAATTAAAGTATTTTTAATTAAACTTCTCATTCAGGAATAAGGTTGTTCACATTAAATCAAAAACAAGGTAGTTTCAACTTTGGATAGACGTTACGATTGTGTAGATGCTGAAGTAGAATATATGTGTGTACACACAATCTTATGTATAAACACATATGAGTAAATATATATTCAGTGTAAACTATTCTCAATGACTTTTAGCAGTCTACCAAATATATCAATGCATTGTCTATTTCTCCTAAATTGTAGAATACTAGGAATTATACATGAAATGTGAAAAACCAAGTGGGCATGTTGAAATGGAGATTTTATTAGTCACTTAAGGATTTCCTGAGAGGAGGGATAATAAAGTGAGCATATTACTACTTAAAGGCTCTATTTCTTAAGATGAGGATGTTATCAAACCTAGCATGCTGTTTTATTTAATCAAATTTATAAATTTCCCTAAAAAGCTTTTAAAATTGTATTTTCTGTACCCTACTGATGGCGACTAGTGTTGTACTATAACTGTATGTAATTGACATTGTCACATAACATTAGAATGACTCATGGCATAGTAATTACTTTATTCCAAACAATTGACAGTGAAATTCTTGGTATCTAGCTAGATATTCCTGTATTTCTTGACAACTGTTGGCCTCTAGAATATGTTAGCCTAAAAATTATAGGCACTTACTTTATACTTCCTCAGAATTAAAGATTTATGATCAATGGAGAAGAAAAACTTGTCCTTTTGTCAGAATTAGACCATGTTTCATTTTCTGATTCAGTGTATTTTTCATCATATTCCTTTCCAAAAATTGAATGTGATTGTTTTTACTTTATTTTAGTGATATGCAAATTAGAAATGTTATAGCTAATCAATGTCACCAAAATAGTTCTTTTAAATAACCAGGACATGAACTCCTTAGCAAGATTCAGTCAGTTCTATTTATAGTTCCCCTAAGCTATGAACTATTTGTACACCCATGTTTCTGCATAATGACTTTTCAATGTGGTTTCAGTAATCATTCCAGAAGGCACAATCTCAAAATATCTATATGCATAAAGAATATATTTAAAATAAAGGCTAAATTGGCTGGCCATGCATTAAACCATTTGCCTGTGAAATCACTTTGTGAAATATCTCCATACAGGAGAGGTTCCAGCCGAGTGTAGGACATAGCAAACATTTTTTTGCTTACCATATTGTATCACCATAACTTCTTCTGGAAGCACTTCTTCCTCTAAGTGTCCTCTTAAAACACTTCTTCCTTCTTTCTCTAAGATGACAAGCCATTTTGAAAATTTGGTCTTAATTTAGCCCACGCAAGATTAGCAGAAGAGTGAGACTCTCAAACTACTTGCCCTTAAATACTTAATAGCTGAAATGAGAGGTGCTGGCGATCTTCAAAAAAAAGTGTGTTAGCATCAGACTCACTCTCCCAGTTTCAGAGATGAGGGGTGCAAAGAATGAACACAGTGGGTTTCCTTGGAAGAGCACTTGTCTTCTATGTTTCTGAATGAGAAACTGTTCATTCCCTTCCCCCCCCCTCCCTTTTTTAGGCTTTGGGAGGGAAGACATTTAAAAGAGCCATATTTTGAGTTTCAAAACAAAAATAATTCATTTCCTTTGAGCTTTTCTTTAATCAAGAACACGAGTGAAATCTTTTAACATAAATGAATAATGCTTTTATAAATATACCTGGTCTTTTACAGGACTATATCAAGGTAAGCACATTGTGTTCCTTATTGCCATCTTTCTACCTTTGTGGGTGTGAAGAGAGACATCAGATCCAGACTAACTCATTATTTTAGACCTCTAGTAATAGAGAAGAATCCCTGCCTTGTATCCTTAATTTGAAAGATTTCTCCCTCTCCTCTACCCAAATAACATCACTTTCTCGTTATTATAATCAGATTGGCTAGAAAATAGTTCACTGCCACTTACCATATTGTATTTTTCTAAATTTTAGGCTAACATGCTCCCTTACATGAATCTTTGGCCAATGTTTACAGATAGAAAAGATAATGAACAAATTAATTGTAATTGGTCCTTAAAGTAATTTTTATTTGCCAGCTTCCACTGTTTGTGCGCCTTTAGAAAGTAAAAATTATGCAAACATGGCTGTTTTTGGAGGTCTCATTTTGCCTCCCATGGTCAAAGGATTCAAGCGATTTATGTACTAGGGATCTTAACCAAGATATAGGAATACCAGTGAGTAGAGACTCGTAATTTTGCATTTGGTAATTTTCCTTGCTGCCACAGAGTAATTTTTGTATGTCTATTCTTATCTCTGCTATCTATATGGACATACATATGAATGGTACATGATCATTAACAATTTTGAGGATGTTGAAAAATATAAGTTAGTTTTAGGTATGCATGTTTATAGCCTCTAAATGAAGATACCTGCATACTATCTCTTTGAGATAAAAAAACGAGTTATATACTCCCCCCTCCAATGACTACACCTATTTTCCTTATATAAGCACATGACATCATCGTTTAAATCAAACCGATTTCTAAGCACCACAGCTGTTACTAGTTATTTAGAAGTCTAATTTGAGCAGAATGTGTCACGCCAACTTTGCACACACACGCTCACACAGGCAGTATTCACATTAAAACTTTCACCTCTATTAAATAGCAACAGTTCTTCAAAAATTCCAACACTCTACTCTTAACAACTAAATAAAATATGTGTCTTTGAGGAGTAATGTGCCTATTTTATTTTTATTCCTAGAGGCAAATCTTGCATAGACTGGTGCGGTTTTGTTACCCGGCTGTCACTGTAATCAGTTCTCAAAGATGCATGTGACACTGCATGAGTGTTGTCTTCCAACCTCATTGTTTTATTCTTCCTGAATTAAGGGTAAATCTCTATGACTTTGTCTTCAATGGAGGTCACATAGATATAGCCATCAATATTGAAATAGCATTTTCTCATGCAAGCAGAAGCTTTAATAGCCTCTACAAGGCTTTGTTCCTTTGGGAGACTAAATTCAAAATGGCACAAGCCATCTGTTGTGGTGGGATTTTTCAGTTCCCTTGTTCTGCACCCCTCCCTCCTCTCTTCCCCTCTCTCTGTCTCCCTCTCCCCTTACCCCCTCTCCTTTGATTTTTCATTTGTTTAAAGTGAAGCTTTAGTACCCATTCTTGAATTTCAAGTTTGCTAACTCAAAAATATAACAGGTTCACAAGCATATTTAGAGAGGCACACTGTGTATGCCCAGAGCAATGGAAAATTCAAATTTGCAATATTGAGCCCAACAGTCAATTCATTATCTACTGAGGAAATTTCCTACTACACTGGCTATGGAAGACTTTAGGACACAGAGAAGCTGTGGCAAGGCCCAGATGGGTGATCGTTGCATACCTCCAAATCCTGATCTCAGAAGGGATTTTTGATATGAAAGGCACTTTTTAGAAAGAATGTATCTTTCAGTAGAACTTTGAAATTTCTCCAAACTTGAGATGAAAAAAATTGACAAAGGAAGGTTGTTTAAATACTCATAATCAGAGAATACGCTACTACCCTGAACAAAAATAGAAATAATTGTGGGTGTCAGCTCTCACTAATAAACTTTAAGTGAAATGCAGGCAAATACTGTCTTATTCCTACTATAGCCCTAGTCTAGAGCAGGGTATCCAGCACACATTAAGCGCTCAGTCAATATTTGTGGAAGGAAGAAGGTAGGAAGGAAAGGAGGGAAGGGAAGACAGGAGGAAGAAAAAAAAATCTACAGTGGAAAACAAAAGCTCTGAGCTCTTTAAAAACCATCAATTCTTATGGAATACTAACTCTAACATATTAAAAGAATGATAGAAAACATGAAATCTACAAATTATGGAAAATGTTCTTAAAACTAAATATCAAAACTATAATTACACTACATACAGTATGAACTTGGTCTTCAGATTTGACATTCTTTGTGTGAGTCTAGAATTGAGATGGTTTTTTTTTTAATAACTTACAACTTCAGTTGGTCTAAGATCATGTTCACAATAGGACTGAAGACAAACAAGGCTTTAGGCAAAGTATGATTCCTCCTGTTTGAAGAATTCCTGTGCTACAATGACGTATTCACCAGTCACCAGTAGCTCCCAAACTTGACCCAAGGAAGAATTGTGGATTATGTCTAACTCAACTTTCTGGACTGTGTTTATTTTATTCAAATTAATTTGTAGTGGTAAGATTTGCAGGATTGTGACAAAGTATGTGAAATCAGACCATATGAACATTGCTATGCATTACTATACAAGTGCAATATTTTCCCTGGACATGTGCCTTAATTTTCATTTTGTCTCACTAGATGAGCATGAGACCTAGAAATCACAGGCTGTATAAGGAATACAGAATATATGAAAGAGATTAATGGTAGAAATGGAAAGACAGCCTGAGGCTAATATGCTGGTGTCTCATTGTGTCGCTTCTCAGTCTTCTATGTTCAATCTTGTTTTCACCCCCATCCCCCCAACCCCTTGCCACACCTGGTGTGACTTCCTTTCATTGGACTAAAATAATATGGTATTGATCTGGAGAGAATGAAGGAAAGACTTTGGAGATCACGCATGAATGGTAGAAAATTTTTGGGCAGGTAAATCATTTCTTCAAATGGAATCTTTCTTAGAAATTTCAAATGAAAAATGTCAATTCCAAGTTGCTCTGGTGGAAGCTCCTCCTCTCTTTCTCCCCTTTGCATCCACCCTGATTCTGAGCATTGGTTCTCAGGTTCCCTCAGTTGGGCCCAACTGTGATGAAATGATTTCCAGCCTAATGATGTCTTTCTCCACTTGCCTCATCTTTACATGGCTGCTCCCTCATTTGTAGCGCAGTGCAAAACATTGCTTCAAGGTGGGCTTCTGTGTTAGGCTTATTTGATTTTTTCACCCCTTTTCCCTGAAAGTGTATATTATTCTCAATTTGCTTTTTCCAGGTGTCATTTTGTGGATTTGCTGAGTAGAAGTTGAGAGTTGTATGACTCAAATATATTTTCTTCATTGTTCACTAAACTGTAAACTCTTTTTTATGACAAGAACCATGTTTTATGGGCTTTGGTGCCTCATGCTTGCTTTTCATTTAGTTTTGCCTCCCCCATGGGCCACTAACTGGTATAGAGGCGTCCATTTTTGTTCTAAAGCAATGATATCTATTAGAGATTAGTAGCAACTATTTATACAATGACCAAATTTCAATGCTTATCTGTTGACTGGCCACCAAAATCCATTTTCCTTTTTTTTTTTAAAGATAATATATGATTAGGCATATTCTTGCCCTACTATAGACTAAATTTCTTGGCTCCTGTTGCAGTTAGGTTGGTTAGTGGGACTAAGTTCTTATCAGTGGGATATATATTCAAATGATGTATTATATTATCAAACGACGTGCTCTACTGTATCACTTACTTAAAAGGAAATCACGTATACCCGATTTCCCTTTTTTCTTTCATACCATGTGCTAGAATAAAGATGTGACTATAGTCCAGTTAATCAAGTTGATGACAACAATGCCTTAGGAAATTGGGAGTTTGTGTGTGTAACAAGATGAAGGCAAACTAGGCAAACTGAGACTTGAGTGACTTCCTAGAACAGAGCTGTGCCATTAACTGGAACTTCCCTTATACTTCCAGACAGGTGTTTGGAAGAAAAATAAAATTCTTTCTTCCTCAATTCACTATTGGGGATCTATTTATTACAGAGGGCTCAGCCTGAAATCTCACTAATAGTGTATATGTCCTAGCAATCACCATAGCTTTATACAAAATACTAACATTTGAGAGAGGCAGGGACCTAGCTGCCCTTCTGTTGCTCTTGTGCACAGAGTGATGGTCCTACATGAATAACTCAGTTCTTAATGCATTGAGCAAGTGCCAAATCAAAGTATAAAATGGGCCCTGAATTAAGAAACAAACATGAGAGGGCCATCAGGCTCTACAGAATTAAAACAATAAGTCTTACATGAAGAGGGGCACCTGGGTGGCTCAGTTGGTTAAGGGTCCGACTCTTGGTTTCAGCTCAGGTCATGATCTTAGGTCCTGGGATGGAGCCCTGCACTGGGCTCCATGCATAGCAGGGAGTCTGTTAGAGATTCTCTTTCCCCTTCTGTCTCTCTCTACCCCTACCTACTCTCTCTCTCTCTCTTTCTCAAATAAATAAATATTTTTTAAAAAGAGTTACACAAAGATATAAATGGAGCACCAAATTCCCCTTAGTCATAGTGGTTAAGGTTATTATCTATTCCTTGGTGAGGAGGAACTGGGGAAGCCAAAACCATTGTATATCCTTCATCGTTCATTAGATAATATTAACCCTATGTATTTTTATTATTGATTGAGTTTATTCTTCCTAATAACTTTATTGTTATCTTCATAACTCCATAATTCTCCAGCCATGGAGAATTATAGTATATAGATACGTGTTCAAGCAGACCACATCTGATTTAGGCAGTTGATACCCTAGCATCCAGAATAGATTAAATAGCCAGATTTGATTTATTATTTTTTTTTCTGAAAATGCTAGGTTCAAATTGTAAGTATATGGCAAATTTATCCTTACTTTGATGGCAGAATGCAATCAAGATCCATCAGTTTTTTCAGTTATTTTCACAAATAACATTTTTGTTGAATGCGCAGTATTTATGCTCCACACCATTTTGTTGATCCTGGGGATTCAGAGTGAGGGCACAATCTTCACCATCTAGGGAAGGAGCTGGTAGCACTCTTTGATTTCACTCTAATTGCTGCCGTATTTCTGGACTTTACTCCCCTGGTTATTTTTGTTGTCTTTACCTTTTATTCTATTCACTTCAGTGGTGTACTTTTTCCAACTGCTTAGGTAGTAGATTAAAGGTGATGGTAATTTTTTTTTAAAGATTTTATTTATTTATTTATTAGGAAAGAGAGTGAGAGAGAGCATGAGAGGGGAGAGGGTCAGAGTGAGAAGCGGACTCCCCATGGAGCTGGGAGCCCGATGTGAGACTCGATCTCGGGACTCCGGGATCATGACCTGAGCCGAAGGCAGTTGCTTACCAACTGAGCCATCCAGGCGCCCAAAGGTGATGGTAATTTTTAACTCATTATTCAGATTTTCGTATTTTGTTGGGTTTATATTGATATTCACAACAATCTTAATTAGGATGAACTTATTGGTGTCCCCATATAAGTAGCTGATTGTCAGCAGTGGTCATTTTGGGAAGTATTCCCATTTTGGGAAAATTTATTACAAATATCAAAGTTGATCTGTAAGTCATATTTTAATGCCTAAATAATGAATTCAAAGGTAAATGCAGAAACTCACATTGTCTTTTAGAAGTCTTGAGCTCATATACTACATTCTTATATTGCATCGTGAAGATGAATTATGTATCTTAGGTATTCCTGTTATTTGACTGTGTGCTATTTCCAGTGGTTTGGAAAAAGTAGATTGTTTCTCAAGGTCGGTTTTCATTATCTACATGCTCTGGGCATCCCAATAGTTAATACCTAGTAACTTACACTGGCTGAGTTCCTTCTTCCATTGGATGGCTCAACTGAAGCTTGATGTTTATGGTGGAAATTGTCTTGATTTCTTTAGATGAGATGAGCATCCAAGGAGTTTGAAAATGTGTTTTAATTAAGATTCTGCTAAATTTTACCAGACACCTACTTGGAAAACAAAGCAACTGAATAATTAACTCTGATGAGAGCAGATGCTGGTCTAATGACCACCTGTTACCGCTCAAGTGCATCATTAGTTGTTTTACTGTGCTCCTTTAATATGTCCAGAGCTCTCCTCTGTTAATGAATACATTGGTAACAGTGTACTTAAAATAGTTCCTCATTCTGGACTGTTGTAAAAGATATTTGTAGCATCTGCAAAATTCTTCATTTAAATAATTTGGTCCCCACCCTCCCACCCCCTCCCTTCATCTATTTGGCATGTGCTTGGAACCAAATACTTCTTTAGTTTTCCTTGAGGGATTATTTTAGCCATACATCAAGCGAAGCTTACAAATTGATGAGAATCTAATGATGCATTTATTTACAGATGTGCATTTCAGTTCCCTGTTATGTTGTTGAGGAGTAGGAAGAGTTTAAAGGCTCTCCCTCCCCACCCAACCCCCACCAATGTTATGGGAATAGCCATGCAGTTGACGAAATAAGAAATAGAAATAGCTTCATGTTTGATTTCATGGATAGTTGTCAGATGCGAATTAGTATCAAATTCTCTTTTAAGTGCCTGGCTCATCTTTCAAAATAGTAAACTATTATTCCTTTTTTTTCTTTTTAATGCTACAGTAATACTACACTGTGGTTTTCTATTACAGTGTGCATTAGTTTTATGTTAAAAATCATAGGCTTACAGTTTAAACCTTAGGCACAACACAAAACAACCTGACCAACAGCATCAGTTGTCAAACTGAGGCAAAGCAATACCTGTTTATATTCCGTATTCAGAACTGTAACATACATTCCCCAGAATACACGTGCTCTCATCTTGAGAAGTTGAAATGGTTTTTGGGGAAATTCATGAATGAAAATGAGTATGAAAAGAATATCTTTTAGATTACGTCAAATAATGTTCTAGTAAAACCAAAGGCAAGGAGCACAGAAATATGTGTGAAAGGGAAAGAATGATTTATATCTACTGTGCTTGACACCATTCTATGCTATGATTCTTTTAAAACCATCAGGCAATTCCTTGGGAGTTGGTCAGATACTGTTGAGGGCCTGGAAGAGTAGAGAGTAGAGCCTTCTGCTCCCTCCTCCTTCTAAAACCCAGTTGCTTCCATCCGCTAGAAGTTCATTTCAGAGTATTCTTTAAAGATCTAAGGGGGGGGGGGTGGAAAGCTTTACATAAAATTGGCTGAAACATTGTACTTTTTATCAAATCATATTTAAAAGAGGTCGTCTTACTGTGGTAAGCAAGGTTTCGAAGCATTTCCAACTCTTTCTTTTGTGGACAGCAAAAGGAAATGAAGCATGTCAGTAATTTGTTTTATGAAAAGTGCTTCAGAGTGGTTTTATGCATTCACAGTGATAGACAATTCCCTTTCACTCATTAAAAATTCTGGTTGATAGCCAAAAACGTTTTAATATAGATGGTGGAGAGAAAGCTGCATTTCTGTTTTTGCCTTCAATTCATCTATGCCAAAGCTGTACCTAGAATCTGATTTTAACGTGCCCTCACAGGAGCCAGGTTCTTCCTACTGAACAGTAGTCATTTCACTGCTAGAACTGGATACGACAAGTGACAGAGCCTGCTCTTGTCCCAGTAGAGAGGAAGCACGTGTCATTGCCCACCTCAAATCCAAATCTGTGGTTTCCCATGAGAGGGGGATCAAAGCAATCGGGGGTTGCTTTCATTAGCTGACCTTTTACGAAATGGGTGGTGGTGTGTCCACAGTCACAGATACACGATCTGCATTCTAATTTACGTGGCTTAGTTTGTGTTTCCTCCTGTTTTAGACGGGCTTCATTTCTCCCCCTTGGGCACATAGGGAGATGATAGAAAAAGTGGAAGCTAAAACCTCAAAGGTTGTGGAGGTTTTGAGGAGTCAGTGTGATTATGTGAAAAGCACCAAACCTGTAGCCGGTACCTGTGAATGGGCTTCACCCCTGCCCCGAACCCCACCCCCCGGAGAGGCAGATGGCAAAGCGGAGGCAGCAGCCTGTCCCTCACAGGCCAGGGTCTACATTTAGCACAGCCATTCACTCTGTCCAACTTTGAACAAATCCTCTGACTTGAGAAACTATTTTTTTTTTAAGATATTTATTTATTTGACAGAGAGGAGAGAGATCACAAGCAGGTAGAGAGGCAGGCAGAGAGAGAGGGGAAGCAGGCTCCCTGCTGAGCAGAGAGCCCGATGCGGGGCTCGATCCCAGGACCCTGAGATCATGACCTGAGCCGAAGGCAGAGGCTTTAACCCATGGAGCCACGCAGGCACCCCTGACTTGAGAAACTTTTATCCTCATGTAGAGGACAGAGATAGTAACATTTATACCAGCCCACTCACAGAATTATGTGTAAATATGTTTTATTTACTGTAACACACTTTATGCGCAAGACTATCATCATCATGAATCAGGGGAGCAGAAAGAAACATTCAGCAGGTTTTCTATACTGCGCAGAAGAAATAGTAAGAAATGGAACAAAAAACTTAAATTCTGGGAAAGGAAATTGAAATATGGTTAACCGATTTATTGTGATTTATCACAGTGAATATGGTTTTAAAGCTCTACAATTATACGCTTTATGTATCATAGAAATTCTAATATTTGAATGTACTTTTCTAAATTATCAGAAAACATGACTGTTACATTTGATGACTACAGGTGTTTTTGGTATCAATCAGAGAAAGTTTCAGATTTGTTGCATCTGGCATTTCCATACTAAATATGAATACTTTAGAGAAAAGACCCCCTGAGGATAAATTTTAATAAGCAAACACCTCAGATGGCTTTTCTAGGGTTTAACCTGCCTGCTCTGTGACCTTCTCTCAGGGGGGAAGCTGCAAGGAAGATTTATAAGAGGGATGAAGAGGGGAGGGAGCAGTGATAAATGGGGAAGCATAATTCAGATTCACGTTGCCCCGTAGAAGTCATGAAATAGTGTGCTGATTGCAAATAAAGTCAATTTCCTCTTTCGGTGACCAACTTCACTCATTCACATACAGCCTAATGGAAATTTTGGATGACTATTTAGCTAGGCCGGGCCATGGACCTGTGACCAATGTACCGGGTTCATGCTCAGAAGGGTCCAGCCCTTGGAGTTTAATGCTCTTTGGTTGCCTTGTTGAAATTCTTAATTTTATGTTGATATTTATATTTTTAAGGATATTAACAAGGCATTGGAACATACACTGGGGCTCAGGTGGGGTCTAGTCCCCACCCCCTCCATGAACCACCTCTCTCCTATCCCCAACTGGTTCTTAGCTGCCTGTGCCTGCCCCCAATGCTGGAGGCCCGGCCAGATCTTCCTTCCTATCGCCTACCATAACCTCCTACACCCTCCCTAGGGATGGCTTTGGGTTTCATGGGAGTGTGAGTGGGATGGAGGAACCCACATTTCACTTCCACCCTCAGGGGTCCTGAGTCCAGAGGAGGGTAGGGTCAGGCATGTGCAGTGCACTTTCTTGGCTTTGGGATTAGAACTGGCAGCACCATGGCTCATTTGGCAGAAGACCCAAAGGGGCCTCTTGCCCAACTCTGATCTAGGTGCTGTGCACATTTGAGCACAAAAAGTACAATTCCTTGGGGGTTTCCCGTCTGCTGTGGGGTGGAGCAGAGGCCCGTGGAAGGGGAAGTTGATTTCCTGGGTGGTGGGGCCACGTTTTCCTCTTGCACAGGTCCCGGTTAGGCAGCCGGCCCTGCTAGTTAGCAGTTTCTAAGACTTAAACTTCTCAGAAACAGTCGTAGTGACGTCATCATTTTATAATTGAATTTCCAGCTATAATAAAGCATAGAGGTTAAAACCAGGTAAGCACTTTTTTTTATCCTAACACTGGAGTGGGAGTGAATGGACATGAGGAGATGCTAGCTGAGAGACGTTTAACCTCTTTTGCCTCAATTTTTTCACTTGAAAATTGGGGTAATAATCAAAGCTTCATGGAGTTGTGGGGGTACAATAAGAATGTACAGAAGGCACAAAGCAAAGTGCTTAGCATATGGCAAATCCTTAATATGAACACAATTATTGTTGAAATACCATCACCATCCTTGTCATCCACATCCATTTACTCAAGAGAGAGTCATGAGAGAGAAACAGATCAAACTTCTTTGGCTACGTTGTAAGTGATTTTATTATATGCATATTTCTATGTGCTAAGGAAATAAACACAATTACTAATAATTAAATACTAAATTGGCACATACTGTAAATGGTGATTTTTTAAAAATTTTATTTATTTATTTGTCAGAGAGAGAAAGCATGAGCAGGGGGAGTGGCAAGCAGAGGGAGAAGCAGACTCCTGGCTGAGTAAGGAGCCCGATGAGAGACTCAGTCCCAGGATCCTGGGATCATGACCTGAGCTGAAGACAGTTGCTTAACCAACTGAGCCATGCAGGCGTCCCATAAATGGTGATTTAAAAAAAAAAATCTCCTCGTGGACCTGACATGTACTGGAACTATCAGGGACCTCGGAGATCATCTAGTTCCGTGTGTTTAGTTTGTAGAGAAGGGGAGAGATGTGGGGGCTTACTTACATCAGATCACACAGCCCCATAATGGCAGAGGACTGAACACAGCAGGTCATGATCTTATGATCTCTTGTCTGTCTGCTCAGTATATAATATGCATTTAGTACCTGAAGGGTAAGTAAACTGTCTTAAATTATTTTGGTGACTTAGAGCTGTCCTGTTTTTCTGTTGTAGCCTATATGTTCCACAGCCATGATTTATACAATGTGACCCTTGATTAAGAATGTATATACAACGCCAGGAGCATCTGGATGGTACAGTCAGTTAAGCATCCGACTCTTGGTTTTGGCTCAGGTCATGATCTCAGCGTTTTCAGATGGGAATCCATAGGGAGCTCCAAGCTCAGCAGGGAGTCTGCTTGAGATTTTCTCTCTTTCCTTCTGCTCCCCATCCGTCCCAACCCCCCGCACATATATGCGCACTTAGATAGATAGATATTTAAAAGAAAGGATGTATACCTCTAGTCATTACACCTTTTCTCTGCAAAACCTGATCTACTCTAAGACACCCTGTTTTGGGATGGTTTCCAAAAATCCCTACAAGCACAAGTGCCGACAGCCTGCATAATCAAACTTCCTGCTAGAACAGTTACCATTTCTGCAGTTGATAGTTCTTCTTGCATACATATGAGGCCACTAATACTTCTTCCTTTAGGTCTGATGCTGTGTGTTAGGGTGGTCCATTTAGAACCATGCATGGTTAATGCAACGTGACTCGAATCATTTTAGCTTTCATTTGGCCAGGCTGCACATCAAGAATCGGAAATCAGCAGCCTGATTCTCATTTTGCTCCTTCCCCTCTGCAGGTCTCCTCTAGGTCCAGGGCTGCCATTTACTTCAAAGGGAATGCTCCTTGTAGAGGAGGTATCTAGGAAAGGAAGAAAAATGAGAATCAAACTCATTATTTTAAAGATGGTTAAAATAAACAAGTCAGCGATGCATGTTTTCTTTTAGACTATTCCGTTGGATCTTTTTGTCAAAGCTGGGTTGTTTGTAAGGCTTCTATTATCTGATCCCTATACAAAGGGGACCAAATATATTTTTCCCTTGATGAAGTTGGGTAGAAGCTGAACGGAAGTGGATTACACTGATTGCTCTTCCCCACAATTCCCAACAAGCTTTTAAAATTTACCTGTTGTACCCCTTCATTTCCTATAGACATTGCAGAAGAAAAGCAACAGCAACAAAAAAACTTATACAGATACAGAAGCTCAAAGAGGAAGCCAGTCAGTTGTTTTTATACAGAAACCAGCATACTGACATTTTAATGATGCTGGGATACTGCCATAGTGTGAAATTTTGTATTCAGAACATGTAAAAAGGGAGTGGCAAAAAGGCAAGTAAGTCCCCAGTGGAATGGGTTCAATGAGTTTGTATACAAGACAGGTACCATGTAATGATCCGCCTCTTTAGGTCACCTTTTCTCCTCAAAAAATAGAAGAGCCCTTTAAATTTATGTGACGCACAGCTGAATATTGTGCCTTTTATAGAGACCTCTTTGGGTCTGATTAATTAGTAATTGGGGCGAGAGCTATGCACTTCAGTGACTCTTGCTGCCTTGATTGTAAATCGCAATCTGGTGCTAAGTCTCAGCAGGTCACATTGCTGTTTTTGCTGTACCCCAGTGACACGACTGATTAAATCTGTGTAAACAGTATCATTATGAAAATATTTTTGTTATAGGCATGAGGAGTTAACACATTTTTATTTTGGATGGAAATTAAAATTATTTGTGGGAGCTTTGTATGTTTTCATCAATTGTCAGTCATCCCAATAGAGCATGTAGCAAAGTAACTGTTTTAATTTTCACAAAGGAAAAAAAAAATCCTCTCAGACAGAGGGCTTTTAAAACTGAGAATTATGATAATTATGTCATTCATAATACACATAGCTACATAACAGGCAAGTATTATGTCACTTAATAGTTAGTTAAACAAGTAAACAGAAATATGGGAATTCATCCGCATAGTCCCCTTACAATGGGGGCACTTTAGGATGAGTAGATATATTTTAATGGATGCCAACACACACACACACACACACACTGTCTCAACACACACACACACACACACACACACACACTGTCTCTCTCTCCCCCCCCCCCCCCAGATGCTTCCCTTTCTTTATATCCTACAGGTTTCCTAAGTTAACTTTAACAGAACTTTGAATTGCCTGTGGGCAGTGGTGATGTGTTGTTCGCTACAGAATGCACAGACTCAGGATGATGAGTCAGGGGTCCCAGGGACCAGGAGGAGTTTTTTAGTGGAGGGATAAATGTGGGCCATTAGATCACCTTGAGCACTCTGTGTAACAGAGTTAACATTTGACTCTGAAGCAAACAAGTTTGATCACTGCAATCTGACCACCAGCACTTTTAAGACAAAATTCTTTTGGAGGTGTTGTAAGGTTAAGCAAATGTGCAGTTGCCAGGATTGTAAACAATATAAATCTGAAAGTTTCTTTTGTTCTGAGTGATTACCTAATTCTAAGCGAGCATTAAAATTGTATTCGATAATCCTTAATGAGGCCCGTTTTCACCTCTGTTTGCTGAGCCTGGTAAGTCAACCCAAGCAAATGGATGCTCTCTTATTTGCTTCATTTCACAGGGCACTTATTGGGAAAGGCTTATATGAACTTTAATCAAATGTGCCTATTAAGTTACTGAGACTTGAGTTACTGATTATCTACTGGCCAGGAACTAAAGCTTAGATAAAAGAAAAGTGACTTTTCTTTCTATAAACCCACAAAAATCATTATCAAAGTAGCAAGGCCAAAAAACAGGGGGCTAATAAATCAGGAAATTTGCCATGTGCCAGCTTCCAGATTTAAAAAAAAGAATCAGCTAGATACATTTCAAATGACTGCTTTCATATTACCTAGGCCTAAAAAACAAAACAAAGCAAAGCAAAACTGCCTTTGAAGGGGAAGCATTTACTATACACTTTAATGCTTTACAGATGTTCCAAATGGCTATTGTCAAAGGTGGGAGGAGCCATGTATGTAAAGGACTGGCCACAAGATATTGGCCGTCAGTAGAATGTTCAGAATGATAGAATTGCCTGCTATTATTTGGGGCACTTGTGCTCATCTGGTAAGTAAGTTTGTTTGGAATTCCCAGAGATCTTTAGACATGAGTCAGTCTAGAGAAATCTGATATTTATTAATGACTGAATTTTTATTATCATTTATCCACTACAATATTTGCCTCTAACTGAGAGCTCTGAGATTGGTTAATTAGATCATTTCAGGAATGCTTTTTGTACATGAGATATTACAGCTATTTTTCCAAACAGCAAAGATGTTTACAAGGATCAAAATAGAGGAGGGAGTAGGAAAGAAAAAATGCTATTATTTACATTTTTTTTATTATTCACTAAGCTAGTTCAAAGGATAAAGCTAAATCTAAAAAAGAGAGATTAAGGAAAAATAAAGTGCAACCTTGAATTGTGCAAACAGGAATGAAGACTGGAAAAATTTAAGGATAGTTTATTATTGAATATAAACAAATTCAGAGTGATTACATTTACTTGTCAAGTGTTTTTTTGCTAATTTCAACACTCTACCTTATATGTGAGATAGCTTATACAATGTTAGTAAAATTTTAACCCATTAAAGTCTTTAAGAAGTAACATTTTGTAAAGTTTAAAAGGCAACTTTTGAGCATTCTTCTATGCAGAATGATTAATTTTTACTGGCCTATTGATAAAACCAGAAGTAATCCCAATTTAGGAAAGTAAATAAAATCATTACTCTTTCCTAATAAATATTTGCCAAGTAGTTTTTCAGAATATAATATATGGAGAGATCAGGATAAACACACATTCTTAGGTGCAGAGACACTATACAGTTGCATATTTTCTTCTAAATAGCCCCTGTGGTACAGAATAAGGAAAAGAAGTTCATTGTGTTTCTGTTTAAAAGTGCTATTTATATTGGAAGGGTAATGCATGCTTATTATACGATTATAAAAAGTGTAAAACAATTAGTCACTCATGGTTCCCAATTCTGCAAATAAACACTGATAATTTCTGCTGTTTTCTACGTGTTGCTCATACTCTATATGAAATCTTGATCCTTCTGTGCAGAATTCCTTAGTAATCTAGGTTCCTTTCATTGTGGCTCGATGAGCTTCTTTTTGACATTTCCAGATAATCTTTTATGCTTCCTTGTATCAACCTTAAAAATTAAACCACAAAGGTTATCAAGTAGCAAATGAGTTTATTCAGTAATAACAGAGAAATTTCAACTTAGGACGTGCAAATTTTGGCGAATCATAAAGTCCAAAGAACAAAGTAGGGGAACATCTTTTATAGAGGAAAGGAGGAGTTTGGGAGGGAGGGGTTGTCTTGAACAAAATGTCATTGGAGGTAGAGCAAGAGTTTGGGATTGAAGCTTCTCATTGGCTGAGGTATGGTGCCTTCTCATTGGCTGAGTTGTTGCCAGGCTAAAAGAAAATCTTCATTCTTCTTGTTGGGAATTTGTAATATAAGGTGCAATGAGTGTTACATGAGTGAGAATCTTCCCTGCATTGCTCTCTGACTCCATTTTGAATTATGTTTACTCTATTCAACTTTACATGGTTTCACGGAAGACTTATTATAATGAATGTTTATTAATGTAAGATCTTAGAAAGTGAAATTTTCTAAATAGGTGCCTCACACTTGTAAATCACAAAACTATTCTTAAAACCAGTAGTTAAAAGTAGAAAGAAGATTGACATAGAGGAACAAGAAAGAGTCCCTCTTGTTATGTTTTCTTTATGTTTTCTTGTTTATGCTATCACTTCCCTCACCATTCACACTTGTGCTCACTCTTAGAATCAAGGAAATTTGGTAGACAACTCTAAGGGCATAACAAACACAAGGAAAGTTCAGAATCTCTAAAAGCAATGAGCTATTTAGTATTTATGCCAACTTGGGAAATAGGTATATTTGTGTGAGACAAAATTTAGAGGTGGAGAACAGATTAGTGGTTTGAAGGTAAGGGAGGCAGGGGAGAGAGGAAATTGAGCGTAGCTATGAAACAGAAGTGTAAAGGATCCTTACTGATAACAGAAATGTCTGTATCCTAAATATAAATAAGGGGGCACCTGGGTTGCTCAGTCAGTTGAACATCTGTCTCTTGATTTTGGCTCAGGTCATGATCTCAGGGTCATGAGATAAAGCCTCCTTTTGGGAATCCAGGCTCAGCGGGGAGTCTGCTTGAGATTCTCCCTTCCTTTCCCTCCCCCCACACTTGCATGTGTGCTCTCTCTCTCTCTCTCCCTCTCTAAAATAAAATTTTTTTTAGAAAAGTATTTAAATGTAAATATCCCAGTTTTGATACAATACCAGAGTTTCACAAAACGTTACCTTTGGGTAAAACAAAGCAGAGGGTACATGGGTTCAGAGGGTACAACTGCATATTAACATATAGTAATCTCAAAATAATGAGTTGAATAAAAAACATAGTATTGATTATAGTTATTTCATTTTTGTAAATGTTTTATGTAGACACGTGCCCATGTATAAATTATTTGAGTATTTAAGCTGATATTTAAAGAACTATTTATATATTATTTTCAAAAACCTAATAAGAATGGTTATTTCTGAAAGCATGGTACAATATAATGGTTAAAAGAAGGAGCATGGGGGACAGATTGCCTGGTTTGAATCCCCGCCATCATTTCAAAACAGTCAATTTGGGCAAGTTATTTACTCACTCTGCCTCAATTTGTTCGTCTCTCAAAATGATGACAACAGTAGTTATCTCATAGGATTGTTGTAAGGATTAGACAAATTAATACCCATAAAACATGTAGAATAGAGCCTGACACACAGTAAGAACTATGTAACTATTAGCTTCTGCTGTGATGATAATGATAATGATGCTTTACAAGCATCATCTCTTAGAAAATTCATGTCAACCCTAGTTGTAGGCACCATTATTGATCTCATTATGGTTGGCTAGAAGGGGTAAGTGCCTTGCCCAAGGTCACAAAGTATGTAATGTTTGGAAGGACTCTGCTTTAATCACTCTACTATATGTTGGTTGGTGAGATAGTCTAGAATTTTGCTTTGCTATAATAAAATAACAATATATATTATTGGGCATATAAACATCTGATTTTCTATTTAAACAATAGTGATTTAGAAATGACACTAGAAACAAACAAACAAAAAGACACCCAGGCTTTCTTTCTAGATTTTCATTATTCTTTTTTTTTTTTTTAAAGATTTTATTCATTTATTAGAGAGAGAGAGAGACTGAGAATGAGAGGGGAGAAGGTCAGAGGGAGAAGCAGACTTCCCGCAGAGCCGGGAGTCCGATATGGGACTCGATCCCAGGACTCTGGGATCATGACCTGAGCCGAAGGCAGTTGCTCAACCAACTGAGCCACCCAGGTGCCCGATTTTCATTATTCTTGACTCTACTGGGCTTGGAAGGCAACTTCCTTCTGGTATTTTGGTCATTCAGTTTTCCAGACTGGACAAACCCAATGTGAAGAGGTGTATAAAAACAAAGAAGGGAAAGCCAACCAAAGTTCATTTTTAAAGCTTTGGAAAAGCTGAGGTTTTGATTTCAGTCCAGTAAAGGGTCAAGACTCAGGTCAAATCTTATTTTATATAAAATGACTGCCTTCATTTTGAAACAATCTAGTAATTAGAATTGTGGTAGTTCTGGTTTTAGCTAGCCTTTGAAGGGAAATGCTGAAATTAATCTTTTCAATGAAAAGGGGACTCAATGATTGACCACAGCTACCAAACAGGGACTTCTTGGGAAAAGAATGACTATCTGCTAGACTGATTGTCCTGTATAATAAAGGATTCTTATTGATGTTGTTGTGAATATGTGGGTATGGCCCTGTACTTATGTTTGCCGGGTATAAATGTATGTGAAAAGCCATTGCCAAACTGGAAAATGGAAATCACTCATTAAATAAGAGATAGTGGAGTGTGGTTATTAATAAGACAGGTTTGGGGGCCAGACTTCTTTAGTGCATATCTTGGCTTTGCCACTTAGGTATGTGACCTTGTGTCTTAGTTTCCTCATCTGTGAGAATGGGAATGCAATAATAGTAGCTGCCTCATAAATCGTTTTGGAGAGTAAATAATGAACATATGTAAAGTACCTAGAGGATTGTATGGTGCAGGAAAAGTACTTTACAAATGTTAGTTATGCTAATTGCATAATTAAATGCCAACAAGTGCTGACTTCTGGCCATAGCTTATTTATATGAAAAAAATTTCCTGCAGATTAGTAGTTTTAAGTTAATTAAGATAACTAAATATAAATAAAGAAATTGAAGGATAGCTAAAAAGCAATATGGAAGTGAATCAGTTAGGGATGCACTTGGCTGCAAATAACAAAATGCCTAACTACTTTTTTTTTAATAGGGATTTACATTTCTCATATAAGTAGTTTGGGGCTAAGATGTTGCTAGGGTTAGAATATTGACTAGTGCCAGTGTTTCTGCAGCTCTCTCAACATTTTCCTAATAGTTACAAACCGTCACACCCTTCTTCTAGTTAGGAAGTCATTAGAAAAGATGGTACATTTATTTAGGAAAGCTAAAACTTTCTCAGAAGCCACACTCTCTGGCAGACTTTTCCAAATGCTTTCCAACATCCCATAAAAATCTGAATATTTTATCAGTCACATAGGCACTCCTAGCTGCAAGGTAATCTGGAAAAGTGTGTCAGAGAAGTTCCATGATTGGCTTAGCCCATTCATAGTCCATTGCTTTGGAGCTGGATATAGTCTCATCATAAATAAAATTAGAGTTCTGTTAGCAATAATGAGGAAATCACTGTTGAGTAGGCAACCAATGGTGTTGGCCATCCATGTCCTCAGGGAGTATAGCAAAAGGGAGTGAAAGGGTTAGTTAAGCGAGGCTGCTAGGAGGCAAAGGGTAGAAGGAGGAATGATTTAAATAAAACATTGACTGTGGATCAGGAGAGATACTTCTGGAAAAAACAGAGTCAAGGAATAACATAAGCAAAACCAGGCAAGAAAAAGTAAGATGTGTAAAGGAAGCCAGGGTAGAATCGATGTGTCTGGAGAGAAACCTTAAAGAAAATTGAATGGATAAATTTAGGGAGAGGTGGAGAAGTTAGTTGTAGGAAACAGTGTATCCATTTCTTTATCTTACTCTATCATATTAGTCAGTCAACAAATAGCCAAGAATTTGGGATTACCAATAAATTGGAATATACTTTATTTTCAAACATCCATAGGCTATTTGTAAAAATGGAAAACCTCAGTAAATTCCAACATAGGCCACATTGTCTAACAATAATAAAATAAAACTAGAAATTAGTAACACATATAAAAAACACTCCAAGTTGGATATTAAATGTATACACATCTTTATACACATACATTAAATATAAAAATATATGTGTGTGTGTGTGTATATATATATATATATATGGATTCAGAAATAAACCAGAGCTGCAGTTATAGGTTATTTTAAAAATAAAAATAATTTAGAACTCTCTGTGTCAAATGTAGAGTTGTAAATGTCAACATGTAACCAAAAATTATTCTTAGAGCAAGATTCTTCACCTTTTCATTGTTAAAGCAGAATCCAAGAGGAGACATAATCAAGCAAAAAACAAAGGGGGAAAATATAGAAATTAACTGAGCCTATTTGGAGAAGTTGAAAAAAGCAGCAAGCAAAAGTATGCCAGAAAAGCAATTACAAAAAAATAAAAGCATGGTAACAATTTAGATAAGAGCAAATAGTAAATTGATAATATCCCAAGAGCTGGTTCTTAGAATAAAATAATAGATAGAAACCAATACAAAAAAGAAGACAGAAATATTCCAAATTCAGTCTGAGAAGACTATATAATTATAAACCCAGATTAAATAAAATTGATTTTTAGAGTACATTTTGTAAAATTTGACAAATATTAATACACTCAACCAGTAAATACTGTTAAAAATTTAAACAAAACTTGAATATGTTAGTAATCATAGAGGATGTTAAAACTATCAAAGAAATTTCCCTTTGTAAGTGTTTCTAGGCTTACAGTTTCTTGGAAAACTTGTTTCAAAACCTTAAGAAATAGAAAATTCTTAAACCATTAGCATCTTTAATAGAATAAAAGAAAATGGAAAGTTTCTATATAAGAAAATCAGAATATTCTGATATCAGAAATCCCATTATCAGAAAAAAGATTAGTAAAAGATGTAAGAATTGAGGATTGAACTCTCCAAGTACAAAAATCTTAGTGGTGCATGAACAATGACTCTTGGAACACTTGGAAAAAATAAAATTAAATTAAAAAAAAAAACGTTAGTAGATTATCAGAGGTAGAGTTTTATTCTTTATTCAAGGATAGGTCAATATCAGGAAATTTATTAATGTAAGTTACCGTATCTCTAGGGCAAAAAGAAGAAAAAGATCATGATCATCTCCTCAGATGTTGTCAATATATTTAAAAATAATGGATGCCTGGGTGGCTCAGTGGGTAAAGCACCTGCCTTCGGCTCAGGTCATGATCCCAGAATCCTGGGATTGAGTCCTGCATGGGGCTCCTTGCTTGGCGGGGAGCCAGCTTCTCCCTCTGCCTGCCACTCCCCCCCTGCTTGTTCTCTCTCTCTCTGAAAAATAAATAAAATCTTTAAAATATATATGTAAATTTTAATTAGTGAAAAAAAACACTGTTACTGTACTAGAAGTTTTTCTAACAAGCTAAATAAATTTTATAGCAGGCTAACAGGTAGCATAATGCACATCAGTGTAACAAGAATTGCATTTAAAGTCCGAAAAAAAAATGCACTTGCTATATTTTTATGTAACAGTGCTAAGACAGAGCTAGCTAGTAAAGTTAATTAAAATATTAACAATTAGTGTGAATATTGGATAGAAAAATTATTTGATGATCTATCTGGAATAAAATAGAGAATACCAAGAGAATCAATAGAAAATGGTTGCAGTCAAGAACTTCTAACAGTGAAGAAAATTCTCGGAATGCTGTAGATCATCGAATATACCCACAAAACTACATAGCTATGTTGAATGATGATAACTGTCTTTAGAAAATGACATGGAAACAGATTCCATTAACAGTTATAGCAAAAAGAATTAAATGTCTGGTAAGAAATTTGTTAAAAAGTGTCCAAGTTTTATTCAAAACTTGTGACTTAATTTACTAAAGGGCTTTTCAAAAAAGACACAGTTGAAACATACTTTGTTTTTAGCTATAAATTTTTAATATTACATATATATAAAATCTTCCTAAAGTCAACTACAAATTTAATTCAACCTTGATCAAAACCCAGATGGAATTTATTTAAAATCTTGAAAATATATCTGACATTTGTGGAATATATTTAGTTAGGAAAATTCTGGAAGGAAATATTAATTGGAAGGAACGAAGCATCTCTTATACCAGAGTTAATATATACTTTCGTGGTACTCTAAACCTTTCCTTCTTAGTACTCCTCAAATTTTATAAATTCATAAATTTACTTGTGAGATGATTTTATTATTCTCCATCTTCCCCATTAAACTATGAACCTCATAATGGCAACACTTGTCTCCTTTCACTCATATGTCTACTGTCGAACCTTATAAATATATCAATCTGCAATAAATATTTTTAAAATAGGTAAATATATTCAAAATTATGGAATTATAATAAATCACTTGGTACTGTCATTGGGTTAGAAGGCAGACCTATGGAACAGAATGAAACTCAGCTAACTCTATGCTTTTTAAAGAAATGTAATGTTTAAAGTTTTATTGGTAGCCTTGTGAATAAGACAGATTAGTCAGTAAATGGTGTTGGAATATATGACTAACAATCAGGAAACAAAGTTATAGCAAAACAGACTGTAGAGGGCTTAATTTTATAAATGTGAAAATAGATTTAAAAATTTAAGTACTAGGGTGAGGGATGCCTGGCTGGCTCAGTTGGCAGAACATGTAGCTCTTGATTTCTGGGTCATGATCTGGGTGGTGAGTTCCAGCCCCACATTGGATGTAGAGATTGCTTAAATAAAACTTAAAAAAAAATTAAGTACTGGGAAGAAAATATAGGGATAGGGAAGCTTTCCCTAAGTCTTGTTTTTTCCTTATTTTAATCCCTCTGAGAAGTGATAATCTGTATAAAGATACGTAACTGATAGTTATTCTCTTTGGATAACTTTTGGGAAGCAAGATTGCTAGTTTAAAGGATCTGTGCCCTTATAGACTAAAAGCCCCTGTTGAAAAAACAAGCAAATAAATAAAGGATCTGTGCCTTGCTAGGCTTTTTGAAGGATCTTATAAATTTTTCTCCTGACCAGCCATGACAATTCACACACCCAACTGTGGGCAGGAGAGCACCCATTTCCCTAGCCTTCTAGGTGCTCACACTCATATCACTAATTTAAAGCAGTTCAGTTTCTAAAGTTTTCCTGTCTCTTTAGATTGGCTGCTATCTGGTGGTTCTTTAAATTCAGTCTTTTTCTTTAAATGGATATGTACTAGTCATGTAATGTAAAACTTCCTTTAGAAAGCCAAAAGAGTATATAATCTGTTTCCAATATTTTTGATTTATATATTGAACTAATAGATCTTATCTGTCATTGTCAATCCCATATGGTTTTGTCTTATCAGGTATCCCACAGATATTTATTTAATACTTCAAACAGAACTACATATGTGGAGGTCTGCTGTTTTATTGATTGATAGTTCATGTATATTTTACTTACATTTTTTGTGATAGATTTTGCTAAAATCTCATCTGTTTAACAGCTAAAATATCTGAGAGAGAATGAAAATTTGTTGGTAGATTACATGTTGACCACCCATTATGTACCCATTCTTTACTAGGTCCTCTAGTGACATCCTTTCATAATGACAAGAAAACAATGGTGGAAAAATGGGGGAAGCAATTCCACCAATTTTATTAACTTTAATTACAAATAACATTATATTGAACACAAAGTTTAATCATTATAGCCACAGGAGCTGCAACAAAATAGTATAGTTACGGACTGAAAGCAAAACATAAGCACCGAAATCTGTTGTTTTCAGGAGTGACTCTTTCTAACATCCATATCTAAGAGAAATTTTTATGTGGGGACAATAAAGGCACTTAATGGGTAATATGTCTACTTTCCCTGGTGATACAAAATGTTTTTCACAGAATAAGTCTTCTATTGACTCTGAATTTAAAATAAATATAACCAAACTATTTCAATAGAAAGCTAACTCACCTGGGCCCAAGACACTGCTTTTATCAAGAATCAGAGCCTAGTACTTAGGACTCTTTGGGGAATGGGTGGGTCCACTCTCTCTTAGACCCTTTCTCAAATGTACTTTTGTAACTGAACGTTGGCAGAATTTGAATGGCATTCAGTTCAGTCTCAGCTTTCTGGCCAATACCTGGGGCACCAGAATTCTGTGTTGTTGGTTGAAAACAGGACTCAAACACCAAATACCAGATTTTTAGGTCCCAAGTTAACATTCTGTTAGGAAAACAAAAGATTTTGATTTGTGTTCTTTTTCTACAGGATAGATAGCCTGGCCGGTCTCCAGGGTGCATTTTTTTTTTTTCATTGAAGATTTTTAATGTGATCAGGGACCAAATGGGGACTCAACAGAGCACATGTTTGTCATTGTGAATGTGCATGCAGTCACGGATGGACACGTATTAGTAACAGGCCCCCACTGCATACATATGTCAGGAGCCATGCGAAGTGCTTCACATATATGGTCCCATTTAATTCTCACATGCTTCAGTGAAGTAGGGATGACATTCCCCCTTGATTCTATGGATTAGAAAGCAAGACAAGTGCTTGAATGGCACAGTTAGTAAGGGTTGGTACTGAGATGGAATCCAGGTTGCCTGCCGACAGCACTCAAGTCCTGACAATTCTGCTGTTCTGCCTCTTAGACCGTTTGTCTCCAATCTCCTGCCACCACCTTAGTTCAAGTCCTCATCACCTCTTGCCAGGATTCTGAGCCAGAGACACCCTTCATAGGTGTACTGCCAAAATTTGAAATGCAAATCAGTTTCACAAACATTATTTTTAGTTAGAAGATATTTTTTTATTCTTGGGTCCACAGAATGTTCTTTCGAATTTATCAGAGTTTCACATTTTAAAAATGTCATGGTTTTTGGTTTTGTTTAACTATAAGGGAAAGGGCAGAAAGGATGAAATTAACATTTATTGAGCCCCTAATACAAGCCAGGCAATATTGTTTCACTTATGAATTCTCAAAACAACCCCTAAGGGAGATTGAGACTGACTAATACCTATTGGTTGGCTCTTCTGGGACTCCTGCTGTGTGCTCAGTACTTTGTCCATGTTAATTAATTTGGGGGGTTTTGGAGTTTAGGCTGTGAGATTAAATGGTCAGTGTTCTCATCTCTCTGAGACTGAGCGAGTAAAACAAAGAAGACCCATGGGATCCAAACAACTGATTTTTTAAATCTATTAATTGCTTTCTCTTTGAGTATCAATTGTGAGGAACCCAAACACACAATGAACAAAGCAGAGAGAAAATAAACTTGGCTTTGAAGGTGAAAAATTACTATTTTTTTCTGGAAGAGAGTTTTGGTTTGATTTGCCGATGTTGCACTGAAACTGGATGTACTTGTTTTCAGAGTCCTGCTGTCCTTTCTTCTTTTCTTTCACATCCCCCATAGCACTTACACAATGTTGAGCACAGAGTACGGACTGATGAGGAGCTGAAGGAAAGTTTGGGAAGCTCTTAATTAATCTTTCTATTTAGAAATTGATAGAACAATTTAGAGTCAGTAGTTTTATCTTCTTACCCAATATCATATTACAATAGTACTTTTGTTGACCGCAACTTGTTGCTTACCTGCTCTTGCTATGATGTCTTCCTCTGAAATTGTCAGTTTTAGGCACCCAGGGTTAGGAATGGTTGGGAGGGTGCAGATGGCTGGTCCTAGGCTATTTCAGAGAGTATCAGTCATTTAATTTAAATGCTATGGATATAGGGCCCATTTGAGGGCTCACTCTGTGAAATGTAGCTATCAGTTTATCCCAGGTATATTAGCTTAGGCTACTATAAAAAATACCTTATCCCAGGTGGCTTAACAATAGACATTTACTTATCACACAGTTCTGGATGCTGGGAAGTATAAGATCAAGGTCCAGCAGGTTTGTTGTCTGATGAAGACTTGGTTCCTGATATGCAGATGGTTATCTCATTGTATCTTCCCAGAGAGGGGAGGGAGAGGCCTCTGCTCTCCTCTTATAGAGATACTAATTTCATCATGAGACTCTCCCCCCATGACTTCATCTAAACCTAATTTCCTCTTAAAGGCCTCCCCTCCAGATATCATCAAACTTGGAGATCAATGCTTCAACGTAAGAATTTTGGGGAGACCCAAACATTCAGTTCATAGCACCAGGGTTCAATTTCAAGGATTTGGTTTTATTTTCATTGGTCTCTACTGGGTAAGACCCATGCAACTGGGGAGAAAAAATGAATAGCCTACGACTCATTCACATAAATTTTGATTTGGTGGCACTCATCTCCAGGATCATATTTAGAAATGTTAAGAGAAAGTTCTAATCAGGGAGCCCATGACAGTGGAAACTTCTACCTTTTGTTGAAATAGAGGCAACATTAAATATCATCTAACTGCCCCACATTTTCAACAGGGTTTCTTAAAAGTGCCCTCTCTCTCTCTCTCTCTCTCAGTCTACACACACACACACACACACACATATGGGGAGGGTATTTTTCTTTGGGTGCTGTGACATTTTTCCATGACATAGGATGCTTGCGGCCCCACATGAGGCTACTGCCAGGCAATACAGAATGGGGGCCAGGAGTTGGTTGGGAGTGAGGGGGCAGGGGAACAAGGGATGTCAAAGTAGTTATTGATCAATTTACTATGTCTATTTAGTAAGTCAGTCAGTCTCCAGATACTTTTGTAGTCTTTAAGGAAGACAAATGTTCACAGTTTAAATATCCCTAAATATATAACAGATGAACAAGCATGCTTTGGTGTGTAAATGCTGCATAGATTCAGAACCATCAAAAAGCCCCTCAAAAATGCCTTTCCATCTGCTGCTTCTAACTACATATCGCACATCCTGGCAGCGCACTTCACAGTGGTGTGAAAGATAGGTTCAAAGCCAACCTGGCAAAATCTATTTATCTTTTTTTTTCTCCCCAAAATGTGTTTCTTTGTGCAGCTAAACTAGCAAACATATATAGGAACAAGGTGCCAGGGCTAAGAGGAGGCACTTGTCAGGCCTTAATCATTCAGGAGAAAACTTCCTTTATATTATGCCCTAAAACATTGACATCACATTGCATCTTCTTAGAAAGTATGAGTTGGAGAAGCCTTGGATTCTGTGTTCTCACTTAAAACTCGGTTGGGAGCATTGCCTTAGTGTCCAGGGAAAATTGTAAGTAGCCTAAACAAGCCCAGGGATGGAGTGGGGGAAGTGTGTGATTGCTTTCCTCAGAAGAGTATTCTTTAGTTTTCATTCAAGTAATTATATGCAACTCAGGAGGCGGAATGATGAGAGGAATACTCTGTTTTCATTCAAGGCAGCTCTCAAGTATAGTCCTTCTATGCCGTGTTTGGAGGCATGGACTTTTATAAGCAATGAGACAATCCAAGTGAACACAGTGGTTGAGTTAGTTACTTACTAATGAAGTCTTATTTGAAATGGTACAACACTCAGGTCCTTTAAATAGTGAATGTTCTTATTTTAGGAGGTAAAAAGTGTCCAGGAAGGTAATTTTTATAGCTACTTCTTAGATTATGGTATGTTGTCATGTTATGACAACACATCATAGAGATGATCTTTTTCTCTTTCCTTACATCTTTTACTGATGCTCCACTGTAGTAGAGGGTAGAGGTATTAGTATTGGTGTTAGAGGGTATTAGACATTAGGAGATGGTATCATACTTCTTAGCAGTAAGTAAAAATAAAACAAAGTGATCATATCTTCACCTTTAAGTGAAAGTTATATTCCCCCTCAAGTTAACTTGTCCTTTTGGATAAACAGCCAGAACAATTCTAGAGTTACTTTATGATATATATCGATAGTCTTAGAGAGTTGAGATTTTGCTCAATTTAACTATTTTCTTGTGATAGTTCAATATTTGTTACATTGGTTTGACCGATGTGAACTTCAGCACAATGTTTCTCTCATGGACGTATGAAGAGAAATTTTGTAGAATAGCAAAGGTTCCCTTCATGTCATCAATACCAAACAGCTATACAGCTTTCTTGGCAATAAATTTCATCTCTGTAGTGTAGTTAAGATCCATAGGCAGTCAAAATGTTTGGAAACATTTTTGATCACCTATAATTTTTTACTTTTCTTGAACATTTTATCCTTTTTGAACATTTTCATGGTTTCAGTCTGGGAAACCTTTTATTGATGCATTTATTCCACAAATATTCATTGAGGTCTTCTACTGGCACTGTGGATATTTTGGTGAAAATAAAACAAGGCTTCACTTGTGGTGCTTTTAGTCTGGTAAAAAAAAAAAAAGCAAATGATAAGTGAGGAAACAAGTATAGTGTGTATGTGGGAGTGTCTTCATTTATTTATTCCTATCCATCCATTCTTGTAATTGCTGTGTATAATTACAAATAGTAAATCATGAAGGATATAGTCAAGGTACAGTAGTAGGAAATTATGGGCAGGTAGATCTCCTTAGATCAAGTAATAATGGAATAAGTCTTTGAAGACTTGACATTATGCCAATACCTAGAACATGAGAAGGAATCAGCCATATAAATAGGAATGGGCAACAGAAACAGAGGATTATGTATATGAAAATCACTAGCAGGAAAGATTTTCTTTTGTTCATGAAATTCAAGGGAGGCCAGGTTGCTTGGAGTCAAAAATGAGAAGGAGAGAGTGATGGAAGAAGATAAAGTTAGGAAGTAGTAGGAAGACTATAGCAGGTGACCAAATGAGATATAATATGTCGTGGACTGGAAGAGATGAAAGGATAAAGGAGAGAAAAATTGTATTTATGAAAAATTTTGAAATTAATGAAAACATTTACACTGATTATTTATATATTAAAGGATTAGGGAAAGTGGTAGGGTAGTCCTCAGAATTCTGGCCAACATAGTTTTAGATACTGGTACTATTTATTGTGATAGAAGAGACTAAGAAGGATCAGGTTTGCAGTCTAAGGATCCATTTTGAACAATTTATGATCTTTGGGAGTATCTCCATGCCCCTATTCCATTCCAGCAGAAATAAAAATAGTAATAGCTAATATTTACTGGGAAGTTACTATAGCATCAACTATTCTCAGTATCTTGTATGTAATAAGATAAATGAGGTAGAGATAACTGTTATTCTCCTCATCCCATGAGGATATTGAGGCTCAGAGAGGATAACAAAATTTGTACAAAGTCACAAAGCTAGTAAGTGGAGGAACTGGGAATCCAACCTGTATAGCCTTGTCCAAGAGCTCATCATCTTAACTGCCTGCTACAATTTCTAATGACAAGGAAGGCCGTGATCCAAACTTGAGAGGCATCAGCAAGTAGATATTCACATAATGTGAAGAAAAATGGATGTAATCCCCCATGGAGAGGGTGAAGGAAGGGCTCTCCAGGTGTTACTTCCTGACCTAGTTAAATTCTATTTGTATTTTTTAATCCTAACTTCTCCTTTATGGAGCTTCCAGGGATTAAGTACCCTGAGATTTGGGATGCTGACTTGGTTCACCCTAGTCATATTTTTCCTTATAGAGTACATACAGATGTTCTAATATTCATTATTGCAAAAGTTGTTTCCAAACTTAATTTTAATCACATTATCATATATTTGAACAAAAGTTGTTTGCAGGTATACACACAAAACAGATTAGGAAGGAGAAATATAAAGGTAGTGCCTCTAGGATGGATAAGGGGTGATGAGAATGGAGGGCTGGCAGAGTCCTCAGTGCTTTTGCCTCTCCACTGCCTATACTCCTGGCTGTAGAAGCCCTTCTCAGGATTTCAGGAAGTATGGTCAGAAAAGTAAAGCTTTCAAATGAGGGTTTTAAGTTGAAACCTTTATAGAGGATAGTCTAGTAAAAAAAGTTAACGAAGGGTAAAAACAATATTGTGTTACCATAATGGTGAGTATGTAGGGGGGCATAAATCACTTTCAGTTCCATAAAAGTATTAAAAACAACTATTACCAAATTACATTAATGGATATATAAAATAAATGATTCCAATTGTGACATTAAATGCATATGATGGGGGGAGGAAAAGTAAAAGTAGAGTTCTTGTAGGCAAGTGAAGTTCTGTTGTTTTTGGCTTAAAATAGACTGTTAAAACTTTAAGTCCCTTGGGAACCAGAAAAAAAAAAAAACCACGAAAGGAAATGAGAAAGGAATCAAAACCTATCAATACAAAAATAACAAAATTCAAAGGAAAACAGCAAGAAAGAAAAAGAAAATAAACACAGGAAAGACAGAAAGGAGTAAACAAAATGGCAAGAGTCAATCCTTCTCTGTCAATAAACATTTTAAATGTAAATGGACTAAATTCCCTGATAAAGACACAGAGTAGCTGAATGAATAAAAAACCAAGATCTTACTATATTATTGTCTACAAGAAACTCACTTTAGATTCAAAGACATATACAGACTGGAAGTGAAGGAATGAAAAACACATCACATGAATATGGAAACCAAAAGAAAGCAGGAATGGCTATACCAATACCAGATAAAGTAGATTTTAAGTAAAAAAAAAAAAAAAGTCACTAGAGAAAAGGAGTATTATTTATTACATGTGATTTAAAAAAATGGTCCATTCAACACAGAGATATAACAATTATAAATATGTGTGCACACAACACCAGAACACCTATGTATATAAAATAAATATTGACAGATCTGAAAGGAAAAAAAATGACAATAAAATAGGAGATTTCGATGTCCCACATTCAACAATGGAGGGAACATCCAGACAAAAAAATCAACAAAGAAACGGGACTGGAACACACTATAGAGCATAGATCATAGGGACCTAACAGACATAGACAGAATATTTCACCAAACTGAAAAAAAAGGGGGGCATTCTTTTCAAATGCACATACAAAATTCTCCAGGAGATCATATATTAGGTTGCAAAACAAATGCTAACAAATTGAGGATAGAAATCATACCAAGTATTTTTTCCAGCTACAACGGGTTGAAACCGGGATTGAATAACTAAGAAAAGAGACAAACTTCACAAATATGTGGAAACTAAGTAATTCCTGAACAATCACTGGGTGAAAGAGGAAATCAAAGGGAATTTTTAAAATTTTTCGGGGCAAATAGAAGTGACAACACAGTTTACCAAAATTTATGGGATACAGAAAAAAGCACTACTAAGAGAGAAGTTTAGAGTGAAAAACACCTATGTTAAAAAAGAAGAAAGATCTCAAACAGTTTAACCTCAAGAAACTAGAAAGAAAAGAACAAAGTAAACTCAAAGCTAACAGGGTGAAGGAAATCAGAAAGATCAGAACAGAAATGAAGAAAAGAAAAACAATAAAAACATTGTGAAAACTAGTTGGTTTTTTGAAAAAATAAAATTGACGAGGACTAGGAAAAAAAGAAGACTCAAATTTAGAGAAGGGAACCAAGCATTTTATACTAAATATGTGGACATGTTCTTCATTTTCAGGAAGAAATATACTCTTTTCCAGGCTCGCAGAAAACATAGTCCTCCAATTGCATTTCTTACTATGTAACTTCTGATGGTGACATGGTAGCAGGGACAATGCTATGTGTTTTTGAAGGCAACCTACAGCTATAGGACAGAGGAAGCATCAGGAAATGTTGGAAACTGTGGCAAACAGAGCATAGGCCCCATCTAATGGGGGGGCAGCTGTTACTTGGTTCCCACCAAGTGTTCATCTGTGAGAATGTGGGCACAATGTTGCTGCAGCCTTCTATATGTTTTAAAGAAGTTTCAAAGTCAGATTTTCTTATGAAATCTCTTGGGTTTTAAATCCTGGCTCAGTATTTTGAAACACTTCACTAGCGGAATGCAACATTCATGTAGGTCAAATCTGGCCACATCTATGGCCTACTCGCTTGAGAACCTGCTTTAAAAAAATCCATATTTGCCACTGGGGCATATGAAAGCCATCTAGAATACCCAATATTTATTTTATTTGAGCTGAGTTCTATTATGAGCTATAGAATATTTTGGTAATAGTTAAGGCTTTGAACTATAAACTATGTAATGTATGCTATATAATAAACCTAGGTTTGCTGATTCAGAGAGAGGAGGTCAGTGCCTGGGAGTATCACCTAGGCCTGAAGCATTCAAACATGCTGCTCCCCTAACAGAGATTCCTTGTGAAAAAAAACAGGCTTAATATCTATAGTATTTTGGAAAGAATACCAATTTTGGTATTTGAATATGAGTTTGAATCCTTGATCTTATTCCCCCCCTTTTTTTTAGTAACTTATAATGTATTATTTGTTTCAGGGGTGTAATTCTGTAATTAATCAGTCTTACACAATTCGCAGCACTCACCATAGTTACCCCGTGACCCAGCAATTGCTCCACTAGGTATTTACCTCAAAGATACAAATGTAGTGATCCGAAGGGACACCTGCACCCCAGTGTTTATAACAGCAGCGTCCACAGTAGCCAAACTATGGAAAGAGCCCAGATGTCCATTGACAGATGAATGATTAAAGAAGATGTGTACATATATATACATATTATATATATAATACTATAATACATAGTATATATAATATATGTTATAATATAAATATATAAGTAATATATAATACTTTATATAATACTATACACAATGGAATATTCAGCTATAAAAACGGAATCTTGCCATTTGCAATGACATGGATGGAACTAGAGGGTATTGTACTAAGCGAAATAAGTTGATCAGAGAAAGAAAACTATCATATGATCTCACTGATAGGAAGAATTTGAGAAACAAGACAGAAGATCATAGGGGAAGAGAGGAAAAAAATGAAATGAGATGAAACCAGAGAGGGAGACAAAATGTAAGAGACTCTTAATCTCAGGAAACAAATTGAGGGTTGCTGGAGGGGAGGCACATGGGAGGGATAGAGTGGCTCAGTGAATCCTAGATCTTCTGTGTGACTTTAGGCATTACTTATGATCTCAGCCTTATTTCCCAAACTGTAATCATGGCAATAATACCTTTCTAGTGAGTCTGTAAATGTGACACTAGTAATAAATGTTAATGCCTGACATTTAGTAGATACCCAATAAATGGTAGACATATAATTATCACAGATTACATGTTTATTTGTACTGCTATCTCATGAACTAACCTGTTCACAAAGATTGTAATAACGATTAAATTATATAATCTCTGTGACGTGTTGAATACAGCGCCCGCTAAGCCTTCCATGTGGATTATCATTCTTGTTATTTGTAAAAACAGTGCCCTGTTACCCAGAAGTGTACAGTTAATATTTGCATACAAAGCACAATATTGTAGCCCTGGTCAGTGGAGTCATAGTTTGGATTAGCTCTCATCGTACCCAGTGGTCATGATCTTACTTCTTAGAGAGCCAATAGTCATGCAGTTCTCTAAAATCAGGGTTGGTTTTGTTGTTGTTTCATTTGTTCCTTTGTTTTTTCAGTAAAGTTCTCAGAGTATCTTGAACAACCAGGATGGATTTGCCAAAAGATTTGGGAGACTCAGATTTCACAGGGAATGTTCCCTGTGTCAAGAACTATTTCAGAAAAATTCAAAATAACCTACCACAGAAAACAATCCTTCTAGAAGTTTCCACCATAGAATGACCAGATCTATTATTTTGTTGCTCATTTTACAACCATTACAAGGTGTACTGAAAAGGCTCTTTTCCATTCTGTCTAGACACCTTTTCCTAGACAACATCCTGACGCATAAGAATAAACACTAAAATGAACATATTACATCAAACATACCACTGAGAGGAATGGTAAGTTTAACAGTTTCCCATGTGGGAAGCATATTGATGGTAATTATCTTTCCTCCTACTTCACTCAGTTTTGGGGACCCCTCTGTCGTCGTTCGGAGGCTCTGGTCATGCTTCACCACATACTTGAAGCATGTTTTGGTTGGCTGGGAGCCTCCTGTGGCTTCATTGGTGGTGCAGGTGCTGGGAGTTTAAAGTGGATTGGTATTTTCCATGGTGGGTAGGCTGTGTGCTGCTCATTGCTAGTGCTCATGGGAACTTTGTTCTCACAGGATCTAGTGAGCGATCAGTGTGTTTAACATTATCAATTAACAAGATTTTTTTCAACAATATGAAAATTTTTTTTCAAGGACACCTATGGTGATTCTTCACAACAGGTTATTTTAGGAGAAATGAGGATTATAATTTTAAATGGGCAAGACACCAGCTGACAGAAACCCTCTCTTCTCTAAATTCTTTCTTTAGCTGACAGACATGAGATGTTAGCGGCCTAGGAAGATCTTCACACTGTTATCAACTTACCAGGTATTCTACGAAGACAGTCCTTGAGTAGAAACTGAAGTCTTTCTAAACATATTGTTGAGGAAAACAAGTGGTAATTAATAAGACCACTGAACACAACTTTTATACACCATATCCAATATGCTAAATATTCCTAATACATTTCAAGTCCTACCAAATTTTTTTTTAAGATTTTTTTTTAAGATTTTATTTATTTGAGAGACAGAGAAGTGAGAGAGAGCATGAGAGGAGAGAAGGTTAGAGGAAGAAGCAGACTCCCTGTGGAGCTGGGAGCCGATGTGGGACTCGATCCTGGAACTCAAGGATCATGACCTGAGCCGAAGGCAGTTGCTCAACCAACTGAGCCACCCAGGCGCCCATGTCCTACCAAATTTTTAATAGATGCACACTCACAATTTCTCATCAATTTCTAAGGACATATAGATACTAGCATCAGAAAAAGAACATTGTTACTTGAAAATTTAAAAATTTTTTTGAAGTTTTCATGTCCCTGTGGGAAAGATTAAGATAACTTAAAAGCTTCACCATGATACTCCATTTATTTTAAGGAAACGATACACCCCAAATAGAGATTTTAATATGTAGCAATGTACTTGAACAACACCTCTTTAAGCTTAAAACTATTCTTAAGAACTTTCTTAAATATATGCTCAAATATTTATATCTAGCAGGTATAGCCTATTATGTATAAATACATGTTTTTATCTTATATATGGTAAATTATAACCTAGTACAACACCTGCCATATAACTTCATTCATTAGTTCATTAGTTTTTAAAAAAACTACCCACATGTTCTTTTTCTTTGATAAACATAATGATTAAGAAAATTAACCAACTTAGGAGGCAGGGGTGTAATTTATGGCATTCACTGACATTATATGGTAACGTTTTCCATTCACACAATTTTCTGCCTCTTCACTACCTTGAGAAGTTGAAATATAACATTAAGTTGCTTGCTGCAGATACCACAACACCTCATGATTATGGCTTTATGGAAATAAATATTCTCTCTAAATAAACCTGGAAACATATTTTTAGGGTTGTATTTTTTTTTTTTTTAGACTGGTAAATATGTTCCAGCTTATCTCATTGCTCTATTTCACCCAATAGATTTTTGCAGGTAGTTGATGTGATTGTCATCACTTCCTGAATCAGATTCCTATGACTCATTCAGTCTTTACTGGAAATAGAGAATTCAGAAACTAAAGTGAAAGTTATGGAAGTTAGTAACGGACAGCCTCAGTGAGCTGAGCGTCTCATCGGTTCTCTAGAATCAGATACTAGTCAAGGCAGAGAATCCCATCTGGTTTTACTAACAACTGGATTCTGATTACAGGGCAGATTCCTCAGCTTTTCCCAAAGAAATACATATCACACTTCAAAAGATGGCATTTCTTTGGGAAAACATATTTTCTTATATCTTGTATCTTAAAATCAGATGAAAAGCAGTTTACTTTCCACCTATTTTTTTTTCCAGGCAGGTAAAATCTCTAGGTCATTTATTTTTGAGCCTTTAATGCCTCTCATATACAAAAAGCAATTGTTGATTTGTTTGCCAAACAACATATGAAAGAATTAACAGAGGTCATATAACTCGATAGTAACTTAGCCTCCGATTTAATGTTTCAATTAAAACTTAATAAGCATGCATGAGATGTATTTACAGTGTATGCTGAGTAGTGGTAAAAAAAACTTGTTTTGCCCACTTTTGCAAACTGGTAGATAGAACATATTTGTTTACTTGTAACATGATAATTCCTCGAGGTGTGAACACTAGGGTATGGAAGAGGTGAAGAGACAAACATTATAACAGGTATTCTGCAAAAGTGTCAAGAGATGCAGAATGTTGCAACACAAACAAAAGATGGTGAATTGAAAATGATCTGTCCAGGGGTTGAACTAAAATTCTAAATGGCAAATAATCACATTATGTTGCTTGATTCACAAATCTTTGGAAGCTTTGGGTGAAGAAAGGAACATTGAATTATAATTTTTGAATAGATATTATTTCATTATTAATGATTAGTGCATATTAAGGAAAAACAAGTAATAATGTCTGTCTTGTCACATAAAGCAAAAATAATAGCCATATTTCATTGCCTTTTGAAAACAATATTTACACAGTATATAAAATTATCACCACCTACTTAGTTGAAGCCACCAATACGGACTTCTGTATTATACCCTCATAAAAAGTAAAATGGTGATAAATGAATGCTATTTTGAGTGATATTTTACAAATATGTGTTTGTAAAACACCAAACCCAATATTTTAATTTCTAATTTCCAATATTTTAAGTGGATCATCTTCTTTATTTGAAATAAATTACCATAAACTACTTTTTTTCATTTTGAAATGTTATTACATACTTAGTAAAATGGTAAAATCATGGCAAAACGCCTGATGTAACTCAAACCTTCTTTTCCATTGATCCTTTCAGGATCCTCAAGTCAGTTTAAAAAAAGGCCTACTAGTTTTTAGAAAGTTATTTTCCTCAATAATTCCTCAAATTTTGTTTTATTTCCTCTTTGCTTTTGATATCCTCAAGACATCTCATTTTGAAAAGAGAACTTATATTTAAGAAAAATGACAAAATCTTACTATTAAGCATGTTTTGAAGAGAAAGATGATGTCTCAGTATGTCAGGGAGGTATCTGATTTAAAAGGAAAATGCCATTCTTTTCTTCTACTAAGGTAGTCTTTATCCAAAATGTCTGAAAAATCTAACTCTTCACTTACATTATGAAAATCTATGTAATTGAATAAAAGCAAGCTCTTTAGCTCTTCAATCTACAATATATATTTTTCACCCTAATGCCAAAACATTTCCGTGAAAAACTGAAACTAGCAATATGTAGCCAAAGCAACCAGGCAAGTTAATGATTTTTTCTTTCTTTCTACCAGGTTGGTTTGGCACCTTGTAGACACTGCTAAGCCAGCTCATGTTAGTGCTTGAAGTAAAGTGTTTTTTGGAGTTTTGCTTAGTTGTTTTTTCTCATTTTGATAGAACTTTTGTTTTCTGGAAATCTTCAAGAAATTTGTTATCCAACACCTACTAAAACAACCTGTTGCATTTATAAAACTTAAATATCATAACAAAAAAGAATAAATCAAATGTGAGAACAGCTAAGTTTTTTAGAACAGTTCTGTCTTTTTGCTGCAACATCACACTAATCGCAATGATAATGACCATGAAAATAGGAAAAGATTTGCAAATGCTGACAGGAAAGAGATGTAGTCTCTGGCTCTACCAGTCAGCTAACTTTAAGTCAAAACTTTTCATATAAGAGAGTATTAGCTTCAATCATAAAGGTAAAAAAAAAATCACTAATGTAATTTCTTTGTTAATTTACAATCAAAACCAAAAAATTACTTTTAAAGAAATCAATTCTAATATTGAAAGCATGGACCTTTTTTTGTTTTTGCATAAATTTAGCACCCAACATTAAAGTATTTATCTTGATATCTATTTGATTTTTTTTCTATTTGATTTTATATCCTTATCTACTATATGTGATTCCTTTTGGTTCCAAAGAGCACACATATGCATGTACACAAACACACACGCATTCACATTCAAACACACAGACACCACACACACATTCTCAGCATACTCACATGTGCACAAATCTGCACACACCACTCACACATATAATGTTTTGGCCAATGAAAATTAAATCACAGGAAATCCTGACAAGAGTAGATGTAAGCATTTTGAAGGTGATAGTATGCCACTTAATCTTATGTCTAAAATAGAATGAACACACTCAGGGAAAAGGGAACAATTCGTTTAAAGGTAGCTAGATTTAGAGTTTAAAAATTGAAAGTATAAATCAAAAATAATCTATGTAGTCATGCAGTAAAGTAAGAATATCACAGCCCCAATAAAGTTTCAAGTGCATGCAGTCTGGAAGAAATTGAAAGATGCATCCCCTGTGTTGAAATGACAGACGGTCAGAGGATATTTCATGTATTCTATTGATTTTGACAGTCACTAGGTTGGGGCATCATGAGGACAACCCATAGCTGAACTTCTTTTCCAATCAGCACCACAGACAGATCAGTCTGGCTCTACTAATGATGACCAACATTTTCAGCATATTCTTCCAGATTTCTATGCATTCTCTGGCAGAGAAAGAGGCAATTTGAAGATTTTCCCTTTAAGCCATTGGAACTTTGGGATTCCTATGCAATGTTTTATCAACGCATTGCATCTCTGGCATCACCAACCGCTTCCCAACTCCGGATATTTCTCCGGAGTTCTAATCAAAATTACATCAGTATTCTCAATGTTTCTTTGAGCCCGCTGTACTGAATATGGATTATTAGATATTAATTTCATAACGTTAAATGTGTTTCAACTTTTGGACTATTCTCTTAATAATAATGTGAGTTTATTTAAGTCCAGATAAATAAATCTCCCTGCCTTATATTTTACCTGTGCTAATTGGGAACCAAAGTGGATTTTTGGCATTTTTTGGTTTCCTAGTAAGGAATGGTAATGGTAGTAACTGTGTTCCCTTTGAGCGGTATCCAGACTCCCACTTTAATTACCTCTCTTCCTCAGAATGCAATCCACAGTAACCTAGGCATATGACCCAAATCAAAGGCATAAGATGTTCCCTTTTTGGTGTTTGAATCTGTGGGATTCTGAAGAGTGAATCCTGGGCGGGGGTGGGGGGGGTTCCCTCCTAGTTTCCATTTCTCATATGATTAATAACAAATGAATATATTCATAGCGGGAAAAAAAACCCTTAAAATATTGAAAACTTACTCTGTGTGAGACATTGATCTAGAAGAGTGGCAAGTCATTTCTCTAGTCTAATGGAAGTGGGGTGTGGAAGGCATTGAGAGGAACCATGGCCACCTTAGCTCTATTTCTCTGACATGATGGTATTACAGAAGTACTTCAGGTACCGATTCGAAGTGACCTATAGAAATGTCCTCTCTGACTTGGAATCACAGTCTGCATTTGTAACATCTTCCACTGGTGCTTGTACATGCAGAGATGTTTGAGAACCATGGCAAATTTATCTAATGATTAAGAGCGTGAATTCTGAGGTCGATTCAGTGTGGTTGTTTCTGGTTGGTGGATGGTTTTCCTCTCTGCAGGGATAGAAGAGTCCTCTACTTTCCGATGATAGATAGGGAGAGAGATAATGGAGAATGCAGGCCAACTTCTTGAAATACCTGGCATGGAACTGAGTTTTGTCAATTTTACTCACAGTCTGTTGGCAGGATCTAGTCTCATATCCATATCTGAAGACATAGGAAATTGGGAAATGTAGTCTTTAGCTGAGTAGTCTTTTTTTTTTTTATCTTTAGCAAAAACTACACACTATGGAATATGGAGCCCAACTATGTGGTGGTTGTTCATCTCCAACACAGCAGTCACTTAATTATCTGAGCCTTAAACTTTTTAGCTATAAAATGGCATAAATAATAAATATCTTGAATGACAGCTGTGATCAGATGGTACAGTGCATGAAACTCTTTGTAATATTCATGTCACTAGACAATTGCACATTATTTCTGATATGTCAAAGTAAGTCCTATGTATATCTTTATTAAACAATAATTTGTGCATACACTATAACTAGCTGTTAGCGATACATTTCCAATGTAACACAAGTACCCTTTCTACATATTTCTTGCCATACCACAATATGCTAGTATTTAGATTATTTTGCAAAAGTACTTTTTTTAAAAAAAAATCAATAGGAATTCTTAAGGAATACAAACTTTCAGGTATAAATGAGTAGGTTCTGGAGATCTAATGTACAGTATGGTTACTATAGTTGATAATACTTGAATTATATACTTAAAATTTGCTGAGAGAGAAGATTTTAAGTGTTCTCACCACACACACACACACACACACACACACACACACACAATAACCATGTGAGGTGATGGCTGTGTTAATTAATGGTGATTGGGGTAATCACAACACATACTTATATTAAATCATGTTGTACACCCTAAATATATATTATTTCTATTTGTCAATTATACCTCAATAAAGCTGGCAAGAAAAATTTTTTAAAAGAAGATGAACAGAAAGATTCAGAGTCTACTCTCATCATAGTGAAAACAAAACAAAGTAACCTACCATGTAGAATTTATGTAAGGGATTTTGAATGAGGAAATAGACTCATCTTTGACTTTGAGAAACCCATAGGCTCTTCACAATACACTAATAATTGTTATGGTTTCCTAAAGGTAATTAATTAGGATCAAATGTTTTTGTTACCTGATTGAAAATAACAACAATTAAGAGCCAGATATATTCTCTTCAATGTAAATTTTCTTTTTGGGCAATGGGACACTGGTCTGAATTAAGGGAAGATACATTTATTCAGAGAGATATATCATCCTTTTCTGAGATATATTTTAGTATGAGTCCATAATAAGACATATGAGTTGATTAGCATCAGTCCATATTTATTTATTTAGTAGGTGATCAAAGCACCGATTCAAACTAGGTTCATTTTAGAATATTACACTATATGAAGGCAGAATGAGCCTTTAATCTCCAGGTCCTCACAAAGAGCCTTTTAAGACAGAGAAATACACACTGAAGCAATATAATTTTTTTTAATAAATACAAAACACTCATGTATTGGCTGTTATGTGCCTGTTAGCCAATCTTAGGCATTTTGGGTGGGTAACCCTTAAAATAGCAATGACAGACAATAATAGTTGATATTTGAGTGCGTCCTATTTTGTATATATTATTATATGTAATAGTGTCATATTTCTAAGAATTTAATGTTTTTAGCTCTAACAGGTCTTTGATCAATTTTGAGTTAGTTTTTATGTATGATGTAGGATAAATTTCATTTATCCAAGCAGTAGTTGTATGAGGTAGGTATCTGTCTTTTGCCAAGGTCCCCCAGAGCAGAACTTGAGGTCAGGATCTGTGTCAAACATTTCATTAAGGGACTGCTTGCTTAATGAGGAGCCTTAAGGGAGTGTAGGAAGCATGGCAAGGGAAGGGAAGAAGCCAAGCTGGGTGCAACTCCAGGTGAAGTTCCAGCTCAAACCCTAATTCTTCAGGGTAATTTTAGAAGACAAATTACAGCTTGGGGGTTGTCCCCTTTAGGGCAAAGACTTTCATACTCCTAGTGTAGGGGTTACCTTACATCTAGAGGTGATGTAAACTCCCAGATATTTCAGGTTGTCTGCTCAGGGAGGCAGAATGGCTCCCATGGCTCAAGGGAAGTCTTCTAAAGAGAGGCTTAGTTGCAGGCTCTTGCAGGCAAAAGACATAGGAATCATGAGACAGGTACCCATGAAAGGTATATGAGGGAATCTGAAATAGTCTTCACCTCAGTATCACATTCTTCACTTTAACAATTAAAGAGATGAAAGTTAGAAAACGGGAATAACTTTCCCTGGTTGATATGATTAATAAATAGGGCAGCTCAAAATAAGCCTAAGTCTATGACTCCAAAGCTTTGGAAAGATATGGGGTGTGTGGGAATAATGTGGTTGGTGGAATGTGGCCGAGATAAGCTGGTTAACTGCTGTGGGCAAATTCTGATGACTGAGACACCACTGAGAGTCCTTCCTGCCCCAGCCCAAAAAGACAGATGTGAAGTGATGAAGACTTGATTTAGAAGAGGCATGAGAATTAAGGAAGTTGTGGTTTTTTTGACTGTCCATGCTCTTTCAACAAGTGTTGCTGGGACAACAGGGAAGCCATATACAAAAGAATGAAGTTGAATCCCCTACTGCACACTATATATAAAAGTTAACTCACAATGGTCAAAGAACTATATATAAGCAGTAATCTATAAAACTCTCAGAATAAAACATAGGAGTAAATCTTTGTGACCTTGAATTTTTTTTGTGACCTTGAATTTAACAATGGTTCTCAGCTATGACATCAAAAGCACATGCAATAAAATAAAAAATAGGTCAGTTGGACTTCAACAAAATTAAAAACATTTGTGCTTTGAATGACATAATCAAAAAAATAAAAAAAGACAGTCCAAAGAATGGGAGAAAATATTTGCATATGCTATATCTGATAAAGGACTTGTATCTAGAATATATAAAGAACTCTTACAAGTCAATAATGAAAAAGCACGTAACAAATTACAAATCACAATTACAAACTTCAAAGAGGATCTGAATGGACTTTTTTCTCCAGAGAAGATACAAAAATGTCCAAAAAGCATAGGAAAAGATGTTCAACCTAATCAGTCATCACCAAAATGTAAATCCAAGCCACAGTGGGATGGCACTTCATACCTATGAGGACGGCTTTAATAAAAGAGACATACTGGCAAGTGTTAGGATGTGGAGTAATCAGACCCCTTGTACACAGCTGGCAGGAGAGGACAATGATAGAGCTGCTGTGGCAAATGATCTGGCAGTTCCTGAAAAGCTAGACAGAGTTAACCATTTGACCCAGCAGTTCTATTCCTAGGTATATACCCAAGTGAAATGGAAACATATCCACACAAAAACTTGTGCAGGGAATGTTTATAGCAGCATTATTCATGATGATAAAAAGTGGATGCAACCCAAATGTCCTTTATGAATGAATGCATATAAATGTGTTATGCCCACATAATGGAATATTATTTAGCCATAAAAAGGAGTGAAGTACTGATACCTGCTGTAACACAGATGCTATAGTCGAAATGAGTGTGTCCCCCTAAAATTCCTATGTGGAAATCCTAACCTCCAAAGTTAGGGCTCCATTAAGATGGTCTTAATGGCGAGGGGAGACTTTGGGGACGTGATCAGCTCATGAAGGAGGAGCCCTCATGCATGGAAACAGTGCTCTATAAGTGAGAGCCTGCAGAGCTCCCTAGTCCCGTCTGCCATGTGAGAATACAAAGAAAAGTTGGTGACCTGGAAGAGGGCCCTTGCCCCACCATGCTGGTACCCTGATCTCAGACTTCTAGTTTCCAGAAATGTGAGAAATAAATTTCTCTAATTTAGAAGCTACCCAGTCTATGATATTTTGTTTTAGCGGAATGAATGGACTAAGATAGCAGATTAAACTTGAGAGCATAATACTAAGAGGCTGGAGAAGCATATGATTCGGTTCATGTGAAATATCCAGAATAGGTGAATCTTTAGATGCAGAAGGTAGATGAGTGATTACTTCAGGCTGGGTGGGGTGGAGGAGGGCAAAAGGTAAGAGAATTGGACAATGATGGCTAAAGGGCAGGTATGGGGATTTTAGGAGTGGTTGTAAAAAATGTTCTAAAATTGATTGTGATGGTTCTACGATGCTGTGAATATAGTAAGAACTCTTGAATTATACACTTTAAATGACTGAACTCCATGGTATGTAAATGATCTCTCAGTATAATTACAAAAAGGCAAGAAAAAACCCATGCTAGTAATAATCATAGTCGTAGTGGTTGAGAGACTTTTTGTTCATAAATATCCAGGCCAAGAAGCTGGAATTGGGGAAGCAAGGCTTTCATAGAGGGCCTTGCTGGCAGGTGTTTTGTGGTCCTTGAAGGCTGCCTTGTAGCTAGAGGGGAGACGTTCCTAAAACCGAGGTGGTGTTTGGTTGTGGAAATGCTCACTGAGAGTAGTGGCTAAAGGGCTGGGGGGTGATGTCAGCACAGCCGCTGCCTCGCTCATGATGATTGCCTGTGTGTCTCCACTTTCGGGGGCAAAACGAGTCCTAGAAGCTGACTATTTGAAAGAGCTCCATCCTTTTGTCACCTGCTGACCCTTTTTGCTCCTGGATGGGGCACACGGACTGGAGGCAGCAGGGACCTTGGCTGAGCAGCTCCTTGGCTGGGAGAAACAGCACATGGGGCTCCCGCAGAAGCCTCCAGATTGAAGGTGAAGTCTTGCGAAATCAGCAGGGTGGGCAGCTGAAGAGCATGTGAATATTGTGCATTTGTAAATATTTGAGCACATCTGCTTAGTTCCCTCCCAAAAAACCAGTGGGAAAACCCGCCTCGCATTGTGCCATGCAATGCCGTTACCCTGCTCTAATTGTCAAATCTGTTGAGTGTTTTCCTCCTGAACACAAAAATTAAACATCGCTCTCCTCATTCATGATTAATTCAGCTGCAGCGCTGCACTGTGTCACACTGCATTTTTTAAAGTAATTGTTAAATTCTACCTCATAATCAGAGCAGTTTTAATTAACTTTTTGTCAGTTAATCTTTTTTCCCTCATACATTTTCCATATCTAGTGTGTATATGGCACATCTCTGCCCAGGGGTTTGCAGCCCCTCGGTATGAATGCTTAAGCCCTATTAGTGCCGAAGGGTGTGCCACGTGCTGGTGGAGAGAGGGGCCCTCCCAGGCTCCATTCTGCTCAGCTTTCCTGGGCCTTGCTGGTTATGTCATTTGCATTAAAGAGCTCCTCCACAGTGAGCTCATTTGTAAGCTGCAAAGTTCAGGCTTTCTCTTCCCCCTCTCCTAGGATAAGTTTTCTGTGCCTAGGAGAGGGATGGTGCATTACAGAAATAGAGCAAGAGGCAAGAGACCCGAACTGGAATATAGAATGAACCCATGGCCAGGGGTGGATTGCAGTGTCCCTACGTGATTCTTGCCTCAGAGCTAGTCCTTCCTCAGAAGAGTTCCTTCAGTGTCTCTGACCTTGGCAATTTACCAAAGTCACAGTCCACGTAGTTGAACTTTTTTGTCTGCGGAACTCACCCGTCGGTTGTATGCACCATTCAACTTACAGTTCTGCTCACCTATGTCTTTTAGCCCTCCAATAGTACTTCTCATAGGTTCATAACATAGGAATCCCAAGTCCATCTTAAATTGTACATATGCATGTTTTCTTGCTCAAGAAGTGCCTGTCTTTAAAAGCGGTTGTGTGTTGGCTTTTCTAAAAGTTTTAAAAATGTGCACATGTGTGTGATAGTACCGCTACTACTGCTTCCAGCAAAGCAGCCACTTTTGGGTATTTGTAGGATCTCTTTTTCAGGATATCACATGAGTTTCTTAGTGCTAAAAAGCATAAAATTGAAGAAGTAGGAACTGATAATTCTTTATTTTAGAATCTGATGCTAAAATGCTGAGAGATTAAATAAACACACCAGATGTGCAAATGGTTAAGTTATTTAAACAGAGTGTGGTCAAGCCCCGGAAGAGGTGATGCATTCGTTCCATGAACATTTCTGCTGAGGTGTCGCCATATTGAATTTGTTAATTGGCCTGTTCTGCCCAGGGTCGTCTCTCCTGAGGATTAAATGTTATTCAGTTAAAAATTGTATTGGTTTCCTCCTAAGAAGTACATCACAAGGTAATTTAAGGCAAAGTGTATTCTGTATGGAGTGCTTTGACCGCAGAAAAATTCAGAGTGTGTAGGATTCACAGTCTGTGTTCAAATCTTAAGTATGTAATTTACAGGGTCAGTGGGTAGGCAAGTAGCTTAACTCCTGTGAGTCCTATTTTCCTCATCTGTAAAATTGGAATAATATTTCCTGCTGATATGATGGTATGATGATTAAAAGAAATTATTTTGATAGACTTAGCACCATATAAGTTCTGAGTAAAGGAGCACTGATAATGATGGTGATGGCTTGTACTATTCGCAGTGCCTGACTGGAAATCATTCATATCATTCTGCACATAGAGCACAGTGGGTCCAAGAACCTGTCCAGAAATTTATCATGATCTGTCCTGACTCTGTCTTCTGGAAGGGAGCTCCTTCCTGTGAACTTCTGGAGGACTAATTCTGTGTCTTGTTTAACTTGTGTCTCCTGCAGACAGAGCACAATGTCTTATGTGGTGTGTGTGCTCAATCGATCATTGCCAAATTGTAACTGAATCCTCATTTTTTTTGTTCTTTACTCTTTCAGCAATATTCAGTAAACCATACTGCTGAAAGACGAACGAAGTATGGTTCTGTCCTCAAAGTATGCAGCACATACTTTGTCCTGCATAGGACCTGACTGAGGAATTATCTAGGTAGACAGATAATTACAGAACAGTGTGTCCTGTAGCTGCCCTACTTCCTGGAGATGGGAAAGCTTTACTGAGAACGCAACGTGTACGTGGGCCTGGAGTAAGCAAGAGCTTTACTCAGACTGAGTCTAAAGGAAGGTCATTCAAGATTACCAGAGTAAAGTATACATGCTAAAAGGGCACCTGTGTGGCGCAGTGGGTTGAGCAACTGCCTTCGGTTCAGGTCATGATCCTGGAGTCCTGGAATCGAGTCCCACATCGGGCTCCCAGCTCCACGGGGAGTCTGCTTCTCCCTCTGACCTTCTCCACTCTCATACTCTCTCTCACTGTCTCTCTCTCTCAAATAAAATCTTGAAAAAAAATTCATGGAACAGAGCACTTTCAGGAAATGGTGAGAAGTGCCATGTAGTTAGATTCTTGTGTGCAGAGGTTTGTTACCAATGTCACACTCTCGTTCTGTCTGCCCGTAGAAAGAAAGGAAAAACACAAACCAAATGCAAAAATTCTGGATGAATGCCTCAGAGGTGGGTACGAGGTAGCAGGAACAAAGAATGGGATGAATTTAAAGAGTGAGAGGTAATGAGGAAAGGCTGTGGGGCAGCCCAGAGATAACTTTGTCATTTGTTACCCATAAAAAAACCATTTGTATTTCCCTTAAATAATCCTTTTGTTGTGTTTGTGTGTGGGTGGAAATGAACCTTAATTCTACTCCTAGTGTGGTTGAGAAATTCAGCTCTCTGTTTGCACTTTCCCAGAATTCTCTTATTTGCTCTTTGTATTCAAGTACAAAGAAGAATGGCTCCAATCCAATTTTGATTTGGAAGCCAAGTATGATGGGAGTGTAGATGTCACAGCAATGTGTCCAAATTTACTTTATTTTTGAAATGTCGTGAATATGCTGCTTAGAATTATTCATCACTGGTATTCGTTTTTCCACATAGGAGTATTTTATGATTCTATTTCCTAATTTGTGAGTCCTAATGTAAAATGTGCTGATATATCAACTTTATTAATACATAATTCCCTGGATCTATCTACTTTAATTTATAATAATTTCTAAACTTGAAATTTAAAATAAATATTAAAAGAGACTACGTAAAACTATCACAGCCCTTAAATCAATACTCGAGAATATTTTAATTCCCAGAAATTCCCCTTGGTGAGAAGAACATTTATTTCTTGTTGACAGGGACAGGAAAAATAAGTTAAAGACTTGCTTTTCACAATATTTTATTTCAAATAAATTTAACTGTGCCATAAAATAAATAATTTTGGAGATGGATTTCAACAAAAAGTAAATGACCAGTAATTTTAGATTGCTAAAATTTTAAAGTTTTGGGGGATGAACATTCGTCATATTTCAGGTAATATAAACTAACAACAAACACAGATAAAATAGAATTCACTGCTATTTTTTGTCATTGTATGCAAGCATTTATATTGAGTCTGTTGAAGATCTATTTTTTAATATTAAACCTTTATGACCTGCTTCAATTTCAGTTTTTCTTCTTATTAAACAAGTCAAATTAATTATAATCGAAAAGAATGAATAAAATTTTGTTAGGTTTGTGGAGGACTCCAGATTGTGGACATATTTGATTTGACCCCGAACTCAATAAAATTATTAATTACTAAGAAGGGATCCCCAAGGGCTTCCTTTTAGAATTGAAAACCCATGATGTTCAAATGTACTTTGTAAATGGGTATTTCCAAACTGATAGCAAATAGCAAATCTTTAATTAGTGTGCATAAAATTAAAATTTACTTACAGAGAATTAAACTGGAATTTGAAGTTCTCATAATCCAAACCAATATGAAGCTGAGAAATTCAATTTTACAGTCTCTTTTCCTTCACAACATACATAATGCCTTGTAGTTTTTATTATTATTCCATTTAGTAGATCATTTTAAAGCAAAGTTTGCGAAGAATCCTAAAAGCATGAGGAAAGGTCATGAAGTAAACTATTAAAAGAACCATTAACTTAAAAATAAATAAGAAAATGACTATATAATATATATGTTCCTTTATATATATTTATATATAGTTATTTATATATAAGCAATTATTTTTACATTAAAATGCTTTAGTGCTGAGAAATCTCAGTTTAGAATCTGGGGCCCTGTACATTCAAATGGGCTGAGTTTGGGGCAATAAGTAGCATTTTTAATATGTCCTAAACTTTAGAATCCATCCTGCATTTATCCTATGGACGTATGTAGCAATTGAAAAGCTGCCAGATTTCCCAAAAACAAAAACAAAAATCAACTCTTCCAGTCTTGATTAAAGTTGTGATTAAAAGTGTGTAAGCCATAACTATCTCGAAGCGTCAGCTCAGATTAGAACAAACAGCCAACAAAATAAAGCAGCTATTGTAAGGATAGAAATGGATTGAGCGTCAACAGTAAATAAATAAATAAAATGTGCGCCCTCGTCTGTACTCCACGGAAGACACGGTTTGCAGAATTTTTATTGGCACTCTGCCATACTTATTTTCATTTATCTGCCTCAAAGCACCATTTCAAAAAGTGCAAAAGCATGTTGTTGATAAAGTAGATTGTTTATAGCTGAATTGAAAATTTCAGAACAACACGTATTGTAATCAGGTTGGGGAGGGAGGGGCAAGAAGACTGCAGCTGCGGCTTTTTGAAACCTTGTCACCCTCACTGCTAGAGATGGGAAGATGTGTTATTTTGCTCTACAAAATTTAATAAGCAAATCTTTATAAACTGTATTAAGTGACAAGTATTACCAAAAGCCATAAAGTCTACCGAGTTTTTATTTACAGAAACGCTCTCCCAGCACACTGTTCCCATATTGCAGTCTCCTTTATGGTGTTGTGTTTGTAATGTACTCAGTGACTCCAGGGTGATTTCAATGATAGTAAATCCTGGGCCCGTGAGTCCCCCTGTGTACCATAGTAATTTTAATACTTCTGCAGTTAAGTACTGGCGGGTATAAATTTCAGCACCAACTTTTAGTTGCTTCACTGTGTTGTGTTTTTTTTTCTTTTCTTTTTTTCCTTGTGGCTGTTTTTGCAAAAGCAGAGCCAATGAGTATCAAAATAAGAGCAATGCTGACACAAATGGACATTTAGAAGAGAGATGCTACATCCCCTTTCTTTCTTTATATTGTTAAACATCATAGCTGACAAACATCATGTACTCCATTCAATAAGTGACTGTTAGGAAACGTGTGAGATAAACAAAAAATGTATGAAAATAGTAGCCATCTTACACTAGGTTCCCCGGATCCCTACGACCCCTAGAGATGTTACTTGGTATTCTTGGGGGGACTAAAGTGAATTCTGTGGTCACATGTGTTCAGGAAGAAATGCTGAGTTAAAGTTAAATTTCTTTTTAGGCTTTTTAGTCTTTAAATGCAACATGCAACATTAATCTCCAGGAAGATGTGTCATTTTTCTCTCTCTCTCTTTTTTTTTTTTCCTTTTAACAAACCAATTTCATGCCTGTGGAACCAGCGCTCTGTGTGCAGGGCATACTGGTTTAGAGACGTGTAATACGTCTAATATACTGGGATTTAAGCAAAGCTTTTGCATCTAAACTGAGCATTTAGGGAGATCAATGCCTAGTATAGGATATTTTGTAAAACTTGGCTAACCATTTGTGGAAGAAATTAATGAATTTTTGCACGAAGTATATTTTGCTAATATTTGAATGTCTTGCATGCTAATTGGTAGTGTTATCTGCTGATGAATCCAATGACTTTGTCCTAATCCTAGGAGTAGGGCCAATCATCCTGTCTCAATTATCTTGGAAGTCTGGTTCATTTGCATTTGATAAACTTCTTTATTTTTTCCCAGTTTAGGACTTTTGAGAACTTCCTTTAGAATTTACTCTCAAAATTAGGTCTTAGCTCTTAGTACACCTTTCTCTTTGATTGTCTTCAATTTTACTACAGTATGTCTTCACTAATCTGCAATCCCTTATCTTCTGAAGTCTTTTATGTTTTATGTGATGTTTCCGTTATCATTTATTCAAATTTTTCTCCCTTTTGATTATTGTTTTCTTCCCAGTGTTCTATTATCTGTTTGTTGACAGCTGTACTTCTATCCTCCCTATCATCTAAGTTTATTTTAAACATTTTTTTCTCCTTATTCTTTTCTAGTGCCTTCAAACTCAACCTGGTTTTTCAGGACAATAATATATGCTTTGACTATATCCATCCTGATTAGAGTTGCCAGATAAAATATAGAACACCCGGTTAAATTTGAATTTCAGATAAACCGTGACTACTTTTTTTAGTATAAATTGTCCATAATGCTATAAGTGGCAAAGTGGGACATACTTAATTAAAAATTTTTTCCTCATTTATCTGAAATTCAAATTTAACTGGGAATCCTCTATTTTTACCTGCTAAATCTGTTTCCTCTATTTCTACCACCTAAATACCAGTCTCTTCTTTTTTGTTTCCATTTCCATAAACCCATCTCTAGAAATTCCCTTTCTTAGTGTCAGTAATATTCTTTTGTCAAGGAAGGAGTATAAATCGTTAATATGAGCTTTAGTGGAAAACCCCATAGATCCATGAGGTGTTGAAAAGAGAATGGACAATATCTTGGTAAAATTGTTAGCATTGTGCTAATCAGAAATATAGTGGGTTGACTTTCAGGTTTTTCAGGAATGCTATCTGAATCATACAGGAAAACACCAACTGCTATGACAAACAGGTCCCCAAATATATAATGTCCCTAAAACAATAGAATTTTATTTCTCAGTAACATGGCAATTCTCAGTGAGTAAAAAGTCTGGTATTTTAAGCAGCCAAGTAATTATTTTTTTCCACGCCTGTATATGTTCACAGCCACCGTGATTAGCACCCTCCTGGTCGGTCAGGGAAAGAACAAAGCATGGAAGAACATGCCTGTAAGTTTCTAGTGGGTGAGGCCTGAGAGTGATACATATCACGTCTGCTCATATTCCATTAGTTGGAATTCAGTCACATACATGTCTGACTGCAAGGGAGTCTATAAAATGTAATCTCGTTCTTCCCAGGAAGAAGAGTAGATCAATTTTAGTGGGTAGGTTGATTCTGCTGATACACAGGCATTGCACAGGGTAAAGCATGCTTATGCTAAAGATGCATGGAAACAGGGCGCCTGGGTGGCTCAGTGGGTTAGAGCCTCTGCCTTCGGCTCAGGTCATGATCTCAGGGTCCTGGGATTCAGCCCCACATCAGGCTCTCTGCTCAGCAGGTAGCCTGCTTTCCCCTCTCTCTCTGCCTACTGTGATCTCTCTCTCTCTCTGTCAAATAAATAAATAAAAATAAAATCTTTAAAAAAAATACGTGGAAGCAACTGTGGGGATAATGTCGGAGATATTTTATTTTCTGGGAATCATAACAATTGAATTTTTTGCTTTATTTATAATTATTTGTTGATGTGATTAAACAGCACGTGCCTCCAGGCGAAAAATAAAATTTATGACATTGCATTGACATTTCCCAAAAGTGAAGGGATGAACAGATTATAGTCTCTGCTCTGATGTTTAACAGATTGATTATTGGGATGGATATCCAAGGTGGTTTGGGAAAAACAAGGTGGCTTTATGTGGATATGGGTAAACCATTAAACAAAGCAGAGTGAGAATGGCTGCCAAGGTATGTGAGTACCTTTTTAGCAGATGAATCAGAAACTTCTGTTTGCAGAGCTGTCAACATAGCCCCTCTCCTAAATACTAATTGCTTAACAAACAAGATATTAAGATCTTTAAAATAAGTGTTTCTTTGTCATATATGTGTATTTATAAACATAGAACGGAAATCTCTACATGCAAAATATTTAGAGTTAGATGCTGTTGTAGGTAATTAGTGGAAAAGACTGTATGTTTTCTCATCCACCTGCTGGTAGAAGCAGATGGTAGCTTATTTCTGCCCATGTGACCTACAGATTCTCCAGGTTTACCAAAATACTATGACTATAGTAATAGCATTGTTTTCCTACCAGGTATGGTTAGAACTATGGTTTTAGAAATAGTTTGCCTTCTTCTCGTTGCCTCACCAACCTTTTCAGAGCCAATACAAATAGAGGGTATGGGTCTTAATTTTTTTTAACGATGCTTTTAAAAGCACAATTTTCCCCTAGAAGAATGGTTATAATTTTTGATGGAAAGAATACTATTATTTTTAACCTTACAGTGAAAGAAAATCTTTTGGGGTTTATATCTTGTTTGATTTTAGCCAAAAAAAAAAAAAAAAAAAAAAGCAGTGTTCCAGGTATAAGGGGATTGGCACAATCTCTCTCCTAGCACATAGTAATTTCCATCCACCTCCCAGCTCTTCCTGGCTACTTAGCTCTTCATTCTTTTATAGCAAACCACTGGATACTTGATGATTTTATTTTCATCTCAGAGAAAACCAAGTATATTCATTAGCCAATTTTATTTGAGTAACCATACAAAATTCAAATAGAATTAATTTTCAGTTCTTTTTATTTCTCTTCCCTAGTTCTAAAAATGTACACCAAAAAAGATAAAATGAAACAGAAAGGACATTTTATGCAGCATATCTGTTTAATCTTAGAACTAAAGTGTGCTAATGAAACGAATAAGATGAAAGAGTTCATGAAAAGATGCTAGACCATGGTTGTGAAAGCAACACCTGATTGTCCTTTGTCTGGCAAAACCCTTACAGTGGAGCTATGACCATAGGAATCTCACTCCCCCTCAGCAAAGTGCCTACTCATTATTAGGGCAGCTGATGTTCTCTTCAAAGATGATTCCAAATGATTTTTCTTGCTAACCTCAGCATCACTTATTGTTAGTTTCATACATTACCATTTTTCTTGAATGGTTTTTTCTGAAGAGTTTATTTATAAACGGTGGGCAGGACTTGAAATGTTTTTCCCCTCAGCTCTTTCTGATGTCTAGAAATATGGTTATTCCAAAATTAGGCTTTTCGTATATTTTAAGCAGGTTTCAGTTTTTTGGAATTCATTGATGGTCAAGGCTTTCAGTTCCTTTTCTTTCATCAAATTGAGGCCAGCATCATCAGCTGAAAAGTTGAATAAATCAAGAAATGCTAGTCAGATGTATTGAAGGCCAAGCCATCAGCTCTCACAGGGCCAACTCTGTCCTCTCCTTAAGACTGTGGACAGACCCATTCATCATAATGTGCCTGGGCTTCCGCTGGGGATGGAAATACCCAGTGTCATTTTTTTCCATGGGCTCTTGTGTAAGCTTAACTAGAGAAACGTAAAATATTCTAGGAAAAAAATAAGGTAGGGAAGAAGAAAGATATTGTTATTATAAAAAAGCAGCAGTTTAGTTCACTGTACACTAATTGTTTTTGAGATTTTGAAAGCCTCTCAAAGTGTGTTCCCGGGACCAGCCACAAGGCATCACCCGGGGCTGGCTAAAGACAGAATTGGGGCCCTACCCCAGACTTACGGAATTGGATCTACGTTTTAGTCAGATTCCCAAGATGATTGATAAGCATGTTAAACTTGAAGAAGCACCGAGAGGCAGCCCTGTGAAGTGTGTGTGATGGTCTCAGTTCTACTGCGAAGGAATCCGAGGATCAGAGAGGCGAAATTGTACAACTTGAGAACTTAAGCTCAGGTCTGTTTGAAGCTCACATTCACACATTTCCACCACACTTCCCTGCTTTCAGTGCACTGTAGCCAGTTTTTAAAGACAAGTGCAAAATCGTTGTCTACTTTTTTTTTTTTACTATTTTTACTAGCTTTTGACTATTCTGGCAATGTTCTCCAAAAGGACATACACTTACACAAAATTCTGGTGACAGTGAAGCCATGCTTTGCTGAAGGAGACCCAGTTTGGTGGGAAGATCAACAGCAAGGATTTTTGTGGCTTTGCATAGTTCTATTTTTGAGCGCTTGGAGGATCTTATTTATTAGAGTGTTTTCAGAATCTGTCAGTAAACATCTTTTCTTTGTTAATATTTAACCCACCAACTCTTTCAAGCTTCCATCTTTTCCAGTCTCACAGTCCCACATGCTTTTTAATCCACTAATAGCACCAAACTGTCTCCACGGTGCAATAAAAGTCTTCTCTTTTATGACTTCCTTGAATTACTACCCTAACTTATAATTTGCCAGATTTGTTTTTGCCTTCAAATCCCTTACTTCATTGTAGCCACATGAAAAATGTTACACCCTATGCATTTTCCTCCCCAAACTCTAATGCTTATTTTTAATATACTAATAGTTCTTGCGCAGAGTAATTTAGTCTTGCTGCCATCCAGAATGTTTTATTCACCATTCAAAAGAACTTTTAGAAGTTTCTCTGTAAAATATTGGGAAATATTTGAAGTCATTCTAATGATTACTGAAATCCAGTAAACCTTAATTACATTACATAATTCACAAAAATACCCCAAAGAGTTTAGGGAGACTCCCAAAGAAATTAGATTGGCCATTTAGAGGCTTCCTAGACTTGCTTTTTGATGCTCAAGTATTTCCAAAGGAAATGTGTGCTGGGCTTCCAGATGTCAAGGGAGCTCCTTTTTGAGTGGTGTTCATAAATACCTTGACCTTATCTGAAGCAAGTGAAAGGGACGATTTGGGTTGAATATAATTTTATTTTTGTTGTATTTACTTAAGAGCCAGAAAGTGGGGAAAGATTTAGTTTATAACTTCCTGTCCTAAGGAAGGGGAGATAAATCAGTGAATATGAAAAATGTCTCATTGTCAGTTTTCTTTATTTTATCATAGCTCCAAAAACTGACCCCAGTTCCATGTGTGTGCATGTATGGGTGTGTTTATGTGTTTGGAGCAAAAAACTCCGCAGAAAGAAGGAACAGTGCAAAAGTGATAGTGATGGGCATCCCTTCCACTCCCACCTTTACCCAAGAAAAATCATCTGTATGATAATTGATGCATTCTCCTGTGGGTTAATATCTAGGAGGCCTTGGCCTCTGAATCAGAATCTGCCTAGTACTTGTACATCATCCTTCTCTTGCATTATCAACAATGCAAACTCCCCAAAGTAGAATTTACTAGCTGGTAGTGGGTTCACTTCAAGCTGTTCTAGCTCAGCGTGGTACTTTTGACCAGGATGTCAGGGGACTATGACATCCTGTGTTTGGCTGCACCAAACACAAATACTCTCTGGATCTCTAACTCAGAAGTTTCACGATATGTAAGGCAGTAAATATGTAAGGTGGATCATTTACTCTTCACCACATGTAAAGTGGTTGAGTCAGGATACTCAATCTAACGATGTGCAGATTGACTTACTGGGGAAAAGAGCTGGGAATACTAATTGGGAAGGAAAGGTGTATCTTTTCCCACCTAGTTTACTTCTAAAATAGTCGAACAGCATGAAACATATTGTTCTGAGAACTCCTTCTGGCTAACTGACCACTGATAGGATTTCAATAGAAACTTCTTTAATCTATAGTTGCTTTTACTAAATATTGACCGTGTAGCTTCCATGGTTCCTGATATAGAGCAAGTCCTCAGGAAATACTATCTTATTTTAAGTAACAGTAATAGTCACGTTAGTACCATCATAGGATTTGTCAGTATAAAATTGATCCTAATTCTTGAGAAAAAATATTGCCATAGGCTTTTAACTAATTTCCTATTTATTAAGCCTGATAAAATAAAACTCTTGGTTGGAAAATACAGTGCATCTGCAACAGAAAATATTATACTGCATGAAGATATTATTCCTATATTGTTAACATTTGAGATTTCTCTAATGTATTTGAGGGTTGCAGTATAATGTTTACTCTTTCCAGAAAAATAAAAGTGTAAAATGAAACCTAGTTTTTGCTGGTGTGAGTTACTAGATAGTATCAGAACAAGTCTGAAGACTGAAGACTGCTAGAAAAATCTTTTTGAGGGAGAGATTATGGGCCACCAAGAACTTGAGGGGATAAGATGGTAGGGAAAAGACAAGGATAGAGAGGTGATCTTCCTGTTGAGCTCTGCTTTAAGTTTTGAGGTATTCGCTGATTAGTAGGTAATAACAAATAGGCTAAAAAGCAGAACTGAACTTTTCACCATTTTCAGTGCTGTGGGGCGGGGGGGGAACCCACTGAAATTAAAGACCCACAAAGGCTTTTAGCTGAGACCCGCGAAGAGTCATACCTTAGGTGTGATAGAAAAACTGAAATAAATTAAGTCCTCCCTCTGAAGTGAATTCAAAGCCAAGCTCAACCCCAGATTGAATTAAAGTGATCTTCCTGTTGAAGCGAGACCAGCCCTCTCAGGAAATTGATCACATCCCCAGACTCTTAAGTAATCCCTGTAATTTTTGATACAAAATATCCTATAGTCCCCCCCAAATTAAAGCATACCAAGAGACAAGATTTAATGACCAGAAACTAAGAGAAAAAATAGACTATGAAAACAATCACTAGAAATCTAGATGTTGGAGTTCCTAGACACAAATATTAATATATTAAAATATTAAAAAATGACATCAAGTTAAGAAATTTACCCAATAATTTTTAGTATAAAAAGGAAACAAATGGTGATTCTAGATCAGATAAGCTGGAGGAAAGAGTAATGCAAGAGAAGATAGGTCAGTAAGAAACACACAGACTAAAGCACAGGGAGAAAAGTGTGCTATTTTCAGGAAAGAATAGAAGATGCAAATATTGTGTGTGTATACATACACACACACACACATATATACTTCACATATACATAAACCATTATATGTATAATTATATATATTAATATATACTAATACAATGTATAATGTATATATAAAGGTATATATGTATAATGTATAATATAATATATACAATTATATATTACATGCAATTATATATCATATAATTATATATGATTATAATTATAAATGTGATTATATTATATAATTATAATTCCATTTTACATACATATATATGTCTATATATATATACACACACCACTTCTTTATCCATTCATCCATCAAAGGATACATGGGCCCTTTCCATCGTTTGGCTATTGTAAATGATGCTGCAATAAATATAGGGATGCATATATCTTTTTTAGTTAGTGTTTTGTATTCTTTGGGTAAATCGCCTTTAGTGCAATTAGTAAATCATATGGTAGAACTACCATATGCACTAGCATATGCACGAGTTTGCACTAGAGGGGAGAGGGCCAAAGGGAGAGGGAGAGAATCTCAAGCAGACTCCCCACTGAGTATGGAGCCCAGTGTGGAACTGGATCTCATGACCCCAAGATCATGACCCAAGCTGAAACCAAGGGTCAGACACTCAACTGACTGAGCCACCCAGACGCCCCATCTATTTTCAATTTTTTGAAGAACCTCCATCCTGTTTTCCACAGTGGCTACAGCAGTTTGCTTTCTCACCAATGGTGCACAAGGGTCCCTTTTTCTCCACATCCTCACCAATACTCATTTCTTGTGTTTTTGATTTTAGCCATTCTGACAGGTGTGAGGTGATATCTTATTGTGGTTCTGATTTGCATTTCCCTGGTGATGAGTGAAGTTGATCATCTTTTCATGTGCCTGTTGGCCATCTGTATGTCTTCTTTGGAGAAATGCCTGGCCATATCTTCCACCTATTTTTAATTGGATTATTTGTGGGGTTTTTGGTGTTGAGTTGTATAAGTTCTCCATATAGTTTGGATACTAACCCCTTATCACATGTATCATTTGCAAGACTCCTCTCCTATTCAGTAGGCTATCCTTTAGTTTTGTTGGTTGTTTCCTTTGCTATACAGAACTTTTGTATTTCGATATGTCCCAATAGTTTATTTTTGCTTTTGTTTCCCTTGCCTCAGGAGACATATCTAGAAAAATGTTGTTACTGCCAATGTTAGAGAGATTATTGCTTGTGCTCTCTTCTAGGATTTTTATGATTTCAGATGTGGCCATTATAAATTTCTTGAGCCTAAGCTATATGTGAGATGTTTTATTGGATTTGTGGAATCAAAGCTTTAAAAACCATGGTCTTGGTGTTGAAGAGCTTCCAGTCTAGTGGCAACAAGGGATCCATATAAGTAACTGTAATGTAGTGGGATGAGCACAGTAGTAGAGGTATGGATATCCTGCTCTGGACACACCAAGAGCAGATTGAAAGTGTCACTAAATCAACCTTTAGAGACCTCAGTATTGAGATGTTTCATTAGCTCTTTTCCCACCTCAAAACAGTATTTTAAAACCCTTCAACATACTCTTCATTCCTCTTACACTACACCTTCCTCCCTCATTGTGACTACACTGCCCTACTGGCAATAAAAAAATGAAAAAAAAATTACATTCTTAAATAATATGTAAAATAAAGAATAGTCGGAAGTTCCACAGAGACAATTATGTCACTAAGTCTGAGAATTGTTCTTGATATGAGGCAGACAATATAGGAAGAGAGACATGATATATTATAATATAATTCTAGTAAACCATTTGACCTAACATTTATCAAAACTGGAATGAATCAAGAGAAATTTTTGGTTGATAAGTCAGCTTTAGAAATTTTAAACCTCATCTTTTCCAAAACTAATAATAATACCACATCTTCCAATGGAATATTATGCCTCCATCAGAAAGGATGAATATCCAACTTTTGTATCAACATGGACAGGACTAGAAGAGATTATGCGGAGTGAAATAAGTCAAGCGGAGAGAGTCAATTATCTTATGGTCTCACTTACGTGTGGAGGATAAAGAAAATCATGGAGGGCATTGTGAGAAGGAAGGGAAGGGTGAATGGGGGGAAATCAGAGGGGGTGTTGAACCAGGAGAGACTGTGGACTCTGAGCAACAAACAGGGTTTTGGAGGGGAGGGGGTAGGGGAGTGGGCGAGCCTGGTGGTGGGTATTGAGAAGGGCACGTATTGCATGGAGCACTGGGTGTGGTGCATGAACAATCAATCTTGTAACACTGAAAAATTAAAATAAACATATTTGGAGAGAAAAAAACTAATAATAATAATAAAAACATGACAGTGGCAGAGGAAGAAAAAATTTGCAAAATTCCACTGGGCTTGGCATTAAGTTCTACTTTGTTTTGAATTGATCTTGGAAATTAAAGTTGCTAGATAAAATCCAATAGATTCTATTGACAAATTGCTAGAATTAAGAGAGAGTTCAGCAATATTATAAATGCTTTTAATGTATAAAGTTAATTGCATTCTACATCAGAAGCCAAAGATAATGTAATTAATATATAATATTTTATGTATATCTTTAATATATATTAATATAATCTATAATTTTTTATTCCTATCTTACGGGTTTTAGTGCAATTGTAAATGGGAATGATTCCTTGATTTCTCTTTCTGCTGCTTCATCTTCGGTGTATAGAAATGCAACAGATTTCTCTATGTCAATTTTGTATCCTGTGACTTTACTGAATTCATGTATCAGTTCTAGCAAATACCATATGATTTCACTCATATGTGGAATTTAAGAAACTAAACAGATGAACATAGTGGAAAGGAAAAAGAAAGAGGGAGGCAAACCATAAAAGAGAGTCTTAACTATAGAGAATAAACTGAGGTTTGTTGGAAGGGAGGTGGATGGTGGGATGTTAAATGGGTGATGGGTATTAAGGAGGGCACTTGTGATGAGCACTGGGTATTATATGTAAGTGATGAATCACTAAATTCTACTCCTGAAGCTAACATTACACTGTATGTTATCTAACTAGAATTTAAATAAAAATATGAAACATATACATGTGTGTATATGTGATACACATGTGTATATGTGTATACATATTACATGCATAATGTATACATATTTATACATATATATAATTTTTTAACTATAAAATGCTAGAAATCTAGTAATTTTTTAGGAAAAAATATAAAATTTAATTAAAAACATTTAGTAAGCAAAAAAGTGAGAGCTGTACCATAATTAGGGATTTAATTCTCTCCCAAGTTAACCTATAAATCCAATGCGGTTTTAAGTTGTAATTCTAAGTTGTATACTGTAACTGTATATGGAAGAGCAAGCAAGAAATGTAAAATGAATCATAAAAAATATTACTAGAAAGAAGAAGAAGGTGATTACTTATTGGATATCAAGATTTATTATAAAGCTATAGTAATTAAGACAATAAGGTATTTGCACAAGGATTGACAAAGAGAATAGAGAACCCAGAAACACACACACATGGAAACTCGCTGTAAGGCAAAGGTGGCATTGCAGATCAGTGGGAAAATATGACCTATTTGCTAAATGGTTCTGGAATAATTAGTTATATATGGGAAAAAATATAATTGGCTCCCTGTTGACACCATATACAAAAATAAATTCCAACTGGATTAAAGACCTAAATGTGAAAAGCAAATATTTTTTTTATTTGACAGAGAGAGAGAAAGCTCACAAGTTGGCAGGGAGTCAGGCAGAGAGAGGGGGAAGCAGGCTCCCCACCGAGCAGAGAGCCTGATGCGGGGCTCGATCCCAGGACCCTGAGATCATGACCTCAGCCGAAGGCAGAGGCTTTAACCCCCTGAGCCACCCAGGCGCTCCTGAAAAGCAAATATTAAGTTATGAAAAAAATAAATTTGTATCCACAGGCTACTATTGCTTAAACTCAGAAAACTCAAATCATAAATTAGCAGATTGATCAATTTGAATCCATTAATATTGAAACATTTTTGTGCACTTAAAGATAATATTAAAAAAGGAAAAAGATGAACTACAAAATGAAGGAAGATACTTTACAATACATATCACAGATAAAGGTCTCCTGTAATTAAAAAGAAAAGGAAAAAAGGAGGGAAAGTAAGGCCAATAAAAGTTATCACAAGATATAAACTTGTGCAAGAGGAAACAATAACCAATAAAAATATGAAAATATTCTTTCTCTCATTAGAATCAAAGAAATATAATTAATCCCACAGTAAGAAACTCTTTTCCATTTATCGGATTCATCCATATTAAAATGCATGACAGTACCAGATAAGGGTAAAGATGAGGAGCAACAGAATCTTATATTCTGCTTGTGGGAATTGAAAAATTCACTTTGAAGAGAAATTTGGCAACAGCTTGTAAAGATGAATACACCCTAAACCAAGCAACTCCACTCTTATTGTATAATCTAGAGAAACTCTCCCCATGCAAAAGAAGAAATGCACAATGATGACAAAGCTTCAGTGTTTTTAATGGCAGATAATTGGAAAGAAATGCTAGTTAACAAAAGAATAGGTAACTGAATTTTGAGTATATCATACAGAGGCTTATAGAGCAGTAAAAAAATGAAAGAGTTAAACCTCTCTCCACTAACATGGAAGCATTTCAGAAATTATGAATCTCAATCTCAGCAAATAATGTTGAGAAAGAATAAAAAGCAAGTTATAGAATACATTATGATGTCATTTACTTATATTTAAAAGCATACAAAACAAAAGTGTATATTGCTTAAGGATACATGAAAATGTAAGAATAAATCCAGGGACTAATAAGCAACAAATAATGGTTACATCCAAGAAGCATCAGAAGTTGAGATCTGAGATTGCATATAAAGACTTTACCTGTATTGGTAATGTTTTATTTGTAAGGCTGGACATCTAGTAAACAGATATGTAGGTATTTGCTTCACCTGAAGTTGCTGGGCTTCTCATAAGTGAATAAATATAGTTTTAAACTGGGCAAGATTATGATAGAAAAGACAACTCTTTGCAAATACGTTTGGGCAATGGTGTGTGTATGTGTACATACACAAACACTGAAAGAGAGACTAAAATGTAATTTTGGAAGAAGGTAACATCTGGAAGGCAAATAAATAGGAAAGAATTTTGAATTTAATAGAACTCTTTTCAGTTACCAAACACTATGTCTTGGGATTCTAGGGACGACAGATGGCAAAGAACTAGACCCTTCTCTCCTATAGAATGATTGTGTGATGTTCAGTGATGTTCTTGGGGAAGATGATGTGTTATCTCAATCATAACGTCTTTGAGCAGATACAGTGACTCACTTGTTTAGCTGTTTCCTTAGTGTTTGACAGTAAGTTTTCAATGAAAATGTGCTAAATTAATAAGCTCCTCTTTCCACAGAGTATACTTTCGAATTTACTTTCAATTCTATTCACTGTAATAGGTTACATTTCATAATCAGTTGGAGAGGAATGGTAATGGGATTTGGACTTTTCTTCTCAAGGATTCATTTGAGAAGTCTTTTCAGGGTCTGCTTTCAGCATGTCAGTCTGACTTGCTACCAACTGATATTCCAAATGTTCTAAATTAGTGTTCTCAAATGTGATAGAGCATCAGAATCATCTGGAGGACTTGTTAAAACACATAGTGCTGGGCCCACCCTCAGAGTTCACCATTCAGTAAGATTGAAAATTGAGAAATTTGCCTTTCTAGCAAGTTCCTGGGTGATAATGATACTGCCGGTCCTAGAACCATTCTTGCAATCCATTGGTCTAGATATCCTAGTGCTTATATAAACTTTCCATGATAGTCTGAAAGGTGTAAAAAAAGAAAAAAAAAAGAAGAAAAAACCTATGCCGTTTTCTAATCCTGTAAGTAATTCTAATTATCTTTCAGACCAAAAGAAGGTGCTTTCAAGAGTCTTTCCCCTAAGAACAGGAAATGAGAGTGTCACAGGTCTTAATAGTGATTAGTCCAGAGAATAAAGAGGAGAAAAACTCTCTAATGTGTTCAGGCATGGCTGTAATCCTTGCCGTTGGAGGAGGGACAAGTAGGAGTGGGGTCGTCCAGTTATGCATAAATCCTCGGCATCACATAAGACACTGTTGACTTAACCACATCATCTTGAAACTCTCTCATGCTTCAGACCCTACTTCCCAGGTTTCACATTTGTTTCTGCGTCTTGCATGATCTTCTCAATCTGACTGTGCCTTCAAAAAGGAGATCTTCCTTGTTTCCACTTCCCATTCTTACAATGTCACTGCAAGGTGATTTTCTCTACTACTATCAAGTCCTCATTTCCTATTTATGTGGAAATTACTTTAAATCTTTCCCTTTGATCACGCCCTTTGTGTGTGTCCATATTTCCAAACACCTACAGATGTCATATAGTATTTCAAATTATACAGAATGAAAATTAAATTCATTATTTCTCCAATTTTCCTATCACACTAGTCTGCTCCTTTTCCCACCCACCCAAAATCCACTTGACTTTTCTTGCATCTTTTATCTCCCTTATATTGGGAGATAGTATATATAGTATTTACGGACTGCAGGCGTCAGATTAAAACTGTTGCTTGATGTTAAGCAAATTACTTAATATCTTTTAGATGCTTATTTTCTCTTCCATAACATGGAGTTTAAAGTAGATCCTGCTCCATAGGCTTTATTTTAGGATGTAGCAGCAGCATCAGAGAGCATGCTATAAATGCAGGAGGGCCCTATTATAGACCTACTGTATGACAAACTCTGGGGGTAGGGCCTTATAATCTGTTTTGACAAGCATCCAAGTGATCCTGATGCATGCTAGAGGATGGTTATATCAAGGGAATGATTGTACCATTTATCCAAACTCCTAAGCCAGAAATCTGGAAAATCATCTTTCCCACATATAGCCAAATTCATTGGTCATCAAGTCTCCTTGAACTAATTTAAATCTCTTACTTTATTTACTTTCCTTTCCCATGTTCACCATCACCATAAATGCTCAAACAGATTGTTGCAATACCTTTCTAGTATCATCTAACTTCTTCTTTAAGAAGCGATGACTCAGGAGATTTTTTTTTTAGTTTGATCATTTATTTCCTTTGTAAAAAATTCTTCCTGGACAGAGCCCAGACTCCCTAACATAAAATAGGCAGTCCTTCATGACTAACTGGAGAATAAATTGACACCTTCCTCCATTCTTGACAAGTCCCAGCTCAGCTGTTGACTCTCCTCTCCAGACTTTCCTCCTTAAAGAGTTGGTGTCCCCCAGGCTTGGCATAAAATAGCCATTCCTGCAGGGCAGAACCGTGACTCTGCAGTATAGGTTTGGTGTATTAGCGTGGAGTGTGGGTTGTCGAATTGGGCACACCCAAATTCGCCATCACTTTTCCCTTTTAATATCTTTGTGACCCTTGGGTAAATTATTTAATCTTCCCGTGATTGTGTTTCCTTGTCTCTGAAATGAGCACATTAATAGAACCCACGGAATCCAGTAACCATGAACATCAAATGGGTAGATACCTATACTGCATCTATCATACTGTGTTCTCTAGAGCAAGTGATCAGTGCATGACATTTCTTTTCTCTCCCATCCTTATCGTTCTAGGTTCTCTTGGTCTGTACAGGCTGTGTGAGTGCTGCCATGGATATCTGTTTCTTTACTACTTGGTGTATACCATGTTAGGTTGTAGATACTTTATTTGGTATTGGAGTCCGTTTCATATTTGCATAACAGCATCCATTCCCCTTCCTTATGGCACTCTAGCTGCTCAGAAAGTTATGTCATCCAGTACGTGTAGTTTTGGTGAGAGAGTAATTCCAGATTCTGGCATCCTGCCAAGGAAGCCGATCCTTTTCCTTCCCAGGAAAGAAAATAATAATATCAGAGCCAGCAGATAACCTAAACTCAGGCACTCTAAGTTCTCTGTAGGGACTTTAACTCGTACTGGAGAGATGTGACAACTGGAAACCCTTAGTCCTTTATCTCAGCCATCCTGTCCTGACTAGGCTGTTTCCAGCTCTTGAATGGTGGTATTTCCCTTTTTGGACATGCAAAATCCTTGCTTACTGACTTGTCCAACGGGGCCCTCCTCGTTTCCATCAGTGCTATGACTCCCTGGAGAGTCTTCCAATAAAACCACAGTCAGTTTCTGCTGATTACACCCCAGAGGACTGGTGTATTCTACTTTTCTTTGATTTATTCTTTTTTTTTTTTTTTTAACATTGGCATGAAACACGAGGCTCAAATCCTTTTATGATTAGAGGAAAGGCCATCATTTAAGAAGGGCTCATGTGAGCCCTTGTGAAAATGCCAGTGTTTTCAGGTTTACGATTGTGTACACAATTTGTAGGCAGTGCATGACCTCGATTCTCTCTCTCTAGCTCATGTTGATTAAAAATTGTTTTTTTAAAGCAGATTTTCATTGCAAATGAAGACGGAAGCATCGTTAACTATATTTATCACTAACAGCCCTAACTTGCCAGCGATTATCAATTAGTGAAAACAGATTTTAAGGATTAAAACAATAACATACAGTATTTATCCTCCAAACCATACTTCTCATTAAAAAGTCTTTCCAATTGGCCTATAAAGGGCAATGTTGTCTTTTCTCTATGTGGAAAGAGAAGGCTTTCAATTTTGCACCATATTTGTGTCTCTCTTCATAATTACCCATGTGTAAAGTGTTTCGTTTTATGCTCATGCTTTTTTGTAGTACTCAACAACTCATAATCTACAGATCTAATACTTGGTTATCAAATCTTGCTATCTCATTCTTATGATAGGTACTGGTATAGACATCATATTCCTGTGACTTGGTTTTTAAAAGGTGTTTAGTATGGGCATTGAAAAAATATTTCTCTTGTAATGTTATCGTATGTGTCAAATTAAACAATATTCTCTGCAGTAAGAGTCTGCATTACCACTTGAAGAAACCGAGGAGATGTAATCATTTGAATAACAATCTATGACCGATTTTAATTATTCAAAGGAATACCCATACTAGGACATTTTAATTATGCTTATTTTGCTCAAACTTAAGCTGTCACTCAGACAACTAGTCTCCAAAACGCCAACATGAATTTATTTCTATTAATTTATTCAGTTAGTATACATTGTGCTCCTTATGTGTACCAAGTTCTGTGTTAGATCCTGAGACAACAATTAAGACCAATAGTCCCTGGGATATGCCCTAATTTAGGGTACAGAATAACTCCTTGAGGAGGTTTTCTATGGTCCTTGCTGCAGACAGCAGGGGTATGGATAAACTGTAAGCCCAGTCCTTAGCCGTCCTGTTTTCAATGTGTGCCTGGGATCTGATCTCAGGTGCGTCTTCCCCCACTCCCTCACCCCCAACGTGTATACGCAAGTTTAATGCTGTTAACATTGACCAGAAATTCAAAATGACAGAACCGGAGGTACTGCAATCTGGAACTCTTAACTTTTGTAAACTGGTGAGAATAGTGGAATGCACAGAGTCTCTACTTAATGACTTCTCCATCTTCTCTTATAGACTCCTCTGCTGAGCCATTCAGGAATAGGATATGTATTAGACAACTAACATCTGGTCTGAATATCTATTAGGACCATATGCTTTCTTCTGCTATATTATCATCCTAGACTAGATTAGGGGAAATCCAAACCAAATGGGGATTTGGGGGAATTTTCAAGGGTCACTTAATAAAGTAATTTTGGTTTTCTCTTTGCAAAGAACACGGCATACCGTGGAGGCCATGTAGAGACCTAAGTGCAGTCTTGTGGCAGAAATAACCTGAATAAATAATCATCCTAATCATAAACATTTTCCTCACAATTTTCAAATGGGAAATAGAAACTGTTAATTGTCACAGTTACAAATGGATGTATCCTGCTGGGATTTTACTGGGAAGACGAAGTTCTATGGAATAGCCTTGTCTTCTAAGTGAAAACCAGTAGCTTTGGCTCTGATTTGTTTTCCCCCTCAAACTCCTTGCTGATAATATTCATGGTGCTTTTGGGACTGCCTTTGTTCCTGTACCATAAGGATTTCTTGATTTATGGTTGTGAGATCTTCATGGCCAAATGACAAAGGGCTAAGGTTTGATTGCATAAAAGCAAGCACTAACTAAGAATGTGTTCTGAGAGAGTAACATTCAGTTCATTTGGTTTTGATTTTACAGTTAGAATATAAGATATTTGGCTTTGAGAATGTGTTTCTCTTCAAAATTCTATCAATGAAATAGATTTTTTTCTCTGATTTTAAGACTTATTATCTCTACTCTTAAGAAATTAGATCCACACAGAATTAACAATTAGCACAGGGAATGTGAGTTATAGTAACTAGAAGCATGAAATTAAATTGATAATTTATTCTTGACATAACTAGTCAGGGATTATTTGAAATTTTATTGAGAGGATTTAAAGTGGATTAGGAATATGTTTTGTTAAAATAATTATATATGAGTTCTAAATAGACTATACACACTAGGGAGGGGTAGTGTTTAAGGACATGGTTTATGTTTTATCTTTTTTTGTGTTCTCACATACGTTTTGAAACTCTTGACATAGTACTAACATCAGTACAGAAGCAGGGGGGGACTATTTGATTCCATCTTTACCTCAAGTTTACTGGTTAAGGTGGGGTCGTCTATAGCCACAAATGTTGTTTCTCAGCTACTCATCTGTCTGACTTGGCACCATGAGTGCAGAACTACCTTTGAACCCATCTCATTTTGAGAGGCTTACATTTATTTAATAAAGGATTTCCTCAGTATGAGCTGGACCCTGATGATCAACAGCCAGTAATAATTCCTTTAACCAGCTCTCCAACCATTTTGTACAATTTTAAATTAAATCGAAGCTGCTGACAGTATTCTACTCTTTTCTTATTCTCTTCTTCCTCATGCCTCCTCCTTGTCCTATCTCCCCATTTCCACTAAATAATATTAGTCTCCAAAGCGTGCATTTTTAAAAATATGGGTTTAGGGATTACTAGATGACAACATATTTAGGATTATGTTGTTGTTAATATGTCTAGTATGCCATAGTATGCCATTACAATTGATAGTAACATTACAGTCCTAAATAAGGAATGAGTAGGTTCCAACTGAGAGAATAAGGTGTATTTCATCAACAGAGACAAGTCACGAATCAAAGCATCTTGATGGATGTTTGTATTAAATCAGGGGCGGTCTCTATAAAGATAAAGGGATAAGAGAATAGAAAAACTCCTCTAGAGCTACTGATTTCCAACTCAGGATCTGATATGTAGAACAACTTTTTAATGTACATAAAAGATGAAATGGAAAAACATGGATATGTATGTAAAAACATGGATATTTTGTCACTAACAATGAAGACAACAATGTTAAATTTTCAAAGTCCATTTTTTTCCTTTTTGTCTGAATAAATATGTAAAATACATCTATATCCTAACTAATATATCTATAAATTTTCATTGATAAGGTTATATTTTTCTTATCAGGTAGCAAACACACACACATACACACATAACACAGTGCCAGTCTCAATCATTGGTAACAGGACAAAGATGAAAAGGAAAGTCTGAGTCAGTCATGAGGGTATATTTAATCAATATGGTTTCAGATGTTCCCAGCAGTTTTATAGCTCACAAAACTTAACTCTGATGATTGGGAAAACTGGTTATTTTAAAGAAATGTTTGATATTTTTAAAATTATTATGGGCCTCAAAATCAATTGGTCATAACCAACTCTTTTATTTTTAATGAAACATAACAAAACAATATGGAATAATGTTGTTTGAACAGTATCACAATGAGAGTGAATTGCAGTCAGTAAGGGTGATCAGTGTTTTTATAAAATTTTAGTTTCAGTTTATATTTTATCCTCACATACACAAAACATAGATTTATATTGAGTCACAAAGTGAAATATATATCTTATTGTGAGCCATAGTGACAAATGTTTAAATGCCACTACGTTAAGCAGTTAATGAACTTGTCTTTGTCCCTCAAAGTTAAAAGCTATAAAAGTGTTGGAAGTGACTTCAGCCAGTGATTGTGGGTTAAAAACTTTCACTGGGTGACAAAACTGCTTCAAGTAGTTTTATGAGAAACTAAACAGCAATCAAGAAGAATATGCTTCAGTCATAATGGTACAATGAATGTCATTTATCTAAATATGGAAAATGACAACAGACGTTCTTGTCCATTAATATAATCTACTCCAAGCCAAGAGTTGAATCTGTTTTCTATTTGTCAGCTAAAATCAAACAAGCCATAGTAGATAATATATTCTACATTTGAAAATTAACAGAGCTAACCTTTTCATCATACTGAGAATATTAAAAACCTACATAACCTTTCACTTCCCACATGTTCTGAATTCTATTTGTTCCTGTGTAATCTATCAAGAGGCATATCATGTCAGAAAAAGGAATAAGAAAAAATATCAGTCGGATGTTTTGTTTCAAAGTAGATACAAATGTTAAAATTGTAAACAATTTTAGTTTTTAGTTTTTTATTTCTGAAAATTTACATACATATGTATACGTGCATATGTATATATTGGTTTTAGATCTGCTTGATGTCAAACTATATCTTTCAGTCAGTATCGTGTACAAAAATTTCTCTTTATGGTTAGGGATTGTAGATATAGAGTCTGTCCTATAATCTTAAATTGCATTTAATTTTAACCTTAGTGAGGTTGATTAAGTAGTCTAGTGGATGGCATGTGGTCCTCAAAATTTTTTATACCCTTTGTAATAAATAACTCAAATAGAAATTATAACATGTGTTGCTTCTGTATCTACTACACTGAACACAGTCTTTCTTGCACCATAGTGTTCTAATTGTTTAAATAAAGACTGCCCAGAAATCTTACTACATGTAAAATGTGAGTCAGATTTCACTTTGGGAAAACACTGGAAGTGAAATTGAAAACATTCAGGTTATTTTTATAAAATAAAATATAGTGTACTTTTGCTTAAAATACGATGTCTGCAAGTAAATATATAGCCTTAGCTTTTTTATTAGTCTTGAGTTAGTTATATGCTAAATTCTATTCCTGAAATTCATGAAAAGTGAGATTTAGGCTAATATATAACTGATATCTTCAAGAGCATGTAGTCACTGCATAGAAGAGTCTTTCTTAACCTTACCTTTGCAGGCTGTGAATCAAAGAAATACACTCTTTAAAAATACATATCTGTTTGACTTTTAGAAAGGGACAGCATCTTATAAACTCTGCCTAAGGGGGTATCTGTCTCAAGAATGGTGGGAGAGCCTCTTACAAAAAAAGATGAAACCACATACCCTAGATGAAATCCCCATTGGATTTAATGAAAATAAAATTAGGCATAAATACAGAGAAATGGGGGAGCATTAGAATTTTTAGAGGCATTTATATATTCTTATGAGGTTTAGTATATTCTCAAATTTCCATCCTTTTATTTTTATTAAGGAAATCAATGCACCACTGTGGTAAAAGTAAAGGCTCTTGAGTTTCAATGATGGAGATTCAGCCTTAGCTTTTCCACTTAAGCAGGACCTGGATGTTTTTAACCTTTCTTATCCCATTTTCCTTGTCTGCATTATGAGGATAATGTAGGATCTACCACAAAGGGCTGTTCTAAGAATTTAATGAGTTAAATTGTGTAAAGTACTTAGCATATTGCATGGCTCATACAAAGTGTTTAAAAAATGTCGATACTGATATGTTTTCTTTTTTTGATATATGTTTCTGATTAATAAATGTTGGTGAAAAGGCAGATATATACAAAGATGAAAATAGCCATATGACCATCACTCATAATTCATATATTCTCAAGTAACAATTCTTCATTGCCTTCTAGTAATATATTTAGCATTTGGGCATGTGTGTGTACTAAACTAGAATGTATATATGTGTATGTACATTTATTTCCATGTATATTTGGAAATGAATAGTATGTGTAATTTGTATGTGTAATTTTTTGGTATTGATTGTCTTATTTTGATCCAAGATTTGAAGAGAATTCTACATGCCACTAGGCAATTAAAGATGCCTTGTAGTTTAGACTTGAAACCAGTTTGAGGGTGTGTGTGTGAATTGCTCTTCACTGTTGCATTGTTGGTAGGATCTTGAAACCCAAACAGTGTTCCTGCTAACTACGTGAAAGAGAATAACAACATATCCTGAAATTATCTCATTCAGATAAAAACGGTAGTCTTATGCAACCACCCCCTTTACACACACACGCGCGCGCGCGCGTGCACGCACACAGAAACCCTAGCCTCATCCCATGATGCATGAACACTGGTTGCTATTTGGGACCCATGTATCTACAGTGCTTCCAAGATCACTTTAATTCCATTATTTTGTATTTGGCTCCAGTCTGCAGATTTAAACTTGGTTTAACATAACCGTTCCCATTCCATTTTAATATTATCTATGTATGTTTAATCTTTTCAAAGATTACTTTAAAACACTGGTTTGCCCAAGTCTTGTCTCTCCCTCCCCCTCTCCCTCCCTCCTTCCTTTTGACATTATCCACCCGGCTGCTGCCATTTGCATGTCCTCTTCATCTTACTATACTTGTATCAGATTTAATTTTTCTGCAAAAACCAGAATGAATTCCCATATCTTCTGTGAAGTTTCCCAGGTCCTTGATGATAGTCTCCTTCACTGAATGCCAGTGTAAAGTACTAGATATATCATTCACTTAGCAATTAGATTTAGTTGTTAATGGGATCTTCATTTAGAATTGGGAAGTATTTGGGACTCCTTAACCTCTAGGAGTCCAGTTAGGAACTGGAAATGCATGTATGTTTCTTATTGTTCTTAAAATTTTCGAAATATTTCTTCTTTTATTAAATCCATTTGCTCTTTAGATTATTTTGCTTTGCCATTTTCCTAGTTGATATAAGGTTAATAAAATTTCAACAATTTTCATGTTGATTGACTTGTGCCTCCAAAAAGAAGTGAAGACCCAATTAATGCCATTAGGGTCCAACTTTCCAATTAGGCCATTATTCATAACTACTTCTTGATAGAATAATGCAAAATGTCAACAGTTTACAAGAGGGGTGAACTCCAAGTTAAAATTATAGCAACAGGCTAATTTCTTGAAACTTTTTTATGATGTCATTCATACCCTCTTGACAGGACATGATTGTAAAAGTCTGAAGTAAAGTGAAAGAGAAGAAAGTGTGTCTAGGTATAGATAACTCCAAGATGCCAAAGGGCCAGAGCATTTGAAACGGGGGTTCTAACGCTGGCAATACCACCTACTGTTTCTCTTTTTTCTTATATTTCCTGTCTTCCATACCACTTTATGCATTACAATGATAAGAACAGAAACTCCTCCATGTTATTTGTTTAAAAAGTTGATAATACTGATGTCATAGTGGACGGCTTGACTTGACAAGAACATTTTGCCACAGTTTTTTTTAAGATTTATTTATTTAATTATTTATTTGTACATACATACATACAGAGAGAGAGAGAGAGCAGATGTGGGAACGGCTGACAGAGAGAATCTCAAGCAGATTCCCCCACTGAGCACTGAGCCCAACACAGGGCTCGATCTCACAACCTCGAGATCATGGTCCTGAGCTGAAACCAAGGGTCAGATCCTCAACCAGTGGAGCCATCCAGGCACCCTTATTTTGCCAGTTTCAAGAACATATACCTAGTGAGGAAATGAATGTACCAACAATGTGAACACACAGCAGTGCTCCAATGATCATGATCCTGATAAAATATTTCTGTCCTGATTTAAAATTGCATTTATATATTTAGAAGAGTATTTCACAAGTTGGGGCAATTTTGACCATAAAGGAATATTTAGCATGTCTGGAGACATTTTTTGGCTTCACCACTGGAAGATGCTACAAGCATCTAGTGGGTAGGGATCAGGGATGCTGCAAACATTCTACATGCATAGGATGGCCCCGACCACAAGGAATCATCTTGCCCAGGTGTATGTGATGCCGAGGCTAAGATACCCTGGCTTCGAGTTTCCAGTGGAAGTATAATATTCTTGGTGGGTTCTTCAGCATCAGAAAATGGGCCTCTCGTTAATTTTGGGAACAAAGCTTACTGAATGTCCTTCAGGATAAGACACCAGAATAGAAATTGCTCCAGGAGCTAGATATATATTGTATTCCTACAGAAGGTTATGAAACACTCTCACCAACCTGTTGGATGCGCGATAGGAGAGCTGCCACTCTATCCATAAATATTCATCACTATGGAAACCTCCCCACATCAGTGCACTCCTATAACCTTAAATGGCAAGTAGGTATCTTATAAGGATGGTGAGGAAAAGAAGCAGATGAAGTCTTCTATTGGCATTTTATTGAATGTTTGATTAGAAATTCTAGACCAGTGTTTTTCAATCCAGGCTATTGATTAAGGAAACTCTACAAATTCTGATGCTCAGGCCCTCCCACCCCCAAACAACTAAGTAAGAAATTGTGATGCTGGAACCCAGGCATGACTCTTTTTCTGAAAAGCTCCCTAGCTAATTATAAGTTCGAATAAAGGCTGAGAACCATTGTTCTAGCCTTGATCAGTAAAGTTTTGCTTGAAAAAAGGAAAAAGGCTGACCCCAAATCTTTACAAATTAATGAGTTACATGCTCCAAATTCAAGAGAGATGTTCTAGCTGTCACTTCGTTAGCATCAAGGTGAACACTGAGCTTTAGGATTATTGCTTGAGGAATCATTTAACAGCTGGCAAAGCACTGGGGGCGGGGAACTGCTGCAATTGCTGTGCGTCTTTATACGTGAAAAGGAGCAAAAGCAGAAGGGTTTCTTACTGTACTTCAAGGGCAATACCAGGTTTTGACTAGAATGGAGTTATAAGACACATAACGCAATGAGAAGTAAAATTTGAATTCCTCCCTAAAAATTTCTACAAGAAGGGGAAATGGTGTAAACAAGCCATCTGTGTTGTGATGTGAAACACATTCCCTAGCCGTGGCCCTCGCAGGGTGCCTTTATTATCTTCAAGAAAAAAAAAAAAAAAAGAGGGGAACTTGCTGTGGGACCAAAGGCAGCAGGAATTCGGATCAACTTGTTTTCTAAACACACACACAATCATTCCTGCAAGGAGATGAAATGTTCGAAAGTCAGGCAATGGATGAATTAGTATAAATCTAAGAATTAAATAAAATACAGTATTGGCAAAGCAGAGCTTCGATGCTGCTCTACATAAACACAAAAATGAACCGTTAAATTTAGAAATGAACAGATTCAAATGCAGTTTGTCCTTTTTCTATCTATAGTATGAATCCTTCTGATCATGTACTGTACATTTGATGGAAGCATGTGGCTGTGGCAAATGTCCCCCAGGAACAGATCCAAATCAGAAGTTCAATTTGCTTCAAGCTCTTTAAAATGTTCCAGGGGTGCAAAGTGGACTGAGTTCCCCAAATTCTCATATTATCTTTTAAAACACTGAAATATACAAAGGTGGGGGCGGGGGAGATGTGCAACTTTAAAAAGCACAGGTTTGTCTTATCAAAAACATTTTATCTTGATTTGCAGCGAGACAGATTGCTAATAGAAATCTAAAAATTATTTACTCCATCTCCTAGACATGCAGTCATCCCTCCTCCTTCTTTTTGTTTTTCAGTGTCTAAGGTATAGGGTATGCTGGTGCTTTGGAGGTAGATCAGCCTGGGTGTGGATCCCAGATCCCGTTCTCATGAGACCTAGATTTCAGGAACCTAGTTAACCTCTTGGATCCTTAATTCTTTCTTTGATGAAATGGTTATACATCTGCCTCAATAGTTGTGAGGATTACTTTGATGGCACTGGAACTGTATCATACTCATAGAATCGAATGCTACTCAGCAATAAGAAAGATACATGCAAAACATGGATGAATCTCAAAAGTATTATGCTAAGTGAAAGAAGCCAGAGTCAAAGGGCTGTGTGCTGTATGATTTCATTTGTACTACACTCTGCAAAAGGCAAAGCCGTGGGGACAGAATACATATCAGTGGCTCTGAAGTTTCAGGGTAGGGGTGGAGACTTCCTGCAAAAAGAAAGGAGAGAGCTTTTTGGAGCAATGAAAATATCCTGTAATCTTGATTGTGGTGGTGTCACATGGCTGTATTTGCCATTTGCCAATTCAGAACAGTAGGACTAAAATGGGTGAATTTTACTAGGTAAATTATACATTAATAAACTTAACTGCCTCTGAGAGTAATGCATAGAAAGGTTAAAAACAAAAGGGGTTTTTGTTTTTAAAAACCAACCAACCAAACAAACAAACAAAAACCCCAAAAAACAACAACAAAAAAGAAGGTTAAGAAATTGGAGATGCCTAGCATGATTGCCTAAAAAAACACACTTTTGTCACTTCTCTTTGTTTCCCAACCAAGTATTTTACAGAGTTTACCTCTGAATGAAATTCTTTATTGATTTTCTCCTTTACATCTTGTCACCTGATGTTTGCTCTTTTGCAAAACACCAATGATCAACTCTCAAACCCAGTGTTTTCTTCAATCTCTTTAATATTTTCAAAACTGTTTTTATGGTGCTTCCCCTTCTTGGCACCTTTTGCTTTGTAGACTTTGAGGACCCAGGGTCTCTTCAACAGACTTTTCCTTTTCTGCCCATGAATATATTAAATCCTCAAATTTGAGTGTCCAGTCCATTTCCCCATCTTTGTTTCCATTTCGTACCTGATTTCTTACAATTTCAATCATAAATGACTTCCAAAATTGTCCTTCTAGATATCTCTCTCTCCAAAGTCCAGAATCAGATTCAAATTTTGTTTATTTGTTGGGCAGTGCTGATTCTAAAAATAATGAATTGTTTTCTAACCAAAAACATCCCAGAATTATCTATTGTTAATTCAGTACTTCTTCAGTGATTTTGTGTGTTACATTTATCATTTACATGGTACCTCATGATACTACAAGTGTAGGTTAAAATCTTATTTCTAGAATTTCCATTCTGTTCCCATGATTCATCATTTCCTGAACAAATAAATACCTTAGTGTTTCTTACTATGGTGATGTTATAATATATTTTTATTTCTGATAATTCAAGTTCCCCTCATTACTTGTCTTTTTCATTTCTTCTTCTTGGTTAGTTTTGTTCATGTATTTTTCCAACTGAAAATTAGAATTATTTTGTGAGGTTTCTGATAAAGGGATAATGATTGATTGCATTACTTACATAAATTAATTTGAGGGCAAGTAACACCTTCACAATATCAAATTTTTCTCTCCAGTAACATTTTTATGTCTGTACTTAGTTAAGTCTGTTTCCTTCAGTAAAATGATGTAATTATCTTCATGTAAAATCTGTTGATTATTTGGCTAAATATTCTAACATTTTATGTTTTCCTGTTAGTCCAGGTAGAGTAACTCCTCAATATTTTTGGACCTGATTTTTGCTGCTGTGTAGAAGAGGAATTTTCTTTATTATATCAATAATAATTTATTCTCTTAGCTGTTCTAATTGTATGATTATATCATTTTTTAAATACCAATGATTTTATCTATTTTCAAGGAATTTGCCTCACTCCCTTTCCTAGTCTTTTTTGATTTAATCAGAAATTCTAAAACTAGGTTCAGTAAAGTGGTGCTGAAACTAAACTTTGTCTTAGAATGATTTTTTAAATGATAATGCCTCTAGTACTTCCCCATCAACCAATTAAGTGTTAGTTTGAGATCTTAAAAACTCTTGTTAAAGAATTATTTGTCAGTTTTTAGTTTACATGATTTTCTTTCTAATGAGGTATGTTTTATTCTCTACATACTTGTTTCTGTAACTTTAGAGATACTTGTTCCCATTTTCCCCCTTTTACTTGGTGAAATAAAGATTTATGATGGTGTGAGGGAGGAGAGAGGAGGAAATATGTTGTCTAATTGATATACTGTTTATTATTTAAGCCCCCAGAACTCATACGATTACATAAGGATGTAAATGTCATCAGAATCCAAAAATATTCACTAAGAACATTAACACTTTTAAATTTAGTCCCTTTCTCATGAGCATATCTCATTATAATATTAATTTTATATATTATAATGATTTTAGACAGTAAGCATCAGACAATGCAAATCAAACTGTAAAGTGAAATAGCAAATGTTGTAACATATATGCGATTTCAAAAAATTGAGAAAAAAATGTTGAACAATTGCTAGAATCATACACAAATGTGTTGATACAATTATATACAATCCATTAAATCTCTGACAGATTTAAACCAGTACAGTGTGTGAAGAGGGAAACATCAAAAATGTTGATGACATTAAATGCATTTAAGAGAGAATGCTTTGACTCTCAGTGGATCAAAAGACCCTTGGAAAATGCATGGAGCCCTCCACAAATTTTGCCAGAGGACCTATTATGATAATTATGAAAATGTGACCATATAATCTTATTAGGGAAATATTTTTAAAAATTCTTAGTTTTTGATTCAATTTTATTTTATTATAGAAATTAGTTCATAGTTTCAATTAGCTATATTTTCTTAGATACAAGCAAAGACATTTCACAAATTTATTTCTGTTTTTAGATAAATTCCCAATAAGCTTTTGATTTTTAAAACCTACTGACTATAAAAGTATGGTTTCTGTTTTAACTGAATTTACTTCTAAAGATCAGTGTCTTTTATCCTGGGATAATGAAGAACTCCTGGACACTAATTAATTTTCTAATATTGAAGCATCTATATCGTACTGGAATGAACCTTACTTGCTCTTGGTATATTATCCTCTTGATAGTCTTTAGGATACTAGTGCCTAGAATTTCATTTTTTAATTATTTGTTATGTATTACTTTTGGAATTGGAAAAAAACATTAAGACAAAAATTTTAAAAGATGTATAATATAGGATAATTAGTGTAGAATATACCAAAATAGTATTATGTTGGGATAGATATTATATATTCTAGTATAGAATAAATAGGATAATTTGTTTCTTTACTTACAAATAAAATTGGTCTGTAGTTTTTGTATGTGTGCTTTCCTTGTCTGGTTTCAGTATCAAGATCATACTGGCTTTGTCAATTGAGACACTTGCAATGTCTTGCAATTTTTAAACAGTATAGAAATTATCCGTTGTATAAAAATTTGGACTAATTTCCCTATAGAATTCTCTAGAATTGTTACAGTGTATTTAATAATAATTTTTGATGACTGTAAATTTCTATAATTATTAAATTATTTAAATGTCTGAATTTTTTAAATCAGTTTTGAATATTTCTATTATTAAAATTTTAAGTTTTACAGATATACATCTATACTGAATTTCCAAAAATATTTATCAGTGGTAAACTAACTCTTTTATGGCAAATGTTGTGTAATTGTGCCTTCTCTAATTTTTTAATGACTAGACATACCAAAATTTTGTTTCTTTGTACTGGGTGTACAATTTATTTATGTGCTACTTTATTCAAAAATATTGCATAGCATTCTTTATGAATGTATACGTTCACATACATTCTTTGTGAATGTATTTTTCAGCATTTGCCTTCCGACAGTATTGGAGAGGTTTTTTTTAAGTAAACATTTCAGAAATTATCAACAAATAACATAGAAAGTATAAGAGAAATCGAGATTGAAAAGGAAAAAAACAGAAAGCCAACAGAAATAGAGATAAGTATTTGAGAGAGAAAATGAGAGGGAAGGTAAAGTACATGTCCAACACAACTATGAAAATAATCCACAAAGAAGAAAAGCAAAGCCATGGAATAGAAAAAATACTAAAAACAAATGTTTAATATAACTCCTTTGTCACTTTCCCCCCCTCAAAACTCTGTTTTCTTCCATTTAGTGTTAGAGAGGAGTCTGAAATTAACCTTACATTATTTATGTTGTAGATAAACATTTTTTTTGTTTTGCTTTCCTTTTTTTTTCTTCCCGTGTCTATTTAAATTCAGTTTTTTTAAACAACAACAATAACGATAACACATTATCACAATCTATCTTGCAATTTAAGCAATCTATCATGTGAGAAAGTCTTCCAAAAAGAATGGAGAGGGCAGGACATGATTTACTTATTAAAACATATATTCTTATTTCCAATTGTTCTTTACTTTGTAAATTGGCTTCTACCAATCATCATTTCTATCATCCCATTTCATCACTCAGTCATTGCTTTTATATTCCCCTGAGTCTACACCAGGGCTGCTGAGAATTCTGGCTAGGTGAAAAAAGGGAAGTCTTCCTTTGCCCTATATTCTGGAATGGTTATAAATTCCTGGGCTCCAAACACAACCACCTAGCAGTTCTGTTTTCTGCTCATTTCTCTCCTGCGGTTTTTTTTTATGTGCATTCCCACTGATGACCTGGCCTCCCAATACCCACAGACAAGCAAACCAGCCAATCAAATTTCTGACTTACAAAGGGCAATCTGACTTACATCTGCTCCTATATTTGCTTCTTCCCATATTGGCAAACAAGGATATCTCCATCCTCTCAGGTGGAGCTGTTTGTTTCTTCTCACTCTACACACTTTCTGCCTCATGTCAGACAGCACAGTGTCTTTACTTCTGGCCGCGTGTTGACAATCATGGAATTTAGAGCTTCTGCCCAGGTACCTTCACAGAGCTTCAGCATCCTATATCCAGCTACCTGTTGGACACTTTCACTCGAATGTTTCAGAGAAAATTCAGATTCAACACATCATAAATTCAACTCAGCATTCCTCCCCACACACACTCATTTGATCTGGGTAGGTTTCCTCTCAGAGTAGACACATCACCACCATCAAGTTACCCAAGCCAGAAAAACCCAGGTTGTCCATGACTCATCTGTCTTCCTCATCATGCTTGTTACATAATCACCAAATATTCTTGCTTGAACCTCCTAATTGTCAGTAAATTCCATCCACTTCTCTCCATTTTATCATTTTCTTTAAGCACCATTTCAGGCCATTATGTTTCCTAATTATGACAATTTCCTCTTATTTGGTCTCTTTGTTTCCATCTTAACCTGCTTCTAAATAGTTCTCCACACTGCAGCAGATAGTTTCAGAGTCACAAAATGATCACGCCACTCTCCTAAACAAGTATGAATGGCTTTACATTGACCTCAAAGTAAAGTCTTCACTACTTAATGTGCCTCGCAAGGCTTCTCATGTTTTGGCCCATTTCCCTCAACCATGCCACCCTTGCCATGCGCAGTCACTTCCACCAGCTTCTGTCCTTCTCTGCTCACATTCCACGAAGCCTGTGGTCCAGGCAGACTGAACTACTGGTGTTCCTTGCTCTCCTCCATCCAGTCATCATCCTCTTGGACATCTGTCATCCTTTGCCATTTACCAAATCAACCCCTACTAATACATTAGGTTTCAGTTTCCATGCCACATTATCTAGGACCTCATCTCTGACCAAGCCATCAGACCTTCCCCATTTGGATTTACTGTTCTTTTGTGTGTTTCTGTAGCAGTCTATAATTCCCCTTTTATAAAGTTTACTACATGATATTATAAATACCTGTTTAGGGGCCATATCTCCCCCTAGACTGAACCTTTTTGGAGACAGGAATTATTTTGTCTTTTTATTTTTTATTGAATCTCCCAGAGACCACCAATGCCTAGATATACTGGATACATAATAAATATTTGTTGAATCAATGAAACTCACTATAAACTATTTTCCTATTTTCCAAACATCTACCCGTCCTCTTAGTTTTTAAAATGATGTATTCTTTGTCCTATTCTCAGTACTTCTTGATACAACACGTTGTTTTCTCTTTATGAATCTACAAATAAGGTGTGTCCCCACCAGATGTGTCTTAATGCAGAACACATAACTGTCCCTTTCCGTTATCACTGTCCACTTAGACGAATAGCTCTTTATCTGGGAAGAAGGCCACTGTACACTGACCCTAGTGTATCTTCAGGTTTCTGTTGGGATTTCTTTAATGATTCTGAATAACTGAGGTTATGATTCTGAATCATAAGGTTATGATTCTGAATCAAATCAGAGGTTATGACAAGGTTATGATTCTGAATCAAATCAGAGGTTTCATGATTCTGAATATCTGAGGTGGGATCCTCTCCTACTCTGCCAATCTGGTTCTCTTGAGTCCTTGAACCAGTAGAATACATCAAAAATCACAGTTCCAAAAATGTGACAGCCAAGACTCCATCCCCTAATATCTAGAACTTTCCTTCTGACTACTACTCTTATCAACAGCCTTCCAATATTCTGTCCCTACACTTAATTCCCATGATACTGTTGTCTAGAAGTTCTCGTTTCCTGAAGACTGTAGAAAAACAGTGGAAAGCTATGAAAAGGGTACATTGGACTGACAGCCTCAATTTTCAAATATTTGGTAGTAAAACATTTCTAGAGTTTAAAAAAATTTTGAGATAATTCTCTGAATCAAGAGCGAAAGTATGCTGCTGATGGTACTCGTTAGAGGTGAGAGGTTTCCTGCCCTTTTTTCAGGTGAACTGTTAATTAAGCAAAGCTGAATATGTTATAAAATGAAATACGGATCATTTCTCCTCCTCAATCCAGCTGTTTTAATGTCATATTTAGCTGAAATCTGTGACTGATTCTGGTTTTCTACCAATCTTAATTTTGATACTAAGGGAATTCCTCCTTTTCATTCCTTTCTTAATTACTTAATTTTGAAGTTGGTGGCTTCCAGACAGTAAACTCTTTAAAAGACTACTTTTTTCTCTGCGATGTCAAACAGCATATCTCCTTAGAACACTGGAAGGAAGTCGATGTACTTAATACCTTGAATTTGCTAACAAAGGAATCATGATTGATTTCACTATGCTCCATCTCTGGAAATCCAGTAAATTACCAACACTCCCAACTCCTGCTCTACTTTCATACTCTAGCATCCAACCCAACATCAGATCATTTCTGGGCCTCTTGTCTAAGCTCTTGGAGCTTCTTTACATGCCTACAGTGCTCAGCAGCATCCTAACACTACTGCTTTACTGAGTTTCCAATTTACCAGCAGCAATAGTAATTAACTCTAAAACTCCTAAGAATGAGACTGCCATCTGAAAAACTGAGATATTATTTTCTTATGGGAATAGACACAAAATGGAATCAGTTTTGCTTTTCTTGCCCACCATGTTTAGTCTCAACCCACCATTCATGGATTTACCAAATGTTTTAAACACTGTTAAGATATTTTATGTGTAAATTCCTCTGAGATTAAAAAAAAGTAAAGCAATTTATCAATTTACATGGGATTTCACTGCATTTACGTACCCCCTCTTCTAAGACAGGTGACCTGAAACAATAGTAGAATAGACATTCAGGACTCTGTGTGAAATGTCAGATGAAAAATCACTCCACCAAGTTGGAATGCTGCCCTGTAAGATTCTGTGTATCCTTTGAGCTAATGTATAATCTCAACCAATATATGTTGCTGTTTTTTCCCCAAACTCTAAAGGGATGGCAGTGGGATGGCACCTCTCATAATAATAACAAACTTCCGATAGGCAAAAATATTTGCTTCTCGGGACACCTCAGTTAAGCATCCAACTCTTGATTTTGACTCAGGTCATGATCTCAGAGTCATGAGATCCAGCCCTCCATCCTGCTCCATGTTCAGTGGAGACTCTGCTTCAGATTCTCTCTCTCCCTCGCCTTCTGCCCCTCCCCCTAGACACATTCTCTCTCCCTCTCTCTCTCTGTCTCTCATAAATAATAAATATTTTTAAAAAATATTTTCTTCTCTGTAATTCTGGGATCTGCTTTTTAGAGGTTTTATTGTCTAAGGGACAATGCTGCAATCAGGAGATATTTAAGTGTTTTTTTTGAATTGGAAGTGGATACTCAGAGTTTTGGGGATTCTCATGTCAGGAACAATAGGAGACAAATGCTAACAACAAACAAACAACAATAACAAAAAAACCAGGTAATCTTGTATGAAATATTTCTTTATATAACTAGATCCACTGGTTAAATTTGATAGAACTTTGTGAATAAAAACATCAAGATAGAGATTCCTCAAGAATGAAGGTTTAGGTTATGTCATTGAATAAAGAACACTAACTGGCTGAGGTATGGTTGAAAGTAAAAGGAATATGGAATGGTTAATACAGGAGGAAAGTAACAAATACTACAGATATTGCCATGAGAAGCTGTTGAAATAAGTACTATAACTTTCACCTGCCCGTCGTCCTTGCTGAGTCATACGTATGTTTTAACTATTTTTTCTTTTCATTCCTCCTCGTATCTCTCACTATTGAGTTTCAAGAGTGTTAGTGATAGATAACTCTACAATTTACCCCACAGGTACCAGAACATCCACTCAGAATTGTGACCAAACTAGAGGAAGAATGGACATCATTCCAAGGTCTTGTGCTTGAGCTTGAGGCATCATCTGATGGAATTTTGGTTTGTCTTCCCTTGAGGAGGAGGTATACGTGTTTTTTGATTATATGAAGGAATAAGTTGCGTGATATTTTTCAGAACTCTGATTTTCAAGAAGGGTGTATATAAATACTGGAGAACTGAAGGGGTGGGGCTTAGTGGAATTTAAACAACTTTGGCAACCCAGGAATTAAATACATTTCCTTTTTGAAGAAATTCTAGAATCAGTAGGAAAAAGAGCTCTGCGTTCCATTTTGGAAACCAAAGTAAAGCAGTTGTTTTTCTTATTTTGCAAGCAAAGGCATGGATTTGACCTAAACTTGTCTAATCCACTGGCAATTGCGGGAGGGAGGTTAAGAGACTTGTGGTGTGACAAGGGGCCTGCTTCTAGTGTCTGTGACTAGTGAGCGGTTGTGTGGCTGTATTTCTGTTGTGTCATCTGAACCCAGTAGTGCCTATTTGGTGCATTGTGAAGGTCTTTGGTGTGGATTCTTGGTGCCCAGTCTCCCTTGGGTCTTCGGTTTCCTAAGCCCAGTTCTCCAACTCTCTTATTCATTCAGAAATCTCCCTGACATCCCTCTAGCGATTTTTTTTTCTTCTTTGTAAGTATGTCAGAGTTGAAGTCTACTGTTTGCAGATAGGCATCCAGATTGGTACAAATACAAAGTACAGGGCTTAGAGGGGAGTAGAAAGGGCTCAGGTTCCAGCAGACTAACTGAAAGGAGCCAACCATGAACATCAGCTCTATGATCATAGCCAGAGTACCTGACAAAAAGGTGCATTACGTCAAGAGCTCCCTATCCATTTACTTTATTGAAAAAGTTGCTCATAATGATCTCTTTCCAAAGACTTCCTTTCTTTAACTCTTGTTTGTGAAAATTAACACTAGCTTTATCTTTGCAAAGTAGTTGTGCGTATAAACTTGAATTGCATAAGACCCACTTTGATAAAAGAACTTATGAGCTGGTTATAATCATGAACTTGAAAAAGAGCAGGCTTGACTTATTGATTCTGTAAAAGCAAAAACTGGTAAAAAAAAAAAAAATACTACACAACCAAGCAATTCACCTTCCATAAATATAAGACCTAAAACAATACAGGGATATAGTGTTTTGGAGATAACTTGAATTCTCATCAAAAACAAAGTAGAATCTCTCTGTTCTGGAAATATGCAACAAACTTCTGAAAGAAAAGAAAACTGAGGGATATTTTCTATTGGTAGTTTTATTTGCTCTAGAGATAAAAATTTGTGAAAGTCTATAAGCTGAATTTTTATAGATAATACAGAAAGCTCCTTATGCAAATTTAATAGTTATAATTAGCCACTTTGAAAACTTTATGACATCTCCCAATTCATTAAAGAAACAAATTTTCAAAATGGCATCTAAATATTTTTTAATCTTTTGGCCTAGAGTGTTCAGTTCAACATTTTCCCTAATTTCTAGTGAAATTTATTTGGTTCCACTTTTTACAAATACATACCATCTAGTCGTGTTTTTATATTCAGAAGGAGATTAAAAAACTGATATTTTGTAAACAAAAAGTCATCCTGAGTATTTTACAATTTTATCTTCATCTCAATTATTTATAATGCAATATGCAGAATAAGATGTATATGAATGAAGTTTGACTAAATATTCACAGTTTGGGAATACCTGGGTTCATTTGCTAATGCATTTCAAAAAATTTAAGCACAAAAAAACTGTTCATTACCATTAAATGATTGTGGTACTCAGAGGCTCCCACCAAAGCCTGCACTGTGGTGAATAACCTTGAGGGCTTCTCCGTACATAATATTAATGCATATTAAGTATCAGAACAGGCCTGGGTGGGGAAACAGGTGATATAGAAACCTGGTGGCAGATAACCATGTTATCTATCATTTGTAAAAGTGAATAACCCTGAACCTGCTCAAATAAGTAGCTTAAGCTTCAGAAATGCACTGGACACCACCTAAGACAGAAGCAGCTGAGATCCCAGGGGTCAAAACTAAAGCATAGTTACGAACTTGTGACCCATGGACTGGGTTTGGCTTGTAGGTGTGTTTTACATGGACTGCCTCAGAATTAAGAATAAGTTAGATGGTGAAAAGACCCTGTATTGTATATATGAAACCATCGTGATGGATACATGCTATTATACACTTGTCCAAACTCATAGAACGTACGACACCAAGAATGAACTCTAACATAACCTAGGACTTGAGTGGTTATGATGTATTAATGTAGCTTCATCACATGTTACAACCTTATTACTCTAATAGGGGATCTTGAGAATAGGAGAGGTTGTGCATCTGGGGGCAGGAGGTATAAGGAAAATCTCTGTACTTTCCTTTAATTTTACTGTGAACGTAAAACTGCTCTTAAAAAAATTGTAAAAAAATAAATGATTGCTAATATTTTACAACCAGTTACTTGTGTTACAAGTTGAATTGTGTCTCCCAAAAATACAGAGGTTGAGGCCTAACCTCTGGTACCTCAGAATGGGATCTTATTCGGAAATAGGTGCAGATGTCATTGCAAATGCAAGTAGTTAATGTGACATCATATTGGAATAAAGTGGACGCCTAATCAAATATGACTGGTGCTGTTAAAATAGGGAAATTTCGACACAAATACGCAGACAGGGAGAAAACCACGTGAAGATGAAGGCAGAGATTGGGGTGATACTTTCTACAAGTCAAGGAATGCCACATTTGCCAGGAAACCACCAGACGCTAGGAGAGAAGCATAGAACAGATTCTTTCTCATGGTCCTAAGAAGGAACCATTCCTGGTGACACCGTGACCTCAGACTTGCAGCATCCAGAACTGTGAGACAGTAAATAGCTCTTGTTTAAGCCACTTAGCCACTTAGCAGCCCTGGGAAACTAGCGCAAGTTGCATATAAAGACTTTGGGTTTTCAGTAGCTCTGAAAAATGGCCAGGTGGGACAACACTCGGCTGACCAGCTGGAACAGAGTAGCAGCTGTCCCCTTTCCATGAGAAGTTCTACAACTCACCGAAGTCCATGTTAATAATTTAAGTTCCCTGCTTGATGTCTGATACCACATCAAAGGAAAATGGGTCAGCACATTTGCAGGAACCTAAATAAACATGTTGTGACAATACAATGCCTTGTGATCATTGAAAGCAAAGTAGGAAGTACCTGAGTGTAAAGAAAAGAAAAAAAAAGGAAAAAGGGCTACCCAGGAAATTTTCTGATAACCTCAAAATTCAAATAATTCTTGATTAAAAGGTAAAAAAGCATAAAAGGAAAAACATAAAGTCAGAAAGAAATATGGAAAACTTAAGTGCAACTGTTCCGATGATGCCATGTAGAATCCTCAAGCCCTCTGAACTGAGATTTTGCAGAACAAGAAGAAGACAGAAAGGGTATCTTAACTGCCTGCGGGAATTGTTAGTGCTGAGAAAAATCTCTGGAAAAAGCACTACAGACAAGATAGAAAGACAGGATCCAAGAGTGATGTGTATCTGGTTAGAGGGGATGCTTCTTCACTTAAGCTTCACTTTGAAAAAGTTCAAGCCATGAAGTCAAGACAAATTACATTCCCAGGTTCTTAGAAATGTGTATCACAGAAGCACCGCTGATAACCCTGGAGGAATTGAGGCAATGAGAAGAATCCAAAAGTTGGAGATGGACAGTAATATTGCTGTGTTCGAAGAAAAAACCGTGGGAAATCTTTAGAAAATGCAGACAATATGCCTGATAGCAATCCCTAAAAGAAATTAAATAGTTGCAACTTAAATGTGTTTTGCAAATTAAGTCAGGTAACAACAGAAGCATGGCGTGGTGGTGGTGGCAGGTTGATCCCATTCCTACCACCCTGTGCTCTGCTCACTTTTGTAAACCACACTAGGCTCTCCCTTGTTGCCGAATACACTAATCATGCTTCTGTTTAAGAAGCCTTGGCACCACCTGCTTGTTCATTCTGGAACTCTCCTCCTAAAGGTGTCAGCAAGCCTTGCACCCTGCTTCCTTAGAGGTCTTCCCTGGTGACCCTGTATGATGTCGCAGCTCCCCACTCACCCTGGTGTTATTTTTCTTCATAGCACCTATTATTTTTTTCTTATTTCATAAATATGACATCGTGCCAGTCACTGTTGTAGAGGCTTTTAAAATATTGACTCATTTAATCCTCTAATAACACTAAGAAGGAAATGCTAGCATTATCCCCATCTTACCCTTGCTCTCGGAATAAAGTGCGGCACATTGTAGATGTTCAATAAACCATTTTGTTAAATGAATACGATGTAAACTTAAGACGTTGGAAATGCAAGAGTCTTTCTCGTAGGATAAGATCCTCCTCTTGTTGAGCACAGGGCTTACAGGTTATTAAGCTTTGACTCCCCGGCATCTGGCAGAATGCCCGAGGTGTGTAGTGAGAGAACAGAGGGAAGAGAAGAGCTGGAAAGGAAGCTGGAAATGTGCGGTACTTGGCCGACATGAGCTGGACGAGCTCGGCATTTCCAAAGCCTGAGGGAGAGGTTCATCAGGAATAGCAGAGTTGTTCATTGTTAAAGGAAGACAGAGATGTTGTCATTAAATTTTGCAGTCAACTGCTTCACTGCCGTGTCACAAATAACATTGTCTCTTATCAAAATAGGAAAAAAAAATTAATGGTATAATATCCAGCATTGCCCATATAAGAGCCCCTTTCCTAAGTGCTTTAAGGCCTACCAAAAATCTTTAAAAAACCTTCCAGCTCAGAACAGTCTTTCAGAGGAGAATCCTGATACTCAAAGCAGAATCAAGGAGAAAAACCAATATCCACAGCAGAGGACAACAGTCTAAGCAATGGCATCCAGACCCACATGATCGGTGTCAAAAGGTAAACCGCTTTCGGAAGAGGGTGGGGTCCGAGTAGACTGGCAAAATCTGTATCTAGAGAGCTCTGTTTTTCATTAGCATAAATGCATGTCTTCATGAGTAAATCAACTTCAGTCAATCAATGAAAGATAGGATTACTAAAATAAATGAGTGTAAGGAAAATATTAATAACCAAATAGCATTAGACACCACCATAATCCTACCTAATGCTGCTGGTGTTTGAAAGAAAAACATTCAGATTCCTAATCTATTGGGGAATATTAACATAATGTGGCTTTGAAAATTTTAAAAAGACCTCATAATTAATTTAATCACCATTTTGCATAGCATTCCCACTTGTAATCTGCATTTTTGCTTTAAAACTCTTACTATATAGCTGTCATTGTGATCTAATGAAATGCCTCTTACTTAGGAAGAGAGGAGATTTTCAAATGTTGAGGCTCCACAGAAATGAAGAATGAAACATGTGTCTGTCACTGCAATTTCCCCACGCTAGACTAATTGCAGAGGCCTGTGGGTATGGAGTGATGCTGTTGAGTAGTCAGCCTTTACTGCCATTGCTTTCAGGGTAATTTGCATAGCATGGCTCATAGTGTTTTATGATTTTTCTTTTAAAAATAATCCTACTTGTTAGTCACTAAATCTGTTTAACTCTTCCGGTGCTGCCTAGTGTGTGGGGCACATCTGCAGAATGAGAGAACATATCTCTCCCTTGGTGAGCTCCAAGGGAGTTGGAGAAGGGCATCCCGGCTGGCACAGTTCAGTCTCTCCATCCTCTGGGAAGACGGTTGTCGGTTGGTCTGCCGAGGAAGTAGGCCTTATGGCAGGGAAGAGTGTTTGGGAGCCTTCCTGGGGAGTGCTCATGGGATGAACACCTGTGGAAGAGGAAGAAGTGGGATTAGACAGAGGGAGGAGTTGGACTACGGTGTGATCTTTGTGGAAACCTAGACCAACTCTCAGGGACATGCTGAAGATGACATGATGTCTTAGAGTTGACCCACGTAGTGGCAAGAGGGCTGGGCTTTTCTGCCCCTCAAACCGATCAGTCACTGAGTGTGGGAATCCCCAACAAGGGGCTGGCACGCAGTCAGCTGAGGCCATCCATGAAGATGGCCGACAGCTAAGGACTGTCTCCCGAGGACACTCCCAGCAGCTGAGGAAATGAGCCCTTCATTCCTGATGGGAAACTGACCTAAGTGGCCCGTTACATAATCATCATATTTCTCCAAATAATAAAGGATAATTTGGACACCACCTGAGCACCAGGGTATCTCCTGCTGACTTTTGTGAGAAAGTTTTTCTGTGGAATATTATTCAATATTGTCCAAGAATCGGTTCCCTGGCGCCTAATAATTTAACGTATCATGAATCACTGAAATAAGCCAAGTATCTAATGGTAAGAAAACAAGCTGTTTACGTAAACTTAAATAATATAAAAGGTCTTTGGAAATTTTAGTCATTTCTCTTACCCATGAGAGAGATCGGATGATTACTGCAAGTTTATATAGAAATACGTCAGTTTTTCTGTTCAGCCAAACTTAGGCACTGAGGCTGTGTGTTTGCATGGTGTTTTGGATTGGAGATGGTGTTTTTCAAGGGACTTATTCATTCATGGTCAGATTTTCCTGGTTATAATGTTTTAACTTCTTTGGACTTCACTGAAAAGTTTGTAAAGCGTGAGAGCCGTTGCACTCTCTAATTTTAGATTTCGAACTTTCTCCGTCAATAAAATTACTGCTTCAGGTAATTTCTGAAGAAAATATGGGAGAACAGCTTTGAAATGACCCCTCAGCTGGAGAGGCATTGAATCTCCACGTGCTGTGGCGCACGAAGGGAATCTGCTCACCTCCCACAATCACAATCTTCGCGTTTGAGTCGAGGGGAAGATACCTAAAGATACCACAGCCAAAGACTTAGAACATGGCTCAGATTTAAACACAAACAAAGGGTAATCTGGCCTGGCACAGTCTGGCCACTGCAGCAGTGTATCTGAAGGTTATGTTTTATGTTTATTAGCTCCATCCAGATGGCGTTTTATGTCCTTAATAACTTTGTCCCTGACTAAGCCATGAACCTACCATTTGACAAACACAGTAGGAAACGTCTATCAGCAGAAAAGTCATTTTATAATCAGAAACATCACTTGAACTATTCGGAATACATTTTGAAAGAGTTTGATTTCTTTTATATGTCATTGCCTACAATTATTTGTTGACAAACACAGCTTTTCCAACCCGAACTGAAATTCAACGAGCACCTGGAACACCTTTCAAAGAGCTACATATTTATGCTAATATTTTAGATGAGTAATGGCTTACATTGGAAGAGATCAAACTGCTTTGATGGACATTTATTCATCTTTATGTGTCCCCGAAAATTAGTGTATAGTACATGTTAATATTCCAGTGTTACAAACGGAGACTGAGAAACAGCAGGTCTGAGGTCATCCGGCAAATTTGCCATTCTCCCGGTTTCTCCTGGCTCTGCACTCAGAACTCTCTGTCTAGATCAGCCTACACACTACATTTACACTTCTCTTTGGGAAAGATTCGTATCTTTTTTGTGACTGTCCTTTATGTCTCTGACTAAATTCTGCTTCTGAATTCCAACCTCCTTATGGGTAGCTACTATGTACCCCTTCTCTGTGCCTCATTCGGAGCGCCAGTTTTAGACATTCCATACACATTTGTGGATTTTATTTAAATAATTCACTGCTTTTCTGCTTAAACTCTGGTCTTTAACTGCTTAGCAAAAAGTGGAGGGATGATTTTTAATTTAAAAAAGAATTTCTGCATTGACACTTTTGCAGCTTTCTCAGTGGAAACAAAAACTCTTATCTGGAATTTCTTTAGAACAAATTTAGCTTAGGAAAGTAGGAAAAATTGTGGGGTTTTTTTTCATTTGCTAATTTATAAATGTGTAATTAATGTCATTGAATTTTTTTATTTTTTATTATTTTTTAAAAATTTTTTTTGAATTTTTTTATTTTTAAATTCCTTCCTTTCTTTCCTTTTTTTCATGCTGCATTTTTTTGATTCGATAAACATTTACTCAAGTGTCTACTATAGACCAAGAACAATGCTAGATCCCATGCAGGCATACAGTCACTTAATAAAATTGTCAGTGTTACAATTTTTCTTAAAGCATTTTTTAAAAACCATTTATTGCATATGATAAAAATCTGTGGTGTACCAGGCACTATGATACCCATTTCCTACACTTTGTGTGCCTCACCCCTTTTTCTTAACCATGGGAAGGTTCAGTCCTATATTCTCATAGTCCTTCATACACACAAAAAGTCTAAAACCTAATGAAGTGCTCTCATCACAATTCATGAGAGCAAAACTTCCAATTATATTAACATATTTTTAAAATTGTACTAAAATAATAAAACACTATCTTTAAGATTACTCCATAGTTGTCTGTATTTTAGAAAACTTCTCCTAGATCCTAAGGCACACACTCCAAAATTATTTTAAGGGGCAAATTATCCTCCTGAGAACAGAGTAAAGAACTTTTCACACATTTAATTAGTCCACACTAGCCAGGATGCTTTTTAAAGGATTGAGGTTCAACTCTAGGGAATTACAGCTACAAAGAGAGGTTCAAAACATGGCCATGTAGTAGGGAGTGAGTTTAAAATCTCCCTCATTAGAGACGGCTGGGGAAGGACTAGGAATGTGACGTCCTTGCAATGTGTGCGAGATGAGCTCCTTCCCATTATGCTCCTTTGTAGCCTTGTCTATGACTTACTGTTGAATGATGTTTAAGAACTTGTGGATAGCTGCTGTTTAAGAAAATTTAGCAAAGTAAACAACTTGAAAATCTTTGGTGGGGTGCGATGATGCTCCTGTACCCATTTCCAAGGTATGGGTTTTTTCCCCATGCCACCAGTTCTGTGACATCAACTGGGGCTCCCGCAGTCAACTCAGTTCTGACGTAATCTACCTGGAGATAGCCTCAGATCCCAGACCTGAGGGGCTCAGTCCCACAAGTCTGCCATCCACTTCAGGTGCCAATCAAGTCTAGGCTGTCACCTGTGCTTCTGATGACCAGCCATAGGGGGGAGGTTTTGACGCCCCCTCCTGGGTTCAATGAATTTGCTAGAGTGGTTCACAGAACTCAGAGGAACATCGTACTTACTAGATTCCTGGTTTATTATAAAAAGATATCTCGAAAGCAGCCAGATGGAAGAGATGCTCAGGACAAGATATGGGGAAAGGGTGAGGAGCTTCCGTGTCCTGAGCGTGCGCCTCTCCCCAGTCTCCACACATTCACCAACCTTGCCCTTCGGGATTGTTATGGAGACATCATTACACAGGCATGATTGGTTAAATTGACCATTGGTGATTGATTCAGCCTCCATTCCCTCTCCCCTCCCAGAAGGTCAGGGGTATAGGATTGAAAATGCCAAATCATCTAATCACATGCCTACTCCCCCCCACCCTTAGGTACCTTGCCAAAGTCACCACATTAACATAACAAAAGGCACCTTTCAAGCTCCCCTCACTGAGGAAATTCCAAAGGTTTGGGGAACTCAATGCCTGAAATTGGGACAAAGACCAAATACATATTTCTTCTTATAAATCACAATATCATGGTGATACAAAATACATACCAATTGTTTTTCTTTCAGTTCACAAGGTAGTTTTCTCACCAAGATGGTAGAACCAAAAGGACAGCTTGATCTGTTTATTAGAAACCAGGAAGCTAATGTGGTAGAGGACAAATTTGATTTCACACACAGCTTTAGCCTTGGACCAATTACTTAACCTCTCTGCCCCTCAGCCTCCATGTATGTGCCACGGAGATGATGAAATCTATGTGGCTTACAGGGTGGAGGGCATTAAAAGATACAATATCTGTCAGACACCTGCTCAGTGTTTAGCACATAGTGAGAATACAACCAATGTTCCTGTTTGCCTCTTCCTCGGGAAGCAGGCCCTCTTTCGCAGGATAAAACCTTGTTAAGACTGCGGCAGTGGCCCAGTTTGGATTCACCACATGATGCTACCTCAAGAATCACATTTGGGGAATACTGCCCAGAAAACCTGGACTAGAAGGGACCCACAGAGGATTTGCTGAACCACACGTGTAAAGAAACAAGATATAATTTCTAATAAGAAACTTCAAGAAAACCATAATGGTCCCAAGCTTTCAAGAACCACTGAGGGTACATGGGCCTGTTCAAAATCATGCCTTTGTATCATTTGCAAGTTTTCAAGCAAACCATTTCGTGATTTTGTTTGTGCTTAGGTGGCCTATTCAAAACAAACAAACAAAAATTGATGGAATGTGGACTGCGCCCAAACCAGCTATGGGAAACGCTTGTTAGCGTGGATGCTAGAACCACCCTGAGGAAAAAAGAGAAATTGGGGGAGGCAAAGGCCCTCTGCCTGATCTAGAGTTTCTCTTGCTTGAGGAAACTGGAAAGATTTGACCTCTCAAAGAGTTCCCCTGCCTCCTGTCCACACCAGGAACAACCACAAAATGGCAACTTAACTACTATTCGACTTCTTCCAAGGAAGGTGTTAAAACTGCAAACTGCATTGGATTCAGCTTAGACTCTTGCTTCTTTGTTTTCTGAATGACAGTTTGGGAGACAGATGCAGTTCTTACAAAGAGGGCTGTCTTTACAAACAAAAACAGAAATAGAAGGATACATTCTTTTGCCCCAAAGAAACTGCTCTGAGTCCTGACTCAAGAAAGAAAGAAATGGATGAAAGAATGTGTTAGCATAGTAACAGATTTGAACTCTAAATAGCTAATTTGGTCCCATACGCATTACATAGCATAATTATAAAGAAAGTGGTAGCAGAAAAAACAAATTGTTTTGAAGGCATTTGAGGCAGTGGGACAGAAAGATTTCTTGTTCCCATCCAAATGGATTAAAATAGGAAAGAGATGGTGATAAGTTGTCTATGTTCTGCAAAGCACATGCCATATTCATGGTCCTTCAAGATACAGTTCTGATGAACTTTGAAAATACTCTCGTGTAGTAGGAGATGGAGAAATAGCCCTTTACTTCTTACCTCTAAGTGCCTCAGTTGGAGGAGCTAAGAAAGGAAGGCTTAAATTTTAATCTTTTTTTCTTTAAACCGATGTATAATTAACATATAACACTCTATTAGTTTCAGGTGTGCAACATAATTTGCTCTTTGAATATATTATGAAGTGATCGCCACATAAGTGTGGTTAACATCTGTCACCTTCCATACTTACAAAAATTTCCTTTTCTTGTAATGAGGACTTTTAAGATCTACTCCCTTAGCAACTTTCAAATATGCAGTACAGTATTATTAACTGTAGTCATCATGCTGGATGGCACATCCTCCAAATTTTAATCTCTTGATGAAATAAAGTACATCTATTCTACGTTTGTGGTTTTAAATATGGAATGATCTCAAGTGCCATTGCCTTGTTACTAAGAAATGCTGTGTTAGTCACTTTCTTTTCATTTTATTATAATATGGCTACTAGGAAAGCTATTTCTCCCCAGGAACCAATTCTTGTTAGGTTTCTTCTCTCCAACTACCCTTGGTTCCCAACATTTTTTTGTGCTCAGATAAAATTAAGACCGATGTGGTTTTTTTCCAACACAGTTTCAGTACTTTATGTATTTTTTTAAAAACAATTGATAATATCCTTGTAATTATATACTTTTCTGTTAGGAGAGGATGTATATAATTTTGCTCTGCATGTCCACTGAATTAGAGCTTGTTTGAGATTTATTTTAAATACAAAGATCACAAAGAAAAAGCTAGTTAGAGCATTTCCAAGTGAAATAAATTTAGTGTATATGATATCTGGCTAAATATATGGGCTTTTTTTTTAAATAATAAGAGGAAACAGATATTGAAACTGCAATCATCTTTCACAATAAATACTATTTTTCTTGAAGGCTTGCCATACAATAAAGTTAAAACAGCGCCTAAAGACTTTCTATTTGTAATTACACAAATATACCAGAAAACAGTCCTACAGTTTCTTGAAAATATCACCTTAGTTCATACTAAAATACAAAGTATAATTCTGCACTGGATATTCACTCATTTCTGATGAAAACAGCCCCTTGCATAAGAGAAACTTTGAAGCTTTCAAGTTAAATATCTAAATTAGAATGTCACTGTTATTAACTGATCAAGTTCTCTGACAGTGCTTAAGTGCCCTTGATTTTAAGGAAGAATCTGTGAACATGAAACCAGTAGGTTTAAGCAGGAAATATAGTGTTTTTATTTAGTAATCTTATAGATACATTATCAATAGCTATAATGACATTATAAAATATATATATACATGGCATAACAAAATATAGCATGTTTAATGCATATGGCATGATATATGATATAGAGTAAAATGTGTAACAGACATAATTGAAAATATTTGGTAGCTCATATGATTAATTATGTTACTATCTAATATTGTATAATATATTACACTTGGAATGTTTACAAAGTGTATTGATAACACTAACCCATGACAACGGCACACCATAGTAGTAATTCTATGTAAAGTTATCATGTAGTGTTTAAGTCTCAAGTGGAAACACAATTTAAAAGGGCATTTTTCATTCAGGGAGAAAGACATGTCCACCGCCTGCTTTTAGCAGCCCTTAACATTTTGCAGGGTCAGGAGCTCTTGGCTTTGTGCTAAACATCTATGATGGCCAAAAGGCAAATAACTAAATGATGATAGTTACTCTTTTGTGTTTTATGCGATGAGTAAATGGCCTAAAATCCTTAAACCTCCCAGTATCATTTCTCAAACACCTTTTGCTAAGGGTTAGGAATGTATGGTTTTCCTTCTGTTAATAATTCTCTTCCTTTTGAGAGAGGAAAGAGAGTAAAAGTGCCGCAGGTACCAGTATTCGAAGTGCCTGCCATCTAAAGCTAAAAGGTTTTTACTCTATTTTGATGCTGCTATTTCTTGGGATCGCGAAGTACTTTTGTGTCTGACCCATCCCAGGATTGTGACAGGCCTCTTGCTCAGAGAGGACCCGAAATGAATGAGCTAAACATCTTCACTTCACCCAGCCCTGTGTTCTCTGAATCCTGGACCAGCTGACAGGAGTCGGAAATTGTACCCCTTCATTAGCTGCTCCGGCGTGGTGTACCCAAAAGACGGTGTGTGAGATGAAGTAACCAAAAAGTTCATCTGCCTCTCAGCCCCGCAAAGCTTGCGATGTGGCTTGTCACAGAGTTTCTTTTAGCTTATGTGATTGCTCGCTCCACATGCTGCCATTTACAGTACACGGGATACAGTAAATCTATTTTTTGTCAAGATGGGCTGGGTTTTCACAGCTCTGCACATGACATCCAGTCACTCTTCTTGGCTCTTAATGCTTAACATGGTGTAGTCTTGATTTTTGGCTGATTGCCTCCAATATGTTCAATTTTGGATGATTTTTAGTGTAGGTTTATGAAATGATGCCCTAGAAATGTGAAAAATGTATAGGTTTCCTTAAAGGGCTTGCAGGAATCAGTCTGCTTCCATAGGCATCGTTTTGAAACTATAATATTTTCTCAAGCATCTGTGACGTGCCCTCAGTGGGCATTGGCGAACATTCAGAAGGCAGATAAAAGAGGAGTGAGAAAACAGTAGTGGCTGTTTCTGGGAAGTGGAATTAGGGATTGTGGTGGATAAACATTCTTCATTATGCACTTCGTCCATTGGCATCTTTTTTTTAAAACCCGGCACAGGTCTCATTTTGACACTGAAAAAGTTTAATTAAGAGAAAGTAATACTTCCAATGTTATTGTCATTGTTAAAATTACCTTCTGTCTGTCGCTCACATTTTCACAGCACTGTTCAGTTCTATAAACTTGACTTTCAGTGTATCACACTGTGTCTCTTTCTGAGCTTTCACTTGCCTATTACCTTTCTAAACCTTGTTGCTATTTTCACATGGATATTATGTTTTTAAATCCCATCTTCCATGGCCGTGGCCTCCTTCAACAACAGGGCGATTTCTTTTTGCTATGTAAAAGTTTGCTATCTGTGTATTATACAACTGTGGGTTATTTGAATTGCCCACAACAGTGTTCCAGGAGGCACTCCCCCCAGAATGCCTTATAGAACTTACTGGACAGAAGCTTGGTTCAGTTGGATATTTCTCCCCCGGGACCAATTCTTGTTAGGTTTCTTCTCTCCAACTCTTATCCATTGCAACCACATCACTAAAGTAAAGTAATAAAGTCACTAAAATAAAGATTAGCTGAAAATGAAATAGGAGCATGAACCTCAACTGATTTATAGCCAGTGCGATGGTTTTATTCTATTAGTTTATAATATTTGTAACCATCGCATATAAAAATTGTCTGAAGGAAACCAGAGAATAGGCACGGAGGAAGTTCAATATCTCCTACTGGATCTCCTTTCTCCTTCACTTTTCCCTTTTTGTTTGATTTGTATCTGAATTTTTGTGAGGAAATTGTGCATAGAAATTTAGTTTCTCATTTCTCCTGAAACAGATGACCTTAACAGATGATAATAAGAACAGTGTGCTGATACATTGCATAAGTTATACAAATTACGTACTCCACATTGACCATTCTTAATGGGCCTTATTAAAATAAATCCCCTAGTTAAAAAAAAATAGACAACAAATCATATTGCAGTTGTAAGGGACCTGAATGCCCCTCCAGTTGACAGGAGAAAGTGAAACAGAGGCGGAGTGGGGATAGAAACGGAAGGAACCTGGAGGCTCCAGCCCTACCATTAACTTCTCTGGGACAATCTACTACTCTCTCCTCTGGAAGATTAAGGGGTTGGACTAGATAATCTCAATGTTCTTTTTCATTGTCAAGTCCATAAGAGGATCGTTTAAGGCCTCTTTGTCTTTCATGACATAGCATCTGACCCTCTGCTTGTGAGATGTTAAATTTGCAGCCTTTCAATTAGCTGAGTTCTCCGAGTGCAAGAAAAATTTAGACCGAGGCAAGTTACAGAAATCCTTCTTGGAGCCTCTGATAATTAATCTAGACTTCTAATTTGTAGAACAATTCTAGTAATCATAGCAATAAACATTTTATCTGTGTTCATCACGTATGTACCAGGCATCAGGATAAGTATTCTACAGATATTTTTACCTAAGAAGTAGACCTTGTGTTTAGGTCTGTTTTATAGGTGAGTGAACAGAGGCTTCACGTTTATTCATTCAGCAGATCTATCTGATAACTGTTCTGTATAGGACCTGTGCCGGGCACTGAATTCATGGCGATGAATCAAGAAGGCTGAGATGGACTGTAGACCTGCCCTGCTCAGTCCCTCCTGGGCCAAGTCATGTTGCAGATAATTAGTGCACAGGCAGCCAGTCTGTCTTGGGTCATTCGCAGGGCACTTCTGCATGCATGAAGGCGAGAGGGTGCTCGTGGACTTGTGAATAATGTAACACAGAATGAAGTTATACCAGAAATATGAAAGCTAGATGCAAACATATGGGGGTGATTTCAGGTGATGTGGCAGGGAATAGAGGAGTGCTGAGAAGTATCTTTGTACAATGGAGCAGCACCTTCATCTCATTTAGCCTAGTTATCACAACCACCAGGATGTGTCTCATGCTGGAACTGAGAGCGAGCGAGCTGAGGATCACACTCATCCAACCTGATGTTATCTCCTGTCCTTGCTCCTTGTAAGCTTGCTGCAGTGAAGTGTAATCTACATGAAATCTACATGTCTGAGCTTTCTTTCTTCCCAATTCTCAAATCCTGTCTCCTGTTGAACTAACTTACTCCCTGATCTCGGAGATTTTACAGCCTTTGGGGGGAGATAGATGACTAGAAAAAAGAAAACAAAATCAAAAGCTTAGATATAAGGTGAAACTACAGTGATGGAAAACAGAGGGAGGGGGTCGACTGCAAATGGGCACACACACACAGCAAAAAAACAGCAACAACAACAACAAAAAAACGGGGGTGATAGAAAGGTTCTCTGTCTTGATTTTCATAGTGGTCATGAGAAACCAAATATATTATTTGTCAAAAGGTGTAAAAAGGTACTCAGAGTTTGTCAAGTCACTATGTTGTGTATCTGAAACTAACATTGTATGGCCACCATTCTTCAATAATAAAAAATTTCTTAAAAACTAAATACAAATGTACAATTAAAATTGCTGAATTTTATTGTACATAAATTATATTGCAATGAAGCTGTAAAAAGTTGCCACAAACTTTGTGATTTTAAGACTATTTTAAATCAAAAAATATTTAAGATTTTTAATTTGTTAAAACTTATATATACATGTATGGCTAAATATACATACAGGCATACATATATATAATCTTAAACAACTATATATAAAAGATGAAAATATGTGTATGTACATATAATGCATGTACATATTTTAAGACACTTCTAATTTCTTAAATTATATATAATTGTATGTATATATGTATGTATGTGTACATATGTATATCGCATTTTGAAAAAGTGAAATGTAAAACTAGAATTTCAGAGGTCTTAAAAAAATCCTCCCTCATATTTAATGTGAGCAATAAATCTGAAATGGAATAATCAAAAGTTACTAACACTTTTCTGCACAGAATATTAAAATCATTTAAAACAGACTTACTAGATTGACTTTTAAAACTGTGAGGGTCAGCTTTCATAGCATATCACTTATTAAAATATTTCCCCATAGTTAAGAAAAAAGCACATAAAGAAATAAGGCCATAATTACAAATTGTGATTTGAAACGGAAAGGCCAGAATGCTATGAAAGAATCAGGCGATGGGATCAGTACCGGATAATTTATTTTTTAAAAAATAGAGAAATATTTTCAGTATTAATGTCAATTTACTTAGAAAAAGGCTCTGAAAAGGAAAAAAAAATAAACTTAAAAAGCGAGGATTTAGAAATAATCAAATTAGTTCTTCTCCAGAAACTTCAGAAGGCTTGGGTGTTCTTAACTTGCTTATAATTAATTTCCCATAAAGACACTGCTCAAAATTTTTTTTATCAATAAGCCTCCTTTTTTAAAAAAAAAAAAAGATTTTATTTATTTGACAGAGAGAGAGATCACAAGTAGACAGAGAGGCAGGCAGAGAGAGAGAAGGGGAAGCAGGCTTCCTGCTGAGCAGAGAGCCCGATACAGGGCTTGATCCCAGGACCTTGAGATCATGACCTAAGCCAAAGGCAGAGGCTTTAACCCACTGAGCCACCCAGGCGCCCCTCAATAAGCCTCCTTTTAACTTCATCTTTTAAATTGCATCTCTCCAGACCATCAACAAATGGACCTCTAACACTAACACTGATCATCATGAGTGGTTTTCACTGGTGTCTCTCTTTTTATAAAAGCAACCACAGAAGATATTAAATTTATTTTAAAAGAGCTTCCATATTTAACATAATGTGCTAATAACTCTCACACTCTTGCCTGAAAAGATGGTAATGATATGAAGACTCTGGCTTCATTAGACAGTGACTCTTGCTAAGCAAGAGACAAGTGCCAAGGTCTCATAAAAGGGTTACGTACTGTGAAACAGAACAAGGTAATACTGTGTGACTTTATATAGAAAAACATTATAGGGTAAAAACATTGACATGTTCAGTTAAAAATAATCCTTCAAAAGGCCAAAGTTAACAGTTAAAACCATTTTTTATCTAGAAATTGGCAAAAGATTTATCTAAAATGTTTATATTTTTGCCACTCCATAAATCAAAATTAGTTTTCCATTAAAAAAATTGGATCAGAGATGATAATCTTCTTGCCAATTTTTAGCTAAATGCAAATGGAAACATCTGAGATTCTCAACTGAAAACTGAAGTTTATAGATATATAGTAAAACTACTGCCTGTGAGCCTTACATTGTAAGATCCGAATAGCATATGAGGTTATGAATTAACAGTTATCTCAGATAGGCAAAACCTAAAGCTAGTTTGGTTATTAATGTCTTTAATCAAAGTTTAATCACTTTGTTATTTCATTTCAAGCCTTTTAATGTTGATGGAATAATAATGTAACTTCTACCTATATTTTAAGTCTCAGTTCAAGGCCAGGTGCTTCTGATATGCCCTTCCAGCACCATATATCTCTGCTTTACAGTACTTGAATTTTAACCTGTGGTTCTGTCTGTGTTTGATTCATACCTGACTTATTCACAAGTCTGTGAACTGCGTAAGACATCACGTGGGCTTTTATTCGCCATTTCATCCCTAGGATGTAAAACCCAGTTCCCCATCAATGCCCAGTGCCTTCTTGATGCTTACCCTTTTATTAAAGGAACAATATCTGACTGCCACAGGGTAATTGCTATGATTTTTAAAAATATAGTCATTAATTTATTAAGGAATATCAGCATTAGATTTTCTTTTCTGTATTTTCCAACTTTTATCCTCCTTCTAGGTCTCAAACCAGAAATGCACTTTGTGTTTCAGGCTGGGGATGGTGTTTCTCCCTTCTCTGATTTCCATCCTCTTGCCCCTCCCTGCGAATGCTAGCCTGGGCAAGGACAGCGGGAGAGTACCGGCTCTTCCTTTTCTGTCACATTGCACGGCACTAATTCCACCCCGACTCCATGATGGGAACCCTCTCTCCTACCTCTAGTGAAAGTGTCAAAATCTCTGGGGGAGGAAAAGCAGCTTTTCTTCCCCAGAGCAATTCTGAGATTTTGGAATCCTAATGATATGCTGGGAAAACATTACATAAAAATGTTTTTGTTCCTTGAGAAACTCTGTACTTTTAAAACGAAATCACTTCAGATCACTCTGGGCAAGATTTACTATGTCCGTGCAAGCTACACGTTACTTTCAGATACGACGGTCTCCAGACTTGAGAGAACTGGTCTCAGAACTCTACAGACTTCCTTTCAGTTGAAACGATTAGGTCATGAGCGCCTGGGTGGCTCATTCGATTGAGCATCTGCCTTTGGCTCAGGTTATGATCCAGAATCCCGGGATTGAATTCCCCATTGGGCTCCCTGCTCAGCAGGGAGTCTGCTTCTCCCTCTGCCTCCCCCTCCCCCAGCCCCGCTCATGCTTGCCAGCTCACTCTCTCTCTCACACACAAAAATAAATAAAATCTTAAAAAAAAAGAAAAAAAACTATTAGGTCAATGGATGTGGCATGTATTTTCATGATAGAATGTAGCCAGACTGAGGATATATAAAGTAGATCACCAGGCACTAGTGTCTTAATGGTCAAACTGTATTTTATGAGGTGGAAAGTCAATGAACACAGAAGAGATTATTGGCAACAGCGTGACAACAGTGAGATTGTGCTCTCCTTACCCTGGGGACGGAAGCAGACTACTAACATGGGAACTAAAATATAGCTTTACGTTGGGCCATAAAGACCAAGCCAGCAATAAAAAACATTCAGTCCTGATGATCAATTTCATTTACCCCATGTAGGTTCATTGTGGTAAAAGGGATGATTTTTACCAAAAGACAAACTTTGAACAAATGAGCTCATTTCCATCATGTTGACAAGTCTTAAGTCATGAGATATGCTAAAGTATGTATCCCAAAGCGCCATTATAGAATCATTAAGCTGATTTCCTCCATCAAAATATATACTTTTTTCTATTTAAATTTTAAGGGAGAAGACAGGTGGTTAAAGACTAATACATTTTAAAAGAACTGATGGTATCTGGCCAGCTCCCCCTTGTCACACAACTCTTTGAATGATTAGGGGTACTGACTGCCAAATATGTTTAAAAACTCATTTGAAATGAAGAAAAGACTCAGAAATAAACAAAAAGGGGAGGGCGAAAGAGGATATTTTAATTTCACATTTTTCTTGCTTTATTTTTAAGATGAGAAGTAAAACTGTTCTTTTATTAAAAATGGCAAAAGTTGTATTGAGGTAGGCTGAAAACTCACATTTCAACTCAAAGTTGGAAGGAATCTCTTTTTTAATATTTTATTTATTAGAGAGAGAGAGAGAGGATGACAGGGGGAGCGGCAGGCAGAAACAGTCTCCCCGCTGAGCAGGGAGTCCGGTGTGGGACTCGATCCCAGGACCTCTGGATCCTAACCTGAGCCAAAGGAGATGCTTTACCCACTGAGCCACCCAGGCATCCCTAAAGTCTTAGGAATCTGTAACTAAACTGTAGCTATTGATCCACAGATTTTTAAGTCAGGAGAATGAGTGGTTTTAACATTTTAACATTTCTAGCATTATAAGGCTGCTTTCTTACAGATTAAGATTTCTACCTAGATGTCTGAAAAAGCAATAGTTCTGTAATTGAAGTATGCAAGTAACGTGTGATAGCACTGAAGTATCAAGAAAGCAATACTTTTATGTTTAAATGTACGTATAAGTTTGTATGCATCAGGTAGGCATCTGTGTGGGAATGCAGATATGGGAATGCAGAATACGAACAGGCCAGTGTAAAGATGCATTCACACACACACACACACACACACACACATAGACCACTCTAGGTATGTGTTAAAATACAGCAAAAAAGTCATCCATGTCTTTTCCAGGATTTTCACTGTCAGTTCCATAGCTGTCCCTCTAGCCCAGACAAAAAGGGAATATTTTTCGTGACAAGTTATAAAATATGGAAAAATGGACAGAATCCTGAGTCTTCAGCAAGGTAGAAGACATGCTGACACTATGTAAAGGGTATTTTAGAACCTACTGGAGTATTTACTATTGCTGTAAGCATAGGGAGGCACATGCCATGGACTGGGGTCAAGAATGTTATTAGTGCCCCAGTGCATAGGACCCAAATCTGTCATGGTACATTCGAACCGTGGCACTCCTTACAAAATAAAGGACATGCTCTGCAATTACCAATCTGCCTGGGCATGTACATAAAGAGAGCTGACAAATGATAAAGGAAATTGGAAAGGTTGAGAGGATGAAGTCAATAATAGATTTATCTCCAGACATTTAGCACTTGAAGTGCATCTGTTATACAATATGTAGACATATTTTACAGCAAATTTGGAGATACTGCGAGCCCACTGGGAAGGGACAATATCTAATTTTATATTCTATATAATTCCGAGCATAACTTTGGTGCTTAATCACTAGGAGGAGGAGGTACCCCTGTGCTTACAAAAGGAGAAATGCACGAAAAGAAGCACAACTTGGGGTTTGGTATGCAGGAGCCGTGAGGGGAGACGGGCCGAGGAGAGCAAAGTCACATACAAAATCATGTCTTACGAGCAACATGACAAGATTGCATTCTGAGAGTTCTTTTGATGATGAAAAGTCACAATTCCTATTTTTTCGCAAACTCAAGGGAAGTTATTGCAAGGTGTTAGTCTGAAAGTACAAAAGTTCAGGAAGAAATTGAAAGCAAATTTTAACCAGATCTCATTGGAAAGCATTTAGGAAACAATTTCATGCCAGCTTGAGCATTATTTCCCCCCAAAGAATTCATCTTGTTCTTTCGAAGAATTTATTTTACTTCATGAATGCTCTAAATACAATTAACCATAGATATTGTAGAGTATTAGCTTTCATAGTGCTAGTATTTATAGTAATATGGCCCCATTTATCATAAGCATGCAAAAGAAAAATTATGCCTATTTATATAAACGTGATCTGTACGTGTACTTGAAAATTTCCTATTTTACTATCCATGCTTTTCTCCCCACCTATCTGTTTTCTTTCCTCTACCACACTGTACGGAAAAACACACATGTCTTAAGGCTTAATTTTGCTTAATTTTGTGTAAATTTGTTTATACTTAAAAATGTGGAACGACTAGAAAGGGAAACAATATTTTAAAATATTTTTGCATCGTAGCTTATTGCCCTGGGAAAAGGAAAATATATTCTTGAGCCCTATTGTTACTTGTTCTATTGTACATGATGCTACACCGATCAGCCAATTCAGCTAAAAAAATGTGTATCCCACGGCATTACGTCTGGCCCTGTAACTGAAGCAGGCTGACTTGTGTCCTACCATCTCTATACACACTTAATTTCTTCCTAGAGTCTCTGTTTTAGCTGCCAGTTAAAATGAATTATTTCACTTAGTTGTTAAGATTACTTGACCAGTACAGAGAAGACCTGATACACAGTCCCTTGCTGTAGGAGGAGTTTATGCTGTTACCGAGAAGCCAATTGCTTAGCATTTAGTGATGTGATATCATTCTTGCCCTAAGCTGCAGTGTTCTATCTCAGAGCATGCATGGCTCTACTTTTTTTTAAAGGCATTTCACATCAGAATGCTCGGTCTTAGATGGTGAGTAACCCCAAGATGGAGTGTAGAAAGACCTAGCTTGCTGTTTGTCACTTACCCTACTGCTCGGAGCTCCTATGTAGTAAAACCTCCTGGTGAGAAAAATGTCAAACTTACCATTGTCTGGTACATAGATTCAAAAAGATTTGCCAATCTTACTATTATTTTTCGTGTAGTCTTCAGGTTATATCGATTGATTTTCTTTCCCACACCCCCTTGTTTGAAAAATCAAATACGTGAACATTCTCCATGGTATAAACAACAAAGGAAAAACTTAAAAATACCTTTAATATATAAGATTTACACTCAGAAAAAAACCTTTTCTGATTTTAATATTTAAAGTAGCTATCGTGATCTATATCTTGATTAAAATAGTTTCAAAGAAGAGAAAAAAAAAAGGAAGGAAGGAACAAAGGAAGAAAGGAAGGAAGAAAGAAAACAAACCAGATCCTGGCATTATCTCAGCAAAGCTTAAGTTAATGTTGAAGAAAAAATACAGAAAACAGGAAGAATTGGTGACTTTTTTTGGGCGGGGGGTGAAGACAGTGCAGTATCCTCTTTGCAACTTTATGCCGATAAAATCCAGACAAGACAGTTGTCTGAAAACGATATACAGCATTGTTTTAATGAAGAGTTTTCTAATGGCCTCAAGGACACTCTCCTTGCTTTGAGAAGCGACTCAAGACAGTAGTTCCATCAGAGTTTAACTGCATTTTATTTCAACTTTCAGTAGTCATGTGGATCAGAGTAACCTTAGTACTCAAAATGCAAACTCAGACTACACTCTGATTAGTTCCTTCCAATCAGGGAAAATTGTAGTTTGTAAAAATCCCCAGTAACTCGCTCTTTGACAATAGTGTGGAAACAATAATATACAGTCAAATATGCTCTTAGGAAATCGCAATAACTGAAAGAAACCTCTTTTATGTCTTTTAAAACATATAGGTAGATCTCTAATCTTGCTTTTAAAGAGATGTACATGATTTAAGAGACTAAATATCAAGAACAGAGCAGTAAACTAAGGAAGATATAACATTCAATTGTATACTGGATACCAGCTATATTTTGCAGCTGTATACCATTATTTTTAAATAAAACATGAGAGAAAAGAGCCAAATACTACATTCTGAAAGAAAAAGAGGAACAGAATGCAAGTTCAATAAGCTGAGATTTTAGTGTGTTTGACATAAAATAAAAATGCACAACTATGATTTGAAAAATGGTTGGGCAAAATCTATTATGTGCTCCTGTATACTCAGAAAACTGTGTCCAGATCCTTTTTATGTTATGGGTCCCTGAAGTCCTATGTGTGTCTTCTCATGTGAACATGAAGAATTCTGAACTAGACACTGTGGATGCACCCAGATAGAATGCATTTGGAATTATTTTATAAACAAAGTTTAAGTCAGAAAAAGAAATGTGAATTTTGGTTTTAGAATTTTGCAAATAGAAAAGAGAGAATGAGTCAAAATAGTCACTTCCAGCCTTTTTCATTGATCAATTTATGGTTTCAAATAAAAATATTCTTTTAGATTTTCAAAATGGGAAAAATATGTATATATGAGTCTATATATTTTCTGCATGTTTCCAATATTAGCAATTACAAAATTGTTTTAAACATTGCTTCTTCTAAGAATGGATTCTCCTTTTTTCATGAATAAATATGGACTTATAAGAATTTTCTCAGATGTTTATAAAATGCTATGGCAGATTATATTACAGCATTTTATTCTTCTGTATACAATATGAAGGTCACTTATGTTCTGTAATGAGCGAAGACTCTATTTTGCTAATGTTTTCCATATCACGTTTCCAACCTGATCTCCAGTTTTATCCTTGTAGTCTGGAAGTCATTGGGCGGACCAATTTATTGTCTAGGGTTAAATGAGAACAATTCTAAGAAAAAGCTACAGTTGAGGAAAGTGAAAATTAAGAGAAGGATTTAATTTTAACATTTAAAGAAATCAGGTGTTTGGTTTTCTTCTTATTAATGTATATTAGACTCTGTGAGCCTCTCATAATTATTTTCCAAGTTAATTATCGAGAAAGCTTTTGCTGTTTTAGGTAATTTAAAGTCTTCTGCTGTGCCTTTTCTGTGTTCACGCTCTTTTCCTTTCTTCCATTCCGTGGATTTTCTTGACTCTCTTTAGTTGCTGCCTTTGATCCTTCTTCCCTCACTTAGGAACTTTCTTTGATTCTTCAGACTCTGACTGAATCAAAGAGGACCTGTATGGATACATGGTCTTCCCAAGCCCGGCCATGCTAAGTGATACGACTGAGTTTCTAAGCAGATAATAGTCCGTTTTTTTTTTTTTCTATAGTCCATTGTTTCATTTGCAAAAAGAAAAAAAAATCAAAATGTGATTTTTTTCGAAAAGGGTAATAAAATGACACATGCTAAAAATTAAATTTCATAAGCAAGGTTTATTACTGGTGGTGTGGTAAGTTATTGCAATTTGGCGCTTTCACAGATTCACTGAGACAAGAATAAACTCAGATATATGATTTCCATCATATATCTTTTTTCAACTCGAGCAACCTCCTTTTGGTTGGTGGTTATAGGAAATCAGATAGTAGTATCCTTTGGAATATAAGAGGAAAGTACATGTTGCAAAATTCTTTGAGGCTTTTGATTTTATTGCTTCAAAATTGGTCAGAAATCAGAAAATCTCCTTTTTTGGGGGGGGGTGTCATTCTTTTTCTAATCAGAAACCAAGGATGACAAAAGCATAAAGTTAGATTCTGAGGGGGCGTCAACCTTAGTAAATCCTTTATATTCATATGCGCAAATATGATGTTTATGCATAAAATGGTTATTGAACCATGTATATCATACAATATAGAATTTTCACAGCAAAAAAGGAGGCTTATGTGATTCGGAAGGCTACTGTAGAAAAAATTTGGCCTCCAGTGACTAAGTTGCCACCAGAGGGCGATTACTATAGCAAACTTCATTCTACACAATTGCCTCTTTTTTTTTTTTTTTTTGTCCTGGTTGTCCAGTTAACAAAAAAATGTAAACTTCTCACTATGGAAAGGTTAAACTTTATACAAGATAACTCTGACTGAAAGTTCACTTTCAACTTCAAAAAAGAAGTAAATACTGTTGGTGTGTTAGTAAGAAAGGAAGGGCAAAGGGAAATGAAATTTCTTGTTAGATTGGCCAGAAGATTTTTAGATAACAAATTGAAAGAAGAAAATAGTGCCTGAGTGGAAGGTTAGAACTCCAGTCTACTTCCCCCAAAGAGATACTTATTTACTCTGATTCCTTTGTTTTCTTTAGGAGTGACAGAGCAAGTTGATGCCTACTGCCAGTGGTTTTAGCAGTCATTAATTTTTAAAGTTTTTTTTTTTTTATTCTCCTTGCCAAGAGTCATCTTAGTGAGATATTTTGGATTTGGTCCTAAATATCCTTTATAGTTTTGTATACATTTTATCCTGGTCTGAACATCAGACTACATGAGCAATAGAGTGATGCATTTAATAGCATAGAATGTAACATAATGCAAGCTTTAATACCTGGAATACAGTAAACCAGTAGCTTTGAGTTATATTACCCATCGTAAACTTCTTTAACCTGTGGCTCATTTTCAAAATAATAAACGTAACTATTCCATAAAAATATCTCAACACAGAAGAGCCAGAAAAGTGAAGGACATGAACAGATGGTACATCAATCTTTTGCATTTATACAATTTGTTTTTTAATGCAAATAGTGTGGGTTGCCTGCTCATGCCTTGGATATTTGTTCCAAAGATGAGCACATTTTCTTATCTTTCTGGATCAATGTGACATTTGCAGTTATCATAAAGTGGGAGCCCATTTAATGATGTTAATGCTTCCTTAATGTAAAAATAAAATCACCTTCTTTATAAAAGCAAACAGATTAAAAGTCCCAAAGAGACCATTGAAATCTGTGACATTTGCAGTTACTAGTAACTAGATGACTTGATTATGCACAGGTAAAAAAAAAAAAATCTTAAAAGCATTGTTTATGATCATTAATCAGAACATTAAATATGAATTCTAGATTCCCTATGAGTAAGAAGATAAATAAGCATCTATTTGATTAAAGAAACCAGCAAGTTAAAAACTTTTTTTAAAAAAGAGGTACCATAATTAAATGTTAATAAGCATCTCTGAATTTTAAGAGAACTTGCAGGATCTTTGTGGATCCTTACAAATAAATGATAGTGTTTCTGAGATACAGTATTTTTCTGAAACAGAAAACAGACTTAAAAATTGTGCAGCAGTTTAGATAGTAATAGTAAAGCAGTTTAGGTGTGGCACTGATTTTTTTTAACTTAATTCATAGAATGATTCCAGTGTGTACCCGCCCACTCCCATATATTTCCACTTTCACAGAGAAAAGTCATTTATAGAAGAAAAGAGTGATGTTTCTAAGGCTTATTTCGTTCCATCAGTAGAGCCTACTTGGCTACTTCATGGGGAGCCTGCTTTGGGAATTCATTTCTTTTTCGTGTGTATTGTGTCTGTTTTCGATGTTTCATACACATGCCCAGAGGCCGTCTGGCACCACATACACTTTTTAAAGCCAATTTGAAAAAGCAAATCATTTCCCTTCCTGATAAGACAGCTGGCTGTTGCATACAGCCTTTTCCACTAGAAATGAGCTATGGTCACTAACTAATTCCAGAAGGTCCAAAGAGTTGGCATTAGATGAGAGCAAATTTCGATCACTATCAAATTGGCATCAACTCCAATAATGGGCCAATGTATGAGATGCAAGGCACAGGGGTGTCATGAAAGTAACCTCAGCTGCTCTGCGTAGCTCCCCAAAGAGCCCATGGAGATAGAACAAGGGCAACACCTCCTCAGGAATGTTCTCTGAAACAAGTGGAGATAGGTCTTAGGTGTTCTTTATAGATCTTTTTATAGGTCTCATTTCATGTGGAACCACGAGTGACTCCCTTCACTGGTAGGTGCGGCCGTGTCTGCAAAGCTTATCTATATACTTGCCATAGATCTCACACCCAGTTTAATAAATAGAGCTGATGGAGTGAGGGAATTTATATCTAGGTAACAAGGACTTTACTGCAGCAATTAAATATTTTTTAGGCTCAGGCCTATGTGCCCAGGGTGAAAATAAAATCATACTGACTTGAAAAAAATGAATCATATTTTGAAAAGAAAATAAACATGTGGGCTGGAGCTTCAGCCTCTGAGGAAGGTTACTTACCCAGTCCCTTACTCAGTCATCCATTGAGGAGCACGTATTTCTCAAACACTTGTTTTGCAAAGCCAGGCGCACATAATAACAGGGTGTTAAGGGTCCAGTAATACAATGGGCACGCTCTGTCTTCACAGAGCCTGTAGTCTACTGGGGAAAATATATTAGACCAGCTATTATAATAAATAATAATAAAGATAACCCTAGAGGGTATATAGGGTGTTTATGGGAGCACAGAGTATGGAGATCTAATCTGGCCTAGAAGTCAGGAATGAGAGAAAAGAAAAGATTGTGCCTAGAAGAAAGACTGATAAGTGTGCAGGCTCAGTGATGAGATAGACAAGACTGGAGGAAATGAAAGTTCTGGAAGAATCAAATGGGTATAATGGAAGAGAAGGAATGACAAGCAATGAAGATGGAGAGATAAGTAGGGTCTGAGCAGTAGTGGGTTTTGAGAAGAGAGGCCACTGAGGCCATGTCATGTTCTACAACATGAAAACCAGAGAAGGGAAAAACTAATCTCCAGGATTGGCTGAAAGGATCAGGAAAGACCATGTAATGCTTGGCATGTTGGCAGCAGAAGCTTGGATGGTAAATCTTTACTTTCAGTAGCTAAAGAGTGGTCATGAGCCTCACACATTCCTGCAGAACTGGTTAAAGCCACATTCACCTTTGTATGCCCATAAACCCTTTCTCCGTTCCAGCACAGAGACTGGCAGATAGTAGCTGCTCAGTAAAATTTTAGAAAATGGGATCCAGGGGATGTATTATTACTTGTGACTGCTGTACCAAATTACTACAGACTTGGTGGCTTCAGACAACAGAAATTTATTCTATCACAGTTCTGGAGGCCAGACCTCCAAGATCAGCCCAAAATGAAGGTGCTGGAAGGGCTGACCTCCCTCCTGAGGCTCTAGCGGAGCATTTACTCCTTGCTTCTTTGAGCTTCTGGAGTCTGCTGGCATTCTTGGTTTGTGACTGCGTCATTCCACTCTCCATCTCTGTCTTCACTTTGCCATCTTCCCTGTGTGTTAGTCTTTGTCTTATAAGAACACTCGTAAGAGCCTTTAGGGCCCACCCTCATAATCCAGAATAACCTTCCCATCTTAAGACTCTTAATTTAATCATACCAGCAAAGAATTTTCCATATAACATAATGTTTAAACATTCCAGGGATTAGGAAATGATATCCTTGGAGGGTCAGTTTCAGCCTACAACGGTGCTTACTCACAGTCCTTAACATCTTTAGTGTTGAAGGAAAAGATAAAATAGCCTTCTGTGTCACAACTATTCTAAGATTTAAGTCTTAAACTCCAATGGAAGCAACCATTCAACCTTCCTCTGAATACAACTCTAGCACCCCACTTCCTCTAAATACAAATCTAGGTTCTGTGCTATCACACACCATGTAGGTATTGGAAGGGTCCTTAGGAATAAGTTATCACAAAGATGCTTGGAGTAATTTAGTGCTTACTTGTGGTAAAGTGAGTGGTAAGAAATGTGAGAGCAAAGCCAATGCCATTTTGCACCTCCCACAGGGGTTAAAACCAAAGGAGTTTTCTCTGTGGTCTCTGGAGGACCCTGTCTTAAAGCATTTCCTCACAGTTTGACTAGGATGGGTTAAAACTTCCAATGTAGGGTTTTTGTTTGAACCTCACACTTAATGCTGGGAATGGTTCTTTTACTCAGAACAAACAAACAAAAACCGACCAAGATAAATACCTTCTATATACCAGGCAATGCCCTAGGTTCCAGCTCACAATTACTAGATCTCATGGAGGAAGTTCTATGCTAGGAATAAATAAAATAAGTTCTAGGTGTTTTCTGGTCCAGCAATGTATCAGTCCTACTCCAGAACATGGCGGCAGGGAAACTCAGAAGTGTTTTGGGCACTTGACATGTGCTATAATACTCAATTCTCACAACTCTGTGAGATAATATTATCATCACCTTTTAAAAAATAATAAATCATGGCTCAGGGGTTCAATAAACTTAAGAAGTCATACAGTTAATTTAGAGTGCATCTGTGATTAGAATTCAAATTAGTCTGACCTCAGTGCTCATGCTTATTTCATCATAACAACCTTATTGCCCGGAAACAGATTTGGAGGTTAGATGTCTTTAGATCTAATTTTGGGTTTGCCATTATGCCATGCACCCCAAGATCAATTCCTGAAAGAGGCCATTTCAGGATAAATAGGAGAATGCATCATTTTACCACTACATTTAAAAAGTTCATTTCCTTAAGATGAGGTAGAGTCCAAAACAGCAAATAAGTTTAGCTAAGTTAGATCACAGGGCCATAAATATCAAGAAAATATCTTCATGGAATATTGTTCACTTTTTGAGACTGCTGTTGTGGAGAATGGCCATGGCCTTAGACAAATATCCTTAAGGACATCGATAAGGATGACCATCTTCCCTATTTCTTTTGTTTCAGATGAGCCATGAGAAATGTGTGCCATTCTTGCATTTTCTAGGTTTAATGATATGGCTCACTAATATTAGCAGAGCTCTGAAAACATATTTTTCTGATTTACATGGCTTTAACATGAGTCAGAGGCACAACTACGAATAGTAAAATTGTCTTATTAAGTCAATGGTAGAGTAAATGTTCTGGACATGCCAAGGACATGGCTACTGCCTTCTCTTCAACAATCCTTGGCATCCTAAGGATGTCACACAATTTCTTCCCACAGCGAAGGACAGATTCATGCTGTTACTTTTTTTTTTTTTTTAAGCAATCTTGGTTGAAAGCACCAACAGTGATACAACTTGGTTCATTTTGTCATTTTTTTACTCCCTTGAATTACTACATAAATATTAATAGCTAAACACATTGCAAACAGGTGGAGCTCATTCTGTCTCTGGAGCGCTGCCACCGTTATGTGATATCTCAGATGGGTGACGAGATTTTCCATGTGGGGAGGGCGGTCTGTCATTCCATGCCAACCCCATTGGACACACCCTTGGCTTGGAGTTCTTTATTTCCTGTGATATCTCTATGACAGCCTTCTTGGTCTTTTAACAGTTCATTCAGTAGAGTGGGAAGGAGTAACACACTCCACTTAAGAACCACATTCACTTCACTGTATATCTGGTTACTTTTTTCATACGGTGGCTGCTACTGATAAGATCATGGAAGCCCCCAATATTTAGAGGTATCTATCAGCTATGCATGAAATATTTGTTTACCTTACATCCAAAAATTGGTGTATGCTTGATGACCTCTTCAAACTAAAGGAGTCACAGATTTATTATGGTAGATAATAGTATGCTAAAGTCCCCTTTTTGTTCCCTGATTTCCAAATACAAAGCTTAAACTATATATCCATTCAAAGTAAAAATGTATTATCTTACAGTTATCAATATGTTAAGTGGCATAATTGTTTTCAAAGGCCTTAGGTCTGTGGACATAATATTCATCTACCTTTTCATGCTGAATTATTTTCTTTATGTGTGTTTACCTCCAATGCCCAGACATATTTCAAAATGAAATTCAGAAATCCGGCTGGACATAATGCTAGACGTGATGACTAGGTTATTCCTCCTGTGCCAGTAAAATTATTCATTTAAAATATACGTGTTTTCACGGGAAGCAAGCACATTTAGACTCGTTCTGAAATATGTTGAATGTATGTGATTGCGTGTGATGTGCTCTGACTAGAAAATGCATGAGGCTCGGTGTACTTGAATTCCTCAACTGGTTTACAACAGATCCACAAATCTTGTTATAAATTTTTAAAAATTTAATTCATACGTCCAAATAGCCCATCTTTAAAACCTATGCATTTAGAGGAGTTTCTGATTAGACCTTGCAGTGAAGCAAAATTTAAATTTTGCAATTTCATGGAGGAGGTTTTAGTCCAAATCATGAAGTGAAGTTGTATTTCTATTGTCATCTTATTGGTTATATATCACATGTTTAGTGAAAAGCAAACTATTGAGGTAAAAGCATAGCTTTTATTATTCCAATGAGATAGTGACAGAAAGCATCCTTGACATTAATACTTTTGGTATCTGTTTAAAAATCTGCATTAAAATCAATTAGTAGTCCTGTCAGATCTGAAACAGTTTTTAGGATCTTTTTCCTTCTCCACTTTTAGCTTAGATTAGGGTCCCCACCCATTTTCTCTGCCAGTTGAACATTGCCTGGGGTTCAGGGGTCCTCCTCAAGATGGGTCCCATATGTGCTTTTTAGGGATAGAGCCCATAACTTCCATCCATTTGCACAGGGATCTGTGACAATCTACTATACGAACCCATACCTTTACATAATTCAAACCATGGTGGAAGGTGTCCAGAGAAATGAAAACCAACAGATTATGTGAGGATGAGGACACAGCTTCCGTTTTCATCCAACTTCGTACATGCAATTTTGTTACAGGGAAGAGGAGCCCAGCGTGACCTAGGACTTCTGGTCCTCAGCAGAGCCTTTTTTTCAGAGGGGTGTCTGCCTCAGATATCTGCAAATACTCCATCACATATTCGGGTGTATTTTAATTTTTTCTTATTCCCATAAATACTGTTAAACTTATCCACTCCTAAACACAAGTTGAACTAACTCAAAGAACCCTGATCTCTTATGTAATAGTTCCCTTGTGTCTTCATGGGACCCCTTTCAGTAGGTATAATGAAGAACTGGATTGTTAATCAGAGAGTCTGGATGCCAACTAGATTCTCCTGCTGGTTAGTTGGTGACTCTGAATAAGTCATCTTCAGGACCTCATTTTCTTCATATGTGTTTTGCAGAATACATTGGATGGAGTCTGATGGACCCAGATTCAAATTCCTGGCCTGTCATATACTATTGTGTATTGGGGCAAGGTATTTATTTTCTTGCTGCCTCGGTCTTCCCATTTGTTGGAAAATATGTACACCATGGAGTTATTTCAATAATTAGATGAGGTAATACAGACAAGGGGTTAGCATAAGACCTGACATGTGATAAGCATTGCAGTTATTATCCAGAAAGGCTGATTTGGTGATAGTTCTTAAGAATTAAAGTTTTGTTTTCCTGACATATAGTTACTCCATCATTTTCTTTTTCTCATAAAGTCAAAAAAAGTAAAGAAGTAAAGACTATCGCTCACTTGTAGTAAGTGATATTATGTCCTTTTCTTCTACACATTGACTTTGCTTCTACCATGTGCAAACCCCAAAAGGACACTTGCTAAATAAAGATGGAGCAGGGGCATGGATGTGTAAAGAGAGCACTGAGCAAGGGGGACCATGGTATAGGCCAAATGACTGGTCTATGGGTCTGGGGAAGTTCAACTTGAATAGGTAGTGTGACTCAAAGCAGACACGAGGTAGTCATAGACTTAAAAGAAGGCTTTATGAAAGTCTCCACTTATATCCCCATGATGCTCCGGTAGGTGTGTGACAAGGTGAGTGGAGGTCACATGAGAACAGAATTTATCTCTCTGTAAGTAACATCACTATTAATGTCAGAACTCTTCTAAAAATGAAAACATCAGATTACTCAGGAACAACAGTGCTGTTGTTCAGTGATAAGAGATTTCAGACTTGACATAAGCGTCACCAAAAAAAGTTGCTGTTGAAGAAATTTTTTTTCCTACATTTAAACCAAAATCTGTCTTTCTGTATTTTCTTTTTCACTTCAAATTTTTCACGTCTGTGTTTTAAATTAACGATTCAATCGACTGTTCTTTGCAATGCCATTAATGACTTTCTAATTCCTGAATCTAATAAGCAAACATTCAGTTCTTAAATATGTTATATCTGGTTTTCAGAGCATACTCGATAAATGTTATTGTTATAACACTACCTTATTCTCTAAATCTGAGATTTTTGTCATAATTGACCTTTATTTTTCTTGAAACTTTCTCTGGTTTCTACAAATTCATTTGTGAAATCAACACTTCAAATACCTCATCCAGTCTTTTTTTTTTTAATGTTCTTAGGTTCTTTTATTTCCTTGATGTTGAAATATAGGTGGGCATAGCTCTTGACTTTTTCCTCTTTTCCCTGGGTTAACTTATCCCATCTCAACAAGGGCGCACAGAGAGAAGGGAACTTTAATGCCCTAGTTGCCCATTCTATGTGCTGACTTAACTTTTCTCCTATGCATTTGGAATAGTGTCAGCTATGTATCATTCTTGAGAGGATTAGAAAATGGTCACTCAAATCATTTTCTTTAAGATTTAATGCCTGCATGGAATTAAATGAAAAAGGTAACTCTCCAAAATCTCTTTGGCTCAGACCACTGAAGACACATTTCCAATGACACAGTTAGCCATTACCTGGACAAACCGGAGCGCTTCAAACCTGGCATTTTCTCCTGAAAGCTTTCTCTTCATCTTCATGCCTAAAGATATACAACTATTCAGTCACTTGCTCCAAAAGTTCAGGAAGAATCCTGGGCTCTTTTCTCCTTGAAACCTGAAGAGATTAGCTACTAAATATGTCTCAGATCAGTTGCCTTCTGTCTGTCCACTGGCTATGTTTAGCTCTTTATTACATTTTATTTGGACTATTATCAGAGGGAAGTAGCCCTATTATCTACATTTCTTGCTGCATGAAATATCACCTAACTGTCACCATCATTTTTAAGCTATCCTTCAAAACTGTCAAAATGATCTCTTCTGAACATAAATAAAATCTATGCTCATTTGGTTCGATCTTGGCTCATCCATTGGCATGGCACAAAATTTTCTATTGGCCAACCCAGGTTAACTTTCTCAACCCCCTGGGACAGTCTGTCTTCTCCCCCTGCTAGACTACTTGAAATTCTTTGAATGCACAACATTTTTTTTCCCTTAGTTTTCACATTTGCTAATAATGCCATTCACCTCTATCTATCCTGTGAACTTTACCCTTCCTTCGATATTTAATTTAAATTCACCATTCTCACTAATCCCAGTTGATTAGTACTGAGTAGAGTGGAACATAAAAGATTCTTCATAAGTATTAAATTTGAAATATATTATTTTTTAAATTGGGATAAAATTGGATTATAACATTAGTTTTAGGCATACAACAAATACACAGTTGACCCTTGAACCTTGAACAGTGCAGGGGTTAGGGGTATTGACAAAATCTGTGTATAACTTTTGACTCCCCATGAACTGAACTACTAGTAACCCACTATTGACCAGAAGCCTTACCAATAACTTAAATAGTCAAATAGTCGATTAATATATATTTTGTATGTCTTAAGTAATTTATACTGTATTCTTATAATAAGTAAGAATTACTTTAAAATTAAAAAAAAACATAAGGAAAAGAAAATAACTGATAGCAGTATGCTGTACTTATTGAAAAAAATCTTTGCATAAGTGAACATGCCCAGTTCAAATCCATGTTGTTCAAAGGTCATCTGTATTGTGAAATGATCAGTACAATAGGTCTAGCAAATATTTTATCAATAGTATGTGTTACATTATGATTATGCTGTTGAAGATAGGATGCAGGCTCTGGATATGAGGTTTTGCAACATAATTCTAGGTGTCTTCTAAGATTCTTTGGTTTTGTGATTTATTTTCAACTGTTTAGAAAAATCTAATATTAATTCCATTTCTATTTTCCCTTGGTTAATATGACAAAAACACATTAAGACCTCAACAATATTTCTCAATGGACTAGGCTTGAGTTCCTGGAATTAATATCGCAATCCTAACTCTAGGACTATAATGTCATATTGACATTTCAAAAAAATACATCTTTTAGCTCACTGGCACTTCAATGGAATTCTTTATCCATGAAGGTTCCTCATTTATTTTGTGCCCAGTATAAGGCATATTTTATAGCATTTAAACATTAAATCATGTTTTATTACTTCCCTCACCTAGCCCGAGGATCTATTTTTGGTTTGAACAATTCTAAGTTCGTGTTCTTGCCTTACCTTATGGAGGAAGAATCCTAGAAAAGAAAATCTCTAATTTTTTGATCAAAATATGTCCTTAAATCTCTCTCTACCCCACCATAGTGCTCTGTGTTTTTACTTTCCTCTTTCCCTCTCCCTCTCTGCTGACATTAGCATAAAAATGTGCTACCCTAACTAAGCAGTCTGCTAACTGATAAGCTATCAAAAAATCATCTGTTATTTTTATAGCTCAAAGGCAGATGCCATTTGAAGAACTAGAGTTGAATGAGTAGGGTTTGTTAGTGCTTTTTAGATTCATCATTGTAAACTTGAGGTATTTTAAAATGGAATGATTGGAGGCTTGAAATATTATCCCATGAGCAATCAAGCTTTAGAATTTTGCTAGCCTTAAATTTTTGTCTGCATAAAATCATTTCATATCACATTGTATCATAAAGAATCGTGGTTGTTGTCTAATGTTTGTATGGAAAAATCTTTCCTGCATTAAATCAGACCATTGTAATTATCCAGGAAAACTCAGATCAGAACATCCCCTTCTATTCCAGCAGGGGCCCCCTTTGCCATGAGATGCTTTTCAAAGGGTCTCAGAAGCAGCAAACATGTGCTTGGTAAACAACTATTTTCTCAGGTTGCTTTTCTGAATTACTTTGGGCATAACAAGGGGGACACTCTTGTTAGAAGCGGGTCAGTTCCTGGTCCCAGGCCTCAGGGCTCCTGAGATTGCTCTTGGAGGTTTGGATGAGAAGTCCATTTGAATAAAAGAGTTATTTAAAAACCAGGGAACTTGGCCTGCCAAGATTTGTCACTGTTATAAACTGCTTTTGTGTCACAGAAGCTAGCCGCCCATTTAAATATCACCCATTTACAGAAAAAAAGTCACGATTCACAGTAAAGGAAAAGGAAACCACAAATGGTGGAAAGGAAGATGAACTATTTAATAACACAAATATGAGAGCAGTAAACTTGACAGTGGATCAAGATGTATATATGATTATGCTCCAATATATTTTATATTGTACAGTCATCCAGCAGAGCCTTGACGGATTGAAATTTGAATATGTTTTAACTTACTGATCAGTAGATGATTTGAAGCAGATGATCTCAACAGTTCTTAAAATCTAGCCGTCGTTGTCATCATCAATGTATCATTTTTCACAAATAACAACCAACATCTTAGAGTAAACTAAATATATGGGTGTGTATTATGGTTAGATGATTATTATTTTTAAATCAAATAATATTTTATATTACACAAATATGAATGCATATTGTAAAACTTCAAACAATACAGAAATATATTCAGTAAAAAGATATTTTCTCCCTCTCCACATTTACTCAAAAACCAAATTCTGTCACTAATTTAATATGTATCCTTGAAGGTCTTCTACCATGTCTTCATAGTGTATCTGTCTTTCTATCTCTCTACCTACCTGCCCACCTATTCCTGTTTATGACATCGTGCAGTTTTATTTCTTTTATTTCATTTTTAGGGAGGTATCATCTCATATACACCTAAAACTCAGGAGTAAGACGCTCTGAATTCAAAATCTTTAACATTTCACAAGTCACGTGACCCTCTGTGCTTCAGTTTCCTTACATTTCACATAGGCATAATAATGGTATATACCTCAAATAATTTTTTTAAAGATTTTATTTATTTATTTGACAGATCACAAGTAGGCAGAGAGGCAGGCAGGGAGGGAAGAAGGCTCCCCGCTGAGCAGGGAGCCTGATGTGGGGGCTTGATCCCAGGACCCTGAGATCATGACCTGAGCCGAAGGCAGGGGCTTAACCCACTGAGCCATCCAGGTGCCCGGGCACTACCTCAAAGAATTTTTGTGAGAAATGTCTGTGTGCGTTCCATAGTACTGGTTATTTCTCATATTAATTATATAGATGAAATACTTTGCATTATTCCTAGCATATAATAAATATTGCACTAGTGTTATTATTTTTTTTATTCCAATGTCCTCTTTCCATGTAATAATATATCTTCTATCCAGATCACTCCATAAAGATCTATCATATTCATTTCAAATGCTGTATAGTATTCTCAACCCTGGAAGTAATTTATTTGACTCCTTTCCTATAGCTGGAACTTTAACTCTTTTCCTTTCCTTTTTTTTTTTTTTTGCAATTAGCATAATGTAATGAGCATCTGTGTCTGTCTATATGTCTGTCTCTCTGTCTGCATTTATGTGCCTGCCTATAACATAGTTTCTTAGAAGTGGAATTGCTAGGTCAAATAGTATCAATATAAATTATTTTTTAGAAACTCCTGAATCACTCTCCAAAATGCTTTAGAAATTCGCATTTGCACCAACAATGAGTACAAGTGTCTTTATAACCTCCCTGACATGGTAACCAAACCATTTCTTAAAACTTCTTAAAATTTACAATTTTGTTTAAAATTGCATTTCTCTCAGGGGTGCAATTGGACATTACGGCTAAGTAGAATGTTATAACTTTTGAATTTCATGTAATCTGATAGGCAAAAATATAATAAATCATTTTTTTCAATTACACATTTCTCTAATTAGTGAGGTTGGGCATCTTTTCATGGATCATATTTATATTTGTTTTTTTCTTTAAATTGATTTTTATGATCTAATATTATAGATATTAATCATTTGAATCATATGTGAAGCAACTTATCCTATTCTTTTACCTGTTTTTTAATTTAATGTGGTTTTTATTACAAAAGCCTTATATTTTTATGTTTTTAAAAAGACTATTATTTTTAATGGCTTCTGCATTTTGTGTTCTGTTGTGAGATAACAGAAAATTTATATATTGGCCTCTGCCCCTGGTTCCCGCAGGCACAGAGCTCTTAAAACCCTTGTAAATTCCTAAGTGATAAGAGAACTAGGAGCATCTATTGTTCTAATATTTGCTTTGACCCCATCCCTGACACAGGGCTCCTAAAACCCTGTTAATTCCTAAGTGATAAGAATTCTAGGAGCATCTTTTGTTCTAATGAGGTGACAGTGGGGGTGGGCTCCTGTGTGGGGGCTGGTCACCAGAAAGACCAAGTCATGATTAGAAGCTAGAGATTTTCAGAGTCCCCCTCCCATCCTCCAGAAAGGGGGAGGGGCTGGCAACTGAGTTAATAATTGGTCATGCAGTGGGGATGCCTCCATAGAATCCCAATAAGATGGGGTTCAGAGAGCTGCTAAGTTGGTAAATCTACACTGGAAGGGTGATCCACCCCAACTCCACAGGGACAAAAGCTCCAGTATTGGGGACCCTCCCAGAGCTTTCCTATCAATCTCTTCATATGGCTGTTCGTTCACTCTCTTTATCAAATTCTTTAGTAAACTGGTAAATGTGTTTCCCTGAGTCCTGTGAGCCATTCTAACAAATTAATTGAATACAAGAAGCGGGGGTGGAATTGGACCCTCCAATCTATAGCCATTGGTCAGAAGCCCCTGGGTCTGCCTTAGGGGATGGAGGGGTCGGGGCAGGTCAGTCTTGTGGGCGCAAGGCCTTACCTGGGAAATCTGACATTATCTTCGGGTACTGTTAGAATGGAGTTAAATGATAGGACACCTGGCTGGTGGTATAGAGAATTGCTTGATGTGGGGAAAAACCTGAACACACGTGGTGATCATCAGTGTCGGAAGTGAAGTGCTCTCTGTGAGTAGTGAAGGAGACACACAGGAGAGAAGCACAGTGGGAAGAACTGGGTTTTTCCTTGACATTGAATAATATAGATTAATACTCTTCTATTTTTGGTAAATTTTAAATGTGCTAACCCTTGAATCCATCTGAAAGTTATGTTTCTGTAAGATAAGGTGTGAGGTTTTTTTTGGCGTGAGAGAGAAATCTGTTTTACTTCCCCCATTTAAAGAGCCACATCTAATAGCAGTTATTAAATAGACTGTCTTTTCCTTAATTATTTAAAATGCCATCATATCACATACCAAACTCCCATATATGATGAGTGTAATTTGTTGCTCTCTTCTGTTCTATTAATGCTTATCTAGTCTTCTACCAATACCACGTGTTTTTATTTTTTTTCCAAATACTTTTATTTTATTTTTCAGTGTTACAAGATTCATTTTTCATGCACCACACCCAATGCTCCATGCAATATATGCCCTCTCAATACCCACCACCAGGCTTGCCCAACCCCCCACCACTATGCCTCCAAAACCTTCAGTTTGTTGTTCAGAATCCACAGACCCTCATGGTTCATCTCCCCCTCCGATTTTCCCCAATTCACCCTTCCTTTCCTTCTCACGATGTCCTCCATGTTTTTCCTTATGCTTCACACATAAATGAGACCATATGATAATTGACTCTCTCTGCTTGACTTATTTCATTCAGCATAATATCTCCCAGTCCTGTCCATGTTGATACAAAAGTTGGGTATTCATCCTTTCTGATGAAGATATAATATTTCATTGTATATATGTACTATATCTTCTTTATCCATTCATCCGTTGAACGGTATCTTGGCTCTTTCCACAGTTTGGCAATTGTGGCCATTGCTGCTATGAACGTTGGGGTACATGTGGCCTTTCTCTGTACTGCATCTGCTTCTTTGGGGTAAATACCCAGTAGTGCAATGGCAGGGTCATAGGGTAGCTCTATTTTTAATTTCTTGAGGAATCTCCACACTGTTTTCCAAAGTGGCTGTACCAACTTGCATTCCCACTAACAGTGGAAGAGGGTTCCCCTTTCTCCACA